>FR997726.1:20619680-21819680 GCA_905475445.1 Ochropleura plecta | reverse complement strand
CCCATTCCCTCTCGCTCCGGACCATGGCCTGAACCAGGGCCGGACGCGAGAGATCGCCGCCGCCGATCGCCTCTACGAGGGCAAGGCGGTGCTCCGCCCACGCTGGGCAGATCGCCACTGTGTGCTCCACCGTGTCCTCAGGGCGATCGTCACAATGGTGACACCCGGGCGCTTCCTCCCGCCCGATGATGTGCAGGAACCTCCCGAAACTTCCGTGTCCGGTGAGGACCTGCGTCAGGCGGTAGGTGAGGACGCCATGACGCCTCTCCAGCCACAGGGGACTTACCGCCACTATTGTGGCGTGCCCTGCACGGGGTTGCGACAGTCGCTCTCTCCATGCCACCATGAGATCGCACCGGAGGTCCGCCCGCCGAGCGGCAACTTGCCGCGGCAGCGGGTTTTCCCCCCGGTGTAGTGCCTCCGCGCGCCACTCAAACAGGCGCGCGAGGACTATCGCCTCCAGATCCCACGGTGGCAGTCCGGCAAGGAGGCTTGCTGCCTCGCCGGAGATCGTGCGGTAGCCCTTTGTTGCTGAATTGGATGTAATCCTTAATAATAATATTATAAAAGCGAAAGTGAGTTTGTTTGTTACGTCTTCACGCCTAAATGGCCAAACCGGTTTCGATCTTGAGCTAGGACCCTGGACATAAGCTAAAAAAAAAGTGAGAAAAAGGGGAGATAGAGGGAAGAAAAGGGGAGAGAAAGATATATTTCTTTCGATCATCACGCGGACGAAGTCACGGGCGGAAGCTGGTTCTAATATATTTTGAACTTTAAGAAATCGGGACCTCGGCAATTTCTCAGAAGCAGTTACTAAGTCTTGATTAGTGACGGGTTGATAGCTGCTCCCTTTAGTCCTTCCAGGGGACATGTCACATAGGACTAAAACATAACTAGCGACATGGGTGTACTATTTACACCTCTGCATAACCCTTTAGGGATTACAGGCGTGATGTTATGTCACAAAAAATATTACAAACAACCAATGGACCTAGATAAAGTCCAAAATATAAACGGGTTTTGGTAAAATCACGAAGAAAAAAATCTCGGTCTAGTGTGAACAATTCTTTTAAGTTGAATACCTACACTTATCGAGACTACGGAATATTTTAAGCTCGACAAAAACATTTTAAAAAGTCTTGAACTGGCTGAATCGAGAAAAAAAAAGTTTCAAATATTTCGCGTCATGGTTGGCGCAGTGGCTTGACGATTGACTGCTGCGGTGCGTGTCGCGGGTTTGATACCCGCACGGAACAAATTCGAATATATTTTTCTACTTTTGCACAGTTTAGTCGTAAATACGTCATTATTTTGTAGAGAGGGTTAGACCACGAAGAAGAAAGGGTCCGAAATGCCCGACCACTTCAGTGGTGACACCGCTGATGACGGTGGGCAGCCTCGCCCTGGAGTCAGGGGTGGTAAGAATCCCGGAGATATCATACCGCCAACTGCTGAACTCTGGGTTTTTTCTATTAATAGTAATAGGACAATCTCAGCCAACAGCTTTTAAACTATATTAAAATTTTAAGTCTTCAAGTCAAAGTTTCTTTTAAAATAAATGATAGTGACCTTTAAACAATTATTTATCTAAGCACAAACAAAATATTTCAATAGGTGTTTGCCCTAAGAATAATCATTTCAAGTTATCTTCTTGGAAATCTACGAAAATTAATGGAGAGACGTTTAACATCGCTTTTTGTAAAATGTCTATCATTAATATTGTGAACTATCTTACGGACCCTTTTTTATGTGGCAAATGTATACATATGAGTTATACATACATATAGAGTAGTGATAACCTACCTAGTGGTGATACCGTCGGGCTGGCAAGTTATTGGTCCTAAGTTCGAACCCAAAACCATTCATCCTATGAAACCCCAAATCAGAGGTTTTGGGATTCATAGGATGAATGGGATTCATAACACCCATAAGGAAACCAAATCACCATGGTTTTTTGCGGATGGATAATAATTAAATAACTTCCCCGCTCTGGGCGGAGCGGGGGGAGTGCCAGACTGTTACTGACTAAAACCCAATCATGTTCCTTCTTTTGCTCTTTATGTTCTGAGGCCGCGGTATCTTTTTCGAACAACCCGCATCCCCGGCAGGCGGTGGCCCTGGCAGGTCCCTCTGAACCAGCATGCCTGAGAAATGTTTCTCGACGGCATGTTAAGCTAAGTCAGAGGCATAAAAACTCCCACTCTAGGTTCAAAACCAAAATATTTTATTGCACATAGGCCTACATGAGCACTTATAAAATATCGATAAAAGGTGCACGGTTCGGGTTGATCGTTTCCTATGGAGAAGAACCGGCAAGAAATTTTACGGATACTCTTACTCTTTTTAAATCATTTGGTTTTACAATGTTGTTAGGAGTTAAATAATAAAAGCAAGTCTCTGTATCATAGACCAGACCATTAAATATCTTAGAAGCCCATTGGCTAAACCGATTTTGATAAATTTTGGTACAGAATTAGTTGGGACCCTAAAGACGGACATAGGCTATAATATATATATATATATTTTTAATAATAATATATATATATTTTTTTTTTAAATTGGGAAATGAGGGAGAAAGAGGGAAGTAGAGGAATAACTTTGCTTTGCTATTACAATCAATAAGGCGCAAGGGCAAAAACTACAAGTAGCAGGTACCTGCAGATCAGGAAAGGGGAACTGTGTTCCCCGAATTTAACTCGAGCAAAGCCGCGGGAAAAAGCTAGTACATTTATAAATTCACACCTTATTTCTATGGCGGTTTTCAAAAACTACACAACCCTATCTGCTACGATTCTTACGTATTTATTTGCTTAGTCTACGATCACACATGCAGTCACACAGTCACACGGATTTAAACAATATCGATATATAGAAGTGAGAGTAGGGCTGGCACACCGAGAGTTCTGTTCAAACTTGCCACATAAACAGCCATATCTTTTGACTGCAGACTTTTCAAAGTGATCTTAACTTTAACTCGATAAATCTATGCGTTCCTGAAATCAAGAGTCTTGACAGACAGACGAAAAACAAAGTAAATAAGGGTTCCGATTTTTTCCTTTTGAGGTAGGGCTTTCCTATTATGTGCCTATACTTTCAGAGAAGATAAGAATTACCTGTCAATTAAACTCATGCCTATCTACCTTAAATAGGCCTCTTCTAACCCTTCCAGATACTGGCGACTGTCAGAATTAGGCTTACAACGAAGTTGTTTAATTTCAATAGCGTATATTTCATTCCCTCAATTACCAATGAATGCTTCTCTCTCAAAATAGTCTAAAAAATCATACGAGTAATAAGCATTAATTAATTGAATATTTTACTTGAGAACTGATTAATTGTTTTATCTTAGCTGTAATACAATAAGTCTGTACTGTAGTGCTATTCACTTAAAATACAGCCTTAAACGCAGCGACGAACCTAGACGACTTTGTATGAAAGTTGACGCTGCGGCAGCGGTAAGCTCGATGCTGTATTCTTATAGAATAATACGACAGTGCTACGGGCAGCAGCAACAAATTATATACTTTGATGCATATTATTCCGTATTTTAGTGGTAAACAAGTTCTCAGTTCACGGCTTTAATTCGACACGTCGCGTCACGTCTTGATGTGATGTGACATTAATTCTTGAATGTCGCACGAACCGGTGTCTTCTCTAAGTTACTTATCTTGAAAGGCCGCATCCCACATGACACAATTAACTAACGCCGATCGCTAAATTAACTTACTGCTGCTACTGTAGTAAGATATATTATATAGTCCTGAATCTCTTTTAGGTAAACCAGTAGAAGCCTTTGACTGAACTAGTTCTGATTTCAATTAACTCCGCCCAAGAGAGTACAAAGTAAATATAGTAAGCATTTATTTCAATTACACCATTTTTTTGGGGTGGGAAATCATCAAATAACTTCCCCCGCTCTGGGCGGAGCGGGGAGGAGTGTCAGACTTTTGCTGACGAAAACCAACCCATGTTCCTTCTATTGCCCTTTACGTTCCGGAGCCACGGTATCTCTTTCGAACAACCCGCAACCCCGTCAATTACACCATTACAGGCACTTTTGAATGTCGAGAAAGAAAATGATGAAGCTACAGTCCCAGCCACAAGGCATAATAACTTGTGAAAGTACTGTAGTTGCCCATTGCAAAGCGTTGATCTCTATGGAGATAAATCGGCAAGAAATTCCATGTAAATTCTCCATCGAATGGCGCCAAACTCGTAACCAAATCCTCGGGTGACTCAATTTAGATTTTGTTGGAGTTGCTACAAAGATGAATGAGGATGAAGATGACATATATACCTTGGATATAATTGACGATCTTGCAGACCGTCTCCCCGTAGAACCAGACAAGGGTGATTGCTTTGCTCAGCTGGATCGGCATGCAGATGGCCGTCACCAGCAGATCTGCCGCCGACAAGTTCACCAAGAATATGTTTGTCACACTGCAACAATAAAAAACCGTTTGTTAGAACTTCACTCTAAAATCAAAATGGCCACTGTGTTTTTCAATGTCAAAATAAATAACAATTTTCAGGATAATGTGCAGTGTTGCCACTATGAATTGTAGTATTCATTTATCTGAATTCGAATCATTATTACGTTTTTTATAAACAGCATTAAAATCGGTCTTTCCAATTTCCGTAAAATAACTTCTATCGAGATTAATATGCGGAATATTCAACTGAAAGAGTTCTGAAAAATATTTATCTTTTGTGCTATGCAATTTATAGAATTCAAATTGAACTGGTTTTCGCTATTCAGTGTGGAAAATTTATTAGTACTACTTTCAGAACCTTAACACGGGAATTTGAAGTTTATATGCAAACACAAATAGTAACCTCAGTAATTCTGTGACTTTATGAAACAAACAAATGAAAATACGATGGTAGGTATGTTGTCTATTGCAGATAAACACAAAATAAACCATATTTAATTTATATCTAGGCAATAATAATTCAGCGAAAAAAAAATATTCAAGAAAATAAATTCTGTGGTGGTTTTATATGCCCATGCAAAGTCTTAAATACATTACAATAAATTCACAAAGAAAAAATAAGATTGTTTACTGTCATGTAAGAACAAAAGTTTTTGAATGACTTTCAACTTTCTTAAAATAGAAAAAAGCACAATGGACAAGGAAAATGTGAAAGGCCTTGTGGCCAATACTTTGCATTTGAAACGAAAGTTATTGTCTTCTTGGTAATGTCTCTCACAGGAGAAGCTTGTGGCTAAATAATAACAACCGCACCGGTCAATCGTCAAGTTTAAGTAGCTCATTTGTTAAGTGGTCAGAAGCTCGAAGAAGTACTTGTGCTTAGTAAAAACCCATCATCTGCCTAGCCTTTTCCCAACTATGTTGGGGTCGGCTTCCAGTCTAACCGGATGCAGCTGAATATCAGTATTTTACATGAAGCGACTGCCTATCTGACCTCCACAACCCAGTTAGTACTGGGTTCTCTGGGTTCTGCGATACCCCTTGGTAAGACTGGTTGTCAGATTTTCAGAACACTGACTACCTGTAACGACTGTCAAAGATCTACAAATGACGGCCGGGACCAACGGCTTAACGTGCTTTCCGAGGCACGGAGAAACTCGGTATGTAACGGGTGGTCACCCATCCACAGACCAACCTAGGCAAGCGCGGCTTAACCTAAAGATCGACCCGAGCGGCTGCTATTATTTAGCCACGAGCTCCTCCTTAGTAAAAACTGAAAGACAATTATAGCCTAACTCATATCAAATAATACCATCCACGTTTTATGGCACGGTTAGCGCAATGGCTGATCGATCGACTGCTGCGCTGCGTGTCGCGTGTTCGATCCCCGCACGGAACAAATATTTGTATGGCCTACATATAGTTGTTTCGGGTCTGGCTATTTGTGTATGTGAGTTTAAATGTTTGTTAACGCACCCACAATACGAGAGAAAGTCCTAGTGTGGGGCAAGGTATTAAAAAAAATACTTGACATATAGAGAAGAAGACATTGAAGTTATTTAGCTAATAATATGTTGTTGGTTTGACGAGCTCATGGTTAAATAATAGCAGCTGCTCAGATCTATCTATAATTAATTGCTTGCCTAGGTTTGTCTGTACAGGATGACCACCCGTTACATACCGAGTTTCCTCCGTGTCTCTGAAAGCATGTTAAGCTGTTGATCCCGGCTATCATTTGTTGATCTTTGACAGGCGTCCCGAAAGTCTGACAACCAGTTTTACTAGAGGGTATCGTATTACCTAGTACTAACTGGGTTGTGGAGGTCAGATAGGCAGTCGCTTTATGTAAAATACTGGTATTTATCTACACTAGTTAGACTGGAAACTAACCCCAACATCATTGGAAACAGGCTAGGTAGAATAATGTGTTGTTGGATTGTTGTGCGCTTTGATGCAAACTGTAAGTACAGCAAGTCTATGTATAAATTAAATAGGTACTCTTTGTGCTCGCAACATTGAGGTTTTAGTTAAACAAGTTGTTTGTTGTAATACCAGAATAGGTTCAAAAGGAATAGTAGAATGAATTGAAATAATGTAATACGTAGTTAATTTCGTGGATTGTTTTTGAAACCTAATTTGCGATTGCGTAATCAACGTGGGTAGAATAACAGTTCCAGTCGAATTATATTATAATATTGTCTCAGTAGTTTATAGGTAAGTCTATGTTTGTGTCTTTTATACAAGGTTAGTATTAACTAGCTTTTGTCCAAAGCCTTGCCCGCATTTCTGAGTTCGGTAACTATCCTGGGAGAACTGACTTCTGTCACACAGCTCAGGAAATTTTGCGTGAAAGAGTTATTAAAATCCTCACATCCTGACAATCTTTCACTTTCAATATAGTAAGTAGAATAGATGTATTAAGACTACTACTAGGTGTAGTAAAAAAGAGAAGTAAGATTGCCCTTTTTGCGCATAGAATACGTTGTATGTCGCAGCTGTCTATGGCGTACCATACAACGTACCTATTTAATTTTATGAGTAAAATTATGATCTTAATGTTGCAAGTAGGTCTTTACAAACACTTAAACGTCGTTTAAAAAAATCTAGATGTGGCTGGTGATTCGTATCAGACTACTCTGAGAATAAACAACCGGACCAACTCATCAAGTTCATAGTCTCTTTTAAGGTACAGATAAAAAACATGGTTAACTTTACAGAAGGAGACTTCACAATGCAGATTAGTGTGTACCTGTCCATTCCTTCAGTTATCGTGTAGCGTAATTCAGAACTCAAGGAACTCAACAGTTTAGGTCTTCAATAGAATACGAGACCAGTTCTTACAACTACAGTACTTTCACAGGTTATTGTGTCTATATCAGTTTCCATTGACATCTAGCCCTATTTTTTTGCGGATGGGAAATCGTATGAAATATATATGGGGAAGTGTCAGATTTTTACTGACTAAAACCCACCCATGCTCCTTCTTTTGCCCTTATATTCCGGGGCCACGGTATCTCTTTTGAACAACCCGCAACCCCGGGACATCTTTGAGGCAGCCTTTGAGGCATCTCTTTGTTCGCAGTCTGCATTTAAGATCGTAATTAACTTTTACCAGATTAAAAAAAAAAAACAAAAAACATTATTATTTCATACTTCGAGAAAATTATTATATTAATATTATTAATTATTATATAATTTTTGTACCCTAACACCCGACACACCCGCCACCATCAGCGAGACATTTAAGTGAGCATGACACTATCAACCACCAGGGCTTCGTCAAGTCAATGATAATACATAGCACTCACATATGGGCTTAATAATTATACAATACTAGAGAATTGATTGTATACATTGCAAAGATAGTCTTAAAATCTTCTGCAGCTTCCACATTAAGTTTAGATACTAATTAGTGAGTTAACCCCTATGGTTGTGGAGCAGGACTAGCATTAAGCCAAGCATTTTTATCTTCAATATAATCCCCAACTTATAATATCCTTGCCTACATAGTATGCGTTTTATACAAGTTTTAAATTTAGTCTCATTCATTTGTAGTATATGGGGAGGTATTTTATTGTAACATTTTAAACAGTACCCCATGAAAGATGCGTCTACTTTAGCTAACCTGAAACCTGGTTGAACTAATTGGTCCCTATTTCTAGTATTATGCTCGTGTCTGTCACCTCTTTTACTAAAAAGATGCAAATTTTTTGTGACATACATGATGTTTTCATAAATGTATTGACAAGGTACTGTCATGATGTTAATATCCTTAAACTGTTCACTTAAAGAATCTCGCCTACGTAGGTTATATATGGCTCTGATGGCTCTTTTCTGCAGAATAAATATAGACTCGATGTCTGCAGCCCGTCCCCAAAGTAAAATACCGTATGACATTATACTATGAAAATAACTAAAATAGACTAACCTCGCGGTATCTACATCAGTAAACTGACGGATTTTTCTAACAGCATATGCTGAACTAAGGCGTCCTGCAAGAGATGTTATATGCGGACCCCATTGTAGCTTTGAATCGAGTGTTATTCCCAATAAAACAGTTTTTTCGACGAATTCTAGTTTTTCTTGATTTGATACTATCGATTAACTTCCCCCACTCGGAGCGAGGGAAGTGTTCTGACACTTCCAAGGTCAAAACAAGGAACATGAGTGAGTTTCAATCAGTAAAAGTCTGCTTTTAACTGATTAAAACCCACTCATGTTCCTTGTTTTGACCTTTATGTTCCAGGGCCGCGAATAACCCGCAACTCCAGTGTATATACACAATAAGCTCGCCCCTCGGTTTCACTCACGTAAACTGTGATCAAAACTAGCCTATGTGTTTATCCAGAATATAAACTATAAATATACCAAATTTTACACTCAAATGCGATAAGTCGTTTGGGTGTAAAGAATTAGCAAACATACAGACGCACAAACAAACAGTATCTTTAAAATATTGGTGTGAAACACAAAGTTGTAAATAACCACGGAAGCTATGTTGATACACACATGCCAATAATAGTACGAACGATTCACGAAATGCCTAAGGAAGGCTTAATCAAGGAAGTCTTGTCAACCATAATTAACAGTTTCGTATCAAGGACAATATAGGCCGTAATGATATTCTCCCTAATGAATCAAGTGATTAGGCGATATGGTAGACGGGAAACTTCAAAATCGAGATTAAAAAGGGTAAAAGCTGGGCCTGGTATAAATTTGCTGGATAAGCGTAAACGATTTTTCATTGCCTATTTATGTCCCACTGTTGGGGAAATATCTGCCCATATCTTTCCAGGTAGGTAATCTTTTTTGCACGATAATCACTCATATAATATTTACTCACATTAATATTTTATCTATTTTCTCACCTTGAAATTATCTTTTACATTGTTCAGATTCGACATTATTACATAATAGCATATACGTACATATTCTATTCAGTTAATATAGTTTTATATGCTATTTTTCCCCAACACTAACCGACTTATTGCACTGTTGACACTTGAAACTTCAACTTTCGGAACTGAACCGAGCGTTGAAAATCCATCAATATGTTTTCACGTGCGCTTTCTTTCAGGTGTTGGATCAGTGGTGCCGGGCATTGAACGTAAAAGACTATTAAACTGTCACATATATTTCTTTCTATCAGGAGAAAAAGCAAAAAAGTAATTAAAGGATTTAATAAAAAAGAAACTATATGTATATACAGGGTTATTTGTAAAACACTGGCAACGTCTCAGGACCATGTTACCAACATCATAATCAACAACTTTTGTTCTAGGACATTTAAACATTTATCATATTTTAGTTCATCAGATTTTCATACAAAAATAAAAATATTGAAATTGAACGCTCTAAATGTTACGAAATCTATGCGAAGCAAACGTACCTACAAGCGGCGGTGTAGGTATGTAGGTACGGCAAAATACGGAGTTGAAAAATGTGTTAGATAGGACAACGAAATCTTGAAGATTTGTTTTTGGAAAATGTATAAAATTTTGTAAAAAATCATATAACAAAAGTTGTTGTTTATGATGATTGTAATACAGTCCTGCAAGGTTGTCGGTGTTTTACAAATAACCCTGTATAATCTCTCACAGCAAATTTTATTTATGCAATAAAATAACAGTTATGGAAAAATAAAAGCATTCCGTGAAAGGTATTAAGAGCATTGCAGTAAATCAGAAAATGTGCCAAATATTCTTGTGTTGTTGTGTTGGCGTCATTCCAATATCTATTGATTGGATAGCCGTTCATTTTTATTTTAGAAGCCAAAACAAGTGACTGTTAAAAGGTATGCATTTTGTTTGATTCACCTAACGTTATTATTATTTTTTCACGAATGAAAATCTAACCCCAAACTGACACTTTCACCTCTTAAATTATGGAAGTTAAACTTATATTTTTTAAAATATGTCTATGTCTCTGCCTATGTCCGTCTCCAGGGCCCCAACTGCCTCTGTACTAAAATTCATCAAAATCGGTTGGGCCATTTAGGCGGGAAGACGTAACAAACAAACTCACTTTTGCTTTTATAATATTAAGTAAGGATTTAGAATTTATAAGTAATGATTGAGAAATAAAAAAAAAACGAATGTTAAATAACGGTTTACAGAACAATCGACCAAAAAGTGCTAAAACTTATCTTCTATACTTATAATAAATCTGTAGAGAGGTCAATTCTGTACATGAAATATATTTCCAAAATAACTATCAGGGGGTGATTAGTGATCGATACTGATGCCAAAAATGCAATCAGTAAAATTTTTGTCTGTCTGTCTGTCTGTCTGTCTGTCTGGATGTCTGTATGTTCGTTATAGAAACAAAAACTACTCGACGGATTTTAAAGAAACTTGGTACAATTATTCTTCATACTCCTGGGCAGGTTATAGAATACTTTTCATCACGCTACGATCAATAGGAGCAGAGCAGTGAAGGAAAATGTTGGGTAATCGGGAGAAGTTGGTTAAAGCTATACAGAAGTCATGTATGACGGAAATGTTCTCCTTAAAATTATGTAAAAAATATCCTACGACAGCATAGGTCTATCTTTTATGGTTGACTCACAATAACACGTGTAACTCCCGATAACTTAGCAGTTGAGAGCTTTCTGATTATATTTGTCTACTCTTACGTTTATAACACTCCCACTCATCTCTAATTAAAAACAGTTAACATTATTACGTATTCAATAAAAAAAGAATCATATAAATCGGTATACAAACACCAAAGTTATGCATGAAATACGCTAATAAGCCATCGCGCGGGAATACTGAATCATGCTATAAGGATTATTTTTGTGTACCTAATATTTGGCTGTTGATGCGAATAGACGTTCAGAGTGTTCGACCTTATTGACAAACAATGCTTTCAGCCCGACTAACAAAAATAACAACAAAAGAAATTATTTAAAGACTAAATCTTTAAATAATTTCTTTTGTTGTTATTTTATAAAATAGGTATTAGTTATTTTGGTAGTGTTTAAATATTCGTTCAAATTACAAATTATTCATAGTTTACATTTTATTTCTTTTTAGGTGAAGTAGTAGTAGGTACGCATAGATTTTTAGAAACCGAGTTTCGGCTAATTTATATTCAGTTTTTTTTTATACTATATTGGTAAAAGCGTAGTTAATTATACTAATTATAGTTATCATCATCATCAGGCTATATTAGTCCACTGCTGGACATAGCCCTCCCCTAATGAGCGCCATAGCGTTATATAGTTATATTCTTTATTATTTTTAAGTGAAGTAGGTATACATAGGTAGATAGTATTGGACGGGTTCCCTCTATCTGGCAGAATCTTGATGCTCCGAAATTTATTTGGCATAACACACTTAGCATATTTTTCTTTAAACGAACATTTTAAAGGCATACAAATTATTTGATATAATTATCGTTAGGCATAATGTTTAAAACTCCGAATTTACAATTGCATAGTTTTAAGATGGCAGAATTACATTTAGTATAATTACGATTGGCAGAGTTCAAATTTCGCATAATATCGTTTAGCATAATGTTCATTTAGAGCGACGAGTATTTGGTATAATTTCACTTTTCATACTATGCAGATGGCAGAATTTAATTAAGAATAACTTTAAGTTTAAAGACTTTTATGCCTAATAAGTCTTTAAACTGACATGGTCACTAACATTATTATTAACGGTTAAAACGGGATATTTACCATGTTTGTTATTATTTTGAGTTTCCAATATTTTGGTGTGAACCGATACAGTGAGTTACAATTGTATACAAAAACATATTAAGGCAAAAATAAGATATTTTTGGAATTATATAGAAAAAAAAGACATTGTTTTTAGTAGGTTACCCGGGAATCAACTATTATGATTAGGTTAATTTGTTCAAAAAAAATGCGTAGGTTAGGTTAGGTTAAAACTGTGACCCCCTACGCACGAGCCGAGCGAGCGGAGCGAGCGGTGCCGCGGCAGCGGCCGGCGAGTGCCAGTAACGACTTGCATTGATAGAAAATGAGATCGTTTTAGTAGTTTACCCGGAACTGAACTATTTACATTAGAATAATAATTACTTATGGAATTAAATGACATTATTACAAATTCAATTAAATAATAGTTAAATAAATAATATTATTTTAAGGAAATAAATAACTAAAATAAATGACAACAAATAATGATAAAGATGATTCTAACTATAAACTTTCTGCGATATGATAATTCTGCCGTTTAATGATAACGATATGAAATATATGTCTAGAGATGATTCTGACTTACAAAATTATGAGTTTTGAATGTATGAGAAATGAGTGTCTGCCAAACAATTTTCTGCGAAATGAAGTTTATGCTATCCGTTGTTATGCAAAATAAAATTATGACATAAAAAGTTCTGCTATAAAGGGTGGACCCAGTATTGGACAGGCGTTTTAGCTTTATTTTAATTTCTTTTTTTTGTTACAAGTTGTACTTACCTACATATTTCTGGGTATAATTCTATTAGAATTATTTAGTTTTAGTACCTACTTTATTTGGTAATTAATAGGTTCTTATAGATAATAGGCATAATAAGATATTTTAAAAAAAACAATATATATATATATAATTTAGTACTTAAATAATTTTCAGGTTAAATATAAATTCAAATTATTATTTTTTAATTTATTTAGCTGTAGTTTTATTTAGTTGTAGCTGTAGTGTGTTTAGGATCAGTTTTATTATTTAAGTAGGCACTTTTTTTAAGTGTAAGGTAGCTACAGTCAGGACCTCTAACGTAGCTTATTTCGTTAGGTAACTGAATACCTTCGGTTATTTTCATAAATCCTAACTAATATTATAAAAGCGACAGTGAGTTTGTTTGTTCTTTCTTTCTTTTTTTTTTAAAACGTTGCCCCACACTAGGAATTTGTCCTGTATCGTGGGTGCGTTTACAAACATTCAATCTCACATACACAAACAGCCAGACCCGGAACAACTATCTGTAGGTCATACAAATATTTGTTCCGTGCGGGAATCGAACCCGCGACACACAGCGCAGCAGTCGATCGCTCAGCCACTACCTACGCCAACCGTGTCGTGTTTGTTACGGCTTCACGCCTAAATGACCGAACCGATTTTGATGCATTTTGGTACAGAGATAGTTGGGGCCCTGGTGACGGAAATAGGCAAGTTGTTTTAAAGTGAGGAAAGGGGGAGAATGAGGGAAGAAAAGGGGAGAGAAAGATACATTTTTTCGGGTCATCACGCTGGTTAAAGTTAGCGTTAGCCCAAAGTAACTATGCCACGCGGACGAAGTCGCGGGCGGAAGCTAGTTTGGAATAAATTTAAAATTGTTTTGGCCAATAAAATGTTTTTGTTTTTTAATCATGATTTAATTGCGGTACACACACTTTTGTTTTTTAAACACACTGCCTCACCGTAGAATTTTCTCCGTATTGTGGGTGCGTTTACAAACATTTAAACTCCCATACACAAACCGCGCAAACCGCGCTTGCCTAGGTTGGTCTGTGGATGGGTGACCACCCGTTACATACCGAGTTTCCTCCGTGCCTCGGAAAGCACGTTAAGCCGTTGGTCCCGGCTGTCATTTGTAGATCTTTGACAGTCGTTACAGGTAGTCAGTGTTCCGAAAGTCTGACAACCAGTCTTACCAAGGGGTATCGTATTACCCAGTATTAACTGGGTTGTGGAGGTCAGATAGGCAGTCGCTCCATGTAAAATACTGATATTCAGCTGCATCCGGTTAGACTGGAAGCCGACCCCAACATAGTTTGGAAAAGGCTAGGCAGACACAAACAGCCAGACCTGAAACAACTATTTGTAGGCCATACAAATGTTTGTTTTGTGCGGGAATCGAACCCGCGACACGCAGCGCAGCAGCCAATCGCTCAGCCACTGCGCCAACCTTGCCGTCAATATTCAACATAATCTTTAGATAGTCCAGCTGCTATTTATTTATCGCTATTTATTTTAGATTAGACTAGAAGACAATTCTATTTTACTGGAAAAAACCGAATGTTTTCGTAATTGAAAACATATCATGTCAGACTCCATGTGTAGAACATACACAGGAGATGAACAGAATAAAAACACAGTAGAATTGACGTGGAATTTTCATTTACGTTTCGTATCAACTTTTTATGAGTGCTTTTCTGAACAAAATTTCTATCTCCCACCGCATTGTCATCATTTTAGGTCCCTTCGGATTGAAATTCCAATATAAACAACTGTAGTTCTATATCCTCAACATTTTCCTTCACAAAAAACTTACTTATACATGTTTCTTGCATTTCCTCTTTTTTTCTGCGTATGGAAAATTATCAAATAACTTTCCACGCTCCGGGTAAAGCAGAGGGTTTGTCAGACTTTTACCAACTATAACCCACGCATGTTCCTTCTTATGCCCTTTATGTCCCGGGTTCGTGGTATCTCTTTCTAACAACACGCAACCCTGGCAGGCAGTGGCCCTGGAGGGCGCCCTTCTGCTTTACTGACATCTCTTTAAAGCGCGCGTCGAACACGCGTCGTCGACACGGTATTCAAATCTTATTGCAATGAAAATGACGTCCAAAAAAGCAAACATAAACTTAACTATCGAATAAATTAAGTTGATTTCAGTATATCAAAGTACTATTCAGACTATTAAATTGTTTTTCCAAAATCATTTATTTGTTAACATGTTTGAAAACGAAATAGCGACCACAGAAACCCGAACCTTTGCCCAGTCAACTGTGAAATACACAATGCTTAATTTAGCATTCAATACCGCGTTACGGGTAAACGCGGTTTCAAGTTATTCCTGTGAATATTTCGTGGGTATCCAGCCAAAAGAACAGCGGTCTTCATCAAAACCGAGTTTTGTATTTAATATTTAACGTGTGGTTTTACGCGCATTGTTAAGTTTCTCTCTATTCATTTGATTCAATGAAAAGTTATTACATTTGTTGTAGGTTATTCATTTTTACGAATGGGACTTCATCTCAGTTTATTTAATTTTGTGTTTGTTATTTATTTCGTGGATAGGCAAAAAATAAGGGCGTCGGGCGCCGCGAGACGACTCCTGGCCACCATAGATGCGGAGCTATGGACGGTGAGCAATGGGTAACTAACCATCCGTCCGTCTGATAACTACAGGCCATGTCGACGGCGCGTAAGTATTCAACGCGCGCCTCAAAGAGATGTCAGCAAATCAGAGGGGCCTGCCAGGGCCACCGCCTTGCGAGGGTTGCGGGTTGATCGAGATACCGTGGCCCCGAAACACTAAAAGAAGGAACATGGGGGGATTTTAGTTAGTAAAAACTGGCGGAATGTGGGTCTAACATTAGTTTCACCTCTGCCTTACACTTTATTGATTACTGGCGTGATATACTGTCAATATCTGTTTCAGATACTTTTTTACGTATTTTATACATAAAACCGTTACCCGCATTTTCTATGTGACTGATCCGTGAAAGTAATTAATTCCGATACAAACTCAAAGGTCATGATCGGTTATTCTCAACACAATGTTTACTAATACTGAAAGCAGATGACAAGTTGCCAATTTGTAGCTATGCATTTACTATAGAACGAAACACAAAGGTATGCATCGAATATGGAAATCGACCGCGTATTGAATTTGCATCTTTTTCTATGAGAGTGAACTACGCATGTGAATAGAGCCAAACGAACATAAAATACAACAACAGTATCTTTTATATCCGAAATTATTAAGTAAAACTAGTATAAAAATTGTATCATCATCATCATTCCCCTGCCCTTATCCCACCTTATTTAGGATCAAGTCGTCTTCTCAATGACTCGTCATCTCAGTAGTCACTTCTTTGCCATTTTTACGGATGGGAAATCATCAAATAACTTCCCCCGCTCTGGGCGGAGCGCGGGGAGTGTCAGACTTTTACTGACTAAAACTGACCCATGTTCCTTCTATTGCCCTTTACGTTCCGGGGCCGCGGTATCTCTTTCGACCAACCTGCAACCCCGGCAGGTATAATTGTATCATGAACATCATTTCTGAGAAGCAAAATAATATACAGCCGTCCAACATAAACATCACCATTCAATCTCGATAATAATCAAATCTCGCGCCATTGTTAGTTGATCGGTTTACTGATTACGATCCACTTACAAACGACATCCACTTTGTCTAAGTACATTGTGGCGTAAGTACTGTTGTAATCGTCTTAACTAAAATCAAGCGTCTAATGAGCTTTCAACTTTCGACTTTACTCTTTTTTTTGGTTTCAAATCCTAATAACAGGTAAACGAGTAGAAAAATGGTTTTAATGAATGTCTTTGATACGGTGAGTTCGAGACCGACTAACCTTATTCTCCGTTATGAGTGTTGGACAACAAATTTTTTTGTACTTTTTCTTATCGAGCTTCTTCAAAAGCTGAAAGAACAATTATTAGAAAGAAAGAAAGAAAATACATTTATTTGGGACATGCCACAAGTGCACACAGTACAAAACAATAAAAGAGAAATAAAAATACTTAAAATTTAACAATAATATGCAACACTGTGTGCCTAACGGCAGCTTCAGCTAAAAATGCAGGCAACTGGTGCCTGACGCTGGTTTTCAACTGGACCTGGATCAGTGAGGTTACGGATGCAAACAATTTTTTTTTATGTTGTGGTAATGGTTAAGGTCGATTGATACTTAAAATCCTTACTAATATTATAAAAGCGAAAGTCAGTTTGTTTGTTACGTCTTCACGCCTAAATGGTTAAACCAATTTTGATGAATTTTGGTACAGAGATAGTTGGGACCCTAGAGACGGACATAAGCTAAAAAAAATAAGAATAAGGGAAGAAAATGGGAGAGAAAAATATGTTTTTATCGATCATCACGCGGTTTAAAGTTAGCGTTAGCCCAAAGTAACTATGCCATGCGGACGAAGTCGCGGGCGAAAGCTAGTGCAAAATAAATATGTCTACAAAAAATAAACATACAGACAAAGTTGATATAAAGATAGATTCACGTACGAACTTTGAGATATACAAATATCTCGCCACAAAAGTTGTAAAATCAATCAACGACAAAGTAATGCACGTCAGTACACCTAAATCGAATCAATCCACCACACCATCTTGAATGCAGAATATTATTCTGTATGTACAAACCTTAATCTATTTAGCCCGTTCTCAACACCGATCTATTCTCGCATTATCCCAAGTTTGATCCCCTGTATAACATCAGATGCTATCCGTTTATTTTCCCGACAAATCTGCATATAAATGAGATAGAAATGGGAATCTGACAGCGGACTGGGATAACGGACAATAAAGCCCTTCGATTGCAAGGTTAACGAGTTGCTCTTTGTTAGTAGGAATCGATCTAAAGGCGACCGTCCACTTGTAGACAGAATTTGCATCATTCTCCGTTCTTCAATAACAGTGTTGCCCCAGTATAGAGCAGTGGTAGTCTTGTATATAGCAGCGGTGGCCTAGTATTTTGGTTGGCGCTGTGGTTTAGCGATCGACTGTTGCGCTGTGTGTCGCGGGTTCGATCTCCAATCGAACAAAGACTTGTTTAGTCATACAAATATTTGTTCGGTATACAGATACCTGTAAGTCTAGAGGTGTTTGTTTCGGTTCTGGCTGTTTGTGTATGTGAGTTTGAATGTTTGTAAACCCACCCACGATACAGGAGAAAATCTAAATAGTAGTAATAGCAGTTAGTTTAGAGCAGCGCTGATAGAATATAGCAGTTGTGGCCCAGTATAAGTGGTTGCCCACTAAAGAGCAGTGGTGGCACAATGTAGAGCAGTAGTGGTCCAGTACAGAGCAGTTGTGGCACAATATAGAGCAGTGCTGGCCAACTACATAGCAGTGGTGTCCCATTTAGGAGCAGTAGTGGCCCAATATAAAGCAGTAGTAACGGCCCTGACTTTTTGGGTGAGTTAAACACACACGCAGGATTTACAACCCAGCTAGAGACCTTTTTGCTTTGCAAAAAATAATGTTATTAGATAAAAATATCTACTAACATTATTTATAAGAAACTTTCTAACCTAGTGGATCATAAGTTGTGCGTAATAAAGAATTTACTTATTTCTTTATTTTGCGTGACTTCATCACCACTGCACCGTGAGGAAATGATCGAGTGAAAACTGGCATATCCAAAAAATCTGTCATCTACTATTCTGCACTGAGTCCAGGTGGATTTCAGTCTACTTAGTGTAACATTGTAGACTGCATAACATGTTATGATCCCGCTTACATTTTACAACAAACAAAAAAAATAGGTAAACGTAGGTATGTAGCCGTGGGATTCAGAGGAGCAGCACCTTAATGATCGATTCACTTATACGGTGATTGCCTGTGGTTTTCAAAATTGGAGGTGATCTGTACCTAAATCAGTCGGTCGGTAGTTTTTTTTTATGACGAATACGTAAACCAAATTATTTTCATCTATCCCGCGGCTTCGCTCACGTGAGATAAAAAAGAAAACGTATTCTTTGTGTTATTCCGGACTATAATCTACCTCTGTGCTAAGTTTCATCAAGATCCGTTCAACAGTTTGAGGTGAAAGAGTAACAAACATCAATACATCCATACATCCCCACAAACATTCGCATTTATAATATTAAGTAGTAAAAGATTTCATCTATTTCCAAGTTATGGAAAACTTACGAAAAAAAACACTCACTCTGTTTATAATTACCCAACAGTATTTAGCACAAAGATAGAACCATTACCTCATAAAAGCTTAACCCAATCAATTTAACACCCCAATAAAAACTGTGTACATAACATTATACACCTGCCCGTTTATGACGATGTAAACAAAATGGCTGCCCGGCTGCCAAACCGTTTGATTGAAGACATGCCAGAGGAAGTCGTTACAAAGAATTATGACAGCGATGAGATAGAAGAAGACTTTATTGTTTTTTTTTGTCTATCTCTTCATTCAAACAACAGTTCTTTGAATGAAGAGTATGTATGATTGTGCGGATAAGATCGTTATTTATCCTTAAGTTTTTTCTGGTCTTCGTACCAACTATAGCTAAGAGGGTTTGCCAACTCGGAATTTATTTAATGACGGGGCTTTTAACATGAATGCCGGAGGTTGTTAATAACATTGCTTTTTTTCCAATAATCCAATATTTTATTTGGCCATCGGCCATAAAGCAATTGTTGTATGTTTAATTAATTGTTTTTGTTATTAAGTTATTATTTTGTAATTTTAATTGGGTCAGTGGGTCATCTTAGGGTTGGGACTGTATGGATCGAGTTATCTGTTTTTTTTTAATAATTATATACTGTGCTTTAAAACCAATCTTGAAGGAAAAAGAAAGTCATTCATAAAACGTGTTGTTAGAAAGTACTATGTAGGATTCTAATTCCTTATTAATTACCAAACAATATTCATAATTCTTGCTACATCTTGTAAGGTTACATCCAAAAGAAAAATATTCCAAAACTTTAGGCGATTAAGTTCATTATGAGTTTTCCTTATACCAGGACCTTCACTTGTCCTGGATTTGGGCCAAAGTAGGTTTATATGAAAAATAGTTTCGTTACTATCGACGTATTACAAGGCTGAAAGGCTTTAAGAAACAATAACCTCATAGATAATCATCAAAAAAATTGTAGTGAAGTCATTTATATCTTTATTTTATTTTTAGTTGTACACACAAAACCTATAATATAGAAAATAGGTACATATAGGAAAAAGAGCACAAAGGTACTGCATATTTCATTTAAAAAATCTCTTCCAGCAGACCTGCAAAAGGACAGATTGATAAGAGACGTAGGTAGACACAGTTAAAATAATAAATTAAATTGCAAGTTAGTCAAACATAATTTTTAATATTTATCTAAATATTTTAGAAAAACGTTGCCCCGCACTATTAATTTCTCCTGTATCATGGTTGCAAATATTTCAACTCACATACACAAACAGCCAGACTCGAAACAACTACCTGTAGGTCATACAAATATTTGTTCCGTGCGGGGATCGAACCCGCGACACGCAGCGCAGCAGTCGATCGCTCAACCACTGCGCCAACCGTACTGTCTAATAATAATTAGATATTTAACATAACTGGCGAAATATGATTACGCTAAATACAACGCAACGTTTCCCCTTAAAAAGCGCGATGTTACATATGTGTTACCAGATAAACTACACAATAATGACACGAACAGTAACAATCCAGCGAACTATGTCGAACAAACTGCACAATAAAGCTGAGATACGCGCCACATCTCACTGCAAGTTAGATATATCGCCGTATCTCACTGTAATGGTTATACAGACGTGTTTACAATGTATTGTTCAATATAACTCTTGGGTAAATTATGATGTAACGAAGATTGTTAGATTTTTGTTGTTTAAGAGATGTTTTTAATTTGTTTTGTTCTTAAAATAGATGTTCATTTGGTTTATTCTTTCTGTGGGCTTAAAGATGAGTGAAATGCCTGTTATAAGTCGCCTTTTACATTATTTATTACTGTTGTTTGTTAATGAATAAATGTTTACAAAGCAGATGAAAGTTCAAAAGCTGGGGAGACTGACATACAAAATACTTTTATTTTGTCAAGTTTCTAGTAGTCGAAACCGGAGTGTGTGTATAACCAGATGTATCATAACAGACAACGCTAAAAAATATGTTGGGTTATCAAAAAGAGGTCGTTCAACAAATTAATGTTTCTAGAAAAACAATATTTGTGAAATTAAAACGTATTTCTTTTATTTGGTACAATAGTAAGATATTGAAGAGTTGTATACTGGATCTCTAAAATGTTCCAAACAAGATGCGAATAATTTGTTTAGTTTACCGGATGCTAGAAAATCTTTAATGGTCAGATGTCAATAATAAAAAACAGGATTACTTAGTTTTGCCTCGGAAAGCACGTTAAGCTGTTGGTCCCGGCTGTCATTTGTAGATCTTTGACAGTCGTTACAGGTAGTCAGTGTCCCAAAAGCCTGACAACCAGTCTTACCTAAGGGTATCGTATTACCCAGTTTCAACTGAGTTGTGGAGGTCAGATAGGCAGTCGCTCCATGTAAAATACTGGTATTCAGCTGCATCTGGTAAGACTTGAAGCCACCAACATAGTTGGGAAAAGGCTAGGCAGATGATGATTACTTAGTTTTCATACTGCTTTTTTACTTTTGCAGATGGGAAATCATCAAATAACATCCCTTCATCATCAAATGGAGCGGGGACGAGTGTCAGACTGATTAAAACCCATCGCGCTGGAAAGAGTGTCAGATTTTTACTAACTAAAACCCACCCATGTGCTTTCTTTTGTCCCTAATGTTCTGGGCCCGCGATATTGCACAACCCGTTACCCCGGATTCACACTACCTGGTTCACGATTTATACTCCCAGTGTTAATTCGTAGCAATTTCGACGTTAATTGCTTGTGAAACTTGAAGTAGGTAACGTAAAGGTTTGTAACTTGAAGACATATGTGTAATAAGGTCGTAATTAGGTTGAAGGGACTGTTAATTTGTTGTAAGGGTATAAGTGCCAGTGTGTTCGCCGTGGAACGTTTGGGAATGATAAATGGACTGTCTGTACCTTATGGTGTCGTTAAGATAAGCAGGTCTCATGTTGACTCTACAGGGTCGGTTAATGAGATACGGTAAATACGTGTGGACTAATACGATATGAGCGTGTAGTTCTGGCTTCGATCCCTAAGTCCAGCAAAGTGTTATTGAGTATTTCTATAGAGATTATTTCAGAAGACAACATTTTGACAACACGGTTGGCGCAGTGGCTGAGCGATTGACTGCTGCGCTGCGTGTCGCGGGTTCGATTCCCGCACGGAACAAATATTTGTATGAGTTTAAATGTTTGTAAACGCACCCACGATACAGGAGAAATCCAAGTGTGGGGCAACGTTTTTTAAAAAAAACTAAAACTAGAAGAACATATTTTAATATTATGTCCAATTGATGGTAATAGGATCGGTACTTATTTTATGGGGCATTAACGTAAGTAACGCCATTTAATGGCCCAGAGGAAAAGCGCTGCGCGTTTTTTTTTTGCGGGTCATCATTAAATAACTCCCCCGCTCTATGCGGAGCAAAAACAAAATCGAAAGTCATTTATTCAAATTAGGCTGATAATCAGCACTTTTTGAACGTCACATTACAAGAGACAGTCCCACAGAAACGCCCTGCCCTTCGCCACTTTTTAGTGTTTTAGCTGGGAAGAAGAAGTGGCGGAACAAACTCCCCAGCAACACATCTGTCTGTTAGAAGAACCAGATTTAGAGCGGGGGATAGTGTCAGACTTGTACGTACTGACTAAAATCAACCCATGTTCCTTAGCCGCGGTATCTCTTTCAAACAATCCGCAACCCCGGCAGAGCGCCTAGCGTGTCATGCATGGTAATGGTTTCAAATCCGATAAGACCGATGTGAGTTTTTAAATTCACTTGTAGTTTATAAACGTTTATTTAAGACTCACAGACATCGGTGATGGAAAATATCGTGAGGAATCCTGGACTTATAATTAATCATCATCATTTTCCTGCCCTTGTCCCATTCTATTTGGGGTCGGCGCAACACGTTTTCTTCTTCCATTCTCCCCTATCAGACGTCACGGCATCATTTACTCCTTTCTCCTTCATATCATTCCTTACACAATCCATCCATCTTTTCTTTGGCCTTCCTCTCGCTCTCCGTCCATCAACATTCAGATTCATCACTCTTTTAGTCACATGTCCTTCATCCCTCCTCATTACATGTCATGTCCATACCAAGACAAACGACTCCCTTTCAATTTTTCTGTAACAGGCGCAACTTTCAAACTTCAATAAGTCTGAAATTGCCAACCCGTCTTGAGTAAGCGTGGTGATCAATACTCTTGCATTTTCTGTATGAGAAGAGGTCTTTGCCTAGCAGTGGGACAGTTATAGGCTGGTGTTATTTTTAACCGACTTCAAAAAAGGAGGAGGTTCTCAATTCGACTGTATGTTTTTTTTTTTTTTTTTTGTGTTTGTTACCTCATAACTCTGGTCTGGGTGAACAGATTTTGATGATTCTTTTTTTATTCGAAAGCTGGTGGTTGTCGTTTGGTCCCATAAAAAAAATATCAAGATCCGGCCAGTAGTTTTTGAGTTATCTTTAATAATGCGTATTAGATTGACTTCGTCTACGTTGATGATATAATTTTAGAGGTTGTCGAAGACAAATGAACAAAAAACGCTATGCACTATGATTTGGAAGGTCATCGCAGTTTTTTGAGGTGATTGTATTTTAATTTGGTGATAGATCTTCAGTGATATACAACGGAACTCTTCAATAAATGACCGCAAATCTGCCGTGATTGCTGCAATCACATGTATAAGTATGGGTTTCGCCAGGGTAGGCAGGCGAGTGGGGTTGACTGCCGCGAGCGAGTGATGCGAGTAATCGCCCGCCTCACTCGCACACTCGCTTATAGCCGAGCTACACAAATATCGGAGATAAGAGGCCGCAAGACTGACTGTACGCTTGACTGTCAAGCGTACAGTCAGTCTTGCGGCCTCTCAGCGACCAAATGACATGACCACTGGTTGCTCTCTCGGCGTGATTTCTAATCGCTTGGCGAGTATCGCCGAGTGAGTGTTATCTTTCATAGCTCTTGTCGCTCAGCGACAAACTAGTGAAGCGAGTGTTCGCCGGCAGTGTGAACAGTCAGCGATCAACTGTTTGTATATGCATCTCTTTTATTCACACGGAAAGTATTCTATTGTACGTTTCTTGAGCGAGAAAATAGCCGATAGTTAGTCGTTTTCTCGTCGTTGGTGAGACAACTGCCTAAAGCTTGTATTTAAGACGGGACCTACGCACTAAAAAGCTAAAGATAACCGTGTTTGCGAATTATATCATAATACTATAACTAAAAATGCTGAAATAAAAAACTTTTTTGCAAAAAATAAAACCGACTTCCAAAAAAAAGTGGCAAAAAAGTCAACAAAACCAACAAAAGCCACCGACTTCCGGAAATAAAGTTATTTTCCACTTTTTTTTTGGAAGTCGGTTTTATTTTTTGCAAAAAAGTTTTTTTAATATTATTATAAACGTAACTTCTGAAATGTGTGTTTTTATAGATCACATCTGCTTAACCCATCGGGAAGAATGGGTGTAATGTTTTGCCGCGCTTTCTTTAATTTATAGAATCATAGTCATTGTGTTTTACAATAAAATGTATACATTAAATTGTGCTAATATTATTAATATATTAAAAAATCGAGCCCTATAAATACACTCGGTAGACTTTGGGCGCTAATGTTACGTTAATTAATACCTCTTTATTAGAATGAAACAATCACATTATTTGATGAGTTTATTCAACTGTTATTATCTGTAGCTCAGCCAGATGAACATATTTGTGGATAAGCTATTTTGGTACCGAGTAGATAGTATAAGTTTACCAAGCTATCGGAATTAGTCAATCCTTTTCCTTACTAATATTATAAAAGCGAAAATGAGTTTGTTTGTTTGTTACCTCTTCACGCTTTAATGGCTAAACCGATTTTGATGAATTTTGGTACAGAGATAGATGGAAAGCAGGAGACGGACATAGGCTAAAAAAAAGAGGGATGTGAGGGAGTAAGAGGGAAGAAAAGGGAAAACTTAGCGTTGCTATTACAAACCAATAAGGCGCAAGGAGAACTGTGTTAGCCCGAATTTAACGCGAGCGAAGCCGCGTGCAAAAGCTAGTACCATAATAATATCAGAAAAATAAACAACTAAAGTATCTCGACTTGGTACACTAGATTGTCGACAATAGGGTAGTTTCCAGGGTCAAAATAACTACATTCTATTTAGTCAGTCTTTTAGATTACCTATTAAAAATAAGAGACACATATTTGTCCTGTGTGGAGATGGCTATCATTGTGTCTCAATTTTTATTACATGATTGTCGTAACGGCCAATGGCCTTATAGCAAAGAGCCTCAACGACCATCTGTTAAAGCTCTCCTTAGGCGGTTCGATACGGCCCGCATCGTGAGGAGGTTACTGACTCTGAACCCTAATCACTGGTAGCTTAGACCCTGCTCCCGATACCGGCGGACTACTGTTTTTTTAATGTATTTTTATGAAATATTTGAAAATGTACAAAAATATGTAATAGAAATAAATAAATAACAAAAATATATCAGTCAGTGCTACACTGCAAACTTATTTTTTTTTTAAAAAAAAAAAAACGTCCCACACTAGGAATTTCTCCTGTATCGTGATTGCGTTTACAAACATTTAAACTCATATACACAAACAGCCAGACCCGGAACAACTATCTGTAGGCCATTCAAATATTTGTTACGTGCGGGAATCGAACCCGTGACACGCAGCGCAGCAGTCGATCGCTCAGCCACTGCGCCAACCGTGTCGTCAAATAATCGTATAAGTGCCAGTTTCGTTAGTTACTACTAAATTGAGACATGAGCGTAGCACTCACTGACATAATATGCATATATTGGCATGGCATTCTCTACCAGTCAACTTTTTGGGTTAAATACGACAACATTGTGATAGGGTAAAAAAAAATGTCTGTAAAAAAAATAACGAACGAAAGTAGAACCTATATACTTTTACTGATTCTAATACATTATGTACCAATAACATACCCCTCACTATCGCCTTAATACACTTTGAAAAGAAACCTCATCACAAAATTAAATAAGTAATCCGTAAATGAATAATATAATTTCGGCTTCATTGATAGGTACTAGACAACATCATAATCCGATTTACTAATAAAATAGTAATTAACTTATTCGCCATTTGACTATCTCAATATAATTTATTCTAAAAGCTTTTTATTTTACGATTTACTGTGCTCAAAGTATTTGGTGTTAAGTAATTGATATCGATTCGTTGTTGCTAATGTATTGAATGGATTCTGTTTGTCATTCAAGTAAGAATAAATTCAAGTAATGACACGTTTTTATTGGAGTCTGTTTTCGTGGAATGATGCCAATGTTAACTTGGGAAGAATGAGAAATTCCTAAAAATACGAGATGGTTCATTTTTATGAAAATTATTTTCAAGATTTTGACAAAACTATGCATTTCGCACCTTTAGAATTGAAGTGGCTTAATCTGAAATTCTTGTTTTTTGGTAAACGCTAAAAATGTAAATGAAAAATTAGCCATTTTTTAGTTTTTCGATTGTAATATACCTACGTTAAGCTTTAGACATCGCTATTTTTGTTTTTAACCGTAGGGTAGGAATTGTTTTAACGATTGGTAACTAAACATGTAAGTATAACTAATTAAAACCCTTGTTAATTAATCAGTAAAAAAATATGTCACTTATTTTCCGAAAATAAAAAAAATAAAATTGACTTCTTTAGTTTTGTGTCTATTTGCTACTTAAGAAAACAAAATATGACTATTTAATAAAGAGGCGGTTAATCTCTAATGGTATATTGATGCTTGGTGACTAATTTTGGAATATGCTAGTTTAATAACTGATAACTTGCAAAAATATAAGAAAGTGAAAAACAGAGTATACTTCTAATCATTTATTTTGACATTTTTTCTCATTTATCATCATTAGAACTAATCACAACCATGGGTACTAAAATTAACATTTTGTGGATGACATTCATATTGTCCATCCACAAAATCATTTTTTGTTTATCTATTACCTATTATGAAATAAACAAAGAAATAATCAGTCTTTAAAAATGCCTTAATTTACAATATTTAGTATTAAGGTCAGTCAGCTCACACTAGGTATTATTTACCTTTTCTATTTTAATAGAGTTTTTTTTTCCTAACATGATTGGTAAACAATCCAAGTAAGTTTATATAAATCAGCAGTCTTTTTCTTTGATAAATTAATATAAAATAAAAAACAAAACACTCTTGTCAATAAGAGAAGAAAAATAACAATCAACTAAAAGTTATTTAGTTATAGAAACTAGAATTTTTCTTAACATAATTGGTAAACAATTCAAGTAAGTTTATAGGAATAAGCAGTCTTTTTCTTTGATAAATGAATATAAAATAAAAAACAAAACACTCTTGTCAATAAGAGAACGAAAATAACAATAAACCAAAAGTTATTTAGTTATAGAAACTGGAATAACTGGTCATAAAATGTTGAAATAAAAATATTAAAAAAATAATTAAGAAAACACAAAAACATACACCTTTTTGACATCAAAAATTTGCCTCATCACTAAAGTGAAATCGATTTGTTAGTCATTCAAATTACAAAACTGTGTCATAAAACCAGGCGTATGTATTAGGGATTGCTTTAGTTCTTACAAGATAACTCAAATCTTTCTTTTTATTTTCTGCAAGCTCTATTTTGTTATTATAAGCCTTCGATAGTGTAATTTCACATGCTTCTTTCATTTTATTTCTTTTATTGCGCATATTTACTTCCTTAAAATCTTCTTCGGAGTATGTAGTTTTATAGTAAAATACAAATAATTTGTCTTTAACAAATTTCAACACTTTTATCTCGCTATCTGAGTCCCTCCAACCCACCGCATTTTTATCGACATCCTGGTTAAAATTATATCCCCATTCGTTCTGCAATACCTTTAAGTCTATGAAAAAATTGTAATCTAACTCTTTTACTCTAAATGGCCTGCCCGTTTTTCTAGCACCTCTTAGTAAAGGCACATATTGTTGAGGTATATAAATAGGACCAGATCTTAAGTTTCTTTTTCTATTAAACTGTGTGCATTATCTCCCTCGTTCTGCGTATGTCCTTTAATAAAATATTTGTGCGTTATTGATTGAATATTTTCAAAATGGGCCACTGCATAAGAGTACAAACTAGCAATATATTTATTTTTGTTTTGACCATTACAATTATCCGAATAAAATATTACATTGATCATTTTGTCTGCATTATTTTCACTAATAGACTTTAAATAATCAAAAACGCATGAACCTATTTCAATTGCCCCTTTATTACCTTGTGTTTCATTCCAAAAGTAGCAATATACTTCTTTATATGCGCCTAAGTCACTATCATTTATCTGGTTATTGGTATCTTTTGATTTAGAAGCTAATTCAACTATGGTAAAATTATAACAGTTAAGTCTTGATTTGTAATAAAAAGATGAAATATCTCCCCTGGGACAAGTCATTGCAGCTTCTAGATCGTAAACAGCACAAATATTCGCTTCGTTAATATTACAACGATCATTTCTTTTTTCCTCTCTACAAAGATTCTTTTCTTTAATATGCTTCTCATACTTTTCTTGAACAACTAATTTTTCATCTGCTGATGCTAATTCGTATCTTGTGCATTGATCACACAAATCCTTTTTAGGTGTAAAAAAGCTAATATTAAATTCAGTTGTGAATATCAAGTAGTAAATCCAGTATGCAGCGTGAGGTTTATTTTCTTTGGTTTGGTTAGTGTTAAAGTCCCTACATAATTCCTTTACGCTCTTGCTGCCATCAATGTATTGTCTTGTAGAAGAAGATCTTAGATAATGAGAGTCTATGCGCGGTATACTATTAATGTGGTCTTTAATATCTTGTACAAGACTTGGGTCAATCGGTGCTCGGCTTCTAGAACGCCCTCTAAGATCTTCTTCTATAAAGCCAGTAGAAATAGTTTTCATTTTCACAGTTCTTATTTGCCTCTCTGTAATATCAAGTGTATTGATAAAAAAAGTTTTACATACGCGAATTCTTTGGCCATCAACAGTAAAATAAAATGCCGTGTTTGGTTTACGAGGATTGGCAGCATTAGTATACTTATATTTGGGTTTTACCTCCATCATGCATGACTTTATAAAAGATCGCTTCAAGTCTAAATTACTTAGCCGCCAATAACAGTCAAATATTTCGCCTCTCTTCTCAGGAGTTACATTATCAAAACAACGAAGTCTACAAACTATCTCTTATTTTTTTTTCAGGTACCTCTTTATTAGATTTTGAGAGTGATCGGTAGGCTTTCCCACTATTTCGAAGTGATTTTACAATGTTTTGTTTCCACTGAGATGGATTGCGCAGCCGCTTCCTCGATTGTTTGTTCTGTGGAAGTAATTCACTGGAATCAATTACGTTACTTTCATCATTTTCGCCGTCCGACATGGTGGTTGATGAACTAATCCGACGTGGCGGTCGTAGAGATGAATCTTTATACGTCGGATCAGCATCACTCAGATCAACGTCTGATTCCTCGGAATTCACGGGTGACTGACAGTAGTTTATTACTTTATTTAAATGTCTCTTGCTAGTCGACGGCTCTGGAGTACCTGGTATGCAGTCGCTGGTCCCTTCGTGTTCATCCGTTTTCGTTTGCGATGACGACGACGACGTGCTGCAGCTTGTCGATGATGACGTAGAAGAACCACAACGACGAAGAAGAACAACAGCGTATAGATTTTTTCATTTAAGAAACAAATTTTGTTTCTTAAATGAAAAAATCTATACGCTGTGTCACAGCTACTTTATACTGTAAGTATAGTAGTAAAAGTTAATATTATTCACAGTTTAGTGTGCTTACATTTGACCGTATCTCCTCTAATGTAAA
This sequence comes from Ochropleura plecta, assembly GCA_905475445.1. Taxonomy (NCBI): domain Eukaryota; kingdom Metazoa; phylum Arthropoda; class Insecta; order Lepidoptera; family Noctuidae; genus Ochropleura; species Ochropleura plecta. The sequence continues at coordinate 21,789,813 of FR997726.1, read as the reverse complement.
GCAATGGTGCTGAGGCTCGAGCACAAACCAATGCACTCGAACTTTGAAGAAACCTAGACTACAATGATACCCAGGGAACAGAGAAGCCGTCAGTAAATTACATAAACTAGCAAAATTAAAGTCAATATAAACCTAGCTTTTGAGGAGAAGGAACAATCAACATTTTCTTATGAAAACTTTTTGGCCATAATAAATCTTTTTCTCTAAACCGTTTCTTTGTTTTTTTTTTACCTAAAAATACAATTATTTAATTCTCAACACCATCAAAGTGCCCATTAAACCTAAAAACGACTCGAACCAGGTCAGTAATCGTTTAGATCTCATTTTACTCTTTGAATATGAACATTGAATGTTAACGACTCAGGTCAAAGCTTAATGTCGAGATTCCAATTTAGTCTTAGCTTTAATTATGTATTCTGAATACTATTTTTTTTTTTTAATAAAACGTTGTGGGGTCACCTGGAGTTTCTCCTGTATCGTGGGTGCGTTTACAAACATTTAACTCACACACACACTCAGCCAGACCCGAAACAACTACCCGTAAGTCATACAAATATGTATTAACAGTCGATCGCTCAGATAGTGCGCCAACCAAATACTTTTTGCTTACTTATAATTTAACTAGCTTTTGCCCGCGGCTTCGCTCGCGTTAAATTCGGGGTACCACGGTTACCCCTTCGTGATTTGCAGGTAAATGCTACTTGTAGTTTTTTCCATTGCGCCTTATTTATTGTAATAGCAGCAAGTTTTCCGTTTTCTTCCCTTTCTTCCTCACTTTTATTAAAAAAAATAGCCTATGTCCGTTTCCAGGGTTCCAACTATCTCTGTACCAAAATTAATCAAAATCAGTTTAGCCATTTAGGCGTGAAAAGGTAACAAACAATCCCACTTTCGCTTTTATTTAATTGCTGTAAGTAAATGTGGAGTGGCACGGAAAAGTGTTAGGGATTTTATTAAAGTGGAAAATGTAATGGGTTGCGAAAACGGGGCCTTTTAATTAAAGGCCCACTTGGCGCCATCAATAGCGCGGCTTGTAATCATAATTGTACCTACTGATGGTGCCATCACTGAACAGATTTTAACTTTGAAAATAACGTCATGCTTTAGTATTTGTCTCATAAACAGCTTTTGGGTTTTGATAACAGCTATTGATAAAAACAGGTTGAAGGCGTTACTGCTTTTTAAAAAAAAAGCTTGTTACCGGGATAGTAAAAAAGATCTTTTCCTAAACAACACAAAAATTGACGGGCCTGTTGGTCTAGTGGTTAGTGGCCCTGACTGCTAAGCCGGAGGTCGTGGGTTCGATTCCCACCCAGGACAAACTTTGTGTGATGAGCATGATTGTTTGTTCTGTGTCTGGGTGTGATTTATCTATAATATGTATGTATTTATAAATTATATAAGTATGTATTTCAGTTGTCTGGTTACCATAACACAAGCTCTGCTTAGCTTGGGATCAGATGACCGTGTGTGAGTTGTCCCAAGATATTTATTATTATTATTATTAAAAATGGAAGATACGTTTGAGTCATTGATTTTTTGCCACCAACTTCCAGAAGTTAAGTAAACTTTAAACGTTAAAATTAAGTAAACTTTTTTTCTACTAATAAAGTTAAGATACTTATGATGCTTTTGATGATGTTGATGATGTATCTCACACAAATTCTAAGCGAGTATTTAGCATACCAGAAATCCCCAAACATACAAAAAAATACAGTCGTAAAAATATAAAAAAATGGTTAAAAAGACGTGTCCCACACATGCGTAAAGACAGCCAACTACAGTACTTTCACTAGTTATTATGCCTTGTAACTGGGACTGTACCGTCATCTTTGTCTTTTGACATTTCAAAATGCTTGTAAATTAAATGAATTTGACGGGGCAGTTATCTTGGTTATAAAATTGGCCAATACTGAATAGATGATACTAAAGACAGAATGTCATAAAATTAAAACGAACTTTTGTATGATAAATTGATTACGATAATTATTTATTAGTGAAATAATGAATTTGGTCATAGTTCTCTCAAAAGCTTCGGTATCTAATTGCCCATTTAGTTCGGCATGGCATGTCCGTAATTGAGGAAAACCGGCTTTATATTAATACTAGCTTTTGCCCGCGGCTTCGCTCGCGTTAAATTCGGGGTAACACAGTTCCCCTTGCGCCTTATTGATTTGTAATAGCAACGCTAAGTTTTCTCTTTTCTTTCCTCTTTCTCCCTCACATCCCTCCTTTTTTTTTAAAAAAAAACCTATTCCGTCTCCTGTTGATGTTTAAGGGCGGCTTGCTGAAGTATACTTATACGCTTTTGAATTTCGCTGTTTGCTGTTTAAAACCTGGTTTTACAAGTTTTTTTTTTAAAGAAACCTTGCTCCTACAGTAGAAATTTCTCATGTGTTGTGGGTGCGTTTACAAACATTTAAACCCACATACACAAAGAGCCAGACCCGAAACAACTATTTGTAGGCCGTACAAATATTTGTTCCGTGCAAGGATCGAACCCGCGACACGCAGCGCAGCAGTCAATTGCTCAGTCACTGTGCCAACCGTGCCGTCGATTCTAGCTAGGAAGCTGTTAAGTTAGTGAAACCAGATAAGTTTTGCCAGGTTAATATAAAAACTACAATCTACATAGCCTTTGCCAGCTATGTTGTGGTCGACTTCAAGTCTATACATATACCGATGCAGATAAATCTGATTGCAGCTGAATACCAGTATTTTACATGGACTGACTGCCTATTTGATCTCCACAACCCAGTCCGTACTGGGCTAATAGAATACCACTTGGTAAGACTGGTTGTCAGGCTTTCGGGCCACCAATTAACCTGTATTTCTTCGCGGATGAGAAATTATTATCAAATAACTTCCGGAGCGGGAGGGAGCGGGAGGGAGTGTCAGACTTGTACTGACTAAAACCCACCCATATTCCTTCTATTGCCCTTTATCTCTTTCAAACCACCCGCAACCCTGGAACAACCCGCAACCCTGGTGTAACGACTGTCTAAGCTGTCGAGATGACTGGTAGGATTAACGGGTTAACCTGCTTTCCGAAACAGGGAGGAAACTCGGTACGTAATGCTTGGTCACTTATCCACGGATCTACCCAGGTAAGCGTGACTCAACTTAAAGACCAACCCGAGCGACTGTTATTACATAGTCGTAAACTTTTCTGAATAATGATGTGTAAACTTTGACGACACGGTTAGCGCAGTGGCTGGGCGATCGGCTGCTGATTCGATCCCCGCACGGAGCAAATATTTGTATAGCCTACATATAGTTAAATGTTTGTAAACGCGCCCACGATAGATGAGGAATTTCTAGTGTGGGGCAAAGTTTTTTTTTAAAACTATACATATCAAAATCATATTTAAATCACCTGTCATAGAAATAAAAGATAGCCTAGCTTATATATTTGTTATTTATGTCTACATCCATCAGGAAAAATACTCTTCATATTTTTGTGGTAAATTTCAGTTGTATAATTCAGGTGTCTTCTTGTAATATTAATAATTAATTGGCAGGTTGACGTTCACGACGTCACCTCTCAACAATGAAAAATGCATAACAATTACAATGTGAAATGATAACACGACTAGCGGCTCGCCAACATGCACGCCTTCCACCTCCGGACTCGCCGCTCAGCTCCGCCTCGCCGCCGCCGGAACCCAGCCTCATCGTGAGTGCTGTGACACCGGCCGTGGCAGTTGCGTCGAGCTCGAGCGACGAGTATTTTTCCCCGCCCACGACGCCACCACCTGCTTGTCGACGGGGAGGACGCCGGCCGCCGGACGGCTTAGGACTTCGAGGCCCACCGGCCTCTGATAGGGTCCCAGCTCCCGGCGGAAGTGTGCAGCGCATGCGATGGACTAGCTCCATCAACGAAAATGTCATGCGCTCATACTATGGGGCTACAGAGGGGGGAAACAACCTGACTGCGTACCGGGTTCGGATGCTCTCTCTGTTTCAGGTGCTTGAGCCAGCTGTCAACGTGTCTGCACAACGACTGTCGGATCAGGTGCGGGTAATCCAGCGTAATCGTATGTTGGATGACACCGTACTTGATCGCTTGCGAACGGAAATGCAGAGTAGCCAGGTCATTACCTCTTCGTCGCAGGCTGTGGTTCCACCACAGTCCCACCAACTAGTTAGTCACGATGACGAGGTAAGTAATGACATGGCTACTAATGTAAGTACCCAGTGCAATGAGGAAATGAGGATTGCTTTGGAGGGTGCGATTCGAGAATATCGGTACATATCGCCCGAACTTAGACCACGCTTACCTCGTTTACCCATGCATAATAAAAATAGGGCGCTGGTGGCTGTTCTGGATTCGCAGTTGTCAAACTATTTTGACAACTGCGAAAACCTCACTGATGCTCACTCAATCCTGTATTGTGCGGCTGTAGCGGCGTGTCGTGTAGCTCACGTTAAATTTCCTGATGACGGAGCTACACAACCGAAACCAGCTGTACCATTTTGGCAGTGCAGGATTGAGCGGCGCATTGGTGTGGCCAGAGCACTCATCGGCAAACTAATCTGTTTCAGGGAGGGCAACACTCGACCTCGAGTGATGCGCTTTGTGAGGCGGGCATTTGCAGGGACTGACATAAGTCCTCCAGACTATATGTCCCACATCACAGAGCGCATCGACTTCTTGAAGCAGAAAGTGTATGCATGGGCAAACCGTATTCGTAGGTATAAGCGGCGGGTGGAACGATACACTTTGAATCGCACATTCCAAAGCGATGAAAGGTGGGTGTATAGAGCATGGGAGCGACCGGACCAAGGTGTGTCTGACATGCACCTGCCGGATGATGACGCCATGTGTTTGTTTTGGCGCAACATTTGGTCGGTGCCTGTCAGTCATACCGAAGGTGAATGGACTCGGGAAGTCGAACGAGCGTGTGATCCCATACCAGAAATGGGGGCCTTAACAATCAGCCCCCAAGATGTAGCTTGTGCGGTCCGTCCGCTGCCTAATTGGAAATCTCCAGGGCCGGACGGACTGCACAACTTTTGGTTAAAATGGATCCAAAGGTCGCACGCTCGTTTGGCGACCCTATTCCAGACAGCCTTAGAGTCAGGGTCGCTACCCAAGTTCTTGACGACTGGAATAACCCACCTGCTCCATAAATCGGGTAGTACGACGGAACCCAAAAATTATAGACCAATAACGTGTCTTCCTACAATCTATAAAGTTCTTACATCCATTTTGAGGGCTAAAATCACTAAACACATAGATGACAATTCTATCATGTCTGCTTCTCAGAATGGATGTAGGAACGGGTCCCGTGGTACTAAGGAGCTGCTCCTCATTGATATGGCCATTAGTCAACAGGTTCGCCGTTCCCGAAGGCATCTGTCGACATGTTGGATAGACTATAAGAAGGCCTATGACTCCGTGCCACACACATGGCTCATGAGGGTGCTAGAATTGTATAAAGTTGATGCAACTCTGCGCACCTTCCTGAGCTCGTGTATGAGGCAATGGAATACGGTCCTTCGCTATCCAGGATGTCGGCAGATTCAGAGGAATAGTGAGCCGATAAGGATAGAGCGAGGTATATTCCAGGGCGATAGTTTGAGTCCACTTTGGTTCTGCTTAGCCTTGAATCCTCTAAGCACGTTGCTGGAGGATTCAGGTCTGGGCTATCGATTGAGGAGAGGTGGTCGGGTTATATCTCACCTCCTTTACATGGATGACCTGAAACTCTTTGCCCCCAACGATTCGCAACTGATGGAACTACTGAAGGTAACTGAAACCTTTAGTAGTGCCATCAGTATGGAATTTGGTGTGGACAAATGTGCGGTCATGCATGTAAAGCGAGGGGAAATTGTGGAATCTGTGGGAACCCAGCTCTCGGATTCCATACACCTTAGATCCCTCTCAGCAAACGAAACCTACAAGTATTTGGGTATGTCGGAAGCGTTGGGTATCAATGTTGCTGACATGAAGCAATCGTTGAAGGAACGCTTCTTTGGCCGCCTGAGAAAAGTATTTAATAGTCTTTTATCAGGTGGAAACAAGGTGCGTGCTTTCAACGGTTGGGTCATGCCGGTTTTGATGTACTCTTTCGGCATACTCAAATGGACTCAAACAGAACTAGATGCTCTGGATAGAAAAGTCCGTACATTGTTGACGGCATATCGTATGCATCACCCACGGTCTTCGGTTATGAGACTGTATATCCCACGGAGTTGTGGTGGTCGAGGCTTTTTAAACGCCAAGGCTCTCCACAATCGTGAGATATGCAGTCTCAGGGAGTATTTCTTGGAAGCCGACGTGGGGATGCATCGAGATGTGGTTACGGTGGACAAGGGCTTTACCCCGCTCTCCTTGGCTAAAGAGAACTGGCGCAAACCTGTAGTGCTTGACACTAACGACCGCAGGGAGGTATGGCAGAGTAAGGAGCTTCACGGACGCTTTTTCCGGGCCCTACATGGACCCGATGTAGATCAACCAGCGTCCGTAGCCTGGCTACGTTCCGGGGATCTCTTTGGAGAAACTGAAGGTTTTGTCTGTGCAATTATGGATGAAGTTATGATGACGAATAACTACCGGAGATTTATTGTGAAGGACGGCACGGTTGACATATGTCGGGCATGCCACCGTCCGGGTGAATCAATTCGACACATTATCTCCGGTTGTTCTCGTCTAGCTAACGGAGAGTACTTGCATAGACACAACCTTGTAGCCAGGATTATTCATCAGCAACTTGCTCTAAAATATAGCCTTGTGGAATCGGAAGTGCCGTACTACAGGTATGAGCCCGACCCAGTTCTCGAACATGGCAATATCACATTGTACTGGGATCGATCCATCATCACTGACAGGACTATTGTTGCCAACAAGCCTGATATAGTGGTGGTGGATCGATCAGAGCGGCGCGCAATGATTGTTGACATAACAGTCCCGCATGATGAGAACCTCGTGAAAGCTGAGAAAGATAAGCAAATCAAGTATATTGACTTGGCTCGCGAGGTTGTCGACATGTGGGATGTGGACTCAGCGATCATTGTGCCGATAGTCGTATCTGCCAATGGCTTAATTGCCAAGAGCCTCGACCAACACCTGAGGAGGCTCTCGTTAGGCAGCTGGATCAAGGGCTTGATACAGAAAGCGGTGCTCCTGGACACGGCTCGTATTGTTAGGAGGTTCCTTTCTCTGGAGCCCTGACCGCCGGTAGCTTGGACCCTGTTCCCGATACCGGTGGGCTACTATTTTTACATTTTTAAATGTTTTTTATTTTTTGTTTTTAAGAAATATTTAAAAATTTAATTATATGTATAGAAAACAATAAATGGACGAAAAATATAAATTATGAGATTAACGCGAAATTAAATCCTCATTATGATATTTTTGCGCAAAGAAAAATTTCATGCCTTTCATGAGAATGATTAATTAATGTCTTAAACAAATTGAGGGGTTTAATAACGAATATAACGAGCTCATTGTCACTATAACTTTATCATTATAACTTTTTGTAATTTACTAGGCACATACTTAAGTAATCTCTTCAACGTACTTGAAAATGATTGAATTTGAATGTGATAATAATTAAGTTTTCTTATAGCAAGGAAAAGTAAGTTAAGATATCTTGGATTATACATTAATTTTTTGACGCCATTTCATTCTCTTCTGTATTTGATAGATGTAAAGAATTATATAATTAATTATAAATGCATATCTGCTACGCAAAACGAGATGACCGCTTTTCAGCCCCTCTCGCTCCGGACCATGAATTGAACCAGGGCTGGACGCGAGAGGTTGCCGCCATCGATCCTCACAGTGGTGACATCCAGGCTTTTCCTCCCACCCGATTATGTGCAGGAACCTCCCGAAACATGCGAAATATCCGGTGAAGCGTCAGCTTGTAGGTGGGAACGCCGTGGCGAACCGCCAGCTCTCTTTAAAGAGGGGAATTGCCATTATTGTTACGTCCCCTGCACGGGGTTGCGACAGTTCCTCTCTCTATGCCACCATGTCATCGCACCAGAGGTCTGTCTGCTGAGCGGCGATTTGCCGCGGCAGCGCAGTTTCCTCTGGTATCGTGCCTCCACATGCCATTCATACAGGCGCGCGAGGACTGTCACCTCTAGACCATACGATGCCAATCCGGCAATCCCGAAAATCGTAATGACCACCAGCAAAAAATCATGCACTTTTAAAAAAAACGTTGTACCAAGGCGAACTATAACCGTATTCGGCTGAGAGGTCAAATAGCCACATCCTGTAAAATACAGATATTTAGCTACATCTCTGTTAGACTGGAAGCTGAGTCTATCATAGTTGGCAAGAAGCTAGGCAGATGATAATATTAAGTACATAAGTTACCTACCGTTCTAAATAAAATACGTAATTCCACGTTTAGACTATTATATACAAGAGCATTTTTTTATTCTGTTCTGATATTATTTAGATGTTTCAACTACCACGCTGATTATGCCTTTTGTTAATTTTATTCATAATATTTTATAAGTGGAAACTTGTAATTGGCCTTCGTCTTCATATTGTATCTGACTACTTAACTGTACTAGCTGTAAGTTTTCTTAAAATTAATAAAATAAAATAAAAAATTTCATTTGAAAAATTGTATATCATATTTTACTACGGCAAATTACGAGTACTTATATTTTATATTATTTGGTACCCAAAAAAGCCTTTTTATAAAGCTACAGTAACAATACTTTTGCCTAGTAACATCCTCACTGAAGGGTTGTTTTAGGAACAAACTATTACTTACAGTAAATAAGAGTACTATTTCTTTCTTAGTGTTTTTTCCCACTAAAAACATATATTATTGTTTATCTTTTAACATATTTGAGCTATAAAACCTTCGTTAAACGAACAAACGAGCTTTCATTAACTCCACTGGGATCGCCAGATTAATCGAAACAGGAGAAAAGAATACAGAAAATAGTTGTAGAATTGCTGGTCGGAGCGGCAATTTTCGATCGAAGTACACTTGTAAGTTATGCTTATAAATACGCGATCAGCATATTTCAAGTCATTGGTCCGTCATTTATTAGATGCCCATCCAAATGTTAGTACGCAATTGGAACCGCCGCAAACAGGCTGACAAGCCAATCCAGTTGCATGCTTTCGAGTGGAAGGGAAAGTCAGGCTCTTACTAACACCCACCCATGTTCCTTCTTTTGCACTTTATGTTCCGGGGCCGCGGTATCTCTTACAAACAACACGCAACCCCGGCAGGCAGTTGCCGTAGCAGGCCCCTCTGTTTTACTGACATCTTTTTGAGGCACGCGTGAAACACAAACGCGCCGCTGACGTCACAGAACCGCTTCTACAATGACCAAAAGTCGTCTCGCAGCTCCCCACGCTCGGGGCGTCTTTGGCGGCAGCTGAGTTGGTTTGAGGTTCTCTCCCTCGAACCTCCAGCCATCTCCTTCGCCAGAAAAACTGCTTGGCGGAGGTGACTGCTTCCCAATACATCTCGCTCCGGACCATGGTCTGAACCAGGGGCTGCTGCGAAAGGTCGCCACCGCTACTCGCATTTACGAGGACACAGCGGTGTTCCGTCTAAGCTTGGCAGACCATTGTGCTCCACCTTATCGTCTGGGCGATCGTCACAGTAGTGACAACTAGGCTTTTCCTCGCGCCCGATTATGCACAGGAACGTCTCGAAACTGTTCGGTGAGGACCTGCGTTAGGGGGTAGGTGAAGACCCCGTGACGCCTCTCTAGTCACTTTGTAAAGACGGAACATATCGACACTATTACGGCGTGCCCTGCCATCACGAGGTCGCACTAAATGTCTGACTGCTAAGTGACGATTTTCCGCGGCACCGGAGTTTACTCCCGGTACAGTTCCACCGCGCGTTAAGTCGCGTGAGGACTATCACCCTTATATCTCAAAGTGGCAACCCGGTAAACAGGCTTGCCGCCTGGAGATCTTGCGCTACCCCCGGTTTAATGGTCCACGGCCTAGTAAGAACATTTGAACCTCTTTTTTTGCAAGTTTCTCTGGAACAACACTAGAAAGCTAGATCTTCGGCACGGAATTAAAATATTATCTTACCCCTATTTCTACTGTCTAAAACAATTCTCATTGTGCATAATTGTATTTCTAGGGAGTTTAAAAAACAAGTAAGCAGGTCATAACAATAAACGAAACATCAAAGTTCAAATTCAATATAATCCTATACTCTACTGAATGCCTTGTGGACACAATGATCCTTTTTTTTACTTTTAATCTAAGATACCATAAACCTTGACCGGATGGAAGTCTGCCTTTCAAACCAAAGAGCACTTAATGGGATTGAAGAATTATAGTTACAGAAATGTCAGCATTATACTTATCACTTAAGCTTCGGCACCCATTGTTATCAGAAAGATGGTATAATTGTTACTAGCAGAACTCATAATATAATTATGTACACACATGAGCACCAATATGTTAACACTTAGAAAACTTTTAAAAGTGATTTTGTTTTACTGTATCTATTAAACCTTATAAGTATTATGCAATATAAACCACAGACCAACGGAGAAACGTGCAGTGAATGACACCTGCAATCAATTAACGTTTTTCTAATAATTTTTGGTTAACAAATTGACACCAACTTTGCCACATGGCTGTTATACAAAAGTTGATGATTTTTTTTTCGATGTTTATTCGGGCGTTTAATAGATTGATAGTTTTAAATAAAATCCTTGTAACGATCATATTGAAATAAATAATTTGAGTTCATTACGCAGTTTACTAAGCAAATTAAATAGTTTTTGTTTTATTTATTGATGTAAATGTGAGAAAGGAAATAGAGGGTTTCGTCAATACGTTCAATCTTTACGCCTTTTTTGAAAACTAATTTCCAAGCTGATCCAATGAAAATTCCGTTTAACTCGTACTTGCTCAAAATTCAATTAACAGTTGTTCAATTGAGTTTCGAATTAGTTAGAGCCATTTTTCATTGAATAAATTAAGCAAGTTTGTTTAAAGTTCACTTACAGTAAAAACACTGAAACTAAAATAATTTAACATGGAAAGTTAGTTACACAGAAATTTAGAGTTTCACGAAAATACTGTTTTTATATAAAAAATATAGAATAGTATTTTGTTCCTTTTTTATTGAATCACTAGCTTTTGGCCGCGGCTTCGCTCGCGTTAAATTCGGAGTAACACAGTTCCCCTTGCGCCTTATTGATTTGTAATAGCAACGCTAAGTTTTCCGTTTTTTCCACTGCAACTTTAGGCCTAGCTTGATCCATAGCTTGCTGAGCGACCTTAAATAGTTTTCATTTATTTATTTGGATTTCCAACAGAGGATGCACAAATAACATGATTACAAAAAATATAAATAGGAGCTGATTACTGTGCTCCTTCAATTATAGGAAACCACAGCATTCACTTAAAAACTTGTTAAGTAGACAATAAATTTGGAAAAAGATAAGAGAACAAAAAAAAACCACAATAGTTAAATACAAAAGACAAAAAACTAAAAGAACATTATTATAACCTGACCAAATACAGTTGGGGACATTATAGATTTGACAATATGAGTCGTAGATTATTTTTATATACGGACATTTTACACGTAATATCAAGACTATGATGCTTCGACAATTCATTATAGTTTCTACAGAGTATGACCGAAAAAAAACACAAAACAGGCAGCACACTGGTTAGACAACACCTGTCTTTAGTATTACAAGACCTATCTTTAGTATTAGTAACATACCTTGATTCTAGTCTATGGTGACCGGCCAATCCGCTTTACTTAAATCTGCGGTCGTTAGCTAGTAAACATCCAGAATCCGATTACGGTGGAGAGCAAATATTTATCTGCGGTTCGTAAAGTTTTAACGAGAAGAAGCTAAGCCTGCTGATTTGTTAGTGGGATTAACAGAACTTTCAGTATAAATAGGTATTAGTATTTTTTTGCTTTCATCTGGTGTAAATACATTTTATAAGCATTTCTTAGGTCATAAACCATTTTTTTTTTATGAATGGCATCTTGTAGTTCAACCAAGGAGGTTGTCGTCTGCTTAAACGGGCGAATCCTGTGGGTGCCTTAAAAATTAAGACCTCCAGCCAGGGTATAAACTTATAAACTAAGCGACTACACGCTAAGGGCACCCCCTGTGGGGTACAAGCCTCGGCTTAGGGCGTCGCTGAGGGACAGCAAGGGACAGGCTGGATCTGAGTGATATTATTTATGGACTATTTTAACTTACTGGCTCAGCATCGCGGGCTGGCTCTTGCAAGGGACGGGTGGGGCAGTTACCAGGACGTCGCGACGGACCTCGTCGGCGAGAACGGAATGACGGCGCTTTGCGTCTGAATTTGCGAAGAGTGCTAGTCTCCCTGCTGCTCTCCTGGAGCAGGGTTATAGCATCGTCAGGAGTGACGAGAGAATGTCTAGGACGACGAATTTTACTTATTCGCGAGGGATCGTATCGAGCGGCTGATGCGATAAGGGGGTTGCGATGTTTTAACGCGGAGTCAAAGAAGCGCTTGGTAAGGCGCTTCATGAATTGAACGACGGTGGGGATTCTTAAGTCTAAGTGAAGACTATCGTTACGGACGTAAAAGGGAGCTCCCGTGATTTTCCAAAGGAATCGGTTTTGCAAGGTCTGCATCTTATGAAGGAAACGCGGGTTGGCGTGGGCGAACACGACACATGCGTATGCCATGATGGGACGGATGACCGCGGTGTATAGACGCAATTTGCATTTAAGTGACAGTTTGCTTTTTGCCTGAATTAAAAAGTGAAGCCTACCCGATAGCAAAGGCAGCGCGCGAACGAGCCGCTTTGATATGTGCCGCGAAGGACAAGTGGCTGTCTAGAATGACACCTAAGTATTTGGCTTGCTTCTCCCAGGGGATAGGCTTGCCGTACATAGTGATCGGACTGAACATAAACCATGGCTACGGGTTGTTCGAAGTAGTTACAAAGGGAACGAAACACAAAAGGCAAAAGAAGGAACATGGAAGAAGAGATGTTTACGGGCGATGTTTAAGCTCAAATCCACTGATAGCTGCATGCCATACTTTAAACAACACAAAATATTAACACTGCCCAGTCTGTACATCATGGAGGTAGCTGTGTTTGTGAAATCGAATCCAAATCGTTTTAAACGTTTGGCTGACGTAGTTCCACGTAATAGACGCGACAATAATCTAGTGTGTACCCATCCCACCAGAACGGCACTAATGCGCAAAAGTGTCTACTGTAGGGCTCCTACCATCTATAATAAAATACCTAAACAATGGAAAGAACTGCCGCTGGTATTATTCAAAAACTAATTACGAAGGTTTTTAACGCACAAAACATACTATAGTATCAGCGAATTTCTTACTGAGAAAGGATTTTGTATTAATATTGTGTAGTATGTTTTTGTCTGTAAGAATGTTATAAATTGTAATTGTATATTATTATAACTAGTCTGGCATTTTTGTAATTCTTATAATTGACATTCTTGTAATTCTTATAATTGACATTCTTGTAATTCTTATAATTGACATTCTTGTAATTCTTATAATTGACATTCTTGTAATTCTTATAATTGACATTCTTGTTATTCTTATAATTGACATTCTTGTAATTCTTATAATTGACACACGTGTAAATCTTATGATTTGTCATTTATTTCCTAATAACTTACAATAAATTCTTAATGTATATTTATGATTGTCAGTAATTATAGATTTGAATATTATTTGCATGCCTATGCGATGGTAAAATATGGAGACCTATACAATATGAAAACATCTATGTACAAATTACCCATGTTTGCAAAGAATTGATTTGATTTGATGGATCGGTTTTCGTCAGTACAAATCTGATATATATATTCCTGTCATTTGATAATTCGTTCTCTCAACCACATAGCGAGTGACATTGATCTGTTTCCTTGTTCTTTGAATGAGTTCACAAAAGTTGCATTATTTGTAATTATGTACAAAATTATTAATTAACCATATAATTGTCATTGTGTACACTATCGCATTAGGTAACCCTGTAAGGATAGTCGTAAGATAGAGAATAAATAAATAAATAATTTTAAATCCGAAAATAAAGGTCAAAAGTCATCGTTAGTAGTATAATAGGGATATAAGGGTTTTAAGTGATAATATAATCTCTAATACAAGCCTATAACGCGCCATTTACATGATGCAAGTTTGTTGCCTGTTGCATACAATAAAATTGAAGCAATAAATTACTTGCATGGTCTAAACAGAACGTACCATTTTGATCTATTGCGCAAGTTTTGCTTGACAAAACTTTCTTAGTGTAAACAGCACATACAATAATTTCTTAGGCGATTCTTGCATTCAATTGGTTTTCACTTCATTTGCCAACATGAGTGCAGTAAGTGAAGGTGTGTTAATCGTTGCTGCTCTTCTGAGACAAGAAATATTGAGAAATCGTCGTAAAAAGAGGTGTTGGATCAGAAAATGGATAGCAAGAAGAGGAGTTCTCGGAGCGTCTAACAACCTTTGTGTAGAATTACAAATAGAAAATGAAGATCCTACACCCTTCCATAAATTAGGTAGGTACTTTAAAAACGCTGGAAATAATGTATAACACAAGATAACCCTATGAAAATAAAATAAAATGACGATAAATGAAAATGGCGGCCACTTTTGTAGGAGGTCATGCTAATTCTGTAGGTATCCAGTCAGGCAGCCCAGCCGGCACAACCATACCGTACCGCACCAAGAAAGCCATGCCTCTGCAGTAGAGGCTTGCTTTAGTTAGACGGACAAGGACTCCGTACACATCGGGGCTCTAAAATATTGACACTTAAAAGTATTGATTAGATAACAAAAAAAAGTAGTAGTAACCTTTGCGTAGCAGTAAGCTGTCTACCTATTAAATACAGAGCGGCCAAATGCGAGTCGGACTTGTTGTAACATCACTATTTAGTATGTTACTAATATGGTCTTCACTAGTAAATGTATTATCTGTGGTCTGCGGCGCTCCGCCACACTGCTTCCTGTGATGTCTTACTGTGTGTATCTCCTGTCCTGTGTCTCTTACCAATAAACCAGTATCTTACCCAACGGACTCTCATTTATAAGCATCCAACATAACATGGTGTCAGAAGTGGGATAAGAAGAATCATTCAAGAAAAAGTCGAGGTCGTCGAAGAAAATGCCGGACCAAGCGGACGTCAGCCATGATGGTGAGCAAAATTTTCAAACACGTGTGAAGCAGTTAAATATATCGTCGGATCCAGCTCATAACAACGCTGAATCATGGAAAAAATGGTTGCAAGCATTTGAGCTATATTTATTAGCGACAGGCCTTGACAAAGCAACTGAGAAACGCAAAATCGCCATTCTGCTGCACTCAATCGGTGAGCGAGGACTGAACATTTTCAACACGTTTAACCTAACAATCAATGGCAGCACGCTTGAAGAGGTGAAAACAAAATTTAACAAATATTTCGAGCCAAGAAAAAATATCACGATGTGCAGATACCTATTCTTCACACGTAAGCAGGAAAAATCCGAAAGCATCGACGAATTCCTCACGGATTTGGAGAATAAGAGCAGAGAATGTGAGTTTGGCACGCTCAGGGAATCGCTCATCAAAGATATTTTTATTGCAAACCTCAATTTGGACTTGTCACATGTGCGTCAAAGGTTACTGCAAGAACGTGACTTAACCTATCAGAGAATGCAAGAGCTAGCGAGGACGCTCATAGTCGCACAGCAGGATGCTGAGAAAATAGTCAAAGGGAGCAGCATCGCCAGTGAAAACGTCATGCATCTCAGTCGGAGGAGCCGTAGTCGAGGAGATCGTCGACAGCGAGCTTCCAGTCGCAAGTCAGCGTCAAGCAGTCGCAAGCCAGCTTCAGGCAGTCGCGAGTCACCTTCAGCTTCAGGCAGCTCGAAGACATGTAGCCGCTGTGGGCAGTCTCATCGCTACAAGTGTCCAGCTCAAGGAGTTCAATGCAGGTCATGTAAATCTTATAATCATTTTGCTAAATTTTGTCACAAAAATAAAAAAGTCAGTCAGTTGCAATCGTTTAATTCAGATAATGGTAGTCAAGATTATTTCGTAGGTATGCTGAATAGTCAAAGTCATAATGGTCAAAGTCATAAAAGTCAAATGTTGAGTCTAAATAATCACAATCAAACGTCGAGTCAAAGTCATAATAGTCATTCTCACAGTCAGTCACTCAGTCAGAGACACAGGAACACACAGACACACAGTAAGACATCACATCCATCCATCTATCCCTATGATGAGAAAAGTGACATGTCGGAGAGATTTATTATCCAGTCAAATAGTCGGAGTCCCAACTCATATCATCCCAATGATGAAAGCTGTGATAGGTCTGAGAGATGTAATAAAAACAAACATCTCAATGATGAAAACAATCACATGTCTGAGAGATCCAATGTCCATTCAAACAGTCAGAGTCCCAATTCATATCATCTCAATGATGAAAACTGTGATAGGTCTGAGAGATGTAATAAAAATAAACATCTCAATGATGAAAACAATCACATGTCTGAGAGATCCAATGTCCAGTCAAAAAGTCAAAAGAAAAAATGTCAGAGTCTCAATGATGAAATCAGTCACATGTCTGAGGGATTTCACAATAAGGCACAGTCGTCCAGTCAGTCACAAAATGGATCATCAGTCGTCAATACTTTGAATCATTCAAAGCAGTCGTGGGAAATTAGCTTATTGGTAGGTGATACAAAGGTTAAATGTATCATAGACTCAGGAGCAGATGTCAACATAATGTCAAAACAAACATTTAAAAATGTTAAAAGTCAAAATAAGCTGTCAAAATTGTCACTTGTCAAATGTCAAGTAAATGTCACAGGATTTGGTGGAAAATCCATTCCGATTTTAGGCAAAGTCAACTTAAGTTGTAATTTTTGCTTAAACAATAAGAACATTGTTGAAAACATAATGTTTATTATACCAGATATAGAGTGTCCAAATGTCCTTGGTCTCCCAATTTGTGAAAAGTTAGGTATAATAAAACGTGTCTTTTCAGTGTCAAAACAAGACTTTTGTGAGCAAATTCATACACAATATAATGATGTATTCCAGGGTCTTGGCTGTCTGCCTCCAGTCTGTCATCTGAAACTCAAGCCTGATGCAGTACCATGTGTGGATCCGCCCAGGAAAGTCCCATTCGCATTACAAGGGAAACTGCGTGAGGAGTTGGATCGCATGGAGAAAATGCAAGTAGTTAAGAAAGTTACAAAGCCTACAGAGTGGGTTAATTCAGTCGTTGTAACAGTAAAAAGTTCAGGTCAGTTACGAATTTGTCTTGATCCTAGAAATTTAAATAAAAATATCATGAGGGAACATTATCCACTCAAGTCAATTGATGAGATTAGGTCTCAGCTCGAAGGGGCTGTATGTTTTTCTCACTTAGATGCATTTTCAGGATTTTGGATGCTACGTTTAGATGAATATAGTTCAGAATTATGTACTTTTCAAACACCATTTGGTAGATATAAGTATTTAAGATTACCCTATGGCATAAATGCCTCGTCTGAAATATTTCAAAGAGTCATGATGAATCTATTTGGTGACATAGAAGGCGTACTCATATTCATCGATGACATCTTAGTCTATGGACCAAATGAGTCAGTTCACAATGAAAGATTACATAAAGTCATGCAAAGAGCTCGTCAAGTCAATTTAAAATTTAACAAGTCAAAGTGTAAATTTTCACTGTCAGAAGTATGTTTTTTAGGTTATGTCTTCAGTAAAGATGGTGCAAGGGCAGATCTTGAGAAGGTCAAAGCAATTGTCAACATGCCCACACCACAAAATGTCAAAGAGTTACAGAGAATACTAGGTATGATAAACTACCTAGGACCTTTTATAAGTAACCTGTCAGAAAAAACACTAATGTTAAGAAATCTTTTAAAAAAAGATGCAGTCTGGACTTGGGATGAAAATCATAGTCAATGTCTGAGGAAACTGAAGGATGAAATTACAAATTCACCAGTTTTAGCTCATTATAATCCCAAGATTCCATTAGTCTTGTCAGTCGATTCGTCAAAGTCAGCGTTAGGTGCAGTCATTTTACAAAAAAATAAACCTATAGCATACAGTTCCAAAACTTTAACTCAAACCCAAGAAAGGTATGCTCAAATAGAGAAGGAGCTGCTAGCAATTCAATTTGGTTGTGAAAAATTTCACCAATATGTATATGGTAACAGAGTCACAGTTCATACTGATCATAAACCATTAGTCTATCTGTTTAAAAAACCATTACATGATGTCCCAGCTAGATTACAGCGTATGATGTTAACTTGTCAAAAATATGATTTAGAAGTTATACATGTCCCAGGCAAAGAAATGTTCATATCAGACACATTGTCAAGAGCAGCTTTGAAAGAACATTATAGGCCTGAAAATGAATCAGAAATGTCTTGTCATGTCAATCTAATGTATGCTAACTTAGCAATTACAGATGAATATAGCACAAAATTGGCTCAGGAAACTAAGAAAGATGAAACCCTGCAGCTATTAATAAAGTATTATAATGAAGGTTGGCCAAAAACCAAAAATAGTGTCAGTCCATTAATAAAACCATTCTGGAATATACAAGGAGAAATCCATAAAATTAGAGATTTAGTATTCAAAGGCTCAAAATTAATAGTACCACAGTCAATGCATAAAGAAATGTTAGTAAAAATTCACAAAGGTCACCAAGGTATAAATAAATGTCTAAACTTAGCTAAAGAATCTCTTTATTGGCCAAATATGTCTAGTGATATTAAGAATTTAGTAGAACAATGTCTAGTGTGTGCAAAATTCAAACCATGTAACCAAAAGGAACCACTACAGAATTATGAAATAAGCAAATATCCATGGCAACAAGTCGGTATTGATTTAATGCATTTCGATAGTTTAGTATATTTAATTGTCACTGATTATTATTCAAAATTTATAGAGATTGCATTATTAAATAACAACAGTACATCAAAAAATGTAATAACTCATTTAAAGTCCATATTTGCTCGTCATGGAATACCATTGTCACTGGTATCAGATGGTGGACCTCCTTTTCAGTCAGTTGATTTTAAAAATTTTATGGAAGAATGGGACATAGAACATATTGTAACTAGCCCATATCATTCACAGTCTAATGGACAAGCAGAGAGTTCAGTCAAAATCATAAAAAACATGCTAAGAAAATGCAAAGAAAATGGATCAGATCCATACATAGCATTGTTACAATACAGAAATACAGGTAAAAATAATTTTTCATCACCAGCACAGTTACTCATGTCTAGGAACTTAAGAGATAACATTCCAACATCATATAAGAAGTTGAAGCCAAAAGTGGTAACATTTAAAGATTACAAAGAGTCTGTCAAGAAAAATGATAAAAATAAGTCAAAATACTACAATAAAAATGCCAAGTCAATGTCTATGTTACATCATAATGATCATGTCTATTTTAAGAGAAACCCAAGTAGCAACTGGGAACAAGCTATTGTTAAGCAAAGATTGTCAAATAATAGATCATATGTTGTTGAGGATGTCAATGGAGTTAGGTATAGGAGGAATAGAATACACTTAAGACATAAATATTCTCATAATTGTGCTAACCCTCCCATGCAATCCAACTCGTCACAAAGGGGAGAGGAAGGTGACAGACAGGAGTCTAGGCATCAAGAATCCTCATCTCAGCAATCCTCAAATGTAACAACTAGGTCAGGTCGTATTGTAAAACCTACCAGAAGGTTAATTGAAGAAATGGATTAAGTTAAATTATAAATAGAGTCATAAGTAAAGTTTAAGTAACTATAAGTATAATTAAGCATGTTGTCTTGTATAAAATTAAATAGCATAGCACTTATATTAATTGTCAGTCAGGGGTCTAATTTGAACTCAACAAGGGGGATGTTGTAACATCACTATTTAGTATGTTACTAATATGGTCTTCACTAGTAAATGTATTATCTGTGGTCTGCGGCGCTCCGCCACACTGCTTCCTGTGATGTCTTACTGTGTGTATCTCCTGTCCTGTGTCTCTTACCAATAAACCAGTATCTTACCCAACGGACTCTCATTTATAAGCATCCAACATAACAGGACTCACGCACCAAGGTTCCGTACAAACTGACGACATAAACGGTCATATCTTTTCTCTACGTAGACTTAGAGGGTTGATTAAATATTTGGGTTGTTATTTATTATGAGGTACGGAGCCCTAAAAAGTATTTTTAAATAGTGTATCTCTCTTTTTCTCAAAAGATTTTGTGAAGGCCTCCTTTAAATTGCACACCCATATTATTTTTTAACAAGAAAATAAAATATTTATAAAAATAATGAGGAGGTCGTATGAATGTTCGACCCCTTTCGGGGCCAGTACCGAGCCAGCGGAGGTTTGAATTTCGAGCCCCTGAAGGGGTCCGTACCGAACTATACGGTTAAATGACCTTCCAACACTTGAATGAAAAATTTGACAACGCAAATACGTGCAATACTTGAAGCAACCCGCCAATGAATTGTACACGTACATACAACTCTCTGTTTAGACAAGTCAAAACTTGAAAGCAATAATCTCCATAACATAATTGTATTGGTCTAAACAAAAGACATTTGCAACTATTTCTTGTCAAGACTTGCATTCAATAATTGCGTTCAATTTTTTTACTTGTAAACAGTTGCGTACAATTCTTGTCATTTATTGCATTCAATAATGGCACTTGAATGTTCAAGAAAATTGTATCGTCTAAATGAGGCTTAATAAAGCTCATGAAGAGCTCCTGGCTAAACAATAACAGCCGTTCGGGTTGATTTTTAAGGTTAAGCCCCATTCGCCAAGGTCGGTCCGTGGACCCGTTATATACAGAGTTTTTAATTATCTTGTCTCGTAAAGCCGTTGGTCCCAGCTGTCATTTTTAGATCTTTAACAGTTGGTACGGGTAGCCAGTGGGTCGAAAGTAAAACTAGTTGGAAAGATGCTAAGTAGGCATGAGTGTAATTTTGTAAAAGGCACAATTTCATAAATTCTTGAACTACGTCTGAATATTAGTATTTTTAGATTATTAGTTTAACATTTAATTTAAGTAGGTATTAAGCTTGCGTCGGACATAACCGAAATGTGGGCGTTTGTGTGACCTTTAACATAGAACCCTTTTAATTCATAAACAATCTTATTATAGATATGTTTTAATAATTGTCCATACTGATTTTATGCTCAAGGTAACATGCAAAAAGTAATATATATTAGTGCAACAATTACTTAGAGGTAAACACCGCATAGCTAGCGCCCGCAGCTTCGCCAACGTAATATCGAAAAAAAACATCCTATGTGTTATTAGACTATACCTCTGTGCCAAATTTCATCAAGATCCGTTCTGCCATTTTGACGTGAAAGAGTAACAAACATCCATACATCCATCCATCCATCCCTTCTCACAATTCGCATCCTTACTAATATTATAAAAGCGAAAATGAGTTTGTTTGTTACCTCTTCACGCTTTAATGCCTAAACCGATTTTGATGAATTTTGGTACAGAAATAGTTGGGAACCAGGAGACAGACATAGGCTATTTAAAAAAATAGGGTATTTTTTTTCAAAAAGAGTGGGATATGAGGGAGAAAGAGGGACGAAACGGGAAAACTTAGCGTTGCTATTACAAATCAATAAGGCGCTACTGAAAGCCGCGGGCAAAAGATTGTTTATAATATTAGTAAAATTTAAAACTCAAAATCAAGCAATTATTTCAATGAGACTATTACAAGCACTTTTAAATGTCAAGAAACAAAAGGATAAAGTAAAACTATAGTCCCAGTCACAAGATGTAATAACGTGTGAAAGTACTGTACTTGCCCATTCTAAACCGTGAATCTATAGGGAAAAGAATAAGCAAGAAACTTTGTGGATACTCTTTTCAATTATAATATCTTTACTAGATCATAGTAACATTATTTATGTCGAAATTATAGAAATATGTGATGAGAACGATGTAGAAGATATACACATTAAGAACGTCTAGAGTAAAAACAAAACTGTGTCATCTAAGATATGACCAGTCCCAATTGAGATGGATCAGCTCCATTCAGCTCAATCAATTTGGAGTTAACTAAATGACCCGACACAGTCGCCACCAAAAACACATTTAAAAAAAAATCGTTGCCCCACACTAGGAATTTCTCCCGTTTGTTATTTGCGAGAATCGAACCAGCAACACGTAGCACAGCAGTCGATCGCTCAGCAACTGCGCAAACCGTGCCGTCTGCAGCCGTAACATTTCAGTTTGCATGACATTCTAATCGCTTCAAAAGTATTTATGTTAATTGGTGTTATTCTATAAAATAAATAAAAAACCGGAGGATAGATTACAATGGCTCAACATCTTGTATGATTAAAGAGACTGAGAAATCCCTTTTCTCGAGAATTTCATTGAGTTTTCTTTAATGTTCAATGAAAATGATCTAAAACTTTTTTTATTGAGTAGGTGTATCAAGTGGGTTTTTGATATAATAAATCCATAATGTTATCATGTTTAACTCTTATTATTTTTTGCTTCAATTACCATTGCTGAGTCTTAGTCATTAGTCTTGTAATATTTATAACTTTCTGAAACTTTTGCTCAATAAAATCGTAATACGTAACAATTGGCCACAAATAGTTCTCGATATTTCTCGAATTCTGTGTAATCTTCTATTTTTATTAGCTTATATGTGGGCTAAAATTCAATACATTTCTGACCATTTTATCACCATTCACCATTTTATCGCTGTGCCATGCCTAGCTTTAGTGTCTTGTACTTAGGCCACTTTTTTTATGAACAACGTGGTTTTAAAATCAAACTAGCTTTTTCCCGCGGCTTCGCTCGCGTTATATTTGTGGTAACACAGTTTCCCTTGCGCCTTATTGATTTGTAATAGCAACGCTAAGTTTTTCCTTTTCTTCCCTCTTTCTCCCTCACATCCCACTTTTTTGTAAAAAAAAGCCTATGTCCGTCTCCTGGTTCCCAACTATCTCTGCACCAAAATTCATCAAAATCGGTTTAGCCATTAAAGCGTGAAGAGGTACCAAACAAACAAACAAACTCACTTTCGCTTTTATAATATTAGTAAGGATAAAATGCAAGATAGCATAAAAAAGACTGACAGTCCGGTACGCGAAACATTGACGACAGGACTGCGAACAGCAGCTTTTGACGTATAATAAAAAAGCGATGATATCAAAGCATTTATTGCAGACTGTTGTCCGCTGCCAGTCCGGAATCACGTCCAATCCGATCTCGTGGCCTAAATGTCTGCAAGCATAGAGCTACTGCAACTACACTCTGTTCTTTATTTTAATAAAACTGTGCAACTAACAAGTAACATAAAGACGCATTCAAACTGCTTCGCAAAACTTACTCTCATACAAACTTGAAACTTGGCAACTTTACATACTCCTTCTGTTATTTAGTTCGTGTTTAAAGCCTGTGTTCGCTTAGCGACTTAAACTTTACAACTTCCAGTTTTATTAGGTACTCGCATTAATGTGAAACTACTTTTATGAAGTATGACACATGAGCTACTTTGCAATGGTCGAAAATACGATGTGATCTCGTATGTAATAAAGTACTAGCATCCGCCCGCGACTTCGTCCGCGTGGATAGTTACTTTGAGCTAACGCTAACTTTAACCTGCGTGATGATCGAAAAAAAAACATCTTTCTCTTCCCTTTTCTTCCCTCTTTCTACCCCTTTTCTAACTTTTTTAGCGTATGTAGGAGACGGCTCCAGGGTCCCAACTATCTCTGTACCAAAATTCATCAAAATCGGTTTGGCCATTTAGGCGTGAAGACGTATCAAACAAACAAATTCACTTTCGCTTTTATAATATTAGTAAGGATTTGTACTGTTTGCTCATAAACATGAATTACTAACATATTATGTATTAGAATATATAGAATGATGTAATATGTTTATGATGGGAATGGGGGAAGAGCAGAAGTGTGTCTAATAGTAGGAACACCAACATTTTAACAGTTATGTTTATTTTAAGTCTCATCATGTTACAGACGTTTCTAGACTCCATAGAATATGAAAATAAAAAAAATAAAAATAAATAAATATCTTGGGACAACTCACACACGGCTATCTGATCCCAAGCTAAGCAGAGCTTGTGTTATGGTAACCAGACAACTGATATACATACTTATATAATTTATAAATACATACATTTTATAGATAAATCACACCCAGACACAGAACAAACAATCATGCTCATCACACAAAGTTTGTCCTGGGTAGGAATCGAACCCACGACCTCCGGCTCAGCAGTCAGGGCCACTAACCACTAGACCAACAGGCCCGTCAAAATCTAAGAACCCAATAAAACTTTGTCCAATCTTGGAATTGAACTCAACTCTGAAAGGACCTTATGCACAGCAGTCACTCTTGCGATAACTCTACCAAACATTACGGTATAAATGTTCTAATTTAGGGATAAAGACATCATCATCTGCCTAGCCTTTTCCCAACTATGTTGGGGTCGACTTCCAGTCTTACCGGATGCAGCTGAATACCAGTATTTTACTTGGAGCGACTGCCTATCTGACCTCCATAACCCAGTTAATACTGGGTAATACGAAACCCCTTTTTAAGACTGGTTGTCATACTTTCGGGACACTGACTACTGTAACGACTGTCAAAGATCTACAAATGACAGCCGGGACCAACAGCTTAACGTGCTTTCCGAGGCACTGAGGAAACTCGGTATGTAACGGGTGGTCACCCATCCACAGACCGACCTAGGCAAGCGCGGCTTAACCTAAAGATCGGGATTAGGGATAAAGACAAATACCTACAAAATTGTGGAGCTTAAATGATCTAAGACGTGGACACATCGACACGAAAAGACCAGAGGATTTACCAAAGAAGACTTGACTACAGAAACTCAATCATTGATCTCCGTTTAAAACTTTTCTTGAGTCAAGATTTAACTTTACAACTCACCTTCCTTCTTTCCTTTTCATGTAACAAGTCTTTTAAGCCTTGACTTTCCCTATAATATTACAGAACTTAACTGCAAGAACCACGACAAACAATTTCTTTGCGAGTTTTAATGACCCACAAGTTTTAATATTTCTTCCCTAAGTAGTCCGAGCAGAAACAGTTTAATTTACTTCGGTTGTTGAAGCATTCAACTGTCACCCACAAGCCACTGTGCAATTTGCATTGTTTTCTCTGAAACAAGAGAAATAAACGTTCTCTGTTGTTTTTAGAATGAGCTGCGTACTTTGCAGTTTTTATACATATTTTGTAAAAGAGTTGAAATAGCCTTTTTGAATAGAACTGAATGGAGCTGTAATTTTAATTAATCTATCACAACGCTTTGTTAAATATTATTTGTATTAATTCAGCATTTTTTTAACTTTCTTTCTCTAGCATACATTGCATTAGTTTTGATCCACTGAGCAGAGATATAATAAATAAATAAAATAATTTATTTTGGCCATCATCAGATAGCTCTGGCGCAACATTAATAACATGAAATAAAAATTGAATTCAAATGTCAAAAATAGATTAGATTAAGTAAATCAACATTCAAACTAAGTATTTTTTTTATTTATATCAGTTTTAAACTTTTAGTGGCTAAAACCCACCCATGTTCCTTCTTTCGCCCTTTATGTTCGGGGTCGCGGTATCTCTTTCCAACAACCCGCAACCCTAACAAAGCTAAGTGAAATAAAAAGGAAATTTAGGACCTAATTCAAGTAAAATATTAACATTATTCAGTGCGTGAACCATGCAGAAGTTCACGTACTGACAGTCGAACCGTTCAGCAAAACCTCTTAGAATACGGTTGCAGCTGACCCCTACCCTACGCACCCGAGATGTGCACCGCTTGTGGGTGATATGGTTCAATTTTGGTGAAGCGTCATCGTTAATGGTTAAATATTTATTATCTGTTCCCTGTGTTTGTTACAAAGTGACAATAGGCTAGTTTGACAAAGTTACGTGTGACGTCACGCGTTGCTGCATTTTTTCGCAACGAGTGACGTCACACGTAACTTTAATGGGCTATATCTTTGTCAGTTTTGGTCTAATTTACAAATAAAAAAAACGTGTCCCTTATTTTTGAATAATTAAAAAAGACTGACTACATAGAATGTAATTACTTTGACCCTAGAAACTACCCTATTCACAATTTTAACTGTGTTTGTGACCATTTATTTCTAAGAATTTCAAAGTAATTTATATTATTATCCTATAATGATCTTGTTATAGGCCCGCTATTTTAGTTTAAAGTTCGAATGAATCGGTTTTTTTCTAGACGTCCATGCTCCACGCTAGGCATTAGCATCGCTTCATATCAAGCAAGTCGCATCCAAACAAACGCAAGCCTAGTAAAAAGACAAGTATACTTATCTAACTGTGAAAAAACAAAACAACAAGAAGACAATTCATTGTCCTTTGTTTCCGTGCCTACAATTTCCCCGGGGTCCGAAACTTTTTTTTGCTAATTTAGAAAATAGACTAACGATATTTTATTGTGAAGATTTTCTTCTACAAATTTAGGTTCAAAGTAATTAATATTATAGGTACAGGCTGTGATTAAGAAAATGGAGTTAACAGTCGGATGAGCGGGTATCTTTTCCAAATACTTGTTTTTCTTTATCTAAATAATTACAGCCGTACTAGTGGAGCTTCAAGGTCAAGCAACCTTTGTCGAGGTAAATCCGTGAATGAATGATCATCCACTTTCCGTGAATGGATGATCATCCACTTTCCGTGAATGGATGATCTTTGACAGCTGTTACGGGGAGTCAGAAGCCTGAAAATGCAGTCTTTCTATTGGTCCTGCTAAGGGATATCGTGACCGATACGATCTGCAATCTGTCCATACCACTTTGACCTAATCTTTACTCAAAATAAACATACAAAGGGCATCCCCGACATAATGTTATCAGATGCCAAGTTTTGTTCGATTTTAATACACTTCACAGGTTTAAAAATCGAACAAAACTTTTCGAATGCTGGCAGCTTGAAAACCAAGCGCGTGTTCGTAATGTCTGGCTACATGGCATTTTCTTTTTGTGATCTGTTTTTGCTATTATATAGGTTTCATTTTGTGGGTGCCAAAATAATAGTGTTTTATGAAGATGCATTTTTAAAGTTGTATTCGTTATTTGAGTTAGTAAAAAACCATGTTTGTTTCAATTTTGTTCTGTGTACCCCGTAAAACTGGCTAGCCAACCTCGTTATAGATTCACTAGGATTAAACTCACTTGCACGACAGGACATTATTTTCGCTGTAGCATGATGCAGGTGTCATTAGATTAACCGATCAATATAGATACGATCATGACTAAATATTTAACTGCACTATGAATATCTCACTAGTAAAATATAGGAATCAGTAATAACTGCAGTCAATTTAATAGATATAACCACTCAAATGTGTTTGTCTAAAAATAAAAATAAAATTTAATGGTAAATGAAGCAAATCGTAATGCGTGTAAGATGGCGCCATAGAAATTAAAGTTTAATCCGGGGTTGCGGGTTGTTTGAAAGATATACCGCGGCCCCGGAACATAAAGGGCAAAAAAAAACATGGGTGGTTTTAGTCAGTACAGGACTGACACTCCTCCCCACTCCGCGGGGGAAGTTATTGTATAATTTCCAATCCGCAAAAAATCAGCACAGTTAACTGCGGAGTCTTTCCTTTCTCTTTTAACTGAAGGCGACATTAACCGTGACAGTAGTCAGCCATACACTGCCGCCCGTCGCCCGCCAGAGCCCCGCTTCAACGCGCACCAAGATTATTCGAAAAAAACAACCCATCTTGATTTATCAAACACAATACAAATAAAAGCCGTATACTAAAATATGGGTCATTAAATTGTCTTTTATATGATTAAAGTTTCATGTAAATACGCCCCATAGTTTTTGCATGACTGTCGTTTTTTTGTCCACGTTAGACAATACTTTACAAATTAATTACACTATGTTCTTAAAATATAATTTCACATTTTCACATATCAAAAATCTATACTCTATACTTACTATACTTACTAATATTATAAAGCTGAAGAGTTTGTTTGTTTGTTTGTTTGAACGCGCTAATCTCAGGAACTACTGGTTCGAATTGAAAAATTCTTTTTGTGTTGAATAGACCATTTATCGAGGAAGGCTTTAGGATATATAACATCGCGCTGCGACTAATAGGAGCGAAGAAGTAATGGAAAATGTGAAAAAAACGGGGAAAATTATTCATCTTTGAGGGCTTCCGTTGCGTGCGCTGCGAAAACGGTTCAATATACCAAAAAAATATGTATCAAAGAATTATTCCTCTTGAAATGATCTAAAAAAATGTCCGTGACGGTATATGTCTATCTTTTAAGACTAAGTCACTAGAACCGTTTTTATGGTAATCAAATTTGGTCAAAATTAATGCATGACCAATTATTTGTTAGAGTTGTTTCAACATAATAATATTAATCTTTATCCAAATAAATGTGTTGTTGATTAACAGTATTTAATTGTGAACAAAATTGTCTTTGACATCACTTAATTTCAATGAACATCTTAGAAGATATTACAATTTTAAAATAACTCCGATATAAAATTCACACGCGCCGCATGATGTGCAAAACATGACGCTGGGCATGGGCGAGGAGAGGCGTTGCTTGCGGGCGACGCGGAGGGGGGGTATAGCTCTACGATTGTCAAGGATAATATTTTGGTTCTAATAATTTCACAATTATTCATCATCTGCCTAGCCTTTTCCCAACTATGTTGGGGTCGGTTTCCAGTCTAACCGGATGCAGCTGAATATCAGTATTTTACATGGAGCGACTGCCTATCTGACCTCCACAACCAGTTAATACTGGGTAATACGATACCCCTTGGTAAGACTGGTTGTCAGACTTTTGGAACACTGACTACCTGTTACGACTGTCAAAGATCTACAAATGACAGCCGGGACCAACGGCTTAACGTGCTTTCCGAGGCACGGAGGAAACTCGGTATGTAACGGGTGGTCACTGGTCACCCATCCACAGACCAACCTAGGCAAGCGCGGCTTAACCTAAAGATCGACCCGAGCGGCTGCTATTATTTAGCCACGAGCTCCTCATGAGCTATTTTTTTTTTATAAATTTCACAATTTTTAAAAAAAAAATTGTAGATAATACCTGTAAATAGGTGTCATCTACATAATTATTCTTAGGGCTGTTTATTCAATAGTCAGATAACTTTTATCTGAGGAATAAAAATGGCGGTTTGACAGCTCATCTATAGAAAATATGTCAAACTGCTATTTTTATACCTCAGATAAAAATTATCTGACTATTAAAAAATCAGCCCTTATTAGGTTAGGTTTTAGTTTAAGCACACAGTTAGTTAACCTTATATTTTACGTAAGTACCAAATACAGGTAACAATAATTAGGATCCTAATTATTAACCTTACGTTTGTTTTTTCTTGATTACTGTTGTAACATCACTATTTAGTATGTTACTAATATGGTCTTCACTAGTAAATGTATTATCTGTGGTCGGCGGCGCTCCGCCACACTTCATGTCATGATGTAGCCCTGTGTGTATCTCCTGTCTTGTGTCTCCTGCCAATAAACCAGTATCATACTTAATGGACATCTTTTATTAAGAATCCAACATAACATGGTGTCAGAAGTGATTTAAGAAAAAGTCATCTGAAAAAATCGAGGTCGTCAAAGAAAAATGTCACAAGTCGGCGACGCGACCAGGCAAGTCGGCCATGACGGTGAGTCAACGTTCAACTCACATATCAAAAATTTCAACATATCGTCGGATCCAGCTCATAACAACGCTGAATCATGGAAAAAATGGTCGCAAGCATTTGAGCTATATTTACTAGCGACAGGCCTTGACAAAGCAACTGAGAAACGCAAAATCGCCATTCTGCTGCACTCAATCGGTGAGCGAGGACTGAACATTTTCAATACCTTTAACCTAACAATCAATGGCAGCACGCTTGAAGAGGTGAAAACAAAATTTGATAAATATTTCGAGCCGAGAAAAAATATCACGATGTGCAGATACCTATTCTTCACACGTAAGCAGGAAAAATCCGAAAGCATCGACGAATTCCTCATGGATTTGGAGAATAAAAGCAGAGAATGTGAGTTTGGCACGCTCAGGGAATCGCTAATCAAAGATATTTTCATTGCAAACCTCAATTTGGACTTGTCACATGTGCGTCAAAGGTTACTGCAAGAACATGACTTAACATATCAGAGAATGCAAGAGCTGGCGAGGACGCTCATAGTCGCACAGCAGGATGCTGAGAAGATAGTCAAAGGGAGCAGCATCGCCAGTGAAAACGTCATGCATCTCAGTCGGAGGAGCCGTAGTCGAGGAGATGGTCGACAGCGAGCTTCCAGTCGCAAGTCAGCGTCAAGCAGTCGCAAGCCAGCTTTAGGCAGTCGCGAGTCACCTTCAGCTTCAGGCAGCTCGAAGACATGTAGCCGCTGTGGGCAGTCTCATCGCTACAAGTGTCCAGCTCAAGGAGTTCAATGCAGGTCATGTAAATCTTACAATCATTTTGCTAAATTTTGTCACAAAAATAAAAAAGTCAGTCAGTTGCAATCGTTTAATTCAGATAATGGTAGTCAAGATTATTTCGTAGGTATGCTGAATAGTCAAAGTCATAATGGTCAAAGTCATAAAAGTCAAATGTTGAGTCTAAATAATCACAATCAAACGTCGAGTCAAAGTCATAATAGTCATTCTCACAGTCAGTCACTCAGTCAGAGACACAATCAGTCACAAACACACAGTATGACATCACATCCCTATGAGGAGAACAGTGACACGTCGGATAGATTTTTTATCCAGTCAAATAGTCAGAGTCCCAATTCATATCACATGTATGAAAACAATTACATGTCGGATAGATTTATTATCCAGTCAAATAGTCAGAGTCCCAATTCATATCACATGTATGAAAAAAATGTCATGTCTGAGAGATCCAATGTCCAGTCAACAAGTCAAAAGAAAAAATGTCAGAGTCCCAGTGATGAAATCAGTCACATGTCTGAGGGATTTCACAATAAGGCACAGTCGTCCAGTCAGTCACAAAATGGATCATCAGTCGTCAATACTTTGAATCATTCAAAGCAGTCGTGGGAAATTAGCTTATTGGTAGGTGATACAAAGGTTAAATGTATCATAGACTCAGGAGCAGATGTCAACATAATGTCAAAACAAACATTTAAAAATGTTAAAAGTCAAAATAAGCTGTCAAAATTGTCACTTGTCAAATGTCAAGTAAATGTCACAGGATTTGGTGGAAAATCCATTCCGATTTTAGGCAAAGTCAACTTAAATTGTAATTTTTGCTTAAACAATAAGAACATTGTTGAAAACATAATGTTTATTATACCAGATATAGAGTGTCCAAATGTCCTTGGTCTCCCAATTTGTGAAAAGCTAGGTATAATAAAACGTGTCTTTTCAGTGTCAAAACAAGACTTTTGTGAGCAAATTCATACACAATATAATGATGTATTCCAGGGTCTTGGCTGTCTGCCTCCAGTCTGTCATCTAAAACTCAAGCCTGATGCAGTACCATGTGTGGATCCGCCCAGGAAAGTCCCATTTGCATTACAAGGGAAACTGCGTGAGGAGTTGGATCGCATGGAGAAAATGCAAGTCATAGTAAAGGTTACAAAACCTACAGAGTGGGTTAATTCAGTCGTTATAACAGTAAAAAGTTCAGGTCAGTTACGAATTTGTCTTGATCCTAGAAATTTAAATAAAAATATCATGAGGGAACATTATCCACTCAAGTCAATTGATGAGATTAGGTCTCAGCTCGAAGGGGCTGTATGTTTTTCTCACTTAGATGCATTTTCAGGATTTTGGATGCTACGTTTAGATGAATATAGTTCAGAATTATGTACTTTTCAAACACCATTTGGTAGATATAAGTATTTAAGATTACCCTATGGCATAAATGCCTCGTCTGAAATATTTCAAAGAGTCATGATGAATCTATTTGGTGACATAGAAGGCGTACTCATATTCATCGATGACATCTTAGTCTATGGACCAAATGAGTCAGTTCATAATGAAAGATTACATAAAGTCATGCAAAGAGCTCGTCAAGTCAATTTAAAATTTAACAAGTCAAAATGTAAATTTTCACTGTCAGAAGTATGTTTTTTAGGTTATGTCTTCAGTAAACATGGTGCAAGGGCAGATCTTGAGAAGGTCAAAGCAATTGTCAACATGCCTACACCACAAAATGTCAAAGAGTTACAGAGAATACTAGGTATGATAAACTACCTAGGACCTTTCATAAGTAACCTGTCAGAAAAAACACAAATGTTAAGAAATCTTTTGAAAAAAGATTCAGTCTGGACTTGGGATGAGAATCATAGTCAATGTCTGAGGAAACTGAAGGATGAAATTACAAATTCACCAGTTTTAGCTCATTATAATCCCAAGATTCCATTAGTCTTGTCAGTCGATTCGTCAAAGTCAGCGTTAGGCGCAGTCATTTTACAGAAAAATAAACCGATAGCATACAGTTCAAAAACCTTAACTGAAACCCAGGAAAGATATGCTCA
Source organism: Ochropleura plecta (assembly GCA_905475445.1). Lineage (NCBI taxonomy): Eukaryota > Metazoa > Arthropoda > Insecta > Lepidoptera > Noctuidae > Ochropleura > Ochropleura plecta. The sequence continues at coordinate 21,757,282 of FR997726.1, read as the reverse complement.
AATAGAGAAAGAGCTACTAGCAATTCAATTTGGTTGTGAAAAATTTCACCAATATGTATATGGTAATAGAGTCACAGTTCATACTGATCACAAACCTTTAGTCTATCTATTTAAAAAACCATTACATGATGTCCCAGCTAGATTACAGCGTATGATGTTAACTTGTCAAAAATATGATTTAGAAGTTATACATGTCCCAGGCAAAGAAATGTTCATATCAGACACATTGTCAAGAGCAGCTTTGAAAGAACATTATAGGCCTGAAAATGAATCAGAAATGTCTTGTCATGTCAATCTAATGTATGCTAACTTAGCAATTACAGATGAATATAGCACAAAATTGGCTCAGGAAGCTAAGAAAGATGAAACCCTGCAGCTGTTAATAAAGTATTATAATGAAGGTTGGCCAAAAACCAAAAATAGTGTCAGTCCATTAATAAAACCATTCTGGAATATACAAGGAGAAATCCATAAAATTAGAGATTTAGTATTCAAAGGCTCAAAATTAATAGTACCACAGTCAATGCATAAAGAAATGTTAGTAAAAATTCACAAAGGTCACCAAGGTATAAATAAATGTCTAAACTTAGCTAAAGAATCTCTTTATTGGCCAAATATGTCTAGTGATATTAAGAATTTAGTAGAACAATGTCTAGTGTGTGCAAAATTCAAACCATGTAACCAAAAGGAACCACTACAGAATTATGAAATAAGCAAATATCCATGGCAACAAGTCGGTATTGATTTAATGCATTTCGATAGTTTAGTATATTTAATTGTCACTGATTATTATTCAAAATTTATAGAGATTGCATTATTAAATAACAACAGTACATCAAAAAATGTAATAACTCATTTAAAGTCCATATTTGCTCGTCATGGGATACCATTGTCACTGGTATCAGATGGTGGACCTCCTTTTCAGTCAGTTGATTTTAAAAATTTTATGGAAGAATGGGACATAGAACATATTGTAACTAGCCCATATCATTCACAGTCTAATGGACAAGCAGAGAGTTCAGTCAAAATCATAAAAAACATGCTAAGAAAATGCAAAGAAAATGGATCAGATCCATACATAGCATTGTTACAATACAGAAATACAGGTAAAAATAATTTTTCATCACCAGCACAGTTACTCATGTCTAGGAACTTAAGAGATAACATTCCAACATCATATAAGAAGTTGAAGCCAAAAGTGGTAACATTTAAAGATTACAAAGAGTCTGTCAAGAAAAATGATAAAAATAAGTCAAAATACTACAATAAAAATGCCAAGTCAATGTCTATGTTACATCATAATGATCATGTCTATTTTAAGAGAAACCCAAGTAGCAACTGGGAACAAGCTATTGTTAAGCAAAGATTGTCAAATAATAGATCATATGTTGTTGAGGATGTCAATGGAGTTAGGTATAGGAGGAATAGAATACACTTAAGACATAAATATTCTCATAATTGTGCTAACCCTCCCATGCAATCCAACTCGTCACAAAGGGGAGAGGAAGGTGACAGACAGGAGTCTAGGCATCAAGAATCCTCATCTCAGCAATCCTCAAATGTAACAACTAGGTCAGGTCGTATTGTAAAACCTACCAGAAGGTTAATTGAAGAAATGGATTAAGTTAAATTATAAATAGAGTCATAAGTAAAGTTAAGTAACTATAAGTATAATTAAGCATGTTGTCTTGTATAAAATTAAATAGCATAGCACTTATATTAATTGTCAGTCAGGGGTCTAATTTGAACTCAACAAGGGGGATGTTGTAACATCACTATTTAGTATGTTACTAATATGGTCTTCACTAGTAAATGTATTATCTGTGGTCGGCGGCGCTCCGCCACACTTCATGTCATGATGTAGCCCTGTGTGTATCTCCTGTCTTGTGTCTCCTGCCAATAAACCAGTATCATACTTAATGGACATCTTTTATTAAGAATCCAACATAACAATTACGAGTTACGGTTTGGTTAAGTTTTCATTTCCTATTTTTTTTCTTCGTCACTATAATGCCTAGAAAAAGAACTCAGCTTTCTCGGCAGACTGTTACCGCAAAGCGGCTGCGAGCTTTGCGTAGCAGTGAAACAGAGAATGAAAATATGCATAGGTTGGCTACTCAACGAGGAATCAGTGAATAAAACCGTGCTAATGAATCCATCGTTGAACGTTCGCAGTATCTAGCCTCACAAAATTTCCGAACTTCGGCAAACCGTCAACGGGAATCAAGCGCTGAACGTTTATCCTTACAAAATTTCCGAACTTTGATAAACCGAGAACGGGAATCAAGCGCTGAACGTTCTCAACGTTTAGCCTCACAGAGTTCTCGAACTTTGGTGAACCGACTACGGGAATCAAGCGCTGAACGTTCTCAACATTTAGCCTCACAGAGTTCTCGAACTTTGGTGAACCGACTACGGGAATCAAGCGCTGAACGTTCTCAACGTTTAGCCTCACAGAGTTCTCGAACTTTGGTGAACCGACTACGGGAATCAAGCGCTGAACGTTCTCAACGTTTAGCCTCACAGAGTTCCGGAACTTGGGCTAAGACGCGGACAAAGTCGTGGGTAACAGTTATAATTTATAAAGCTGAGGAGGTTGTTTGCAAAAATAAATATGATGCCCAAAATACTATTCCACGCGGACGAAGTCGCGGGCACAGCTAGTTATGAATAAAATTGTCTAGTATAACATATATTTTTTTCAAAGAAATAAGACTACAGGTTTAGACGTGATGTTCAATAAAAAATCATTAAAAGTCGTTTATCTGCGCCTTAAAGTTACAAATTACTGGGAACTGTAGTTAAAAACAAAGAGATTTTTATTTTTCGCAGTGTTTTTCATAAAAGCATAACAAGACTTTATAACAAGTATTGTTTGCACACAACTCAAACAGACATCGCAATAAACGGACAAGTCTATGCAACATGTCCGTGAAACGTCAGTCACACGAACGAATACGATTTATCTCGAACAAACCCGAACATATTGGCTGTGATGTACAGTTTACGTAACCTGTGTTTATTTAGTCAACGAAAATAGATAGAAAGACAAATCATTTATTTGATGCAACAAAATAAACAATTCAGGAATCAACACAAAAAATATATCAATCTGAGAAAAAAAAAGACAGATTACATAAAAAATAAGATAGAAGTTAGATTGGCCCATGGACAATAAGTCACATCACAGATATTTATAACGGGCGACCACTACTGGGCCGTGCGTGTCTCAAGGTTACACTAAATATGAGTCCAGTCCAACCAGCATGCACCTGACGCTGGTATTCTGCTGAATCCCGCTAGTGACGTAAGTTTCACGTTCACACGGAACATCAAAATCAAAATATTTTTATTTCACATAGACCTCACATGGGCACTTATAAATCGTCGTTAGTAGAAAAGAATCTATACAAGAATTTTAAAAAAATCCGCAGTAACAGGATTATTTGATCGTAACCGTCGCTACTGGATGCAATGTTCACACCACGTTTACAAGGCTGAATTTCAGTGGTGAGTAGGAATCAGCTCTGCTTATCTTCGATCCAATAAAACGAATCAGTGTATTAATACAATAATTTATTAGTTTATTTGATATGTATATGTGTATTAGTATCCGTATTTCTTTCTTTCTTCTTTCTTTTTCTTTCTTTCTATAATTTTTGTACCCTAACACAATGTTGTCTTATTTTACCCAAAGGTTGACTGGTAGAGAATGCTTTGCAATAAGTCCGCCTATGTACCACTATTGTACATGAAGTTTAAATAAATAATACTGTTGTGTATGGAAAATCGTTCATACAACTACACACGCCATTGCCGAATCCACACAATTACAGCATCTGAAAAGCTGTCACGTTTGTGAACTCCGTCATACAAAGCCACCTTAGCCAAAACAAAACGTACATAACGTTCTTACGTAACGCCTCAACATGCCAACAACAAACTACACGGAAAAATCTTTGTTAACTTATTGTATACGGATCAACATACACCATAGAGTTTAGTTGCTGGGTTGATCTTTAAAAAAAAATCTAATAACTTCTTAATGCGGTCATAGACATTTTTTTTTCTAAAACGATTTAATGTCACTGTCACATCGGCCTTAAAGCCTTAATACCTTGACGTTTATGACGTGAAACTGATATTCAATCTTAGAAAAACACAGCAATGACAAGTTCGAATATACCTTAATATAATAATACCGCGCAGTTTCAAAAGCATTTCCCAAACATTTTCCCTAAAGTTGATCAATTTCAACCATTACAGATAATTATAATTATGCGTGTGGGAGGAACAAAACCACCATATCAATTTGAACCCACGGAAGTTTCATGTTTAGGTAACCACAATTTAGTACAATTAAATTAAATATCAATCCAACGTCAAATTACGGAAAACATGAAGTACCTAATTCACAAAATAACATTACATGTGATCAAATATAGATAAAGTTACGTAAAGCTGCCCACATGAAATTCTGAAGATATTTCGATTTAAAAAGAAGAATCTTTATTATAATAATATGAAAGTATTTTTTTTATTAACTTTATTTTTAGGCTCATGGCTGAATAATAGCAGCCGGTTGGGACGATCCGCGCCGCGATTAAGCCGCGCTTGCCTAGGTTGGTCTGTGGATGGGTGACCACCCGTTACATACCGAGTTTCCTCCGTGCTTTGGAATGCACGTAAAGCTGTTGTCGTTACAGTGTCCCGAAAGTCTGAAAACTAGTCTAACCAAGAGGTATCCAATATTAAAGTTCTGCGTAATACCAGGGTTGTGAATGTCAGATAGGCAGTCGCTCCATGTTGAATATTGGTATTCAGCTGCTTTCGGTTAGACCGGAAACCGACCACAACATAGCTGGGAACAAGCTAGGCAATGATTATGATAGCAATGTTTTGTTCAGAGTTATTTTGGTTCCATGCATTTATGAAATCGTTCCATCGCTAAGATATAAGCCTATGAACGACTTCCTCCCTCAGCCATGATTCACGACACAGAGAGTGTGGATATCACTATGTCCACATGTAAGATATTTTGATTTGAACTTTGGTTTACAATAACTCCGTGACTCAAGTATAATCCAGAACAAAAGAAAACACAATGACGACGGGAAGAGCAAACGCCTTTTGGATTCGTAAAGGGTGAACCAACCCAGCCGCCGCGGGAGACGCCCCGGGCGTCGGGCGCTGCGAGACGACTCCCGGCCACACGGTAGATGCGGGCCTGTGGACGGTGAGCAATGGGTAGCTCTCCGTCCGTCCGTCTATTGACGACAGGCCGTGTTGACGGCGCGTTAGTGTTTCACGCGCTCCTCAAAGAGATGTCAGCATAGCAGAGGGGCCTTCCAGGGCCTGCCGGGGTTGCGGGTTGTTCGAAAGAGATACCGCGGCCCCGGAACGTAAAGGGTGATAGAGGGAACATGGATGGGTTTTAGTCCAGTACAAGACATTCTTCCCCGCTCCGCTCAGAGCGGGAAAAGTTATTTGATGATTTCCCACCCCAAAAAAAAGCCATGATTCACGACACAGACAGAGAGAGTGTAGTTGAGTGGATATCACCATGTCCATATCAATGATGTTTGATTTGAACTTTGGTTTACAATAACTCCGTCTCTCAAGTACATTATAATCCAGAACAAAAAAAAAATGATGACGGGAAGTGCAAACACCTTTTGGATTCGAAAAGGGTGTTTTGGAACGAAGTTCATTCTCACGCGTTGCGAAAGGGGGCTAGACGGAAAAAAATAAAACCAAAAGTTGCAACGACACTTTTTGCCTAAGACCAAAAGTTGTAACGACACTTTTTGCTATAGTTGTAAGCCGTCTGTCTCTCTCTCTCTCTCTCTCATAAAAAGCTAGCCAGTTATTTTCGTTTCGTCTTTCGATTTTGCATTGAACAGTGTGGTGTCATGACGATTATTTTTGTTGAGTGTTTACAGGTTTTTTGTACATAATAAAAAATACTAGTTTAAAAAAACTAAAAAAACACGCTTTTATAGAAAATCTAACTAAAAATTAGAAAATAAATTCGGATTAAGAATAGTGTAAATAAGAAATAAATGTACATTATTGCAAAAAAGCGTGGGGTGCATCTGAAGTGCTTTTTATGATATTATCAAAGTGATGATCCTTCTACTCATCTGTCAATAAATGTTTATAACTATTGACACTATGCACCCCACGCTTTTTACAACAATTTACATTTATTTCTTATTTACACTATTCTTAATCCGAATTTATTAGATTTTATTTTCTAATTTTTAGTTAGATTTTCTATAAAAGCGTGTTTTTTTAGTTTTTTTAAACTAGTATTTATTTTTCATTTTTAGTTAATTTTTTTAAACTATAAATTATTTAGTTCGATTTGCTAACTATCAACCGCCCTTAATATGTACAAATGTGTTCTGATTGTATCTTGGTTAAGAACACATATTTAAAGATTTCTATGATGCCAACATAAACAGTGAGACACAGAGGTGTAACCTTATTTACATATACAGTCAGTCACATTAATGCTTGGGTATGGAATTTTCAATCCGTGAGGATGAGTGAAAGTTCACACTCATCCTCATTCTCAGTGCCGCCAAAGATTCGCTCCTATGATTATAATTATCATGTAGAGTGGTTACGGATTGAAAATTCCATACCCAAGCATTAATGTGACTGATTGTAAATTTTATGGTTTATCTCGTAATCGAATCATTTCATTCAATGCTTCACTGTTACATGGAGTTCTTCCTGTTAATTTTGAGCAATCAAGTTCTTCAATTCGTATACCGTCCAAGGATCTTCCACGACTAAGTGCCACATAAGCTTGTCCAGCAGCAAACAATCGCGGACCCAAATAAATGACTGCATGATCAACTGTACAACCTTGCATCTTGTGGACGGTCGACGCCCAACTCAGGATTAAGAAATTAATTTTGAAATTTTCGGAGAGGGAACCTGAGAAACGTTATCATTTTATAATATCCATAACATAAAACCGTGATTTACCAAAAAACACTTCGTATTCACAACAAAACAAAATATTCAGGACAGAAATATCTATTTATTTTGCGGCATATAAAATTAATTAATTAAGAAATTAATTAATCCTGGCGAATCTAATTGGGATAATCGGATATTTTCATCGGATTATTGCATTGTCATCGATCTTTGACAGGTGTGCAAAGTTTGAATTAAATCTGATCGTTCAAAGTAGGACAAAATCGAGCTCAAAGGGGTCGGTTACAAACATACATACATACAAACATACAGGTGAAGCTAATAAAAGCGTGTTAATAATAACTTCGTTCCATCCGGGTGTCCCTTGACACCTCTCAAGTTTTTTTTACGCGATAGCATCTGCAGCTTGAGTTGTAGTTACCACCCATGTGCGATCGACTATACGTCCAGCAAATGTGTAGGTATTTTATTTCCAGCTGTTTCTATCCAAACGGTTAGTTCAAGACAAGCTCAAAATTATGCTGATGAATGCAAACTCGATCATTTACCTCACACATTTCCATATCTATGCGTTATTGTTGTATATTCAGGTGCGCATAACATTTTACCCATGTTAATTTAGGGGAACGGTGATCAATCATTCAATTGCAATGTGTTCGGAACTCCTGAGTTTGACAGTCTATGAGTTTGGGTTCCTGTCATACTTTCCTATGAGGGTTTGTTACATAAGATCGTAGTTACTCGTATTTGTGTGAGTACATAATCAAATGGGTTGCTAAATTGGTGAATCAGTTAAAATATACCGCATATTTACAAAATACCTATCTAACATTTCATGGATCACGACATGAATAAAATGATCATACAAAGGTACATACAATAAATAAAATTATCACCACTTTTGTTTTTGTTTTTCGGATTAGAAATCATCAAATAACTTCGTCTTTGCTAGGAGGTGAGCGCTTCTTCAGAGGACCTGCGTCAGGCGGTACGTGAGGATGCGTGGCGTCTTTTTCTAGGACCACTCACTAAGTTTATATCAAACTAATTGAATCTTCACCCACGTAATTCATTTTAAATTCTTAATGGTTTTTGAGTAGCACTTAGGCATAAGAGTGCTTTCTAAAACTTATTTTTTATGTACTTTCTCTACGTTGTAAACATCTTTAATGCTTTTCTAAAGGTGACCAAAACCTTAAACCGCGTCGGTTAAGTCGTCTAATTTTTATGACAGGCGGTACCAACTAGACTAGTACCTATGTATGTATGTAGGAAGGTGCACACGACGGCACATTAACCTACACCTGATCTCTCTACTACGGTGTGCGATCCGTAGTAGAGAGATCAGGTTATAAAGTTTAGAATAGGTTGACCTGCCGTTGTGTGTACATTCCGATTTCTTAGAAGTACATATAAACCTTGGGGCTTTTGCTACATTTTCCACAGCCACTTGGGTCGATTACCTCACTTGCCTAGGTTGATCTGTGAATGATCACCCATCACAAACCGAGTTTCCTCCTTGCCATGGAAAGCACGTTAAGATTTTGTTCCCTGCTGTCATTTATACATCTTTGACAGTCGCTAGAACTGGTCAGTGGCCTGAAAATCTGACAACCAGTTCTTCCAAGGAGTATCTATCGTGTTAACAAGTACTAACCGGGCTGTGAAGGTCAGATATATAGGCAGTCGCTTCATGTCGGCACGGTTGGCGAAGTGGCCGAGCGATCGACTGCTGCGCTGCATGTTCGATTCGATTCCCGCACGGAACAAATATTTGTATGGCCTACAAATAGTTGTTTCGGGTCTGGCTGTTTGTGTATGTGAGTTTAATTGTTTGTAAATGCACCCACGATACAGGAGAAATTCCTAGTGTGGGGCAAAGTTTTTTAATTTAAAAAAATTATAATGTAAAATATTTATACTCATTGGTCAGTCTAGAAGCAGATTTAAGCATGGTTGGGAAGAAGCTAGGCAGATGACATAAAAACCAGATGTAAAGTGTAACAAAAGGGGAATGGGAAGCGGTCATCTCCTTCTGCGAAGCAGTAATACTAGTGATGGAGGTGGCGTTTGAGGGAGAGAACCTCAAGCCAACCCAGCCGCCGCGGGAGACGCCCCGGACGACGAGGTGCCGCGAGACGACTCCCGGCCACCGTAGATGCGGGCCTGTGAACGGTGAGCAATGGGTAGCTCACCGTCCGTCCGTCTATTGACGACAGGCCGTGTCGACGGCGCGTTAGTGTTTCACGCGCGCCTCAAAGTGATGTCAGTATCAGCATAGCAGAGGGGCCTGCCAGGGCCTCCGCCTGCCGGGGTTGCGTGTTGTTCGAAAGAGATACTGCGGCCTCGGAACGTAAAGGGCAATAGAGGGAAAGCGGGTGGGTTTTAGTCAGCACAAGTCTGACACTCTCCCCCGCTCCACCCAGAGCGGGGGGAATTATTTGATGATTTTCCACACCAAAAAAAAAAGTGTAACGAAAGCATTTGTTTCACAAGTCAATAAACGTCTCAAGATCACGAAATTCTTTCTATTCCAAACTAATAGCAAATACCAATAGTTCCGCGGCATATTTATTGCAATGTGAATAGCGTTCGCATTCTTAAGCACAAAAGGTATTATTTACTCTGTGCACATAGAGCCATTTCTCAAATACTATTGTTTGCGGTATCAGGATTATATCAGTATTATGTTAGATTGCATGCACTTATTGTACATATTTATTCATTTAGTACATACCGTTCGGTCTCAGTGACAATATGTTCGCTACTGTAAGTTATATTTAAGTAACTGGGGTGCAACATAACATAACATCATGAGCTAATCCTCGAAAGGTTAGGCAGAACTGTACTTAATGGTGTTACCACCCACAATTTGCCAGTTCATGCTTTTCAGTCTCACTGCACTGGGGTGCCAGTAATGTTGACGGTATGGTTGACGTTGTGGCTGAGCGATGATTGCTACGCTGCGTGTCGCGAGTTCGATCCCCGCTGGAACCAAATATTTTTATGACGTACAGGTAGTTGTTTCGGGTTTTGCCATTTGTTTATGTGAGTTTAAATGTTTGAACGTACCATACAGGAGAAATTCCCAGTGGGGAAAAGTTAAAAAGTGATGTCTTAGAACACTTAGTTGATGATTCAAAACTTAACACAACACAACAATGAAACAAAAATAAATCACCAGCCTATTAAAACGTTCTGTTCTTTTCACTGGACGTTGAAAATGTGCAATTATTAAAAACTTTGTGTCCAAGAGATTTAATATTATAAGATTTGCCGTAGCCTAAAAACTGATGTGTTTGTCTAAAGGAAAAAAAACTGATAATGCAAAATTAATAACTTATACTAATGATTTTAAGGTAAACGTTTCAAATACATCATACTCATAGAAAAGTCAAGTAATATTTTTCTCACGTACAAATCTATCATGAATTAATTATTGTTGTAATTTATAAATGTAAAATGGTTAGATACAAGTCAGGTTCTTGGAAATATATACAATTATTTATTTTGATAATGTTAGTACCATAATCAAAATATATTTCTGAGAATTTATTATTAAAGACTTACCTACATATTAAATGTTATCGGCAAAGTTTGAAAGTAAGGCAGTTGAAAAAATATAATTTCTAGCTTCCGTACGCGACTTCGTCCGCGTGGTATTATTACTTTGGGCTAACGCTAAGTTTAACCCGCGTGGTGATCGAACTAGAATTATCTTTCTCTCCCCTTGTCTTCCCTCTTTCTCCCCCTTTTCTCACTTTTTAACCTATGTCCGTCTCCAGGGTCCCAACTATCTCTGTACCAAAATTCATCAAAATCGGTTTGGCCATTTAGGTGTGAAAGACTTAACTAACAAACCCACTTTCGCTTTTATAATATTAGTAAGGATAATACAATCATGTTTTTAATATCCAAGAGATCCAACTATGATTTAATTAAAGTTGCATACATAGAATATAAATTCAAAAACAGTAACTACGGTTGAGTTATGCAAAGGGTAAGCTTAAGGGTAGATAAGATTCATTAGCATAGCATTGCATTAAATTGCATGATGCAGAGCCAAAATAATAATAATAATATTTTTTTATTGCCCAAAGAAAAGAAAAATACAAGACATGTTACATAGGTCAGAGTTCTTTTTTACATTTATTTTTGTGAAAAATTACCCCTATGCTAAGAAATTCTTGTATTATAGGAAACATCTATTCGTCCATTATTACAATCTCAATATTAAAGCTAATTATATAAACAAAACAAAATAGGACAATATAATAAATAAGGCTGGCTCTTTATTTGGCCAAAGAATTAACATAGCCATTCAACGTGGCAATGCTAATTGCTAGGCACATTTCCTTACCGACGCCTATGATATTTTACAATATGCACATGAATCTGAAAAAACAAAAGGTACGACACCTGGGTTCGAACTCGAGACCTTTGTCTTGGCAGCGCAACGGTCACACTACTAGGCTATCATAGTTATATAATTGAATTAGAAATAAATATTAGATCTCAGATCTCAGAAATATGGATAATGTTTATCTTTCTGAGAATTTGTTATTAAATACTACATAATGAATATCAAGATTGAGTGGTACTGTAGAGGTTTTATAACCTTTATCAAACCTTTATGTGTGTGAGCTTTTTGTTTGAAATTAAAACCAAGCGGCAAACTGTGAGTCGGTCTCGCGCACCAAGAGTTCCGTACCATTATCCATAAAAACAGCAAAAAACAATTTTTTTTTTTGTATGGGAGCCTCTTTAAATATTTATGTTTTTAGTTCTGTTGTCACAGTGACAACAGAAATGCATCATCTGTGAAAATGTTATCTACCTAACTATCGCCGTTTTTGAGAGACAGCCTGGTGACAGTCAGGCAGACGAGCAGCGGAGTCTTAGTTAAAGGGTTTCGTTTTACCCTTTGGGTACGGAACCAAAAGAAAGATTTTGGACAGCGTAAGTTTTTTTAAAGTATGACATGTGATTGTAAAATTATGTGTATTAAAAATATAGTTTAAAAGTATCTATTTAAAGAACCTCTTTTAAGCAAAGAAAAAAACTGAATCATTTCGTTCAGCCTTTACAGTTCACAGAGTTTTGAGAATAGTGTTGATAAGAACCTAGATAAGAATCCATCTAATGTAAACAATTACAGCAAAGAAACACTTTGCCTACAACGTGGGTGATATTAGGAAAACAAATTACTTGAACAAACACCGGCAAAAATAAATACCCGGAGTCAATACTAATATTTGTCTTGATCAGATTTATACCTAGCTAATTTGCTTTCGAGGACAATATGGCCGTAAAGCCTGCTGGCTCTGGGGCATTGTTTTGGTTCGTCGTTTTGGTATATGGGGGATAAGACATTTGATTTGCTTAAAGGAACCGGTATGATCGTGCGTGTTTTCACCAATTATAGGAACGTATTTCTTATTCACATATTTACTCCTTTAATAAATATTTTATTCTTACTTTCTTTAAGACCCACTATGTCCGGGGTTGCGGGTTGTGAAAAGATATCGCGGCCCCAGAACGTAAAGGGCAAGGAACATGGGTGTGTTTTAGTCAGTACAAGTCTGACACTCCGGGGAAGTTATTTGATGATTTCCCACCCCAAAAAAAAACCTATAATGTCTTTTTTAAATTATTTCCTCTATGTCGTTTATGCGTAAAACAAATGAAATCTCTGTTAAAAAGTTCACGCTTCACTTCGGGGCTAATCAAATACGCTTTAAACAAAAAATGAAAGTTTTATTTAGAAATTAAATCTTGCATATCGCTCGTTTGGAAGAATAATATTTTATTATTTACAAAATACTACAAATTCAAGTTAGACCATGCGACACAAAATAGTCCATCCATATTATGCATATTCTCAGTAAAGATCATGATATTAGGACTGTATACCTTAACCAAACACAAGTAAGGCTGGTTTTGCTATGACGTTGGAATACTCAAGTCTTTTGAATAATAAAAGAAGAAAAAGAATGGCATAAGAAGTGTGTGACATGTGTCAGTAAAATTTTAACTAAAAATACAATTTTAAAGTATTTCATGCGCTTTCAATTACGTATAGTTGTCCACACTCTACAGTACCTTATATCGGATAGTATACAAATCTCAAGACTATCTAATTCACAAACCCACGATAATGTCCATTAGCAGCGCGATTAGCAAGCAAACGATACTGTTTATCACTTGTAAACTGTGAACACTTTTCACGCAGTTTAATTGTCCTAACGAGCGCAACGATGAAATTTTGTTTATGTAACCGCTACGCTGAAAAGAGTGAAGACGCATTAATGCAATATTATGCATTTTAGTGAAACGTTTTATGTCTCGTATATAAATGTTTTGTGAAATATGGCTGAATCGTGCTTTTTGCAATTCATTGGTATTCAGCTGCATCCGGTTAGACTGGAAGCCGTGCTCTTTGCTTGGACCTCGTCCAGCTAAATATCACGGTGTTGTGTTAGTTTTCATGGAACTTTTTTTAGTGATATTTTGTAAAAAAACTAAAAATCGTTTTTGAAAAAGTTGTTTTGTGAGTACCTATTTTATGTATAAGAAAAAGGAAGAAGAATGTCTATAATATAAGTGCAACTGTGAGTCTAATATTGTCTAAACTATCGGTACCTATCTTATGCCTACTTCGGGCACCAGTTTCTTACAAATGTATCAAAATTATTAAATTAAGTATTTTTGTTCACCATAACATTTTGTGATTATCAACAAATATTTTGTTCTAAAATTATTTGTATTTGCATTTTTTTTACATTGTTATTTCATAATATTACATACTTAAACATTTAAAAATAGTAGTGATTAGGGCTCTAGACACAGGAACCTCCTTACAATGCAACCGTATCGATGAGTGCTGCCTCCTGAATCAAGTCCTTGATCCATCCGCCTAAGGAGAGCTTCGACAGATGATCGTTGAGGCTCTTGGTTAGTAGCCATTGGCCGTTACGATAAATTAAACATTTTTATTATTTATATCCATTTATATTTTCCACTCATTGAAAACCTTTTTGTACTAGGTTAAAAAATGACTGAAACCAAAACTAATAGACGACACCTACGTGAAGTAATTATCAATTAGTCGACCCACCCACAAATGACAGAGACACGCTATTTTTAACCCGAAACCACAGCAAAAATATCATGACAAGCTTTTTCACTTCTTCACTAATCACCCAACTCAAATACCTACACGGTGACATTTAGAATAGATCTTCAGGAACAGATTTAGGATGTGGGTGGCGAGATATTTTTTAGAAATACAAAAATTGTTGTCATCATAAGTAGTGAAAATAGAACATTCATACTCATTTTAACTTTTGAAAGCTCGTGGCAAAATAATAACAGCCGTGCGGGTCGATCTTTAGGTTAAGTCGCACTTGCCTAAGTTGGTCTGTGGACGGTTGACCACTCGTCACATACCTACCGAGTTTCCTCCGTGCCTCGGAACGCACGTTAAGCTGTTTGTCCCGGCTGACTTTTTAGACCTTTGACACCTAGTTAAAATAGTCAGTGTCCTGTTAGTCTGACAACCAGTCTTACCATACCATAGCAGTATTAATCCATAATTAACTGGGTTGTGGAGGTCAGATAGAGTCCGGAGCAAGACGGGAAGCGGTCACCTCCTTCTGCAAAGCAGTCATGCTAGCGAAGGAGGTGGCCGGGCGTTTGAGGAGAGAACCTCAAACCAACCCAGCCGCCGCGGGAGACGCCCCGGACGTCGAGCGTCGCGAGGCGACTCCCGGCCACGTAGATGCGGGCCTGTGGACGGTGAGCAATGGGTAGCTCACCGTCCGTCCGTCTATTGACGACAGGCCGTGTCGACGGCGCGTTAGTGTTCCACGCGCGCCTAAAAGAGATGTCAGCAAAGCAAGAGGGGCCTGCCAGGGCATCCGCCTGCCGGGGTTTGCGAGTTGTTCGAAAGACATACCGCGGCCCCGGAACGTAAAAGGCAATAGAAGAAACATGGGTGGGTTTTAGTCAGTACAAGTCTGACACTGCACTGACTACACGCTCCACCCAGAGCGGGAAAAGTTATTTGATGATTTTCCATCCGTAAAAAAAAGGGCACACTGAGACCCACAAACGGTTTTTATTATTACTGTTTAGAAATATACGAATACTGTGTAAGTCTCTTTCAACTTGTTTATAAAATTTAATATTTAATCGTAATACCTTAAAGACATACATTACATTGTCGCTTTTATTTTTTCATGCTCTCACAACTTTACTATGTCGTTCAGATACCCACAAAACAATATTACTGAAAGGGCAATGACCTCTTTTGCTACCAAATAATAAAGCAATAGTTTGAAACGTTAAAAAAAAGATCACTGAAAAACACTTACGGTTAAAAAATAAGTTCATTTCTTGACCTAAAACGATGACAAGACAAATATATAATAGCTTCCACCTTTAAAAGAAAAATAACGCCTACAACAGCTTATGTAAATGTTAACTTTGTAAAAACCTGGGCAAAGAGAAAGGTGGACACGTGTTGCGGGTTTAGGCCTCCGCATTAATCCTGGTCCGTATCAGAGTGATTAGGTCAGATATAAATAGAACCGCTTGTTTGGTCCGTCCTTGTCGGAATGTGAAATATGGAGACGGACCGGAGATTATAAGGTTTTTTTTTATGCTTCATGGGCACATATTTTTGGCTGGTTTTGTACAAATAGTTATTATTTATCTTTTGTCATAAGTGGGGTCAATTTCTAGATTGTTGGCGATGAAGGTACTTCAATAAAACTGTAAAAGAAATTTCTTTTCTTATTCTATGAGGGAAGACCTTAGCTTACCAAAATGATTTTTAAAGCAACACGTTTACGACTTTCATTTTTCCCTTTGACTTATCCCAATTTATGTATGTCTTCTTCTTCCAATCTTCTTTATTACTCGTTATTTTATCAGACACCTCCTTTCTTGCCATACCCTCTCTCACACAGTTCTTACATCATTTCTTTGGTCGTTCTCTCTACACTCTCACTTCTCTCGTATGGAATGAGAACATTTTCCACATTCATTCACATGCCCTTATCAAGCCAACTGATTACCACAAAACTTTTTAGTCACTGGCGTTACTTTCTTTATTCTATTTCTCCGTATTTCACGATTATTCTATTTCTCCGTATTTTACGATTATTCTATGTATCCGTTTTTTAGATTATCTTATTTCTCCGTATTTTACGATTATTCTGTTTCTCCGTATTTTACGATTATTCTATGTATCCGTTTTTTAGATTATCTTATTTCTCCGTATTTTACGATTATTCTGTTTCTCCGTATTTTACGATTATTCTATGTATCCGTTTTTTAGATTATCTTATTTCTCCGTATTTTACGATTATTCTGTTTCTCCGTATTTTACGATTATTCTATGTATCCGTTTTTTAGATTATCTTATTTCTCCGTATTTTACGATTATTCTGTTTCTCCGTATTTTACGATTATTCTATGTATCCGTTTTTTAGATTATCTTATTTCTCCGTATTTTACGATTATTCTGTTTCTCCGTATTTAACGAGTATCCTATTTCCCCGTATTTTACGATTATTTTATTTATCCGCATTTTAGATTTTCTTATTTGTAAGCTTTTTACAATTATCTTATTTTTCCGTATTTTACGGTTATTCTATTTTTTTCTTCTGTGAAACAATTTCAATTAATTTGCATTAGACAAAGACATTAATACAGATAATCTATACGAAACATCATTTTCTTATATTAATCACACGTCAGCGACTAGATTTTAGGACCTTACCCAAAGGGTAAAAAGTATAAGGTAGGCCAAAGATTAGGAGAACTTTGTCCTTTATTTAAAAATATTTTCCAGTGAATACGAGTTGTCTCAGCTAGGATAACCGTAAATATGAGCGTAAACTTCCAAAAACACTAAGTGAATTCAGAAAGGAATTTTAAAGTAAATGTTTCTTGAAATCCAATTTTTTTTTCATAATCTGGCTGCTTTCCAGCTCACGTGAATTAATGAAGTAAAATAAAATAAATGAAAATGTTTATTTAGTCTAATAGATACAGTACAATATTGAAAAGTTTGTCCCTTGACTCCACACTAGGATACCCTGTGTTGTCAGGTCTCGTCCCACAAGAAAATTTTATATCTAGAGGTTTGTTTATGTGTAAAAGTGTTTTGTAGTATGCAAGTAGGTATAATGTGAATGGTGTGAAGTATTCATATTTATAACCTTTTGACGGCACGGTTGGCGCAGTGGCTGAGCGATCGACTGATGCGCTGCGTGTCGCCGGTTCGATCTCCGCACGGAACAAATATTGGTATGTTTGTAGTTATTTCGGATCTGGCTGTTTGTGTATGTGAGTTTAATTTTTGGAAACGCACCCACGAAACAGGAGAAATTCCTAGTGTGCGCAAAGTTTTTTTTTTCAATAACCCTGCTATTCTCAAAAAAAAATTCTTCAATAGTACAGAAAAATTGACCCCACAAAATATAAGTTAGCGACAATTTCAAGTCAAATATCATGAACCTTAGCAGAAGAGAACGAGCAAGTTTACTAACTTTATATGTTTATTTAAACCTAAGGCTTTACAGACCTACCCACCTAGTTTAAAATTCAGCTCAAGTTTTCAGTCATGAATGCCAACGAGCTATAAGTTTCATTACTGATATTATCTAGTTTGCACGTGGAAGAAAATCTACAACATTTTCAAGATATATTTTTCAAGTTTTATTTCAAAGTAAAGTTAAAAGTAAAAGTTTTTGAGATTTTGTGGATGTTAAATATAATGTGTATGTTAATCCTTACTATTATTATAAAAGCGAAACTGAGTTTGTTTTGTTTGTTACCTCTTCACGCTTTAATGGCTTGTTGGGAACCAGGATACAGACATAGGCAATTTTTTTTTTTAAAGAGTGGGATTGAAAGAGGGACAAAACGGGAAAACTTAGCGTTGCTATTACAAATCAATAGGGCGCTACCGAATTTAACGCGAGCGAAGCCGCGGGCAAAAGCTAGTATTTTATAAAATGTTAAGTAGTGATCTTTTTTGACATATTGAAAGTGATTATTTATTCTACTAGTATTGCGTATTTTTTTAACTATGTAAAAAAATTACTAAAGAGAACTTCTAAAATTCAATTTGACGCACTTCTTTCTCGGTTTGATATCTCTTATCGTACACAAAATATCTGACAAAAAACAAAACATATTCAAACTAAAACGTAACACACATTTCAGACAATTGTAGGTAATAAAAATGTACATCCTTTTGTGTCTTTAGTTATTTTTATCAATTTTTACTTTTTTTTAATTTTATGAATTAACTTAATTTAATTCATATTTATTTTTAAAAATCGATATTCATTTTAAAATGACACGTAAACAAACTCGCTTAGTTAAATTGCGAAATTTAATTAAATTAGTATCGCTTCATTTCAAGTTTTTAATTTCCGTGTATGACTATGAGTAGGTACGCACATACTTATAATTTAAAATAATAGTCGTAATACAAAACAAACCCTTACATAAAACCTGAAGTCGACCATAATAAAACAATAATTTTGAAAAATAAAGCCATCAACAATGGAAATAAATAAGGACCAAGAACAAAGTAAATATTATGACTGAACAACGAACGAAAATACTCACTTGTTGTTATTAAACAAGTAAGCATTTTCGTTTTATAAAAATGCACATAATTATTCGGTTTGTATGTGCTTAATCGAAATCGAAATATTTAAATATCGAACAACCAACGCGATTGCTTAGCCAAGACACTCCCAAGAGACGCATTTAAACATCCCTTAAACTGTTGTCTAACTGTCCCCAAAGTTTGAACTTTGTTTGTCCTGATCGGTAATTACCGACGCAGTTTCAATAAATATCCGTCGTAAGCTAGCAGAGAATAATCTAAAGGCGATTGTGGTAAATAGAACTATAGTTATGAGAAAATAACATACTGAGATAAATGAGCCAAGTAGGCAGTCTGAGTCTGAGATTGAAAGATATAAAATAAAATAATATCGTTTTACCCAGTACTAACTAGGTTATGGAGGTCAGACAGGCAGCCGCTCCATGTAAAATACTGGTATTCAGCTGCATCCGGTAAGACTGGAAGCCGACCCCAACATAGTTGGGAAAAGGCTAGGCAGATGATGATATTAAAAGGAATACAAATAAAACATTGTGTATCGAATATGTAGAGAATCAGTTTAAAAAAAAAATGTTCCGTAATTTAAATTATATCCTTACTAATATTATAAAAGCGAAAGTGAGTTTGTTTGTTTGTTTGTTTGTTACCTCTTCACGCTTTAATGGCTAAACCGATTTTGATGAATTTTGGTACAGAGATACTTGGGAACCAGGAGACGGACATAGGCTATATTTTTTTTAAAAAGAGTGGGATATGAGGGAGAAAGAGGGAAGAAAAGGGAAAACTTAGCGTTGCTATTACAAATCAATAAGGCGCAAGGGGAACTGTGTTACCCCGAATTTAACGCGAGCGAAGCCGCGGGCAAAAGCTAGTTAAGTATAAAAACTTCTTTTTTAACTGGCATTCTCTGGGATATGGCTTTTGTTCTTCGTGCGGCAGAATTGTAGCTTTGATTTCAAGTATAATCTCGAGTAGCTTGCATGCAACTGACAGCTACTTATCATCCACTCATCTACGTTTATTTTGGAGAGAAGACATGATAGGAATTCGTGAACTTGAAAAGAAAACAATAGATTTTAACTTTAAAGGTTAAGAAATTCTCACATTTCTCACTTGTTTTTTTTTGTTAGTCTTTCATACGTAACGTTTCTCTGTAACTTGTTAAAATTGTAATTTTATTCTAATTAATTTCAAATAACTGAGTTTGGTTGTAACTGCGAATAAGCAACAAATTAAATATGGATCAAGAGAACTTTATGAATGATTGTTAGAAGTTTACTTTATCTTTGGCCGAATTTACTGGAAAATTCCAGATCTAAGTAAGTATCAAAAATTCAAATAAGAATCCTGTATTCCGACGAAAATAATATAAGTAGGTACTAGATTTTTTTTTTTAAATTATTTATTGGCATAAACAAGTTTACATATTTGTGAATCACTGGTGCCTGTGGTAGGTAGTGGAACACCTGTATTACAGGTCACCAGGTTTCCACTCATAATACGTTTTACAGTAATCATTGTTGTGTCAATATTAAAGCTAGGTAATCAAATTAAAAGAAATAAAATTAAAAGTAACACAAGAAAAAACGACTAAAATAATTACTATTACGGTGTAGGTGTTAAGGTGTGGTGTGTAGGTGTGGTGTGTAAGTATGTATGTGTGTAATGTGCTTGAGGTGGTAGGATTAATTAAGCCAAAACCTGCAACAGACCCTCTGTTGCAGTGTATGACTGATGTAGAAGCCAATCTTGAACAGTTATTTTAAGATCTTATTGGTTTAGTTGATGCACAGTTAGAATTTTATGAATTTTATTATAGATATATGGTCCGAGGAAAACAAAGAAACGACGGCTGAATGATGTTTTGGTTGGGGCAGATGTGGCAACAAGGCGGTTTCGACGCATTGGTCCCGGTGTGTACTGTGAGAGAGAGTGTTGTTTAATGACTGTGGCCAGAATAAATAATTGCCTTACAGTCAGTACTTGGCAATACTCATACAGTTCAACTGTAGGAAACAGGCGGGGCTTGAAACAACAAACCTTAAGGACCGCTCTTTGAGCGCGTTCAACTTTTATCAGGTTAGATTTGGCGGCACCTCCCCAAGTCGTATTGCAATAACTTAATATAGATTGACACAGGGCCTGATAGACCATCTTCATAATATCTGCACCAGCAGATTCGCGCAATTTCTTAAATATGTAAATAAGCTTACGTACACGGTTAGAGAGGTGATCGATATATATTTTGAAAGTAAGATGACTATCGATCACGACACCGAGATATTTGATGTGTGTGACTTTATCTATAATACTGTTGGAGTTATCAGGGGTAGTAATTTGGAGAGAAAATAGGGTGCAGCAGAGCTTTTTTCATTAAGTCGGGAAGATGCCAGTCCTTAAACTTAAATTGCAAACGTGAGTGAGTGGGGGAACAATAATTGTGCTATACTTCTTTAGGAACCGTGAGGAGATGCCGTCATAACCAACTGCACAGTCGTTTTTTAGTGACATCAATAACGCATTTACCTCTGAGTCATCGGTTTCGAGCATAACAAAAGAGTCCGTCACAGGATCCACGGGAGCAAGCGGAGGGTCAGGCTTTTTAATCTTTTCCGCAAGGTGTCTTCCTACATTGGCAAAGTACGCGTTTATATTATAGAATAGAATAGAATAGAAAAATATTTATTCGAAACAGACACAACACAACAGCAAAAAGAAAAATAGGTACACAGAACGGAAAAACATGGACAAGGTTGCGCTGAGCGTGCCCATACCGAAAGGGTTACCAACTCAGCATATGCTAGGCGTCAGACACCCAACGCTGGTTTTCAGTTGGCACCCGCAGTGACACACGGACGATGGCAACAAGTACAAATAAATAAGTAGGTACTTAGTGATAAAATAATAATAATATAAATGTGAAATAACGATATAATTATGTTGTAAATAAGTAATAATAATAAAAGATAAATAGAATAGTGTGGATCTGAAAACATTACCGCTAACTTCATTCTTTATTTAAAGAAAGAAAGCAACGCTCCGACGTGGCGCATCAGTCGACCAATAGGAGGCTGACGCGCCAACAAGACGCCCAATCTTTTGTCATTCCGTCTGAAGCGGCAATAAGCCTACCGACACCTTGGACAAAAGTCAACAGAAATACCTTGCATTGAAGAAGTAAATAATATTAATTACGTATAAGACACAAGGACTCAATTAGTGTAGAAATTAAGAGAAGATAACAAAAAATAAATTAAATTAAAATAATATTTGTTTATGGAGTCAGCCTAAAATAAACAAATAAGTTCAGTGCAAGTGAACCACCCTGCTTATGGCGCCACAGACGCAGCCGGAGTCCGGAGCTCCGGAGCATCACATTTTACGAGCTTACCTACCCCCACTAATTACCTAGAATTCGGAACATAACTCTAAGGTGAGTGGCTGATACTAAATTACCATTACTAATAATTAATAAAACAACATTGAAGATATTTAGATATTCATATTTAAAATTGGAGATTGAATTTGAATTAGCAAATTAGATAAAAATTGTAGATAGGATTCGATTTCGAAAATTAGAATAAAATTGAACATACTTATACAAACAAACAAAATATACTTAAATTATATTTGATTGAATTATATAAATGACTCGTCAACATTAATGTCATTAAATTGTATTTGCGAATTGAGAATAAATTTCTTAAGAGTAATCCTAAATGTGTTAACATTGTTTAGGTCTCTAATCGGAGGGGGAATATTATTCCAACATTTGGAGGCTGCGTATCGAAAACTTCCACGAAAGGCCGCAGTTCGATGATGTGGGGTAGCCAGCTGCTGGGCACAACGCCTAGCTTTGTGCTGCCTGTGACTATTTATCCACGTAAGCTTCGAGTACAGGTATGACGGAGATTTATACTTTATGACGCCGAAGAGAAGACAGGCCAGATGCAACTTCCGACGCGATTTCATTTTCAAAATATTGTGTTTGTTAAGAAATGGTGTAACGTGGTTCCTTGGTGGTACATTAAAACAAAACCGCGCGCAAGCCTTTGGACCAGTCTTGCAGTACGTGCCAGAAGTCGAGGACCAACAACGGTATCGGCATAATTTAACTTGGCAAGAACCAGACTTTCAACGAGCTGAACACGTAGTTCTTCACTTAAATACGGGCGCATTTGGTATAAAACTTTTAAACGGTAAAAACAATTTTTTACACAACTTGCAACATGAGCCTCAAAATGTAATCCT
Organism: Ochropleura plecta; assembly: GCA_905475445.1. Taxonomy (NCBI): domain Eukaryota; kingdom Metazoa; phylum Arthropoda; class Insecta; order Lepidoptera; family Noctuidae; genus Ochropleura; species Ochropleura plecta. Next base: position 21,734,427 of record FR997726.1, on the reverse strand, counting down.
TGGTCCATAACCAGACCCAGACTTCTCGCCTCATACACACGCTCGATAAACTGGCCCATCACAGTTACGTATGCATGATCACTGTTAATCTTATCAAGTTGACCCTTGGAACCAAAAAGCACAAATTTTGTCTTAACCGGGTTAAGCAGCAGGGAGTTTTGTTTCGACCATTCAACAATCCTTGCCAAATCCTCGTTCACTAGTTTTACAGCAGCTACATAATCTTCCGGCTTAAAAGAAAGGTATAATTGTATATCGTCAGCATAGATATGAAATTTACAGTTTTTCAAAACATTTACAACATCAGCACTATAGAGAGTAAACATCGGAGGGCCGAGAATTGATCCTTGTGGAATACCCTTAACCACTGGAGTTATATTAGAGCGGATACTACATCCATTGGCATCACGAATCTCAACAAGTTGCTTACGATTGCTCAAATAACTGGCGAACCATGCAATTGTAGGCGCGTCAAAACCATAATATGCCATCTTTGAACGCAAAAGAGATAAATTAATTGCATCAAAAGCGCGGGAAAAGTCCAGTAAAACTAACAAAGTACAACATCCCTCATCCTGAGCTGTCAGTATATTGTCTGTAACATCTAACAGAGCTGTTGCGGTACTATGACCCCTCCTAAAACCTGATTGCGCTTCTGGAAGGATATTATTTTGCTCCAGGTATGTAGTTAGCTGGGCATTCACTACTTTTTCCAGTACCTTTGACAGCAATGGTAAAATACTAATAGGCCTTAAGTCCTTAAGGGTACTCGGGTTCGTGACTTTAGGAATAGGACGCACCACGGCAATTTTCCAAAGATCAGGAAAGGTTGAAGTAGTAATAGAAGTATTAATAATGGAAGTAAGAATATCTAAGGTATGAGGGAGAGTTAAAAGAAACATATCAAGCGTAATATGGTCAAAACCCTCTGCATTCGATTTTAGCTTAGACAAAATCTTGATAATATCAGATTGGTCTACAGTCTTAATAGAAAAAACTCCGTCATTGAAACTATGAGATTCGTAATAAGCCAGACATGATACTGGTGCCACATTGTCTCCTGGTACATTTAAAAAGTGTGAATTAATCTTATCTGGGTCACTAAAATGAGAGGGTAGCTCAGCCACACTTTTAAAGGGTAGTAAAGTGGATTTTAGATTTTTCCATAGAATTTTGGGATGATGTATTTTGCTGTTAATGTTAAATTTAAAATAAGCAACTCTTTCATAATAAATTGACTTGTTAACTAGGGTTTTAAGCTCCTTGTAATACAATATTTTACTATCGGAAACTGTGTTTTTGCTTCGGACTTGTGCTTGATTTCGCAGACACATCATATGCTTGATGTTATCCGTTATCCAAGGATACGACCTCTCTCTTATAACCTGAGTCCTACGAGGAGCATACTTATCGAATAGTGCAGAGACACAAGAGTTGAGATCAGCTACCATGGTGTTTACCGCACCTGACTCAGCTGCCACTAACCAATCCACTGAGCATAAGTCCTCCTTAAAGTTCTCCATCGGTATATGTTTCAGATTTCTACGAGTTATAATAATTGGTGGTACTTTCTCCTTTTTAAAATAAAAAACAGCAGTAATAAAAGCATGCGCGCCAAGCGCACTTATCCAGTTTACTTCAACGTTTTGAGCCTTCGCATCAGTACATACTAGGTCTATAAGAGTCTCGCTAGTAGAAGCAAAATGAGTAGCAGATGGCACCAGTTGACTGAGATCGAGACTTTGTAGAAAAATATTTAATTTTACTGTTTTAGAGTCCGTTTGTTGCAAACAATTAATATTAAAATCACCTAGGAGAACGGTGTGCTTACAAGATGCCAAGGAATTTATTGAACAGGTTAGAGCGTCCAAAAATAAATCAACGTCCATCCATGGTGGCCTGTACGCTGTTCCGATAGCTATCTTTATACTATTTGTAGTCAGGACAAGCCACATTTGTTCAACCGCCTGATGAAGAGGGTCAACTGGGTGCGAATGGGTACGCACCTTTATCCCGCGCTTGATATAAAAACCAACGCCACCGCCGCGGCCGCCGCGCACGCTCACCGGCCGCGGAACGTGTCGTAGCCGATACCCCGCTACGACAGGGGCGCGTCCCTCTTCATTCGTCCTAAGCCAGGTCTCATTTATTGCCATAATACTGACATCATGATGTTCCAATGCGGCGACAAACTCATCATGGTGAGTGCCAAGTGAGCCAGGATTAAGAAATCCAAATTTGAGATACTTTGCAGTCATTACAGTTTTTCAGTGTCTGGCAGAAAACAAATTAAATTCAAAGACTTGTCATAAACAAAATATAATAACGTAAAAAAAGTCAATATAAAACAAACAAAAAATAATATCGTTAAAAAAGGCATACGTTCAAAAAAGGTGGCTATAAATACTATAAATATTATGTAAATTTGTAATGTATTTGTATTTTGAGTAAATATATATAAGAAATAAAAATAACATGTTGAAGGCATTCGTTCAAAAATAGTGGCTGTAAATACTATAAATATAATGTAAATTTGTATTGTATTTGTATTTCGTGTAAATATATATAAGAAATAGAAATAACATGTTGCAGTCGCTTGTAATAAATAAACAGTCTTAGTTATGTGTAGGTATAATAAAAACTTGTTATGAAGGACAATAAGTAACATCAAACCTGTGCCACTACCGAAAATGCCAACCAAAACAACGCACCCTTTAGTTAAGTCACGCTGCAGCCAGATACACACAGAACTAATAAACAAAAACACAACAAAACGGACGACAACAGGACCACGTAAACAATAATAGTGTAAGTTAAAAAGAACTTGTAAACTAAAACACAAACCAATCAAACCGAAACATTGGCAAAAATTCGAGCAATATCTGTATCGGAACGAATGCGGTGTGGAGGTACTCCATCTTCTTTCTTCACATATATGCGGCCTTCTTTAGTCCAAACATACTTATATTTATGCCTCTGTGCAGCTTCGCGCGCGTTAAAAAATAACCTTCCGTTAATCGGTGTCAGCCGCTCGTTCACATAAAATCTTCTCGAGGGCCCGTGTAGTTGAAGATCCGCCGTAGTGAGACCGCGTCGCACGCGCGCCGCGCGCAACAGCTGATCCCGGGTAGCGCGGCGCGACAGACGCACGGCGAGCGTGCGCGGCCGCGCCGCCTCCGCCATGTCAACACTGCCGGCGACGGCGACGGTGAAGTTACGACGAACCATGCCTATACGCTCCGCGTTGACAATATCACGCTCGTCGATCTCTATTCCCAGCTTCGAAGATATCACCTTAAAAATGTGCAAGGGGCTCTCATCTTTAGACTCCGGTATTCCCGCTATGATGACGTCATTAAGCAATAGGTCCTGGTCGCGTTCATGCAGCTGTAACTTAAGTTCTGCGATTGTCCCCTCAAGATGGTCATAACAAGATGGTTCCTTTTCCTCAAAGCGTTTCTCTAGGAGGGAGACCTTCATCTCAACCACATTCAGTCGTTCCTTGCATACCCCGACATCAGCTCTTAAACTGCCCATTTCTTCCCGGAACTCTCGTAACTCAACTCGCATAGCACTCAGCTCCTCTCGAAAGCAGCGAATCTCATAGGCTATGTCGAGCTCCCGAGACTCTGTTGTATTAGGGGATAGGGGTTGAGAAGGTAGGTTGGGTGTGGGATTATTTATATGCTCCAACACTGAACTCTGAGGCACCGCTGCGGGCTGACTCTTTAAAATGGGCTGGGTAATATTCTGCTGGCTATCGTCAGATTGGCCCCTCACAGGTGTGGCGGAGTTGTCCGTCCGCGGTAACTTGGCCTTACAGACTTGGCACAACCAATTTGGCGACACCTTTGTCGACGTAACGCCAAGGCAAACCGGATGGTAAGCTGCAGGACATTTAGTGCAGCGAATACAGTCAGCCGCGGCCAAAAATTTGCCACAGGCACCACACTTCGCCATAATCTAGCACTTATTTATATGTTACGTAACACGGAATACGTTAGTACCACTCGGGAACAATTAGATGGCGGGACAGTACCTTAGTGTTAGCAATCTAATTAAGTGAAGTCCTGTAAGTTTCAGTGAGCAAAGTTTGCTACACAACACTATCACTGCCACTACACGTTGCACTTTATTTACTTTGGAAAGTTTTTTGTGTTTATTAATAAGTAGTTTTTATTTGTTAAAAGTATAGGGTAGACGATTATCACTAAGTTTAAGTTTGATTTTTATTTTATGTTTTGCGATTGATTTAATTATTGTTATTAATTCACCACAATATATGACTGTTGTTAGATCTTGGTTTATCACTGTATCAATAAAGATTTCAAAAAAAACATTGTGTTTATAATTAATTAAAGCGTAAGTGTCACAAGCTAGTCAGCTGTTGCCGACGTCCGTCACGTCACGATACGTAATGATATACGAATGAATGAATGAACGAAACGAAATGAACGAAATGAATGATAGACGATATATTATTCACTGGGTCCTGTTTATCCTCATTTAATTCTAATAAAGCAAATGCAGTGTCCTTTAGTTGATTTGAGTTAGTAACAGATTTAATAACTTTCCATAACTGTTTGGAGTTTTTGCCTGCTTTTCCGAATTCCTTCCTGTCATGGTTAGTTCTGGCTTTGCGCAAAAGTGAAATGCAGTAGTTATGGTACCTTTTAAAAGAGACCTTGATGACCTCATTACTGGGGTTTTTTATAAATAATTTATTTAGATTATCTCTATGGCGCATACATTTAAGTAACCCGGGGGTAATCCACGCTTTAATAGGCCTACGTCTTCGAGATAGTGCAATAGTGGAGGTATTGACAGATAAAGTATAACTTAAAGGCTCAATTAACAATTTAGCAGCAACATTGGAGTTCTGTGCTGAGAAGACATTATCAAAATTTAATTTATTCATGTCAATTGTTAGATTGTCTTCATCAACCTTAGTAATAAAAGTGCGCTGATCAGTAATAGATTTCTTCATAGATATAGCAACCAGAACTGCATAGTGGTTTGTGATAGTAGTTTGCAATACCAAAACCTTCGTAGGTAACGAGGTTTTTATGTTAAAGTGATCCAAACAAGTGGAGCCGTGTGTTGGGATGGTATGCCCCGGATATAATCCATGGTGCGTAAGAAGATCCATATAGTCAAGAGTATAAGTTGATTTGTTTTCCCGACCAATGTCTATATTAATATCTCCCACCAGGAAAATATTTTTGTAAGATTTGAGATCTTTGAGGACTCTGTCTAAGGATTGTATAAAGTTGGATGGGTCTTTAAATGCATAAGGTCTATAAACTGTAATTATGGCCACGTCAGAACCTATGGTGATCACTAAGCAACTTGAATCAAGTATCCCGGGTTCCTTTATTTTTATATTAGTTAAAGTTGATTTAATAAACAAAATTACTCCATCATTTTGGTTATGATTGTTTAAAGTAGAATAGGACTTGTAGCCATTAAGGGTTGGTATAATAGGGTTGCAGGAAAGCCAGCATTCGGAGAGAACCAGGATGTCACAATCCGTGTGGATCCGTTCTATCAGCGTTAATAACCCGGACAAATTGGCTTTAATACTACGGATGTTTTGACACAGGACACTAATGTTATTGGTTAAAGGTAGCAGTTCAGAACATTCGTGAGGGTCACATAAAACTGAGTCACAAAAAGAAATGTCATCTAAGTCCGATAACACGTCATTAAGAGCTGCGAATTATTATTAGGAATAGTTTAAGTTGGCAGACTTGCGATCTTATAGATAAGTGGGACAATAAAATCTTAGTTTTGATAATCACCAGGATAATAATATTGTACTGATATAGTATAATAATACGGTAGTTCCTTGAACCTCGATAGGCTCTCAAACGTTCCAATATGTTTATCTCAGCGCAAAGTACTGTACAATACAATATAATATGTTGGTCATTCAAATAGATGTGCGAAGATAGTTTTTTTTGTAGGCTAGAATCCCAGGTGATTGTGTAAGAGGTTGTGTTAAGTATCAGGTGATTGTTTTGTAAGTATGCAAAAGTTTTAAATATTTCTAATCTGGTGATGTGTAAATGATCACTTATTTATAATTTCGGTGCGTGACCTTTTGAGACAATTAGTTAGATTTCAAAATAGACCCAAGAATAAATTCGACAGCACGGTTGGCGCAGTGGCCAAACGATCGACTGCTGCGCTGCGTGTCGCGGGTTCGATCCCCGTACGAAACAAATATTTGTATGACCTACAGGTAGTTGTTTCGGGTCGGGCTGTTTGTGTATGTGAATTTATTATGTTTGTAAATGAACCCACGATACAGGAGAAATTCCTAGTGTGGGGGCAACGTTTTAAAAAAAACAAAAATATATTAGAGTTTATTCGTATGATCGAATCTACACACATCAAAAGTGTCTAGGGATCAAGCATTTTTATGCGGATTTCTTGAGATTGAGATGTGGCTTTGTAATAAATTTATGATTTTATAAATTTATATGGATCCTTTTTGGTGCATTTCATAATTTGAATCAGGAACTCTCAATCAAATTCGAGTAAAAGATGAAAATAAGCTGTCAATATTTTCCCTATAAAAACATACAACGCATTGAAGACATTATTAGTGCTACTGTTTCCCTACTACTGATTAAAACCAACGTTATTATGGAGCGGCGACGTCATTTAAGCAGGGAAGAAATGCTCAGAGCCGTGGGAATGATAGAAGCTGGTTCCCGGCAACGTACTGTAGCTTTAGCTCTGAATACAAGTCAGAGTGTTATCAGTCGACTTTGGACACGTTACCGAAGCACTGGTACCGTGGCTGAGCGCCATGGAGGACGGTATCGCTGCACCACACGGAGACAAGACCGATACATTCAAATCTTAACTCGAAGAGCTCCAACAATAACCGCCATGATGTTAGCCGTGAGGCTTCATCACTCTTCAGGGAACTTAATTAGCGACCAAACAGTCAGAAACCGCTTGCATGAAGTGAACCTTCATTCCCGAAGACCGCTACGGGTACCACCTATAGCAATGCACAATCGTAGGATTCGATATCAATGGGCTCTTGAACACAGAAATTGGGCAGAAGAACAATGGCGTTTCGTGTGCTTTTCTGATGAGTTTCGTTTTGGTATGAGACCGGATACAAGACGTATACGACACTGGAGAACCCCTGGACGCCAACCGCGATTAAAATCCTGCCAGGAAGTCCATCCTTATAGTGGTGGAACCATCATGGTATGGGCGGGTATTTGGATCGGCGGAAGAACTGAGTTGATTTGGATCAGAGGCAACCTCAACGCTCAAATTTATGCTGAGACGATTGTATCAGACGTCATCGTTCCTCTACAAGTGCAAATCGGTCCCTTATTTCAGTTAATGCATGATAATGCACGACCGCACACCGCAAGAGTTGTAAGACAGACTCTCGCCGCAGCTAACATCAATGTCCTGCCCTGGCCTGCTCAGTCGCCAGACTTGAACCCGATTGAGCATGCATGGGATATGCTACAGAGAAAAGCTCTGCCGAATATGGAGGGTATCCAGTCGCAAGAAGACCTTTTTTTGTTGTTGCAACGAACATGGGCGGCCATTCCACAGCGTGATTTGGATGAACTCATTTTGAGTATGCCAAACCGATGTTCTTGTGTTGTAAGTGTTCGCGGTAGAAACACGGATTATTAATTGTTTAAGTTACCCAATAAAATTTTAAAGAAAACTGTTATTTCAGTCTTTTTTTCGAACTTTAATGTTAGTGGTTCAAATGTCAAAAATCCCTTTATTAGGAAAATGGCAAATTTCTTTATTAATGCAAAGGTGACTTGGTTTATCGTTACTGTGACAAACGAAAACACTTTATTTGATGAATCCTTAAAGAAAATTTTAATTAATATCAATCAGGAGAAAAGTTATTGCAAAAATATATGTTGATCCCTAGATACTTTTGATGTGTGTACTTACTTTACTTTAGTATAACCAAAATATTTCGCGTAATTAATTAATATTTAATAATTAAGCATGTTTAATAATTGAGCAAATCAAATATATTGACTTGGCTCTCGAAGTTGTCGACACGTGGGATGTGGAGTCAACTAAAATTCTGCCGATGGCCGTATCTGCCAATGGCTTGATTGCCAAGAGCCTCGACCCATACGGAATCAAGAGCTTGATACAGAAAGCGGTACTCCTAGACCCAGCTCGTATTTTTAGGAGGTTATTTTCTCCAGAGCCCTGACCACCGGTAGCTTAGACCCTGTTCCCGATACCGGTGGACATATTTGTGGGAATATTTGTATTTTTGTTTTATTTTTAAAATAAATAAACGAATTAAAAACCTTATGAAGATCACTGAAAATTCCATAGCCAGACGACGTCTAGCTACAGTTAACAATAAGTGTAAATAAATTTAAATAGTATTAAAGTAAAACTTACCTCTTAGTATAATTACACTTTACTGCAACTACTATTAGAAGAATATTAGCCACCATTGACAGCAGAATAATGGGCACATACAACGTAATAAGCACATTTTCAGGCTGAAAAAATATGTCCAACTCGGAACCAAACGGAAAACTCCCGTTCAAAGCACCACTTATGTTCAAACTGTGCAGAGCCCCAAAATCGTGTAAAGTTAAGTTCGAAGACATTTTAAAAACTATTTACGTACTTTCAACAACACTATAATAACTTATTTTCGCACTTTTTGTAAACATTCTCACTTCACACATTAGACAAACTATTCATGAATGAAACTCACTTTTAACAATATTTATTAACAAATAAACTGAATCATTTAAAAAAAAAACTCGAAAAAACAACTTTTACAACTTCTGCGTCTCGCGTAATTTTCAGGAGCTTTCAGCATCGACGTGTAGTAAACGAAAGGCTCCGAAGCTCACTGAATGGCAAGCCGTGCGAGTGAAACATTGTGTGCGAGCGAGACAACTCATTGATAAATATCTTTTAGAAGTACTGGAACTATGTAGTTTCAGAGATTTTGCCCATTGAACAGTAGGAACGAATTCAGTTAGTATTTTCTACATTTTCAACGTTTGAACTGACTAATATTGGCTTTTAGGAAGTTTCTGTTGTTTTTAAAATGAATACATTCCCTAAAACCATCAAATGTCGCAATTATGGGATAAATCCTTACTAATATTATAAAAGCGAAAGTGAGTTTGTTTTTTTGTAACGTCTTCACGCTTTCATGGCTAAACCGATTTTGATGAATTTTGGTAAAGAGATAGTTGGGAACCAGGAGACGGACATAGGCAATTCTTTTCTTAAAGTGAGTAAAGAGGGAAAAAATGGATTTAAAAAAAAAAGCGGGATATGAGGGAGAACTAGGGAAGAAAAGGGAAAACTTAGCGTTGCTATTACAAATCAATAAGGCGCAAGGGTACTGTGTTATACCGAATTTAACGCGAGTAAAGCCGCGCGCAAAAGCTAGTAAAGTAAAATAATTATGTAAGCATTTATTCGAATGGTAAATCTTTAAATAACGTCTTCCACTCTGTGCGGAGAGGGAGGGAGTGCCAGACTTTTACTGACTGTCGACACGGCCTATAGTCACTAGTTAGACGGACGCGGACGGTGAGCTACCAATTCCTGACTGTCCACAGATTCACAGCACCCAACGACCGGAATGATTCCGTGGCAGCAATTAGAAGCTTAAGGGCGACTCCTAAACAAGGTGTTAAAATAAGTAGTTGAGTTCATCCAATTTAGTACGTTTTCTGAGCAGACAATTACGTAAACCAAACTTTACAACGCAAGTCAATATTAGTTTAGTAATCAATTACTATACCTAGTATTGGCAATAATAACTTAGGTTTAACCGAAACATAGACGATTACATGAGAACTACATCCAGATAAAGCAATTACAGGAGCAAACTTCTTAATAGGCAATATTAGTTTTGGGTCAACTGTAGCAAGAACTAGGACTAATTATTAACGCCATTAAACGAACCTCGGTTGTGTTATAATATAGCAAGATAATATCACGTGTGTAATTCCTAAAGGAATAAGCAGAAGTGTATCGAACAGTACACACCTACTTTGCGCCAGTAATTGAGGACATTGTTGACCATGTAGATTCTTATACGCTTGTTATCTTCTTATCTTATTTTAAGTTTTGTAAAGTAAGCAATGACTTATTGTCGGGCCTACGCTGTCATCTCATACTTAAGTACTTACGGTATAACAACAACATTGTAAAACCAAATGATTTTAAAAGAGTAACCACGGAGTTTCTTGTCTGTTCTTCTCCATAGATAATGACCAACCCGATCAGTGCATCTTTTCTCGACGTTTAATAAGTGCTCCTGCCCATGTGAAAAAAAATATTTTTGATGTTTTAACAGTCCTTCAATCCGATCTCAGCGGATTTTAAGTATCGACCAAATTTTATAGAACACAAAATACTGTAGCGCCCTATATGTGGTGGATATTGTGGTCCTGGGAAACAACTTAAATCTATTAAAATAAAATGTTATATATAAAATGTCATACGTAAAAGTGTAAAACAAGTTATCAAACTGATTGCGAACCTGTGGTCGATGAGCAATATGACCGTCCGTCCGTCTCGACAACAGGCCGTGTCGACGACGTTTTCGTGAACCACGCGCACCTCAAAGAGATGTCAGCAAAACAGCCGCTAGGGCCACCGCCTGCCGGGGCTGCGGGTTGATCTAAAGAAATAGCGCAGCCCCGGAACATAAAGGGCAAAAGAAGAAACACATCCGCCCCGCTCCGCCTAGAGCTGGAGAAATTATTTGATGATTTCCCATCTGCAAAAAGTTATCAAACTGATCAACTTCTTTCATGATACGAACATCGTAATCAGGTCAAGATAGTGAACCGTACCAAAGAAAATGTATTAAAAATACCAAACAATACCTACTCGACTTAAGGCGCTGTACAAAGCAAACACTTCGTAAAACATCTAGATTTTCGTCGCAAAGTTAGCTGTATCTGTACATGCCACTAGCCAAAAAAAATCACCGTGTATAGTCAAATACATGAAGTAAAGACTTAAACAAAATCAGTTTACAAAAGTGCTCTAGTACTACGAAAAAAAAATGTTTAAAAAGACAACGAAAAAATTTTTAACAAAGGAAATTTTATAGACTAAAGAGATACTTATCTAAAAATTTTTAAACAGGGAACCTTACTTTTTTTACATTAAATTAAAACTGCAAAATGACCTACATTTTGGCGGACATGAAATTCAAATAAAATCAAACGCCGAAATATTATTACAGTAGTACTACTGTCGTGTACTTGTGTCAGACCATGCCCAGTCTACAGCTAGCCTCACTTCCGCGAATACCTAAGGATTAGCTTGTTACCGCGCCTTAAAAGATAACACGCTGTATTTCAGATTTGTCACGTTAGTCATTATAAACGAAGAGAGTACTCAAAGACTGAGGAAATTAATTCCATCCAGTGAGTTATAATCATTCATTACCATTTTCTCTTACTCTCAATAATTCCGAGTCGTAAATAGACATTAATAGCACAATAATACGCTATGATTTATTTCAGTAATGTGTTATCGCATCCTGTACGATACGTAAATAAATATTCAGATATTTTAACTCTAGCGAACCAGCATTTATTGCAGTGAGTTTTTTAATCAACGAGATTATTTTACTGATCTATTGATGTTATAATCATTGTAACAAAGTTTTTGTTTCTATTTGGTCATGATCACGGACAGTAACGACTTGATTTTTATGTAAAAGCATCGTGAAGCACATAGACCTCTTCTTTGTAAGAGAGGGTGAGCCATTATCTACCACGCGGGCTAATCACGAGTTGTTCCTAAGGCAATGTGCTTTTAGCATGACATTTTTTGACAGTAACATTTCGGTCTACACATAATGTTTTCGTCTACTGTTTAAAAAGCATGATACAAGGCACACAAAATTGCCGGGGTTGCGGTTTGTTCGAAAGAGATACCGCGGCCCCGGAACGTAAAGGGCAATAGAAGGAACATGGGTGGGTTTTAGTCAGTAAAAGCCTGACACGGCCTCGCTCTGCCCAGAGCGGGGAAGTTATTTGATAATTTCCCACCCAAAAAAAAGGTACACAAAATAACGCGCCTGCTTGGATTCATATCCCGCTACCACCTTACAATTGAGCCATCTTTTCTAGTTATTGGTGCTGACGCTCAAGCTTTCAATCTAAAACCGCTGTTAACAAAGTGAACAATTTTCCTAACTTTTAAAGTCAATTAGGTCAAACTATAACTCGACTGTTGACCTTTCTAACTCTGGCCCAAAATAGATCTGTGGTTTTCTCTTTTTGATACTTTTATACCATAACTTTTTAAAGGTCAAAAGCTAAGTTTTCTACAGAAAAAATTACATGGCATTTCCGCCATCTCAGGTAAACTAAGACAAATTACCTCCTAGTCCCCTCCCCCCTCCATGGCCCTTACTTGGGAGGGATAAAGGCTATGTTTTGATTTACCTTCATACCTTGGAAGTATGATGGGGAGAATTAATGTGGAAAGATTTTCCCTAGTGTCATGACGAGTGACGTAAGACTTGATTTTTACGGAAGCTGATATTTAAGTGATAAAGCTAAATCATTAAGATAAGATGGAGGTGGCGTACAGAAAATTACAGACTGTTAAACTCAAAATCAAAACATTTATTTCAATTAGATCATTACAGGCACTTTTGAATGTCATAAAAACAAAAAAAAAGATGATGCTACAATCCCAGTTACAAGACAAAATAATGTTTTGTGAAAGTACTGTGGTTGCCCATTCTAAAGCGTAGATCTGTAATGGAAAGGAATGAGAAAGAAACTCCATGGACACTCGTTTAAATCATAATAATATATTTACAAAATTGTGGTTACATCATTTATGTTGAAATTATACATAATAATATGTGAGAACGATGTAGAAAACAAGCACATTAAGAGCGTCCAGAGTAAAAAAAAAACAAGAGTTAATTAATTGATGAATTAATGCTTTACTTATTTATTTAACACTTCAAGCACAAAATACAGAGGCGGACTTAATGCATTAGGAATTAAGTCACCCATTGTTTGTTTCAGCATCACCCAAGTCAAACTTTGGGTAATGCAGAGACGAACAATGATAGGTGTAAATTTGAAATAGTTTTTTTTATAAACTAAGTGTATTTATAGATTCTTCCAGTTGGAGGTGTACTCCAACTCACACTCATGTCAATTAAGTCCATGGTAAATTTTATTTTTAAATAATTATAAAAAATACACAACAGCAGAAGTGTCACTCATAACATATCACGTAAGTGCAGACCGGTTTGTGAATGATTTCACGGGATTGTCGTGAATTTTCCTTGAAACATTAATATCAGAACATGACATCGCTTTGAGCAAGCGTGGTGATCAACGTTCATGCCTTCTTTGGAGAGACAATCTCCTAATTTCTCAATCTATCAATATGTAAGCTGATATTTATGATTAATTATCTTAATATGGCGTTTCTAAACATAGCCTTCAAATCCTTCTTTCTTTTCAAAAAAACTGTAATTTTTTTTTTATTTATTTTTTTTTGTACACACAAAACACATCATGGAAAAAATACACACACTAAATACAAACACAACAGCACAAATGTACTGCTTATTTCATTTAGAAAACCCAAATATATTTTGCCACGGCTTAATCATTTGAACGATTCATTAACTAATATTTATCCGGCGACATTGTTTACTAGGTCAAATAAACAGTGTCGTCGGATTCATTTATTAATCAGTGTGCTAACTCAGTCATAATTCATTAGGGACTATGGTCGTTTTCCTAACTCACGAATTATAACTTGAAAACTATAAAGACATACGGCACATACATGGGGCATTTTGGAATACCACTAGGCATGAGGTATCATTTGTTTAAAACTTAAAGCATTTCAAGCATCATTTTTTCAGAAACAAAATGATGAAGCTACAGTCCCGGTCACAAGGCATAATAACTTACGAAAGTACTGTAGATGCTTATAATTCCAAAGCGTTGATCTCTATGGAGAAGAATAGGCAATGAACTCCATGGACACTCTTTTAAATTATAATATTATTACTAGACCGTAGCTACCATTCATGTTGAGATTATACTAATATGTGAAAACGATGTATTTTATGTTATAGCATATTTTATTACCTAGACCACCCAGTATCTGTAATAAGTAGAAACATAATTTTAATATTGTTGTAGTTTTACGAGACCTTTCTAGAATACCTTCGATACCAGATTGTTTCACAATGAAAATGTATAGAAGATTGAGCTGTGAAGAAGGTTCAAAGAAGTTGCGGAACGTTCTCGAAGCATCGGTCGGCATGTAATTGGATGGGTTTACGAGAGCAGTAAGTCTAATTTAGACGATACAAAGAAGCGACTCCAAATTCATATGAGCGTAATGGGCGTAGTGGTGATTTTTTGATTTATTTCTACAAGTTTTGTGTTCAAATATCTACAATATCTCCATAAATTTTAGGTACTATACTGAACCCTTTTTTTACAGATGGTAAATTATCTAATCACTTGGCATAGCAGGCCCCTTTGCAACCATGCGGCCCCAAATATTAGTAAATTTCCAATTGCAAATAGTAATGTCTCAAGTGCATGAAATATAAACCTATTTCAAAAACAATAATGATAATTTTCCTAAATCTTAACCAATACATACTTGGAAACTTCTTTTAAAAGTAATTTCATTAATTAGCACTCGCCACTATTCATAGCTTTATCTTTCATTTATAGTTAATTAAGAGTGACATCAAATTTCATTATCTCTCTTTGATAGTTCAAAGGGTTGATGTAGATTTAAATCCGAAAACCGTACTATTTTGTGGTGCTTATGTTATTAAGAAACAAATATTTTGAATAGTTTCTGCAAATGCAAAGAAAAACAACTGATAGATTTTCTCTCACACATATTTAATAAATATCTATTGTTATATAACAATATTATGAAAAATGAAAGATTTGTATTTTTATCATCATTATCTGCCTAGTCTTTTCCCAACTATGATGGGGTCGGTTTCCAGTCTAACCGGATGCAGCTGAATATCAGTATTTTACATGGAGCGACTGCCTATCTGACCTCCACAGCCCGGTTAATACTGGGTAATACGATACCCCTTGGTAAGACTGGTTGTCAGACTTTCGGAACACTGACTACCTGTAACGACTGTCAAAGATCTACTAATGACAGCCGGGACCAACGGCTTAACGTGCTTTCCGAGGCACGGAGGAAACTCGGTACCTATGTAACGGGTGTTCACCCATCCACAGACCAACCTAGGCAAGCGCGGCTTAACCTAAAGATCGACTCGAGCGGCTGCTATTATTTAGCCACAAGCTCCTCATTTGTATTTTTTTATGTAAGGAATAAATTCAAAAACTACAGAACCGATTTCAAAAATGTAGAAAGCTACATTATTAGTAAGTAATATAATATCCTGCTACTACCCACGGGAGCGGAACAGTAACCAAACATGCGGGTGAAACCGCGCAGGACAGCTAGTATAATATTTAATTCATTTATTTTAAGTATCAGCACAAAGCATCAAATTAGTTGAAATCTATTAAACCGCGCGAAAAAGTGGTTATAAAGTGAAGACTGGTAGAACGGTAGACAAGACTGTTAACCGATTTATAAAAAAGGAAGATGTGGCATAAAGTCAATGTAGTAATTAAAGTAATATTTTCTTAAACATACACTAACAGAGTTTTTTTTTGTCAAAAATGTTTTACAGTATGAGTGCGCATCTCTAGATACGGTAGAATAAATCTTATGGTTTTTACTCTTAGATCCTACTTCCTCCTACTCTTACTAAAATTATAAATGCGAATGTTTGTGAGGATGGATGGATGTATGGATGTTTGTTACTCATTCACTTCAAAACGGCAGAACGGATCTTGATGAAATTTAACACAGAAGTAGATTTTGGTCTGAAATAACACATAGGATACTTTTTTTTCGACATGACGTGGGCGGAGCTGCGGGTGCCAGCTAGTAGCAGAATAAAGACATAAACTTTAGAGGATTGTTTAAAAGTTCACAGACCTGTTATAGCTTCATAAGTTTTTTAATTAAAATTATTTAAAATTCAGTGTCACTGCCTAACACAAACATAGCAACAGAAAATACAAAATAAATTATTTTCACGTAATTTATACAACTCCTGAGCTAATATTGCAAAGTAATGAAATAGCGGATTACTCATCCTTTCCCAAGTTAAAATCGAACATGACGTGTAAATAAATTAGTACACATTTTAATGGCGTCGAAGGTCATTGTTTTGGCAATGTTTCAAAATTACGTAAAAATTGGAAAAAATGTTTTGTAACGGGGAAAAGTAACCGAAGTTCAACTCCAAACAATTACAATCCTTACTGTAGTATTTAGTTTCTAGCAGGGCCAGCAGGGCTAATAACACTATTATATCACTTATCACAGGCTCACCAGCACAACCAAGTCCTCGTTCCTGGTCCGCTTCACCTTGCCACTTTCCCGCCATCCGTGATGACTGACAGTTGACACTCGTGACAGCTACCCGACCACTTGTGTGTGTGAGACAGTGTTTACATATCTATTAAATAGATACACTACACTTACTAATAATATTATAAAAGTGAGTTTGTTGTTTGTTACGTCTTCATGCCTAAATGGCCCAACCGATTTCGATGAATTTTGGTACAGAGATAGTTATATAGATTATAGAGTGAGTGAGAGAGTGAGTGAGAGAGAGATTATAGAGATAGATAGGACCCTGGAGACGGACATAGGCTAAAAAAAGTGGGATAAAGGGGAGAAAGAGGGCATAAAAGGGGAGAGAAAGATCATCACGCGGGTTTAAGTTAGCGTTAGCCCAAAGTAACTATGCCACGCGGACGAAGTCGCGGGTGGAAGCTAGTCATATTTACATCCTACAACGGTCCCACTGCTGCCCACACATACTCTCTGTGAGTGCGAATGTGGGCATAATCCACCACGCTAGGCCAAGTGCAGGCAGAGGGGCCTGCCAGGCATGCCTGTTCGAGAGAGATACCGCGGCCCCGGAACATAAAAAGAAAATGGGTGGGTTTCAGTTAGTACAAGTCTAACACTACCCCGCGCTCCACTCAGAGCGGGTAAGAGGGAAGTTATTTGATGATTTCCCATCTGCCAAAAAAACTAAGTGAAGGTAGATGTGCCGTGCCCATAGAGAATATAACCACCGTGCCTTTGAATTTTAGATTTTCTACCATGCCGGTTTCTCCACAATGCTTTTCTTCACCGTTAAAAGAGCGGTGGTGATAAAAAAGTAAAGTTTGTGGAGATGGATGGATGTTTGTTACACTTGTCTTTCACCCAAAAACTACTAGACGGATTTGGATGTTTGAAATACGGATAGTTTATAATCTGGATTAAATTTACTAATTTTTCTGTCGTAAGAAACCGCGGAGTGCGAATAGAAAATTATATAAAATGTCTACTTAGGTTACGTGTATAGTCAAGACTAATATTTTTTTCTAGGCTAAATATCTTGGGACAACTCACACACGGCTATCTGATCCCAAGCTAAGCAGAGCTTGTGTTATGGTAACCAGACAACTGATATACATACTTATATAATTTATAAATACATACATATTATAGATAAAATCATACCCAGACACAGAACAAACAATCATGCTCATCACACAAAGTTTATCCTGGGTGGGAATCGAACCCACGACCTCCGGCTCAGCAGTCAGGGCTACTAACCACTAGACCAACAGGCCCGTCAAGAAAGAAAGAATGACTGCTTAACCACAACCGAGGTGGTACTAAGTAATACGATAGTAAACAAAAGCATACTGATACAATTTTTTAGTATTTTTTTATTTATTTTATGTATGTAACAAAAATTCGTGCTATCGTAGTAGAAGAACTGGTAATATGAAACCCCTTTGTTATATTTTTTTGCCATCGATAGAAATAGAGAAAATGCTTTTTAAATAGTTGATGATGGTTCTCAGCGTATAGTAGTACTAAATAATAAGTATGCATATTTATTATAATACGATTCACACCTGGCACAGCGCCTGACGCTTATCGAAACGGAAGCATGTCGGAACATTCGTGCGTATTTTGACACGGTAGTGATATGTGTGGATACCTACGTTTTTCCCGCGTATTCTAAAGAATTTTCTCGATTGGAAATAATATTGACATACACGTGGAGTGATCGCGAGGGCGCCTCATTGCCAAAAAAGGCGCCTCGCTGCTGAAACATGGTACCTTCCGACTGAAAAAGGCGCCTTCATTTTACGAACGCCATAGATGCCATAATATTAGCGCGATAATCACGTATTCGCAACCAATAGCTGTTGTTAGAATGCGAGGAAATACTGTCATAGATGTTATTTCGTTTCAGATTTTGGAAGTTTTATACCAGAACTAGCTTTTGCCCGTGGCTTCGCTCGCATCAAATTCGGGGTAACACAGTTCCCCTTTCCTGATTTGTAGGTACCTGCTACCTGTAGCTTTTGCCATTGCGCCTTATTTATTGTAATAGCAAAGCTAAGATTTCCCTTTTCTTTTCTCTATGTTTCACACATTTCTCACTAAAAAAATAGCCTATGTCCGTCTCCAGGGTCTCAACTATCTCTGTACCAAAATTCATCTAGGCGTGAAGATGTCACAAACAAATTCACTTTCGCTTTTATAATATTAGTAAGGATATAGCAGCCTGTAGAACTTCTGACATTCGCTTTTCATTGCTATGTAAAGATCATATTACAAATGAGAGTGTTATCGCATGCCTACGGAAATCTGCGTAATAAATAGTGTCTGTAATATGTATGCAAGCGTGACATCATTTAGTATTTGATTTCAGTATTAATGCGTTCTTCTTTGGTTATGCGGAGTATATTACAATATTCTAGTTGTTGTTTTTGCACGAGTGTAAATGGGCACGATTCGACGTTAGTATTATTTATGTTTTATTTTAACAGGAAAACAAACAATTGCACAGTAATGCTTGATCACTCAAACATAAACCTTATAAAATACTTAAATAATCACGCAACAAGCACCGCTATACAAACAAAACCGTTATACAGGGTTATTTGTAAAACACCGACAACCTTGCAGGACTGTATTACAATCATCATAAACAACAACTTTTGTTCTATGATTTTTTACAAAATTTTATAAATTTACCAAAAACAAATCTTCAAGATTTCGTTGTCCTATCTAACACATTTCAACTCCGTATTTTGCTGTACCTACATACCTACAGCGCCACTTGTAGAGTACGTTTGCTTCGCATAGATTTCGTAACATTTAGAGCGTTCAATTTCAATATTTTTATTTTTGTATGAAAATCTGATGAACTAAAATATGATAAATGTCCTAGAACAAAAGTTGTTGATTATGATGTTAGTAACATGGTCCTGAGACGTGGCCGGTGTTTTACAAATAACCCTGTATATTTTACAGAAACTTACAGAAACAAACAAAATAAACTCTCAATTATTTGACGCGTACGTCCAAATCCTAACTTTACATAAGAAATTAAACAAACAAAATAAACTCTCAATTATTTGACGCATGCGACCAAATCTTGGAAAAGGCCTTTGATTTCAGCCCTTGTGTGTAATTCTCGTAGCAAACAATTACCATTTTCCCATAATCCAATTCTAGGGCATCACGACCACCTAAATAATAGTCTACATACTTCTCAACAACATGTTGTTTCCACTGAAGTTCAGCCGTTCTGCGGTTCTGTCTCAAGATTCAATATAAGTTGTTGTTGATCTTGTGTGAGCTTAGTGGAATTATATATTTCCTCTTAACCGTCGTTAATAATTCTATGAAATAGACTCTGTTGGTCTAGTTATGTGTGGAGTGAGCATGTGGTCTTGTTATTGTAGTTTTCCATAAGCAATTTCTCAGTAGCAACTAAGCTACAGAATTTAGAGATGTCCGGTTAATGACAATAAGCTCGCCCTTTATTACATGGGCTTTCAACATAATTATCTGCCAAAATGTGGGTATACTTGTGTTACATCTCCGAGTTATCCTATGATGATTGTAAGCGTTATGTTTTGTTATGTATAGTGTAGGCGGGTTGCGGGTTGTTCGAAAGAGATACCGCGGCCCCGGAACGTAAAGGGAAAAAATAGAAGGAACATGGGTAGGTTTTAGTCAGTACAAACCCGACATTCGCCCCCGCTCCGCCCAGAGCAGGGGAAGTTATTTGATGATTTATTATCCAAAAAAAAATGTATGGTGTAGGTAGTAATTTTAAGGTTGTACGCTATGTTTTGGTTGGAAGTTTTGAAAAAAATATTGGTAGCTAGTGAGATTAGCTGCATCTCAGACGTGTAGTTATTAATCAGAACTTATGGAGATTTTAAATGGCTAAAAGAAGAAAATGGTAAAATCTAAATAACATTAAGACAGCGTTCTAAGCCTTTGCATTTCAGTGCGCTAATAATGTTATAGGTAAATATTAAAAAAAAAAAACAAAATCTAACACAATTAATTTATAAACCAAGTAGTACAGTCATTTGGTGCTAAAAAACGAGATTACCTGGAAAGTTTCCCGGGAGTTTTTAAAATTGGTAATTTTATAGATTTCAATGTGTTCTTTGCCAATTTCAACTTGCCACCTCTTATCTTTGCCGCTCGGGCCGCGCTATTGGAAAAATGGCGTCTAAAAACAGTTTTTTGACAATATCTCCACAAAGAGCTCATCGAAATCGATAAGATTACCAATTTTCAAAACTCCAGGTAAAACTACCAAATGATTGTACTAAAGAGTCAGTAAACTTTTTTACCAAGTTTTCTAATCTAAAATCATTATTATAACTTCATTTACAATACAAGAAAGTTTTATTCAGTAAGTACAATTCATATGTTTTCCCCAATATTGACGACACGGCTGGTGCAGTGGCTGAGCGATCGACTGCTGCGCTACGTGTCGCGGGTATTTGTATGACCTGCAGATAGTGTTTCGGGTCTGGCTGTTTGTGTATGTAAGTTTAAATGTTTGTAAATGCACCCACGATACAGGAGTAATTCCCAGTGTGGGGCAACGTTTTTTTTTTTTTTTTAAGTAAAATATGGATATGCGCCACGTTCAATAATTCCCTTAGCACTGTGGTTTTTGCTCCCAATTCCCCAGAGCCTCCATCCACAGCGCATTACTGACTTGAGCGTCCATTCAGTTGGCCAGGGTATAATGGAGCACCGTCGGCATCATATCCGTAGGTAGGTATATGAGAAAGCTTTGACGGAAGTTGTTTGGGACTGATTGACTGTCGGAGGGTGGTTGGCGAACTTGATTGAACCATTTATATAGAACTAGCTTTTGCCCGCGGCTTCGGTCGCGTTAAATTCGGGGTAACACAGTTCCCCTTGTGCCTTATTGATTTGTTATAGCAACGCTAAGTTTTCCCTTTTCTTCCCTCTTTCTCCCTCACATCCAACTTTTTTTTTTAAATAGCCTATGTTCGTCTCCTGGTTCCCAACTATCTCTGTACCAAAATTCATCAAAATCAGTTTAGCCATTAAAGCGTGAAGAGGTAACAAACAAACAAACTCACTTTCGCTTTTATAATATTAGTAAGGATGCACCGGAAAGTTGTGGTCGTGATGATATGTATAGCTCGTCTGACTAAACAACTTTTAGCCATCAACAGATACTATCGCAATATATACCTAATATTATAAAATTAAATGGGAAAGTGTATGTGTGTGTCTGTTTGTTTGTTCGTCTTTCACGGCAAAACGGAGCGACGAATTGGCGTGTTTTTTTAAGTAGATATAGTTGAAGGAATGGAGAGTAACATAGGCTACTTTTTGTCTCTTTCTAATACCTTTAGTAGGGGACGCGAGCGAACCCGCGGACAAAAGCTTTATTTATTATATTTCCCGTTTAAGACTTAATACTTACATCCCAAAATAATAAAAACCATTCTTACTTTCAATATATCTTTTCTTAACCCGTCAGAAGGCGCGCCTAATTTTCTTACACGAGGAGGCGCGCGTGAGCAAATTGCTCACAGTATCGTAAATGTTCATATTTTTATAGAGTTTATATTTATTGCGTTATAATGTATGTAAATGAATAAAACAAGGTTTAGTTAATAAGAAAATGAGTATTTTAATTAAAACTTTTAAACATAAATGCAACTTCTATAGCAAATAACAAAACAACTTATAATTATATTTTTTTTGGCAGGTTTCATGAAAATCACAATAAAAAAAATTGTAAATTCCAAACCTCAAAAAATTATTCATTCATTTGGTTATCACTAATGTGCTTCTCAAAACACGATGAACACATGTATCTTGCATGTTCGGTGCAAAGTTATTGCTTGGGCGCGTCATGAGCAAATTGCCGCACGATGGTACACGGCCTCCACTAACGCTTCGCTACGCAGTCGCAACGGAACTGACCGCCACGAAAGTTGCGTCAGGGGAGAGGGGATGAATAGTTAGGAAGGTACCTAGGTTCTTAAAACGGTATCGGTAGTGCGAGGGTAAGACCATAAATGGTTCAGTTAAATTTTAGTGTGAGCAAATTGCTCATAGCGCGCCTTCTCACGGGTTAAAAGCTATTTCCAAAAAAAATACGTTGCAAAAAAAAAACATTCTTATACATTTTCGCTTGCATCTCACATACTCCCTAGTCAAACAAAATAAATGCAACATTTTTACAAAACCTTTTCAATGAATCATTTTATACACAATGTACTTAGCTCAGAAGGGTTAAATTCAATAAATACGAGCTCTGGATGTGAATTTCAATGCAATAAACGATTTAACTAGGCACATACTTCGGCTGTGTAGCCCACGCATTCACTGTAGTATAAAATGTGATCAGAATAAACTTTAAACATTTAAAAGGTTGGTTTGAATGAGGTTTAAAATTAAGGCTCGCAAGCAGTTTATATCATTTAGAATTAAACAGATAAATAAAAATTCCAAATAACGCAGAGAGAATTCATGTTAAAATAAGTTTGGCGTTCAGCGCTTTAATGAGTTATGGCACACATTATTTCAGAAAAAACCTAGATAACTTACATTCTAAAACAAAAATGCTTTTACTTCAATATTATATTAAAACTGATCTCCAACGCCTTATTTTATTGAAATAAACGCTGGTTTTTCATTCGTCAATTAGGTTTTATTCGACGAATAAGTTGGTATATGAACACTCTGTCAAAACGTCACATTTACTCTCTCGATAAAAGTTATTTAATTATTGAATAATCGGCCCTTAATCAGGCAACGCATGTCTGTTTGTAATATCTGTTTTATAAATTAAGCTACATGCGTCAAATATTCTAATTTTAAAATAATCAATGAGCATGTAAATTTATGAATAATTTTGAATAGGCAATATTGCAGTTGTAATTTTTTTAGTGAACGTTTAACAACTGATCAGTATCCTTACTTCCTTACTAATATTATAAAAGCGAAAGTGAGTTTGTTTGTTTGTTACCTCTTCACGCTTTAATGGCTTAACCGTTTTTGATGAATTTTGTTACAGAGATAGTTGGAAACCAGGAGACAGACAAAGGCTAATTTAAAAAAAAAGTGGGATTTGAGGGAGAAAGAGGGAAGAAAAGGGAAAATTTAGCGTTGCTATTACAAATAAATAAATATCTTGGGACCACTCACACACGGCTATCTGATCCCAAGCTAAGCAGAGCTTGTGTTATGGTAACCAGACAACTGATATACATACTTATATAATTTATAAATACATACATATTATAGATAAATCACACCCAGACACAGAACAAACAATCATGCTCATCACACAAAGTTTGTCCTGGGTGGGAATCGAACCCACGACCTCCGGCTTAGCAGTCAGGGCCACTAACCACTAGACCAACAGGCCCGTCAAATGAATAGGCCGTTAAATCAATAAGGCGCAAGGGGAACTGTGTTACTCCGAATTTAACGAGAGCGAAGCCGCGGGCAAAAGCTAGTTTTAAATTAATAAATGTTTTAAAAAAAGGAAGTGAAAAATAAAAAAAAACACACTTGATTTATTTACACAATTCATGCGTGAATCACCTTCACTTCAGTGTTTTTTTTTTAAGTTGGTATTATTTGTTAGGAGCATCGCACACGCTTTTTCAAGCGAATGAAATATAATTACGTAATTCGAATCAGTAATCACATGAAAAAAATGCCCGTCGAAATCATAACCTCCTCTTTTTTATGAAGTTAATTTAAAAACATATCTATGCAATACTGTAAGGTCGAAGCATCCTACTAATATTATAAATGCGAATATTTGTGAGGATGGATGGATGTATGGATGTATGGATGTTTGTTACTCTTTCACGTCAATGCGGCTGAACGGATCTTGATGAAATTTGGCACAGAGGTAGATTATGTCTGAAATAACACAAAGGACTTTTTTTATATCACGCGAGCAAAGCCGCGGGCGCCAGTTGGTTCATTATAATTATTTGAACCAATATTTTTTTCGACAAGGTGAAAGAGAACCAGAAACAGCAAAATAATTAAATGTTTCCTTCCCAAATATGA
The DNA here is from genome assembly GCA_905475445.1 of Ochropleura plecta. Taxonomy (NCBI): domain Eukaryota; kingdom Metazoa; phylum Arthropoda; class Insecta; order Lepidoptera; family Noctuidae; genus Ochropleura; species Ochropleura plecta. The sequence continues at coordinate 21,709,887 of FR997726.1, read as the reverse complement.
GTAAAGTGAAAATAAATAAAAAGATTTAAGCTAAGTGAAAACGGCAATAATTATTATTTCGTCAATTATTTTACAATTTAATAAAACATAACGAACAAAATACCATCACAGCACCATCCCAAAGTACAAACGAAAACTTGAATTAAATTATTCTAATTTAAATAAACACTTTGGCTTCGCACGAATCTCTTTAGCAAGCCCAGAATAATAATGTATTTTATCTCCCTCTTAACCTCAGTAATGGAAAGAGAAGAATGTTCACAGATGTCGAGAGATAATAAGCATGTACAAAATGTACATGTTCCAGGTGTCAGATGCGCTCTCCTTGCTCTAAAGAGATTTGTTTATTTAATTAATGAACCAGCTTTGGCACTCGTTTCCTACCTGTCTGTTGTTTGTACGAAGTTTCGTGTATCCATTAAACATTGAACATTATGTGATGAGTAAGGTAATTGTGATAATTTTGACATTCCAGTCATAATGAAAACATATAAGTAACTGTGCTGACCTTGACATTGTATAAAAAACCCTATTTCCAATGTTATTTTTTTTTACACCGGCAACGGTAGTGTATGTGAAACGTTTTAATATTAGGATCTTGTATGTGCCATGTACTAAGAAATAAATAAATCATTCAGTGTTAGAAAATGGTTCGAGTGCTTAAAATTGTATGTGTATAGTTTAAAACACGTCTACAAAACTTCGTCAAGTATAAGCCGGTGAGACATAACAAGTGACGCGCATAGCAGTGGCTTAGCTTCTGACAGCAGGAGCTACGCCACTGCTATGCGCATCTCTTCAATGATACCAGCCGTTCAATGATACAAGCCCCCGACTTCCAGACGACGATCGAACACGAAATCTTCTGTGCTACTTTAAATTGTTATTGTTATAAGGCCCGCAATGATTATATTTTGGTATCAAAAGGCTCTAAAATTTTCAGCCTGACGCTGATAAATTACTCGGGAGACAATTGAGCCTGTTTATTTTTTCTCTTTGTAATGCATTTAAATTAATGTATGGACATGAAAGCCTTGAAATGGACTTGGTTTTCTATCACAAAAATAAACTGTGACCTGTTTAATTTGCCGTTTGTTGTGTCTAGAGCCTTATTTTCCTTATTTCGTTGGGGTATCAAGTTGAAGTTTATATCAAACACTTAAGTTTGTGATCCCTTCAACCTTCTAAGTAAACAATCAAAAGATATAGGATCATTTATGCCGAATATTTAGACTCTTACTAGTAAATCAAAACTTATGCGATATTTTTGTAAAATAAAACATCTGTAAAGTAAAATTATAAAGGAATCCTTAAATGTGTTTGAATGCGGTTTTATAAGCTACTAGCTTTTGCCCGCGGCTTTGTTCGAGGTTAAGTTCGGGGTTACACAGTTCCCCTTTCCTGATTTACAGGTACCTGCTACCTATAGTTTTTGCCCTTGCGCCTTATTTATTGTAATAGCACAGCTAAGTTTTCCCTTTTCTTCCTTCTTTCTCCCTCAATTCTTACTTAAAAAAAAGGTATGTCCATCTCCAAGGTCTCAACTATTTATTTATTAAGGATCTCCAACAAAAGATGTACACAGATCATTAAACTTAAATTATGGACGAGAATAGTATCACGTAGGTGCACTCCTTCACTTACAGGAGACCACAGCATGCACAATCTAATTAACTATAAGCTACCAAAATAACTATCTCTGTACCTGTAAATTGATCATCGGTTTCGTCATTTAGGCGTGAGACGTAACATACAAACAAACTCACCTGCGCTTTTATAATATTAGTAAGGATAGTAGTAGTTTTTGTGTCTCTTTTGCTAACCCTAAGGTGAGTTGAATGAGCAACACAAATCTAAGAAGAAGAAGATATGCTTAATGATAGGTAGATATTTCATCAACCCACGACTATCGAAAAACATTATATCATCAACCTTTTTTCAGCAATTCTTTCAACAGTCATGTCCATTGCGTGGGGATTACTATAATGTTCGCCGTTATCTCCAGACCGTTTATCTATACGAATTTGTCATCATTAGACAGTGTTTTCACCTCTGAATTAAAATCCCCTTTGACCGTCATCAAAACGTATATTTGGTTGAAGTTAGCAATACGATCATCTGCTTAGCCTCTTCCCAACATTTTTGGGGTCGGGTTTGGCTCTGGATTTAACGAAATACCATTCAATTATCATGAAGTGATCATTTGATCTTCAGAGTAATTCATCAAATATGCCTACGGCCCGTTAAGGACGACTTCATAAAAATCCATTATATTTTCATTCTGCAACTCGTTTCACGTTCTTTTTTGTGTGGATCTTCAAACTTTATCAACGTTTTGTATAGCTAAGAAGACTAGAAATAACATTTTTTTAAAGTTTTTTTTTTATTTCGTTTTGTTCTTTAATATTTTCTATGTGGCAATGTCGTGATGATTTAATTATAGTGAAAAAAAAAATTATTATTGCCACACGCACAGTTTTGCTATTGATTGTACCTTTTCTTGTTTTGATAGTAACGTGGGACGAGTTACAGAATAATTATATGATTTATTAAAAATTTCTACAAGTCGTTCTATATGTATGTTCTAGGCATGTAGGACGAGTTGATGAATTTCTCGACCTCCAGAACTCAGTTACTAGTCGTATATCATAGAAAAATGGGACAAATAAAATACTGAAGAGCTTGAAATTTCACTTTATATACAATACGCTATATACAAACTCATCTTTTACATTAAAATATTAGCTTAAAATACAAAATTAATAGTAATTATGCATTAATATATTATTACATCGTTAAACTGATTAAAATAGAGAAGACATTTTATTGTTGTAACTCATTAATACTTTAGTCTGACTAGATTGTATTTACATTACAATAGTAACTTAACATTTTCTCATTTTCAGGTACTTAGATAATACAGTGACGCAAAAAATGAATCGATACGGATTTTAAAAATATAAAAAAAATGTGCCATTATGTGCAAAGTTTTGTTTGTTATTAATATCAAGTACTGAGATCAAACAATCAACAAAAAGTTACGAGTTGAGTTGCACCGTCTGTACCTGGTCTGAATTAATTTAGATAAAAACTGGTCAAGTGCGAGTCAAGCGATAAACAGTGTTCCGTAGCACCAAACTAAATAACAACAATATTTTTAACGCTCATTCAAATTACATGGAAATTCACACTCACATAAACCTATTTTTTTCTTCATACTATCCTAATGCAAAATGTAGTCACAAAAAATAAATAAAAAGCTAGGGGTTGACCTGTGAGATGCTATTCAACAACCCCATAGGTTGTCGTCTACTTAACCGGGCAATCCTGTCGCGTTGAGAGTAAAACCGCCAACCAGAGCAACTAAAACTTAAAAACTAAGTGACTACACGCTAAGGGCACCCCCTTGTGGGGTACGAGCCTGAGCTTATGGCGTTGCTGGGGGCGGACAGCAAAAGAGACAAGCTGGATCAAGGTGACAATTTCATTATTCAGAGACTGGTTTAAAACTACTAGCTGAGGGCAAGGATAGGAATGTCGCAACGGGCCTCGTCGGGGAGGGAGGAATGACGGCGGTTTGCGTCTAAGTTTCTTAAGTGTGCTAGTTTCCTTGCGAGTTGGAACAAATTGAAATGCACCCATTTGGTTTCACGAGAACCATGTTTACAAGGTTTACGAGTGGGATATCACCGGAAAACTAACTGTTTGCTAGAGTAAAACGTATTTAAGGTGCGCAACTAATACGTACGACCATTCATTAAATCATTTGTTTATGTAGGTACTATACAAATTAGTATCCAAAATGCACCCAGCTCAAGGGCTGAAACAGACACTGCGCGGTTTCATACAAAAGTGACCCGACGCGGGGACACGCGCGGGCTTGTTCAGTCAATAACGCTTAATGAAAAGCTTGTAAAATGTCTTTCGATAGAGAAAGAGTAATTGTGAAACTACTGTTTCGGTCTGTCAAATGAGGACAAGCAAATGAACTCTTTAGGCACCTGTGACAGGGTCCTCCACAGAGCCCACGCGCGCAGACACGCGGCGGGTGTCTGTTGAGGTTTCCCGTTTAACGCAGTTTCAGCCCTTGGGGCTTTTGCTGTTTGTGAACGGAACCCTAAAAAGCGGCAAGAGATGGCGTTGTTTTCAGAATTACAAATTCTGTTTACCCAAAGAAAACTTAAGTCAGTTACTGTTTTCTCTCTTATGAGATGTACCTACGTTAAAACGTAATGTCATAAAAATTACAATAAAGTTTTATTTTACAATAATAATTAACACTAAAAGCAAAAATTTTAGTAGATTTTCATAGTTCCTCTGTTATGATAATTATTAGTACTAATTTAATATCTTAAACATAATTTTACTATTAGAGATTAATATTAGCGCGTGCCTTACAGGTAAATTCAAAGCTATTTTAAATCACCGTCTAACGCCATCTAGTTACGGTCTTGAAAATGGGGAGTCAACCCAAAGCTACGGGAGTTCACCCTTTCAAAGATAGATGGCGCTTTTATCAATGAACCGGTGTGACAACCTTGCATAGCAATGCTGTTTTTTGGCATTGATGTAAGCTAGGTACTTAACGCTTAAGCTTAAATACCTTTAAATCGGGACCATCACAATTCAAATAAACGTTCTCTCTTCACTTATTTTAAAGATTAAATACTAAGTCGAGAGTAGAAAGCTTTATTTAAGTAAATCCGATGCTGAACCGCGCTTCACGTTTCAAAATAACTGTTTTCAGCAACGTCACTTTTAATTTTAAAGCTAGTATTTAAATTTATTCTCACATTCATTGTTTTATAACTTAGAAGATAAATTGAAAGGTTTACAAAAACTGAGGTGTCTTTTGGTAGCGGTCTTTCCAACCGTTGTCTCTAAAAGAGGAGGTTCTGTTGGCCCTCCCATATTGAATGCTAGACGGTCCACTGGTTCTTCCAATCTGGTTGTTACTGCTCCTGAAAGTGACCGTGGTACAAGTCCGCATACTAGACGTGTTGGATTTTTGACGTAAGCCTTGCATCTGAAAGTCAATAAAAAGGTCAATGATAGTAGTTTTTAAAGTATTAGATCTGTAGAAAATTCTAGCACAACTCAAAGACCGAAAACAAGTATCTATTTAAAAAAACGTTGTTACAGTTTTTAAAGCTAAACATAACTATATTATAGCTGCATCAGGCCGCTACACATCGGCTTTCTATGCAATAATGTGTGGTGTCAACGGCTGTTGAGTGCGATAATTCATACAAAACAAAAACGATATTGTCCGGTTAAATATGTAACTAATTAAAATACAAAACTCGCTATTGTATTTTAATTAGTATTAAGTAACTGAAGTTACGACGTAAAGTTAATACAATTTACTAAATTAACACAAGTTTTCAAGTAAGTAATTTAATCTGCTCGTTTAAGTTAACGTATGCAAATAATATCAAGCACTAAAACTACAAGCATTACACAAAGTTTTAATTAAATATTTTTTGAAAACACAAGAATGTTCTAAGAGCATTCCCACAAAATTGAAAGCAAGGCTTAATAATAATAGATATTAGTGAGGTTTCATGCTGATTACAGAATCAAATGAAAGTTACAGTTTGGGATTGAAGACTTTGAGAAGTAGATAAAGTTTAAAAGATATAATATGATCATTTTGGCAGAGCTAGATATGAGTTTGCGTCACTTGGGTTGCAAGATCCAAAGGAGTGCTAGAGAGTATTTTTTTAAATACATAGTTGCAACATTGAGCAAAATTTACTGCCTCATTATTTTTTGAGATTGCAAGCACTGGTACTGCTGAGAACGAGCTCCGGGTTCAATTCACGGGTCGGGCGAAGTGTTTTAGTCCGTAGTACCAGCCTAGAAACAGTATTAGTGGCATTGCTGGCAATATGATAGACCCCTATTCCGCAGGCTTGATGCTGGGTTAAGTTTATGAAACATTAAATAAAAATCTTTTGCCAAATCAGCTTTATTTATCTCTAGCTTTTAAACTATCATGCTAAAATCAGAGTTTTGTAGAAAAAAGACCATTCAGTCGAAGTTTGAAATCAGTTGAAAAGGGAATCATAATAACATGCCACGAAGGTCCAGAATGTTAGTGAACAGGTTTGTGCCGAAATATCATTGAGTTAATCGAACGATTTGTATTTGACTTTATCGATGGTTTTCTGTAAACTTACATGGAAATGAGTACTAGAGTGTATGTTACCCGGGTCGTGGCAGATGAGCTTGCGGAGTGACCGGCGGAAGTTGCGCGTCATGAGGCAGTACACGATGGGGTTGATCGCCGAGTTCGTGTGGCCTGGAATAAAGAGTGAAAGGTTGTTTTAAGAACTTTTAATTTTTCTAACAAATTAAAAAATATAAATATGTATGAAAGTATAAAAAGGCACGGAAAAAACCCGTTACACACCAAGTTTCTTCCGTGCCTCGGAAAGCACGTTAAGGTGTTGGTCCCGGCTGTCATTTGTAGATCTTTGACAGTCGTTAGAGATAGTCAGTGTCCTGAAAGTCTGACAACTAGTCTTACCAGGAGGTATCGTATTACCCAGTACTAACTGGGTTATGGAGGTCAGAGAGGCAGTTGCTCCATGTAAAATACTGGTATTCAGCTGCATCCGGTAAGACTGGAAGCCGACCCCAACATAGTTGGAAAAAGGCTAGGCAGATGATGATGATGTACCGGCTCATGTTTTATCGACTAGAAATACAAAAATAAACTACCTACGATAATTATTTATCACTAGCTGTCGCCCGCGGCTTCGACCGCTTGATGATCGAAAAAATGTATCCTATGTGTTATTCCAGACTATAATCTAACTCTGTGCTAAATTTCATCAAGATCCGTTCAGTCGTTTTGATGTGAAAGAGTAACAAACATCCATACATCCATTCTCACAAACATTCGCATTTATAATATTATTAACTAGCTTCCGCCCGCGACTTCGTACGCGTAGAATAGTTACTTTGGGCTAACGCTAACTTTAACCCACGATTTCTATTATATGTATAGGTGAGTAAGTACTGGGTCTAGGTTATAAGCAAAAGCATAATTCAAAAAGTTGTGTTGCCTGCGAGTTCTATTCATTGTTGATCTTGCATTTTGTTGAGCTAATCGTGGGAACGTTCAGCGCTTATTTCCCGTTCTCGGTTCGCCAACGTTCGAGAATTCTGTGCGGCCAAACGTTGCGAACGTTTAGTGCTAGTTTCCCGTTCGCGGTTTGCTAAAGTTCGGGAATTCTGTGCGGCCAAACGTTGCGAACGTTTAGTGCTAGTTTCCCGTTCGCGGTTTGCTAAAGTTCGGGAATTCTGTGCGGCCAAACGTTGCGAACGTTCAGCGCTTGATTCGCTTTGTCGATTCGCCGAAATTCGAGAATTTTGTGAAGTCAAACGTTCAACACTTGTTTCTCTGGCGCGGTTTATTGGTGCATTATTTTAAAACAAATGTTATTCCCATAAGAAAGGTTATAGTGACTCAACCTTAAAATATAGATATATACTACCGCAAAGTTTTTTAGAACTTTTTAAGAGCAATCATTTCATAGCTCAATTTTTTTGTGTATTTAACAAATACACTAAAATACACACGCACGCAATGTAAGCTTACAAAAGTAATAAATTTTTCCCGTTTTTCCAACATTTTGATATAGGCTCCGGTCCTATTTATTGTAGCGTAATTTTATATAGCCTATGTTACTCGCAGATAATGTAGCTTTAGATTGGTGAAAGAATTATTAAAATCGGTGATTACAAACAAACAAACATATCTTTCCTCTTTATGACGTGATGACGCCCACTTAGCAACGGGCCGTGCAGCAGAAATCGTAATATTTTAATATCGCCATAACTTCAAAACCAAACGTCAAATTTTAATCATTTAAAGACCAAATATTATCTACATAAACTGTACTTAGTGATGAAATAATTTACTTTGATAAAATAAAAAAGCGTTTAAAAGTAGTCCAAAAAAATTTAAGATTTTTAAATAAAAAATGGTTGTTGTGTCTCACTCGACATAGATAGGTATAGTGTGTTGCGGTTTTTTTTGTAGATATTTATAAGATCTACAATTAATTAGAACATTTTATGGTTCTATCTTTTATAGATTAGGCAGCGTACGCAAAATAAGTAACTATTTTTTACACCTTGTGTCCGAAAAATCCAGATATCTTACGGAACCCTATTTTTTCCAAAATAAAACTTAGCCTATGTTACTCGTGGATAATGTAGCTGTCGAATGATGAAAGAATTTTAAAAATCGGTCCAGTAGTTTTTGAGCCTATTCATTACAAACAAACAAACAAAGTTTTCCTCTTTATAATATTAGTATAGATTAGTATAGATGACAAGCTGTGCTCAGCGGATTCACCCACTCCACCCACGTCCCACGTGTCGGAGCGGGATGTTATGTAGCTTTTGTTACTTTAGTCAGAAGTAAAATTGGTTAAAATTATCATACTTAACACTGGAAACGGGATATTTACCTATGTTTGTTATTTATATCGTTTATGGTTCAATTGTGTTAAAACCCAAAGAGTAGTGAAAAAAGATCGGTATATATATCGATACAGTGAGTTTTGTGTGAGTGACGGTGTTACTGGTAACGAACGCAAAAAACGAATAAGAAAAAGGGTAGATCGTTTTGTCTGCTCGTAAACATCCACCAGCAATAACTTCAGTTCATCCGTGATCATGGCGTTTGCAACATCGCCGAAATATCGGAGACTCGATATAAATAACAAACATGGTAAATATCCCGTTTCAAGTGTTAATTATAATATTGGTTAAAATTAGTCAGTAGTTTCGGAGCCTATTCGATAGAAAAGTTTGAAAATTTTTAATGACTACCTGTAACGACGTCCAAAGATCTACAAATGATACCCGGTACTAACGCGCTTTCAGAGGAATTATTGTTTGTAATGGGTAGTCACCCATCCAAGGACTAAAAGCAAGCGTGGCGTAACTTGAAGGTTGAACTGAGCGTCTGCTATTATTTAGCCACGAGCTTAGCACCAAGTGCGTGTTGCATCATTCTATAAAATCTCACCATCTATAAAATAGTGTTAGCGTCTATAATAAATTTGATATGTTTTGCACTATTTTATTAATTGGCAACACTCAAAAAGTGCCCTCTGAGTGGTTGAAAACCATCCAATCACAGGAACGCGCTCATTTCACTATTGAAATGGCGGTAATTGGAAATAACGAACGATTCAGCCCGGCTAAATCGTCAGTCGTTTCGGAAATTCTAGAACATCTTCCTCCTGAACATCTTCTAAAATAAGTTGTGAAGTATGTAAATAAAACCTAAGGTAATATGTTATTATTCTATTATGTATTATTATGCGTATCTAAATGTTATAAAAGGTTATAATGTGTGATTTGCAATAAAAGTGTTTTTATTTAATCATTTATGGAGTTTTTCTTACAATAGTAGCATATCAAACAAAAACAGGAGTTCTTATTAAAATTCTTTTATCTTTAGATCGCTCAACCAGTTTCCATCTGTTCCAACTGGATAGTCAATTAATATTATGCTGTTAATTCATGCATCTACAAACATAATCCGATTTACAGAGAACGGGCCGGCTTTAGGAATCTCGTATATTAGACTTGATATAATTAACAAAAATCAGAAATTGCGTATTTTTTCGATTGTTATCGTTTTGGAAATCATCATAGTTTACCTTGATAGGTACATACCTCGATATATTTGATTCAGAATGATTACTCGAATAAATGGATGTAAAAAAAAACTTTACGAACTTTACTAGAAAGCACCAGCTATTTTCTTTGTCATTGATTTTTTTTTCTAGTGTAACTTTTAGTTACGGAGATATTGAAGTTTTTAGATTTAATGTTGAAACTTTACTGAAATGAATAAATAATTACCTCCAGCAGGTATTCAATATATCCATCACCACAATGTTTTGAATTTGAATAAACCCTTTTAAAACAAGTCGTTTTCCAGCAACATTTTTTGCGTAAAGTTACTTAGTAATGTACTGAATGCTTGGTTTACAGCTTAGCGAAGGATCCGTTTAATCATGATTAAGTTTGCTGAATTTAACCTTAAAGTTAAATTGCATATTAAGGTTGTTAGAATCTGTTGAACAATTTTCGGTATTCTGATTGAAAACTTATTCCTACTTGGTTGGATTATATGATGAGATTGAATCGTGAATTTGTACTTTTTTTTCGGGGTTTGTCTTTCAGAAGGTTTTGACATTCCGGTAAGGTGACTATTACGGAAAACTGACAACTACACAAGTTTGACTTCTAAATCACAGTGTCATCCTAGTTTACAATGCAGTATTTATCCGTTATTTTGTATCCTTTTCTCTCTTAAAATAAAATGTACTTATGTTAAATGCATCAGTATTGTATCCAAAGTATATTTTGTATCAAAAAAACTTAAAAATAATAAAGAAATAAGACACACCTAGATATGTTACGAAAATGGCATAAAAAAATAACAACTGGCAATTTTAGGCTGAAAAGATGGCACTAATATGTAAAACATAATACTAACCCAGTAGCAACGTATAAGGCAACATCGCAGAGACGGACTCCACATTGACAGCATTCACATCAATCAGCAGCTGCAGGATGTTGTACGGAAGCCAGCATAGTGCGAACAGCACAGCCAGGAGTAGCAGGATCCATGCCACCCGTTTCCTCTCTCGAACGATCCTTAGGCGCTGAAATTAGGTAACAAAAAGGTTTTGTAAAAAATTTCAAGTTTCTAACATTAAGGCGCCACCCCGACCAAAACGCTGCGCAAGCCGTTTTTGTACAGTTTTCTAGAGCTATCTACTTGTTATTTAAAACGAACTAAGTAACAAAAAAAATACATTAAATTTCTTTATAATCTTGATTACATTATTGTAGATTTAGTTTTTATTTTTATTGAGTCATTATTTAGTAAATCTCCTTACAACAAAGCCCCCGAAATGAGAAAAAATATCAATAAAATGCATCTCCTCGTAAAGTAAACATTGTTTAATTTTGCTACTGACACTAATGGATACACAATTCTATAATGAACATTTTGGTAGAAATATTTTTTCCAAAAACCCAATACTTAATTTAATATAGATTTTATTCCAAAAAATTGGCATTATTCACTACTGCTCTCACTCGCTCACTCCTGCGCGGAAAAGAGGGAAGCGAATACTCCAGGTTATTTGCGTAGGGTACCGCCTTAAGGGCAATCTCAAGCCGGGGTTGCGGGTTGTTCGAAAGAGATACCGCGGCCTCGGAACGTAAAGGGCAACAGAAGGAACATGGGTGAGTTTTAGTCAGTACCAGTCTGACACTCCCCCCCACTCCGCCCAGAGCGGGGGAAGTTATTTGATGATTTCCCACACCAATAAAAAAAGGCGGGGTTGCAGGTTGTTCGAAAGAGATACCGCGGCCCCGGAACATAAAGAGCAATTGAAGGAACATGAGTGGGTTTTAGTCAGTAGGTAGGTACAAGTCTGACACTCCTCGCTCCGCCCAGAGCGGGGGAAGTTATTTGATGAATTCCCATCCGCAAAAAATGGCAGCCTAAAAAAGTTGCTATAAATAACTGTTCGGACGTCGCGTCGAATGTACCACTAAAACAAATCTAGGTTAATGAAGGTAAGAATAATTTTATTTGTAAAATAAACAAAAAATTACCTAAGGAAGCCCTCTAGCAATTTAACTAAGATTTAGATGTTTAAATAATTGGGGTTGATTCAATTATAATACCAAAATAATTTACACATCTCAAAATTAAATGAGTGTTTTACCTTCACAACCCTTTATTTCGTAATACGATTCCCCTTGGTATTAATAGTTACACGTTGGTAACTACTACAAAATATTCGGTATACACTACAGATTTTCAAGTGTCCTTATTCATAAACTTATGTATTTTGGCAAGTTATATTGAAAAAGACGTTTTGCAATGCAATTTTTCTTAATCAATCAGACATATCACTTCAAGGGCGCTCTTAGTTATTTTAGATAGGCCTATAATAATATGATACATTTGAATATTTACCCAGACTAACTAGGTACTTATTTGTTTAGCAAAGAAGTTTAATTTGACGTATACATATTTTAAATGCGAATGTTTGATGGAAGAGGATGGATGTATAGATGTTTGTTACTCTTTTACGTCAAAACAGCTGAATGGATCTTGATGAAATTTGGCACAGAAGTAGATTATAGACCGGAATAACACGTAGGATACTTTTTTTTCGATAGCATGCGGGCGAAACCGCGGGCGCCAACTATTATTTCATAAATATTTATTGGAGACCGACCATCAAACGATGGTTTGGTTTTGAGACAGTCAAGTTTTAGAATAATCCAGCGCATTGTCACTATCATATTGTCTTGTAATTGTGTGGAGATCCAGAGCTGGGCCATTTTCGTATATCAATATTTGCTAACAAACTTTGCTTAACACATTCAGCATCATAAGAAGATAGTTTCAATACTATAAATCATCGTTTCCAATGAAAAGGCTCAGACAGTTTGCTTTTGAGTCTTATCCAAAGTAAACTGAACAGCCGGGAAACAGCAAGGCGTTTAACGTACATTTAAATCAATATCAACAAGACATTACAACGATTTAATGGTTACGATCGACACTGGAAATACAAATCTCAAAATTTGATTTACGTGAATAACCTAGACTGTAAGCAAAGGAAATCCGAAACAAAGAATTTTATGAGTTGTAAAAGTCGGCGTGAAGTTTTTTGTCGTTCCGTACTGGGTTTTGGAAAATAGACGAGAAGCTGACTCATATTTGCTGTATCGAAGATTGTTACTAAAGTCTAAACCGTCGCAGTTTGGTGGGTTTACAAAATGTACAATAATTTTGGTCTATTCTAAGATTTATTTATTATAACAAAAAATACTTACGAGGTAGATTTAGTAAAATTCAGTAAAATATTCTTTCATGATCTCTGTATTATTGAGCGTTGAATGTTTATTACTAGAAAAACAATCTAATGTTTTGAAGTTAGATTTAAAGATTTCTTCATTTAAGTGTAAATGGTATCAAACTAAGTGACTCTACGCAAAACCAAAACTAACTTCACCAGATGTATGGTTATGATATCAAAAGTAATATTTGAAGAAAAGTTGAATGAAACATTGAACGTAGATATTATTTACAGTTATGATCTTGAACAAAAGAATACATTGACGGGAAGAACAAGCGCCTTTCGGTTTTTATACCTTTACGTCATGTCAAAGTTAAAAAAATATATATAAATAGTTATTTACTATGTTGCTAAGGTTATATAGGTTGTAAACTAACATCGATCAAATGTGTAACCATCAATTAAATCTAGATATTTGGATTGACATAATATTTCACATATCGCCGGGTAAACTTTATTACCAGGAACCGGTTCTTTATTTCAAACACTATAAATCAAATACAAGCTTCATGGCATCGACCAAACTATTAAAATATAGTTAGGAGGGCAGATTCACGAGTCCCACGAGTGGGGCGGCTTAGTGTGGCATTTATTTTTGTGGGATATTTCCATCTGCTTATAAGTGCTTTAGCCAATTCTATTGAGGTTGACTCTCTACTTAACCGCATGCTGAAACTAGTATGGTACATGGAGCGACTGACTTTCGGATAAGAAATCATCAAATAACTTCTCCCGCTCTGGGCGGAGCTGAAGGGAGTGTCAGACTTTTAGTAACTAATCCATGATCCATCCATCCATGTTTCTTCTTTTGCCCTTTGTATTCCAGGGCCGCGGTATCTCTTTCGAACAACCCGAAACCCCGGAACATAATGGCTCTTGGTGGTAGGAATAGTTGATAAAGATACTGGCTTTTAACTAATTGTCAAATATCTAAAAAAAGAACGCCAGAACAAAACAGTTTGGCATGCTCATCGATTCTACGGAACGAGTACTGTAGATCAATCTCGTTCCTGGCAACATTTTACCTGTTGCCCCCTCGCCCAGGGTCATCATTTAATGGCCGACAATAATGCAGTCATAAACCTGTTGAATAAAGGATATCTTCTTTAATTTACTGGCGTTATGGCCCGTCTCGTGTTTATTCCTGGCAACACATTCAGCTGTATTTTCTTTTTTATTCGTGAAAGACTTTTATTGGATTTTCGGACAAAAGGAGCTTTGATGTTGGATGGATTTCTTTTTATAAGTAGTTTCGGCAATAAAACTAAGTGCGTTAAGGCATTTGGATAATTTAATTTTAGATTTGCAAGAATAATTTGAAATTACAAAAGGCTTCTTTTAGTGAAGAATGAACACGCAATTTAAATAATTAAATTATTTATTTAATAATTAATTTTCTTTTACTACAACGATAAAAATAATGGTATTTAAAAAAAAACATAGTTTAATTGTTTGTTCTAACCTAGGTATAAAAAAAACTTACATAGTACTTATGTTCCTTAAGTTCCACCATGCATAGGCATGTAATAGGGGGCTACCCTAATGCCATTAACAAATTCCTGATGGAGAACTCAATGAAAATTTCCCCAACCTGGGCATCAAACCCAAGACTCATACTCAGCAGTCACGCTTGCGACTACGAGATCAACGAGGCAATCATGACCACAAAGTACCTCTTCATCAATAATCATGTTCAACAAATTGATGAACATTTAATTGTTTTATGGTAACTGCATACTCCCACGTGAAAAAGGGCGTGACTTTATATAATATGTACGTATGTTTGTTAATTGTGCAACATAATGTTGAAACAAACAGTACAAGTTTTTTATACTTCCTGTCGTACCGTTGACGACTTTCTCATAAAATGTTTAGTATTACAATAACATTTATTGTTCAAGCTTTGCTTTGATCATTTGGTTTTAATACAATGTATCGTTCAAATTCATTCGGTTTAGACTACCTATTAACTATTTATTTCATGCACACCGTTCATTTTAAATCAAGAATACCGTAGCTTTCAGTAACCATTAACAAACATTCAAACAACTTAACTTCTACATTGTTTAAGTTTAGTTAGTAGTTATTATCTCGGCTTAGAGGCAAAGTATTGCGTAATCTGTATTACAGCGAAAAGTCAATTAACAAACTTTAATAAGATAAAATAACGTTATTAATTTAAAACGTTTGTTCCCTAACACTATTACCAAGAATTACGATTACGAATATTTTCTTGTCTAAATATATTATTTGTGGAAAACTTTGAGTGGTTTCAACATAACTTGCGCCCCTATCATTTCTCCTAAATAATTCCACGAGAACTTATTATGGCATAATGGATTAGAATTAATAATTCTACAAGTTACTAAGTTTGTTATCAAGCTATGTTTTGAGTATTAATTAGAAAGTTCAAATATCTATGAGATAATTAGGTAACATAAACAATTATTCATATGTATATCTATAAAAGATAAATTCACTGACTTACTCATCACGAAATCTTAGAATCAAATTACAAGTGGAAAGTAAATTACTTTTCTTATTTTTAAATTACAAGTGTGCTTGCAAGAGGATACTTTTACGACGTAGGCGCTCAATACGACTAGATTTTGCAAAAAAATCTTTGTTCGTCGGTTATTAAATCAGGTTGCCTTGTATAAAATGTTTTTAATTAACACCTTATTTGCAGCCTTAGTATTCATTGAAGTCTTTTATAAATCAAACAGCTCTAATATTAAAAAAAATATTTGCGTAAACTATTTATTCAACATAAAAAAAAAACAAACATTTTAGCACTCAGAAAATATTTAGATTGATACAAGTACTACGTGAAATGAGTAAGGGACGTGGGTATATCTTATAGACACAAATATAAGATATTGTTTTACGAACCCCATTCCGATTTGAGAGCAAATGTAATATTGACACCCAACCTAAAGTCTATTCAAATCCTTGTTACGGATTAATATCATTTTCTTTTTGATAAATAGCAACCTTATGGTAGTAGTCTAGCCTTACTCACCTACTGTTTTAGGCTTTCTTTTTGCGGATGGGAAATCATCAAATAACTTCCCCCGCTCTGGGTGGAGCGTGGAAGAATGTCAGACTTGTACTGACTAAAACCCACCCATGTTCCTTCTATTGCCTTTTATATACCGGGACCGCGGTATCTCTTTCGAACACCTCGCAACCCCGGCAGGCGGTGGCCCTGGCAAGCCCCTCTGACTACTTTGGACTTGGCTTTCAATTTAACCAGATGCAGTAATTCCCTTAAAGCGATCAGCTCCGCATAATTGTAACAGACCTATACCTAGTTAATTATGAACCCATTTTTTTAAATTGCTTCTCAAATTGAACGCAGAGGTAAAATTTACTTTTATAAATATTCTGAAATGTTTCCATTTTCGAAAATCAAATCGCAAATGAAATAAGGAGGTTGGAGATGACATAAAACACTGTCATGAAATGTCTTGTGGGTAGTCGAGGGATGTACTCATAAGTATACAAGTAATTCTATTAACGAGGGTCTTAAGGGATTTGAGTGAAATCGTCGTGGATAATGTCTAATTCAAATTTATCAAACCTATATGTTGTAGGTAAATGTTTGTTCTTAACGTATGCGAGCTCCATAAATTAATCATACATTTATACGTTGTTACTACTGCCTTCAATGATTTATCTGGGCCAAAATTAATGTCTGTTTTGAAAACCAAATTGGATGTAGGTATACTTATTATCATAGTGACGGTATATCTTAGTCTCTAGGGCCGAATGGAAGGTCAAAAATAAAAAAAATTGTAGTATATAGTAAACTTTTATTTAAAATAAAATATAAGTCATAAAAGCGGCTTGTCAATGGGCCATGCTCTTAACACTTAATTAAACACCACACTAATATTATCTAGGCGATATATATTAGGTCCTTACATATGAAATTGGCGTTTTGTATGGAAGGAACAAAAAGTCGAATATTTTTTAATATAATATATTTAATTAATCAAAGTATGAACCATTGTTTTCAATGCACTTTTGCCATCTTATAGGTAGTTCATTGATCCCTTTACTAAAAAAACCAGTCGGACGGGAATCAATAAAATCTTTGAAGGCGATTTGGACTGCCCCATCGGAGTTGAATTTTTTCCCTTGCAAAAAGTTATCCAAATTGCGAAAAAAATGGTAATCTGTTGGAGCAAGGTCCGGGGAGTACGGAGGATGTCTAAGACATTCCAATTCAAGCTCTTCTAATTTGGTAGCCGTCTGTTGCGCAGTGTGTGGTCTGGCGTTGTCGTGAAGCAGCAGTGGCGTGGAGCGATTGACCAGCCTTGGTTGTTTAGCCGCTAGCTTTTCCATCATGGTTTGTAATTGCTGACAATAGACATCAGCTGTAATAGTCTGGCCAGATTTGAGAAAACTGTAATGAACAATACCGGCACTAGTCCACCAAACGCTTACAAGTAACTTTTTTGGGGTTAATTTTCGCTTGGGGCAGGATTTGGCTGGCTGGCCAGGATCCAACCATTGCGCTGAGCGCTTCCGATTATCGTAAAGAATCCATTTTTCATCACAGGTAATGATTCGGTTTAAAATACCTTCATTGTTGTGCCGGTTCAGTAATGTAACGCAGCAGTCGACGCGCGTTTGCCGGTTTGCTTCAGTCAATTCGTGAGGTACCCACCTTTCAAGCTTTTTAATCTTCCCAATTTGCTTCAAGTGAATTAAAACAGTAAGTTAAAACACACTCGGACGTGGTTTGCGATGGGTCCGCTTCCACAATAGCCTTCAAATCTCCATTATCAACTTGGGTCTCAGGCCGTCCACGGGGCTTGTTCTGCAGGTCGAAATTTCCAGAACGAAAACGTTGGAACCAAAAACGAACTGTGTTTTCTTTTGCAACATGACCGCCATACACATCATTCACCCTTCGAGTCGTCTAGTGCCACGGCGGAACTCGTACTCGTAAATAATGCGATATTTTAAATTTTCCATTTTGTAAAATGAGTGACGCAAACAGAAAAAACAGAAGAAAAAAAACAAATGAATGACGGTCATCGAAGCACAAATACATGAGTAAATAGCTGTACAAATTTGAATTTGGAATTCCTTACCAAAGAGGAGAAATTCGTGATTAAAGTGGCCAGTACGAAAAACGCCAATTTCATATGTAAGGACCTAATATATATTATCAATGCGAGAGTTTGTAGGTGTCTGTGTATCTTTGATACACCTTCACAATTAAACGTCTGTATCGACTTGGATGTAATTTTATGTAGATAGCTTATACCCTGGTTTAAAAATAATAATACTTTTTATATCGGTCTACACGAGTGAAATAGCGGACAACAACTATATCAAAATAAATTTTGAAATACATATTGCCGTGTGTATGTCTAGGAAAGCCTTTCAATTGGCTAAACCGATTTGTTTTTTTTTAGGTCATTTGATTTTCGAATACGTTTGGTGTGTAATCAAATGGTGAAATGCTTTAAAAAACATCTTTAATATTTATAGGCCCTTGTACTAAATATTCATGGATAAGTTTTGGTCGTGACGTTTATCACGTAAAGTTTGTTTGATAAAACGTAGGTATAATTAAAATCAAATTTGACACAACACACGCGAGGTCTTATTAAAATAATTACTAGATTGTTCTTAAATTCGAGAATATTTATACTATGTGTCCGGTCATGGACTAGCGATATTCTAGATACATAAGTGACAAGTGTTTTAATATACTATTACGATACTCACTTGGGTCTAATTCACTTCCCCACTTTTTGGTAGCCATTTTGAGAAATTCTCTATGCGTGTACAAAAATAATCATATCTTTCAAAGGTTTGGTCTTACTGAGACAAAAATAAGTTTAGTCAGAGGGCAACAAATTGTCTATCGTTCTAAATTAAGAAATGAGCTTACTTTTTCGTAACTTTAGAAAACAAAATTGAAGTCCAAAAAAAATGCAAATTAACGAAAGCCTTGTAAACATTTTTGTGAAAAAAAATGGTAGTTTAATTTTCAATCAATAAATTTGAGTACTAGGATGTTAGTTAAATAAGTTTAAGAATATCGCTAGTCCGTGACCGGACACATTGTATAATGGATACATCTAATGGTAGCACGTTGATGATGGTGATTTTAATTTGGGGACCGTTCAGATCCAGAATAAAAACACGAACCTAGATGTAAAAATACCCATATCGAAGCCGATACCCACTTGTTTGTCATTGTGATCAAGAATATGTTCTATACCATATTCCTAGGAACCTTTTAGTTTCGGAGTTTTTTTTTTCTGAGAAACATAATTGGAAATAACTTCCTAAAATCCACCCATGTATTGCGTACTGACTAAAACCCACCCATGTTCCTTCTATTGCCCTTTATGTTCCAGGGCCACGGTATCTGTTTTGAACAACCCCGGCAGGCCCCTCTACTTTGCTGATATCTCTTTGAGGCGTTCAAACAACACAAAACAAAGTTCTAAAAAAAATCAAAAGTATTTATTTATTTATTTATTTATTTAAGGAAAACAAACAGTAGCACAATAAAAATTAAACATAATATCTTAAATATAACATTTTTAAACAATTATGCTACCCACTACGTTTTCCACAGATTACAATTTATAGAATTTAAAACTAGCTAGTAACAATACAAATACCAAACCTATAACACAATACATTTTTAAACAGACAAATATTATCTTATGTCATACGGTCATAACGAATATCCGGATTTATAAAAGAAAAGGAAAAGGTAAGTATGTGAGCGTATTCAAAAATTATGTATTTATAATTAAATACAATCTTAAGCCGTAAACCGTATAATATATAATATTTTAGATAATTTGCTGGTCCTTTAGAGTTGCTTGGATTTGCCTTTTAAACACGTTCTTACTTAAAAACAGAATGTCAATCGAATGGAATTCATTGTTGTATGTTTCAACCAAACGATGAAGTGGTGAACGCGAGCCAGCGTTGGATTTACAGAAACTAGTAGCAAATAGACGTCGAGTGTTTTTTATGTTTTATCTTTACTTGAAATACCTCCACATACAGTCAGCAAAAGAGATAAGTAATCAGGCTCGTAGGATATTGTTACACTTTTCTGAAAAGCCGATGGACGTCTTCAATTCTTTAATTTATTTAATGAACTGTGTATTTTCTGTCACAAATTTGAAAAGGATAATATTTTTGTGTTCACCAAAAATACTGATCGTGCACCAAATATTCTTTCCTGAATGTGATGTGTGTGTGAAAATGGATAAAGATATAACACTTTTTTATTGTAGTGCGCTGATGCTCGTTATGACATATTTTAATTAACATATTTTGGTGCACATTCAGTATATTTGGTGGAACACAGGTAAAATTAGGTAAATGAAATGGGAATAAATTGAAGTACTATTAAATACCATCCATTTGAAAATAGCCAAGGATAAAAAAAACAACTGTATCTAACTAGCCTGGTTTCTTATCTTTTTGCTGTCTGTCAATGCATCTATCAGGACAATATTTTGAGTGCCTTACATTCAATCCTTGGGGTCTAAGGGAGTGTCATGCGGAATACAACAGTTTCTTCAAGAGAGACTTTCTAGCCTCTGCACTCTAACTCCACTCTCACCTTCTCGTGGTGGACCCTGTTAAGTTGAGCAACCCTACTGAAGATTTCGGTCTGAATCCACATGGGAGGTAGGGTCAACAAACAAAGAGAGATAGGGGGGTCATTTAAGGCGTCTAACGGCTTGGTGATATGCGGTCTGCGGTCATCGGAGAACCGTATTCTTCATTGTCCCTCTCACCGCACTGACTTCATTTTATACCGATCATTCTTCGTCCAGTCTATTTCGTTATGGAATGCGCTTCCCTAGGAAATCAGGATGGCAACCAACCGTTTATCTTTTAAACATAAAGTTCGTGAGTTTATTTGAAAAAAGTCGGCAGTATCTTCACATCGTTAATGTTTTCCCCATTGTTTGTATTTTTTTTTATTTAGTGTTTCTGTGTATCTATTCTTTGATATATATTTATAGTATTTTGTTTTATATTTATAGTAGTTTATATATCTATATAGTTTATATATTTTTTTTTACACCTACCACTGTTTGTCTCTGCATCACCCAAAGGTTGACTGGTAGAAAATGCCTATGGCATTAAGTCCGCCTCTGTACTTTGTGCTTGAAGTGTTAAATAATAAACATTGAATCCTCCGTAAACCATGACTACTTAAAAAAAATCGGTTCTCTGCAATCTTTTTTGCGTAGAGTAACTTAGTTTGATATGCATGAATATTGGGTGATGACTGCGTTAAGAGTTCGTTTGCACCTAGTATCACTCGTTTGTTACTCCTGTTAAAAGAAAATAACTTCTATAAATAGTAACTTAAAATTTATTTTACCTGTTGACTATTCGCGCTGCCCTCCGTCTGGTCGAAGGGCGGAAGCACAGAGCAGAGCCTGCGTCCCATGAGGGAGTATGACACCACCACTATGCAGCCTGGAAAATAAAATTAAAAACCGTAAGAAAAAATAATTTGAGTAGCTGTACCCGCGACTTTTTATTCTATAATTAATTAACCTCTCAAGGACCGCCATTATTTACGTCAACTATCCGTCAAGCACCGCCGGGTGGGCTCTTATCGTAAGCATGATCTGATTTTAAGACTTATCTTTACTACACATACAGTTTTAAATCGGTCGGGCTTTGGTGGCACAAATGTGTGCCAGCGGGGCTCAACGGTAATACTTGTTTACTGGCACGTTTTTCTGCCGCTGGGGCTCTAGATGTTAAGTAGTTGCTTGAAATTTTCAAAAGTTATAAAAAATGGCTTTGAAATTTTAACGGTTCGTTTAAATTCTTGTCTATTGCATAAAAAAATATAGACCTATAGTTAAGACAATTTTGAATAAAGATACAGGAGTCTGTGTGTAACGTCAATTTTGGCTTTAAAATGTTAATGCTTACCAGAGTAATCTTGATAGTATATTCATTAACTTATTGCTTGGTAAGCAAACACTCAAACTACACTTAAACTTACCAGGACATTAAATAAATATCATATCAACTTCAAAAAACCGGCCAAGTTCAGTCGGACTTGCGTACCAAGGGTTCCGAAAAATCCTACGACATAAACGGCCATATCTTTTGACAGCTAAGACTTAGAGCTTCAAGAGGTCACAGACATGAATAATATATGGTTTTAAATTCAATTCGATATCTTCCCGAGATAAAGGGTCCAGAAAGATAGAGAGACAGACCGACGGCGGCGACGACGACGGCGAAAATGGCATTTCTTTTTTATTGTATTATTGGCTTTAGATTATCTATGCGCACATGCTGACATACGATTTTTATTTTTATCTTATTTATTTACCGTGTTTTAGAAATCGTATAAGAGAACAAGTATTATAAATACAACGAATAAGTGTCGTAGAAACGGTCATCTATCAGTTTTTCCAAGAAAACGTGAAAAAATAAAATACTTATGTGTAAATAGTATATATTATTATAAAGCTCTTAAAACTGTTAAAATATTGTAGAAAGAAAATATTTATTATTGTTCATTGAATTATTTCTAGGGCGTGTTGAACACAAATCACGCTCTCATGTAAACCTCGGTTTTTGACTTAACCTTATGTACAGACGCCTGCTCATCAAGCTACTACAATCTGTCAGATTTCTTTGATAGATTTTCGACTTTATTTCTTAAGTATTAGGTTCAAGGTTCATTGGGAAAAATTGACAGTTTCGGGTAGCTTGATGTGCAGGCGTCTGTACGTAGGAACCGTCGAGACGGACGGACAACAAAGTGATTCTATAATGGTTCTGGTTTTTCCTTTTGATATCTCAAAAGGAATAGGGAACCCTAAAAACTATGAAAATAACAAAAAATCTTTCAGAAAACACAGCATTTTTTCTAAAACTATTGAGATCATATGTTAAGCATATTTAGCAACAAAAGTGATACCGGCCTAACATCAATAAAATTAAGACGTTGCTCATAAAACTAATAAACAAACAAAGCTTAACATTCATGTTGTCTACGTCATCATATTACCTAGTAATTACTACATAAGAAGCTTAATCAAACGCCACAGCAATTGACCCGCGTCAGAGGAAAAGAAAACTGGGTGTCTGAACCATAAGCCGTGGCTAAGGAGCAGTAATTGAATTTCTCTCAGAGAAAGCTTCGGCAGCAATAAATAATGAAGATACGTTAATTAATAGGGTATTATGTAAGAATAACGGGCATCTTCTGAAGTTTATAAGTTGGATTAAAGTATCATGATGTTGTTGTAGCCTTTAAGTGTGGTTAGAAAGAAGACTTAGAATAATTAATATCAGGTTCGTTTTTTTAACCCTGCCTTTTAAACTTCATAGAACTTGCTAATCTTCTTTTTTTTCTTTAGATAGACTAGAAGATACGTGTGTGCTAAAGCTTGTGTGTGGCTTGCTAAAGCCTGGACGAAATGTTTAGCTTCCTTCGAAAATTCTTGTCTTTATATTTAATGATTTATGCTGACGTTGTAGACGAGACGGAAACTCACAAAGCCCCTTTGTGCAGCTTACGTTATGCTTGCCTGCCTGCATTATGCTTTCAAATATTTATGATTATGATTTTCAATTCTGTACTAAAATACATTAGAAAATTGTTCCTTCCAAAGGATTTACAATTCCTAGACGCAATTGGCACAGAAACTTTTAAATCAGCTAAATTGTACCTACCATTAAAATCCTTTTTAAAAATCCTTACCACTTATTATAAAAGCGAAAGTGAATTTATTTGTTTGTTACGTCTTCACGCTTAAACGGCTAAACCGATTTTGATGAATTTTGGTACAGAGATAGTTGGGACCTTGGAGACGGACATAGGCTATTTTTTAAGTTATAAATGAGGGAGAAAGAGCGAAGAAAAGGGAAATCTTAGCTTTACTATTATTACAATAAATAAGGCGAAAAACTACAGATAGCAGGTACCTGCAAATCAGGAAAGAGGAACTGTGTTACCCTAAATTTAATGCGAGCGAAGCCGCGGGCAACAGTTAGTATATAATATTTCGAAAATACGGAAAATCGCGTCAGAAAAAAATCCTTTAACGTAATTTGATTCATATACAAACATGGCATCCGGGAAAGATGTCAAGAAGCCGCAATACCGTTCCCAGAATCTCGTAAACGGTTGACGGGAAATATCATTTTGTGAGTACGGCATGTTATGCATAATTTAATAAAACTATTTGGCGTGGGATTTGATGCCTGTCGGTGGATTTATAGTCGGAACGACGAACGCTACAAATATTTGTGAAGTAACAAAGTCTAGTCTTGCCGGGGCTGCAGGTTGTTCAAAGGAGACCCGCAAAAAACAAAGGGTAAAAGAAGGAGGTTATAGTCAGCATAAGCCTGACACTCTCTCGCGCTCCGCCCAGAGCGGGAGAAGTTATTTGATGATTTCCCATCCGAAAAAAACTCATTCTAAAGCTACATAAAAAGTTCATAGTTTTTAATTAACACATTGCATTACATATAAAAATCTCCAATAAAGCTTCTGCGAGACAAGAAAGCGATCTTTAAAAAGTTACGATTCTTCAAAAAAAATATGTACCTATTAAGTATCAAAAGTTGTTAAAATTTAATTAATAAATTTTAAAGCCTTATCGACGCAATTTAATTTCATCGACGCGGTTAAATGACACAAAAAGATCAAAGACGACAATATCAAGAGTGGTGCAGTTGGTGGTAACAATTAGTATTTCAAAATATATTATTCTGCCTAATGCAAGAGGCGTCTGTTTTTGCATGCCGCGGCTGCTTTTGTAATTCAAACCTGTATAATGCAAATTTATCTCCTATTCATAGTCAATTAACAGAAACCTCAAACATATACACTAGCAAAGCAAACTCCATTCATCGATATATTAATAGTCTTCAATTCAAACTCAAACTCAAATTCAAAGCATTTATTTCAATTACACCATTACAGGCACTTTTGAATGTCATAAAAACAAAAAAAAGATGCTTCTACCAGTCCCAGTCACAAGACATAATAACTTGTGAAAGTACTGTAGTTGATTCAATATCAGTTAGATCTATTGAACTTTTTATACAACATTATTTTTAGTTTATGCGAAAGCCGAAACACCTGTCCAGTATTTTTATATAAGGAATCTATGCACAAAATTTCAAAACTGTATCATGAAAAACCACAAAGTTATAAGCTTGTTATGTTACCTGGATATCCGTACAAATACACTGTCACCAACGGCGTACGGCGGCGGCGGCGTCTAGTTTGTATTGTAGGTAATTAACTGGTGATACATTTTCCATCCCACTGTCTGGCAGGCTTTGGACTGTCGTAATCGTCAAGTGTAGGGTAGCGCTTGCGAATAGGTACTTAGTGTCGCATGGTGTCCATATTATAAACTTTTTTAAATATTTTTGGGAAAAAATATAACATGGTGTAAAAATGATTGGAATCGATTCAGTTACTTATTCTGAACAAACTATATTCAGGTTTCGCATATACTAAAAATAATGTTATATAGGTGGGAAGGTGTGAAACTGGAATACAATTAATTGTATGAACAGGAGGTCGAAAATGGCCACTTCAGCGTTTAAATTCTTAAAATGCTTACTGACGCAGTTAAAATTGTGAATTTTCACTTTGTACTTTAGACCCCCTTGTTTGTTTCCTATCAGACAAATTGAACATTATTCCAACACATTCAAGGATATTAAGGAAAATTCCAACTGTATCTGTCGACTGACTTTTCTTCGGAGCTGGCACTAATGAGCCACCGTTGCTTTTATAACTCAAATAAATAATTCATTTTCTTGATCTTGTTGGAAACAGCAAAAACAATTTTACAAGTGGATATTACTGCAAAATATTTCTGAACAAATTAGAAAGACGAAAGGTAGTCGAGTCGAGCGCTTCCTAATGAACGCTCATTTGTTAAATCAGAACTTCAAAGGATGAAAATACACGAATAAAATAAACAAGGATATTAATTTTAGAATTACGAATGGATAATAGGTAAATTATATTAAATATATTTCCATGAAACCTCGTTTGTGATATAAAATTAGTTTCAACGGATTTATCTATATCAAGGCTTTTCATGATCTGTATATAATAACTATTTCTGGCAATACAGTAATTTAAGATTCCGTGTTTATTTTGAGAAACACGGAATTTAAAGGTATATTTTAAGGTATTTGCACCAACTATTAATTGGAATACAGTTTTAAGGAGGCAAATCACGGTTATTTATTAATTTTGTACGACACCAGTGTCGTACAAAATTAACAACTCGTGAAATACCAATGACATTTAAAAAAAAAAACGTTGCCCCACTCTAGGAATTTCTCCTGTATCGCGGGTGCGTTTACAAACATATAAACTCACATACACAAACAGCCAGACCCGAAACAACTATCTGCAGGTCATACAAATATTTGTTCCGTGCGGGAATCGAACCCGCGACACGCAGCGCAGTAGTCGATCCCTCAGCCACTGCGCCAACCGTGCCGACATTGATTACGATGTAAATAAAAAAATCATTTTTTTACAGTAAATTGTAAACTAATCGGGTCTTCAAGATTATTTTTAGGGTTCGGTACAGACGCCTGCACATCAAGCTACTACAATCTGTCAGATTTCTTTGATAGATTTTCGACTTTATTTCTAAAGTATTAGGTTCAAGGTTCATTGGGAAAAATTGACAGTTTCGGGTAGCTTGACCTGCTGGCGTCTGTACCTCAAAAAGAAAAAACGGTACACTTATAGGATCAATCTGTTGTCCGTCAAGACCCTTTATCTCGGGAACACGTCGAGGTATCGAGTTGAATTTAAAGCCATATACTCAAATCTGTGGTACCTTGGAGCTGTGAAAATCAACCTTCTATGCAAGTTTGTATGGAACCCGCGGTGCGCGACTCCGGCTCGAACTTGCGAACCCGTTTTTTTTTAGACTTTGTAACACGGAATTTTGAGTTAATGGTGCACCTATAGATTTAAGTAAAAATATCCTGTTCTATCTAAACAAACACTTGGCAAAGCCTTAGGAAGGGAAACAGTAATAAAAAGAAAACAAGAAAAAACAAAACTGTCTCACTGCTTCTAAATATCGTAAAGTTTCATAATGGTTTAGTCTATTAAAACTTCTTAATACATTTAATCAAATAGCCCGCCACAAGTCGACTACCTTCATCCAACAATATAATGTTATAAATGCGAATGTAAGTGAGGATGTATGGATGTTTGTTACTCTTTCACGTCAAAACTGCTGAACGTATTTTGATAAAATTTGGCACAGAGTTAGATTATAGTCTGGAATAACACTTATGATACTTGTTTTTCGATCATCATGAGGGTAAAGCCGCGGGCGCCAGCTATTAACTGAATAGGTTTATTTATTAAACGTCGAGGCGATTGAGGACTTCCCAACACACCAAGTAGTTTTCTGAGCTGATTGGTAAGTGCTGTATTAGCCTTTCAGCTTCTCCATGCACCTTACTTTTCAAAAATTGCATCTTCTGCGCGGACGATAGAGATATATTGTTATGTATCGCTTCATTAAAGAGATCTTTAAATGACATCCACTGGTTGTATTTACCGTAAAATACTGGTATCTCTAACTTAGGCGTTGTTTTTTCTCGGTGAGTACCAGCCCACATTTTGGTATTTAAAGCCTTTTTTAGGTCGTTAAATTGACTTTCATACCTTGTATAGCGTTCTTCATAAACTACTAACTTGTCGCCGTTGAGTTCGCACTCTATCTCCCAGTGAAGCTTATCAACAGCTGACCAACGCGATTGTAATGTTTGCAGAGCGTCCTCAAATTCCCATTTTTCTGATATAAAATCAACTTGAATGTTAGAGGCTGCTCTTATAAAAGCTTTGAAGTTAGCAGCCTGCTTACGTAACAGGTCGTCCAGCTTGCTATTGGATCCTATTTCCCGCTTCGTAAGGCTACGTTGTTGTTGATGAGGAGCAGATGTTTCTCCGCTGTTATTATCTTGATTCTCAGATGTATTTTTCACATCACTCTCCTTTGCATTCGATCGTTCACCTTGTTCGTCAGAAACACCTTCTTGAACTTGCTCGGAGATGTTCGCTGTTGGAGTTACTAATTCCCCGGTTGGGGACCGTAACTGCGCCGAAAGTTGTTGATGTTGTAAGATAATCAAATCTTTTACCTCTTTATAAACCTGACGTGTCTTGTTATACAAATCAGATGTAAAATAAGGATGTGTTACGCTTTCTTCCGTCGTCAAACGGTCATGGTTAAATTGGAACTCACCCCATAAAGTTTCTAGCATCTGCATTCGCCGCTTGAAATAATCCGAATTTTTTCTAGCCCAGCCATCTTTCTTGATGTTGATTCCAACCTTCTGTATGTTTTCGGAGAGCTCCTTCTGGATTTGAATCATCCATATAGAATGCTTCTTCCACTACCTTTGAAGCTTCCGGAAAGGAATTCCTTTCGTCTGCCGCTAAGCGTCTTAACGTCATCATAGCTAGGAACGGCGCTGCTTTCGTACCATATGTGACTGTTGTTAGCTGGTATGACTTTAAGGGTTGTTTAGGTGATTCTCGCCAAACAATCTTTTGTAATGGTTGATCGCATTGGGCTACTAAAATCTGCCGGTACATTTTTTCAATGTCAGCGGTGTAAGCATATTTATACTGCCTCCACTGAATTAATAAGGTTTGCAAATTTTGTTGCAGATTTGGGCCCCTGTACATAAGGTCGTTTAAGCTACAGCCTGTTGAGGTTTTCGCTGATGCATTAAACACCACCCTGTACTTGGTTGTTGTTGATTCAGCCCGTTGGACGCCATGATGCGGTAAATAACACTCTGGTGTTACGTTACTTGTTGATAGTTTCATATGACCCAGTTCAATATATTCAGACATAAAGTCTTTATAGGCTTTTGCTAATTGTTCATGTTTTTCTAATTTTCGTTCCAAACTCTTGAATTGAGCAATAGCCATCGGCTTGGAAGCGCCTATTTTCTTCTCCATCTCATCTTTCCACGGTAATCTAACCTCATATCTCCCACCATTTAAGCGTTGTGTTGTGTTGGTGTAATATTCAATGCATTTTTGATCTTCCTGCGAGTCATTAGATTGATCACTAATGTCTTCTGCATCCCAAAATTGTTTCATGTCTTCAACATTGTTCAACACTACATTGCATTGAAATGTTCTGACGCTACCACAAAGGAGCCATCCTAGGTGCGTTTGCTGCGCTATGGGTTGGGTGGCGTCATCACCCTTGATCATTCCACCCAGCATAATTTGAGAATAAATATCAGCTCCAAACAAAAGGTCCACCGGACGGCTTTTATTAAAGTCTGGATCTGCCAAATTGATGTTTTGTAAGTGGGTCCAGGATGGTTTTGTAAAAGATCTATTCGGTAGATTCTTTATTAAGTTTTTCATAATTAAGACAGATGTCTCAAACTTAAATTCGTTGTATAATGAGAGACATGAAATTGTTATAGAGCCTTTGCAATTTGATTCTTTCTGCCCAACTCCAAAGACAACACCTTTGCATTTTTGGCGTTTGATACCGATAAGCTGCGCGGCATGTTCTGTAATCAATGATATCTGGGACCCTTGATCTATAAGGGCTCGCATTTTATGTAAGGTTCCATCAGCTCCTTGAATCTTTACTACAGCGGTCGCCAGTAGAATCTCAGAATCATTGTCATCTTGGGAGACATTAGCAGAGTTAGTTTGTTTCTCATCGCTGCTCTCGTTACATGCATCGTGCAGTAGCGTATTATGTTGACCCTTGCACTTGCGACATCGGTGCGTAGATGTACATTTGTTTCCATTATGACTAAATAAGCAATTAACGCAAAGTTGTAATTTGTTTACTGTGTTTAGTTTTGCGTTATTAGTCATTTCTAAAAACTTTGAACAGCGATATATGCCATGTTCATTATTGCAAAGTGGACATTTGATTGCTAATGTATGAAATGATTTCGTAACCATCTTGTTGCTAGCCGACTGACTGCCTTTGTTTTGATTGTTGTATTGTTTTTTCAAATGTGAATATCCTTGGTTTTGGGAGTTCGATATGTTTGATTTCTGGACAGTATCATGTTTACGCTGTAACGATTCCAATGACGTGAACTTCGCTTCTAGGTAGTCTAGGAATTCTTTTAATACAGGTAGCTCACGAGCGTTCTTTAACGAATCGTTATAATCTGAATGTGTTACTGAGTCCAGTTTCTGCGACAAAATATGCACCAGGATCGGATCCCAGGTTGTAATATCCACTTCTAGGTTTTTTATGGCATGTAAACACTCTACGGTGACATCATGCATTTTCTTTAATGCTGTTAATGATTGTTGTTGCATGGTCGGCAGGTTGATAGAGACTGCTAACAAACAGTAAACTAATAGCTCTAAATCCTTACATTGATCAAGAAGATTTGTTACGTGTCGGAGGGAGATTGAGAAACGCGATGATAAGTGAGGATATGAAGCATCCAATGATCATTCCTCATAACAGCCGTCTGACGCAGCTACTTATTGATCAAGCTCACCGTATGACATTCCACGGTGGGCCACGACTTACTTTGTCGTATCTTCGTCAAAAGTACTGGATTATTGGGGGTATTCGAGCCACGAAGAAACAAATACGAAAATGTGTGACGTGCCGTAAAATAAATCCAGGAAAACAACATCAACTGATGGGTGAACTACCAAGTGCAAGGACGAACCCTGCGCCACCATTTTACCATACAGGGGTGGACTACACGGGATTTGTCGACGTTAAAATGAATAAGGGAAGAGGAGCCAAGACAACGAAGGGTTATATCGCCGTCTTTATCTGCATGGTGACTAAAGCGGTGCACCTTGAATTGGTCTCTGACTTAACAAGTTCAACATTTTTGGCAGCCTTAAACAGGATGGCAGCGAGGAGAGGCGCTCCTCGCCATTTATATAGTGATAATGGCACGAATTTTATTGGCGCAAACAGGCAACTTAGAGAACAGTATGAGGAAATCGAAATTACTTACAGGAATGAGAGGTTACAAAAGGAAATCTTAGAATTGAACATAGAATGGCACTTCAACGCCCCCGCGTGGCCATCTGCGGGTGGATTGTGGGAAAGAGCAGTAAGAAGCCTCAAACACCATTTGAAACGAGTTGTAGGAGATCAAAAATTAACATTCGAAGAGTACTACACAATCCTTTCGAAACTTGAAGCCTGTTTAAACTCCAGACCTTTGTGCCCGCTGACGGAAAATATCGAAGACTTAGACTGTCTGACGCCAGCACACTTTTTAACAGGAAGGTCAGGCCTGACCGTTATAGAAACAAAGGAGGATGCCCGAACAAGATGGGAGTTAACAAGAAAAATTTTCGTTGACGTATGGAAAAAATGGAAAGATGAATACCTAAGTCAGCTGTTAGCCAGAACAAAGTGGCAGAAGCCTCAGAAAAACTTGGAGATTGGAGACTTAGTCGTTATTCATGACGATAACATGCCTGCAGGAAGATGGTTAATGGGCAGAATAACAAAACTTTACCCGGGGGAAGACGGATATGTTCGTGTTGTCGACCTCAAAACCCGAAACGGTTATATGAAGAGACCCGTAACAAAATTATCTGTCTTGCCATTAGATAGCGATGAAAAATTAAAACAACAAGCTACTTCCAATCATTGCGAAATGATGACTCAATCAACAAACAGAGCCTCAGTAAAGTCACAGCGTTCCAATAATAAAACTAACAGAAACGTCAACTTTATTGGCCTAGTTATGACTTTACTATATTTACTGAATCCAGGGGGAGCAAACAATATCTCAAACACTGTCGAAATCCAACAAGGCCTTTATTTTGACAAAGTGACTAACATGAAAGTGATTCGCGATGAATGGAAGATAGTGGTCTATTATGACGTCACACCCTATTGGAATAGCCTAACAGTATTTGGCAAGTTCAACGAACATTTAGAAGATATATGCGGAAGAATTAAACAGAAAACACAGTGTAACATCATTTCATTACAATTAAGGCACGCGCTCGCTGAACTTGAACACTATAACCATATGTTGCTGAATCCGCAACGTCAGGTGAACATGAGAAGCAAGCGCGGGCTTATCAACGGTGTCGGGTCAATCGCACGTTCCCTGTTCGGAGTATTAGATGACCAATTCGCAGAACAGTATGCAAGGGACATTAACCTCATCAAAGAAAATGAGAAGCACCTGGCACTGTTATCAAGAAATCAGACTTCCATCATTGAAGCTGAGTACAATATACTACGACGATCGGAAGAAAAAATCGATATGCAGCACAAGCTTTTCAACCAACATTTATTAAATCTAGATAAAATAACAAGCAATCTACAGCAAGAAATGAAGTCTCAAGAGTTATCCATTAAGTTTGCGATGTCCGCTATCTCCGCGAACAGCTTAATAGAACATTTAAGGAACGTTCAAGAGACCCTGTTGGACACCGTAACTAACATTTATAACGGAAAAATTAATTTGCACCTAATCGCCCCAGAACAACTACGTGACGAATTGAACATCATTTCGGGTCAGTTGTCAAAGGATTTGGCTCTGCCTATTACCAATATGCAAACAGATTTTTTCCGCTTATACCAACTTTTACAAGTGAAGGCGAAAATGACCGAAAGATATCTCTTAATTGAGATGAAAGTTCCTTTAACAAGCAGAGATAACTACGAGGTTTACCAAATGATACCCGTACCGAAAAGGAATGGCGAAGATATGGTCACCCTACTGCCTATTGCTGAAGTTATAGCGATAAACTTACAAAAGGATTCTTATTTGCCTATGTCTGCTCCTGACCTACATGAATGCATATATTATGACACTACGACTCGGTTGTGTCAATTGCAGACACCAATTTACCGCATGAAATCCGATGACAGGAGCATGTGCAAAAGGAGCAATGAATCTACTAAATGCCAAACAAAACAGGAACGCTGTCGAGACATGTGGACGGAACTTAGAAATATAAATCATTATTTATACTTTTGTTGCGAACTATGCAAAATCCGAATCATATGTGGGCATCAAATATCAACACAAACACTTCGAAAGGCTGGAGTCATGACACTTGGCGACGATTGCATCCTGAACAGCGACACTTTTACTATTTATTCACAACAACAACAGGTGAACAAAATTCAAGCCCAAGTAGAAATAGTTCCGGTAGAAATTGCTCCAATTAACAGCATCATAAACCTGTCCGTTCCGATTGTGAGGCAAGAACTAGAGAATGGAAGTCTAGCAATGGAGCAGAATACATTATTACTGGATCTTGGAAAACAAATACAACAGATAAAGGCTGCCACAGCTGAAGGCGTCATATCGGACAAAGTGACATACCACGATATACACCAGTATGTTGTAATATACATTTTGGCGGCAACCGTGATAATAGCAGCAACAATATATGGCTATTGCAGATTTAGAAAACAGCCTACGATGCAACCGGCACCTGAGCCATTATCTGTTCCCGATCCAGCCCCCCGAAGGAGATCAACAGCCAGCATGGTAGACAACGGTGTACTCGCATCCCAGGAAGCACCGCAAACATCAAATGCGAATACCTTAGAAAAAGCAACGTCACCTATTGTGCGTTATGAAACATTTCAACATGACATAAATATTTAGGAGTTATTGTATTGCTTTTATTTTTTGTTATCTTTTACTTTATTATACACTTAACATTATTTGTAAAACATTATTTATGTGATAATATTTCTTTTTGAGAGGGTAAGATGTACGAACTACGCTGTACATTGACCTCTCAGTGTTTCTGTCATACTTGCAATATGTACCTAATCTAATTATGATCAGCATTTTGTAAACATTATTATTTTAGTAGCAATAAAACCTCTATACCTATCGGTTGTCTACTCATTAAACATAACAAACATTTAACATAGCAAACAAACATCATTGTAGGGCGTTACAACCCCTACAATTATGTTAATGCATTAATCGCATGCATTTTAATCTACCTAGTCTATTATTATTGTAAATTGAATTTTATAAAGGAAATAAAAAGGTTTAATTAATTAATCACCTACCTTTTTTTGGGGTGGGAAATCAACAAAAATCTTCCCCCGCTCTGGAGCGGGGGGAGTGTCAGACTTCTACTGACTAAAACCGACCCATGTTCCTTCTACTGCCCTTTATGTTCCGCAGCCGCGGTACCTCTTTCGAACAACCCGCAACCCCAGATCACCTACCCTTTAAGTATCCATTTCTTAAAGTTCATAAACTCGCTAACTTTTCAACAGAACAAATAACTAGAAGTAAAGTTAGCAACAGCAGAGTTGAACGTTAGGAAATATTAATGTCTACGCTCTTTGTTTGAATGTTGATCTGAAGATACGCTGAGTTCTGTGTGTTTTTGTAGTATTTTGTTTTGTTGTGTTGGGAGGAAATTTCCGTCGCTTATCGTTAGAAGTGTATCAAAGGAGTTTGATAATTTTCTACGTTGTTTGTTAAAGAAGTACCAAAGACTGGTTATTCAATATACAGAGGACTAAAGTAAAACTTTAAAACGGTACCCTTGGCGCCGTGGCTGAGCGATCGACTGTCGCGGATTCGATCCCCGCACGGAACCAATATCTACAGATAGTTGTTTCGGGTCTGGCTGTTTGTGTATATGAGTTTAAATGTTTCTATTAGCGTATTCTAATAGCGTGGGCAACTTTTTATTAAAAAAACCGCCCTAAAAGTCGAATCGGACTCGTTTATAAATAATTTATCATCACCAAACGTACACGTTAATCAGAAAATTATACACATCTTTTACAACTTTCAAGATATTAAATGTCCCGGTATACTTGCCGCCATTTTGAAAGTCAGCCGTCTATATTCTCGCGACTATGTAAAGAACGAGTGACGTATATTAATGATACCCCATCCCTTAGAGTTTGAAGACTGCCAATTATGAATACTGTAAAGAAAATTCTATTTCCTTACTTAAAGCTTTGTGAGGATGTAAACAACTTTGGCAACGAGACGTTGTTAGTAAAAGTAGTAGTATACTTAACAATTATGTCAAAATTAAGATGGCGGCAATTTACACACTTACACAACTTACAACCTATACCTTAGATAATTATACTAGTCATACTAGTATTTATCATTCATAAACGATCATCTCCTAAACTCCCAACTAATTCCGAAGTATACTATGTTGAGATCGGCTTCCAGTCTTACCGTATGCAGCTGAATACCAGTATTTTACATGGAGCGACTGCCTATCTGACCTACATAACCCAGTTAGTACTGGGTAATACGATATCTCTTGGTAAGACTGGTTGTCAAACTGGTTGGGACACTGACTATCTGTAACGACTGTCAAAGATCTACAAATGACAGCTGGGACCAACAGCTTAACGTGCTTTCCGAGGCACGGAGGGAACTCGCGTGGAGTGGTCACCCATCCACAGACCAACCTAGGCAAGCGCGGCTTAACCTAAAGATCGACCTGAGCGGCTGCTATTATTTAGCCACGAGCTCCTCCAAAGTATTAGTATACTTTTGAAATTCTGTAAAGCTATGTCAATTAAATTAGTCTTAGTTAATCTTTTATGTTTTAAAAGTCTAAAAAAAAACTATTGAAAACTGTCACGGTCAAGAAACCTAATTCAGATTGTCGGAGACGCCTACGCTGCTACGCCGCTAAGAAATCACGTAGCAACCTTAGTGCTTTAGATAAATAAGACTCTGCAGAACAGCTTTTACGTGTAATCAGTTACCGAATTGACTACGAGAATAGAAATATCATTTTTATTTTCATAACCGAAGTATCCTTACTAATATTATAAAAGCGAAAGTGAGTTTGTTTGTTTGTTTGTTTGTTTGTTTGTTTGTTTGTTACCTCTTCACGCTTTAATGGCTTAACCGATTTTGATGAATTTTGGTACAGAGATAGTTGAGAACCAGGAGACGGACATAGGCTAATATTTTTTAAAAAAAAGTGGGATGTGAGGGAGAAAGAGGGAAAAAAAGGGAAAACTTAGCGTTGCTATTACAAATCAATAAGGCGCTAGGGGAACTGTGTTACCCCGAATTTAACGCGAGCGAAGCCGCGGGCAAAAGCTAGTTTTATATAAAAATAATAGTACCTAATAAATAAGAAATTGTACTTCTCACCCCACTTATGATAGTAAATTTATGTAGCAGAAAGAAATTGATATTTACTTAAAAGCTTTTATTTTTTGTGTGTCTGTGTTGAATGATGAGTTATGCTTATGAACTAGAAAATATTATGCGGTACAGAAGTGATATAAAAGGAATTAAATGACATTACAGTGTACAATGGGTTATCAAATGGGTGTATTTAAATAATACATTTAAAATCCGCCAGTAAGGTACAAATATGTTTTTTTATGACCCTAAAAATCCGCCAACATAACCTTCTATCTTATATAATAATAATATAAAATAATAAATTTTATTCTTAAATAATGGTAACCTTTTTTGGTACGCCCGCCATTTTTCGCCAAGACTGAAATATTAACGTACAAAAACGTTTGAAAATAGAGCAACTGAAATAGAAAAATCGTCACTCGTAACAGAATAATTTCCGCCTTCGTTCACTCACAGATATTCCTAGCATCCCGAACCGGTAGTCCGTAAAGTAATAACGTGTGAAAAATAGCCTTTTCTTGTCCCCTTACCCAACGTTTTTTTCTTGAGAAGAACGAGGAAAAATAATGGAATCCCTACGGGCTTCACTTGTTTTCGGAGGTTGCGCTTTAAGCTTGAGAATTAAACTTTTTACCCACAAGAAACATACAGAACTTTTTTTGCTTATTTAATTAGGTGATGGTGGACGACAGGGTAGTGTTTGATCACGCTTTTTGGAGTTTACTCCTTAAGAATCGATTTTCATATAAAGGCGCCCGGTATGAGAAAAATGTGAGGTGTAAAATCTACTGATGAATGACCTTGAATGACCTCGTTACGTTTTTGGTGCACATGCACCTATGGTGTTTTTGAATATTACTAGATGGCGCTTTATGAAATTTGTCGTCCGTCAGTGATATTTTTGTACTTAAGGAGTAAACTCCAGTCGTGCGTCGGCGCTGACACACACACTTTTTTTTTTAATTAGAGTTCAAATAGAAAAGTATGATTTGTTGACATGATTTTCATAACAATATAACATAAACCTTACTTGCATCATTATAATGTTGCAAAAAACTTTATTTTTTAAACTTTGCCTCATGCTAAGAACTTTCCTACATTATTTAAACTCACATACACAAACAGGCAGACCCGGAACTACTACCTGTACTATCTGTCGGTCACACAAATATTTGTTCAGTGCAGGGATCGAACCCGCGAGACGCGACGAAGCAGTGAATCGCTTAACCACAACCTCAACCACGCTTTGTATTGACAAATTCTTACACAATCGTCGTATATTCTTAAAAAAACATTTTACACGGTGTATATGACCTGAAAAACATTTTTAAGAATTGATTTATTAAAAACTTAGAACTTTTAGAAGTCTATGTTAATTAAATTTTGTCTGATATTAGTAGTTCTCAGAATGTCTGAAGATTTCTTTTCGTTTTTAAAACTTTAGCAAATTAAGTATTTTATTATCAATCCAAAAAAATATATAAGGTATCCTAAAAATTTGAAAAAAATAATGAAAAACGTCTCAGTCGATGTAACAGAAAATCAATATATTTTTTAAAACAAAAATTAATATGCACTGTTAAAATACATCTTTGACATAAGATTTATGAATCTTTCACAAAATAAACGTAAAATGCAATGCGTAGAACATTTAACTTGGCGGTTATCTGTGGCACGTACAAGTATCTACTTGTACGTGGGTCACTTTATTGCTTTGTTTTCCTCATGCCTAATTGGTTTTCAGTTAAACAAACCCACGTGTAATGTGTATCCCTTTTTCCTTAAAGCTCTTACTTTAATTATTCCGTTGTTGTTGTTGCTGGGGTCACATTGTGTTGGTGTCAACTTGAAGGATGTTTTTAATCTGACGCTTTATTTTTGGTGTTTTATTTCATAGGTGTTTCTCCTTTAGCTTTTAAATAAAACAGCCAAAACATTTAAATGTATACAAGAACATCGTAAACTACTTGCAATATCAAACTGTTTGTATCGCGATCTCAGTTTTTCTTAAATATTTCTTACTAATAGCACTTCTATTATTTTTCGAATCTCTTTGATTTTACCAAACAGTTTTCAATACATAACGAAAGCATAAATAATATCTCCAACTACCGTATCCCAAAATCTATCAAACTTCCGAAAAACAAACCAACCTTCAAAGCCATGCAATCTGTTCGGAACAGAGGATCTGTGGAGTCGCTTTATAATTAAAACACTCACCGGGCACCGCGTACACTAAGACGAAGCTGAACGCGCCAAACAATTCCTTTTTTATCGAGTCCGGCCATTTCTCTGTGCAGAACTCGATGCTGCGTTCCACCCAGACCTGTAGAGAATTAAGTACTGGTTGAGAATAGAAATTATTGCGGAAACAAAAAATATATTTTGGGTAAAAACATAAACAATTCATTCATGCCATGTGTAAGAGTAAAAATCATGTGCTCATCTTCGCCGGGCGCCGCGAGACGACTCCCGGCCACCGTAGATGCGAGCCTGTGGACGGTGAGCAATGGGTAGCTCCCCGTCCGTCCGTCTATTGACGACAGGCCGTGTCGACGGCGCGTTCGTATTGTTTCACGCGCGCCTCAAAGAGATGTCAGCAAAGCAGAGGGGCTTGCCAGGGCCTCCGCCTGAAGGGCTTGCGGGTTGTTCGAAAGAGATACCGCGGTCCCGGAACATAAAGGGCATTAGAAGGAACATGGGTGGGTTTTAGTCAGTAAAAGTCTGACACGCCCCCCCGCTCCGCCCAGAGTGGGGGAAGTTATTTGATGATTTCCCAACCCAAAAAAAATGTGCTCATCTTCGCTATTTGAAAAAAAAATATCTGCACACAAAAGAAGATTAACAAGTCTTTTGCAAAATGTCATATTGTTCGACCCAGGTTTAGTGTGTACTATGTCGTTCAGTGAAGTAATTTAAGAGAATTTTATTAATTACATAGAACCTAAAATAAGAAGCACCTACATTTGTCAATACAAGATAGTTAATTACTTTTTAAATCAAATAGAGTTCTGGTGTTTAATAACACGGCTTTTTGGGTATTTTATAGTCTTTATATAGAAAATATCTAGATTATAAAAGAAATATAGAGCAGCGACTAGCAAATGATAATAATATTCAAAAGAATACTTGACTCAGCGATCATTGTGCCGATAGTCGTATCTGCCAATGGCTTAATTGCCAAGAGCCTCGACCAATACCTGAGGAGGCTCTAGTTAGGCAGCTGGATCAAGGGCTTGATACAGAAAGCGGTACTCCTGGACACGGCTCGTATTATTAGGAGGTTCCTTCCTCTGGAGCCCTGACCGCCGGTAGCTTAGATCCTGTTCCCTATTCCGGTGGGCTACTATTTTAATAATTTTAAATGTTTTTTTATTAAGAAATATTTAAAAATGTAATTGTATGTAAAAAAAACAATAAATGAACTTTATTCAAAAGAATATTTAAGCTTTTGTCCTGTACATTGTGAATAATTTTTAGGTACACACAAAGGCACATCAACCTACACAAAACCATTTAAATCCGTAGTAGAGAGATCAGGTTATAATAGTTTAGGATAAGTTGACCTGCCGTCGTGTGTACATGCATTGTACGTCTAATCTTGTCCAATAAGGATGTGTGAGCCGAGCCATATTCAGTTTAAACTGATGCAAAGCCACTGGCTTATCTTGTGGTTTTCATGACAAGAAACGGCTATAGTTACCATAAAGAGACGCGATAACCCCATTGTTATGCCAGGAACACACCCTTACTTTGGAAGGTTTTTATGAGTTCACAAAACATCCAAAACTATTTATTACTTTCTGTCCTGCGCGGTTTCACCCGCGTCTTTAGTTGCTGCCTCGGTCCCGTTGGTAATAGCGTGATGTTGTATAACCTATGTTAATTCCTGATAATGTAGCTTAATATAAGTGAAAATATGGTTAAGATCGGTCCGGTAGTTTTGGAGGCTATCCGATACAAACAAAACAATATTTTTCCTCTTTATAATATTGGTATAGATTTGGAAAGTCAAAATGAAATGCATCAAATCATAAACTTACCAGAGAAAAATCCTACTAATATTATAAATGCGAATGTTTGTCAGGATATATGGATGTTTGTTACTCTATCACGTCAAAACGGCTGAAGGGATCTTGATGAAATATGGCACAGAGGTAGATTATGTCTGGAATAGCATATATTATTTTTTTTCGATATCACACGGGCGAAGCCGCGGGCGCCAGCTAGTACTATTAATAATAATTAAAACCGTAAAAAATCCCTTACGTATTAGCACATTTAAAAAGAACAAAGCAGCCATACTTATAAACACAAAACAGATAAAAAAGAAATTATGTTTGTGATATAAGCTTTGACTACATGAAGCTACTGCGCCGTTTAATACCGAAACCTTTTGACTATTACGTATGCAGATGGGTTTGAAATAACATTCACCTTAGGGAAATGTTAGACTGTAGCAGTTCGTGGAGGCAGTAAACTGAAACTGTGTGTACCTGGCTTATAGTACC
The DNA here is from genome assembly GCA_905475445.1 of Ochropleura plecta. NCBI lineage: Eukaryota > Metazoa > Arthropoda > Insecta > Lepidoptera > Noctuidae > Ochropleura > Ochropleura plecta. The sequence continues at coordinate 21,669,284 of FR997726.1, read as the reverse complement.
ACCACGCCTCTCCGTTATAGTGAGCATAAGCAGTGTCGTTTCGCCTTTGATAGTTGAAGGGCTTGGTAAAATACACTCTTCGGCAAACTTCTCTTAGTAGTACAAAAGTGCAATCAAAGTAATGATTTTCGATTCAAAGACAAATATAATTTAGTATTTTATAGTACACTAGCTTTTGCTCGCAGCTTCGCTCGCGTTAAATGCGGGGTAACACAGTTCCCTTTCCTTATTTGCAAGTACCTGCTACCTGTAGTTTTTGCCCTTGCACCTTATTTATTGTAATAGCAAAGCTAAGTTTTTCCTTTTCTTCCCTCTTTTTCCCTCATTTCTCACTTTTTTAAAAAGAATAATAGCCTATGTCCGTCTGCAGGGTCCCAACTATCTCTCTACTAAAATTCTATGCGCTAAAATATTTAATTATGTTAAGTTTCTGCTATTTGCATAACGGTCTTCTGGAATGAGCAGACAAGAGATCAATTTCTTTATTAATGAAAACTTGTTGGAGAATTGTGAAAGCAACAAGATTGCTAAATGCTTTAAAAACTCAATAGGAAAAGTCATTGGAAAATAAATATTGAAAAATCGTAGCTCTTTAAATAGAACTGAATATACAACGTGTAAGGTTTAATTAATTTTATAAAACAGTTTTTAACGTTATTTGTTGTGAGTTTGACTATTTCCGATTTTGACTTATCACGTGGTCTCAACCAGGTGACGTTTGTAAGGTTTAATTAATTATATTATGAAACAGCTTCTAACATTATTGGTTGTCATTTTGACTATTTCCGATTTAACTAGTCACGTAGTCTCAACCAGGTGACGTTTGTTGTACTCTAAGAGGGACAGCGGACGATTGGTGGAGCGAACAGGCGAGTGTTTCGGTGGTTCTAAATATTTAAGCTTAAGTGTATTATTGCTTTAGAGGTTATTGTAAGCTGAAATCTAAGTGTGCTGGATTAATGTTTATGAACAAGTAATAAAGTGTACATTGTGATTTTAAAACTGGAGTTTATTTTGGGTGTTTCTTACAAACGTGAAAAATTTTCGCAAATGTATTGTAAAATTTTCATCCTTTATTGTTTTACTTTGTTCATGCTCTTATCGTTCATTCTAAAATGAATAAGAGCGTAAACAAAGTAACACTATCTTTATTGAAATTAATATCTTTCTTTTACAACGAATTTGCACACCAGAAACTTTGTTATTTTTCCATCCCACAGAATTTCCATTGAATCCTCAAAAACATTTATTTAACAACAGTATAGGAATCAGCATTATCAGAAAGAAAATGATTAAGTTGAGTGATGCGAACGATTCCACCTATTGTAGTCGACTTTTATCAAATATACAGATTTTTGGAATCGTCGTAAAGAATGACGAAATACTTTTTCGCTCTATTTTTATACATTTACCGAATAGACAGTACATAACATTCACCGACGCCCTGTTGGTCTAGTGGTTAGTGGCCCTGACTGCTAAGCCGGAGGTCGTGGGTTCGATTCCCACTCAGGATAAACTTTGTGTGATGAACATGATTGTTTGTTCTGTGTCTGGGTGTGATTTATCTATAATATGTATGTATTTATAAATTATATAAGTATGTATATCAGTTGTCTGGTTACCATAACACAAGCTCTGCTTAGCTTGGGATCAGATAGCCGTGTGAATGTTGTCCCAAGATATTTCTTATATTTCTTATTACCGACAATAATTTCATATTATTATATCATCGTGGGTCTAGTGCACATAAGCGCGACTGCTGAGCTTTACGTCCTAGGTTCAATTCCCGGGTTGGGTGAAGTGTTATTGGGTTTTACCATCAGGAAATTCTTAGTAGCAGTTTTGGACTCAAATTGCTTCCTATTAAGTAGGACTCAAACCTACAATTAAACTGGAAGTCAATCAATAACTAAAAACCTTAGCTATGCAGATGATAAATGGTCCTTTAAAAACTAACTTTCACAAACCAAACTGAACGATATTCGCCACAAAGACTAAGTTCAAAACAATTCATTCTATGCAAGCGAAGCCACTTGTCAAAGCTAGAATAGTTTATCATAAAAGGTTTTGCCAACAGATTTTCTAATCCAATTATCTTTGACAGCACAATGAATTCTAAAATTGAATTTTCAATTCTGGAAGAAAAAGATAGGGTCAAAATATGTCTTCAAAGAGTTTTATCTAGTTAAATAAGTTTGAAGAGAATAAATAGTATTAGCATGACTACAAAATGCATTAGATGATCAAGAGAATAGTTTGAAGAACTTTGGGTAAGATTTCGTTTGATTTGATTTAAATATTGTGTGTACATTGGCATGACAAATGTACGTTCGACGATTTTTATCAAAAAAAATCGTCGAACGTACGTAGTTTATCAATTATGATTTTAAGATTTATTTTCTCGAAAAAATACCTATAAATAAATAGTAGTCCACCGTGTTCAGGAGACCCGCTTTATGAATCAAACCCTTGATCCAACTGCCCGACGAGAGCCTCCTTAGGTACTGTAAAACTGTACTGGTAAAGTTTTTTTTTTTATTTTAATTAAAAAAAAAAAACTTTGACTGGTGCGGTGCGTTTACAAACATTTAAACTCACATACACAAACAACGCCAGACCCGGAACAACCACCTCTAGGTCGTACAAATATTTTGTTCCGGGCTAGGATCCAACCGACGACACGCAGCGCAACAGTCGATCGCTCAACCACTGTGCCAACCGTGTCGTCATTATTTATTGGTCGAGGCTTTTGGCAATTAATCCATTGGCAGATACGACTATCGGCTCAATGATCGCTGAGTCCTCATCCCATGTAGACAACTTCGCGAGCCAGCCAGGTCAATTTACTAGATTAACTTAAGGCGCTGTACAAAGCAAACACTTCGTAAAACGTCTAGTTTTTCGTCGCAAAGTTAGCCGTATCTGTACATGCCACTAGCCAAATAAAACTTACCGTGTATAGTTCAATACATAAAGTAAAGAGTTAAACAAAATAAGTTTACAAAAGTGGTCTAGTACTACGAAAAAAAAAAAGTTTAAAAAGACCAAGAAAAAAATTTTTTCATCTCGAAATTCTCAATTTTTTCAGCGACAACCATCATATTTTTTATATCTATAACAAAGGAAATTGTATAGACTAAAGAGATATCTAAAATTTTTCAAACACAAAGCTGTATTTTTTTTATATTCAATAAAAACTGCAAAATGACCTACATTTTGGCGGACATGATATTCAAATAAAATCAAACACCGAAATATTTTCGACCTTATTTCTATTCTTTCGATGCAATACTGTCGTGTACTTGTGTCAGACCATGCCTAGTATGCAGCTAGCCTCACTTCCGCAAATACCTAAAGATTTGCTTATTGCCGCGCCTTAAGTAAGGCTGTAATTGCTTAGATGTTTGAATATGTTGGAATTCGATGTGCGGTATGGATAAAATCTGCCACGACCCTATCCGGAACAAATACGTCATGTCTCTTTTATAATGTTGTGTGAGAAGGCACCCACGATACAGTTGAAAATCCTAGTGCGTGGCAAAGTTAAAAAAAAAAAACAGATATATCACTGCACACTCAAAATATTTTATTTGAGGCTTATGTTGAAAATGACCCTATTTCTCATGAAGGATTATGGTAACTTAGCTTTTGAAATGGCCAATTTGACCAGACTTACTTTAAAAAACCGGCCAAGAGCGTGTCGGGCCACGCTCAGTGTAGGGTTCCGTAGTTTCCCGTCCGTCACAATAAGTGTTCCCACTTATGAGTTTAAAGGTGGAGGAGGAAATTATTTTTTTTTTGTACAAAAACTGTTGTGTCAATCAAGTTCAAAATAATTTTCCTAGAAAGTCCTTAAGTTCTACTTTTCAGATTTTTTTCATATTTTCTAAACTTACGGTTCAAAAGTTAGAGGTTGTTTTTTACTTTTGGAGCGATTATTTCCGAAATTATTGACATTATCAAAAATGATTTTAGTAAACCCCTATTCATTTTTAAATACCTTTCCAACAATATATCACACGTTAGGGTTGAAATTAAAAAAAAAAACACTTCCCACTTTACATATAGGGTGGCTACCCTAATAAAACATTTTTTTCCAATTTTTATTTTACCACTTTGTCGGCGTGATTGATATACATATTGGTACCAAATTTCAGCTTTCTAGTGCTAACGGTCACAGAGATTAAGCGAGGACGGACGGACGGACAGACAGACATGGCGAAACTATTAGGGTTCCTAGTTGACTACGGAACCCTAAAAAGGTCGTTTTAAAAAAAAAGGTATAAATTCTTGTTCTTTTTGAAGGATAGTTTGTTGTATGTATAATAGTTGTTATGCATTTGAAAACTTACTTGACTATGAATAAGTATTAGAAAATGACTTCCTTAACACATGAGACACATGATTGCTCGTATGTTAAACGTAATTAGCAAAAGGTGGCTATACTCAAAAGTGCCTGTAATGATCTAATTGAAATAAATGCTTTGAGTTCTGACCGTATAAGAAACAGTATGCTCCGCTCCAAGATCCAAATAGCAGACGTTGGCAACACAGCCGCAAAATTAAAGTGGAACTGGGCTGGACACATCTGGTGCATGTCGCAACAAAATTGGGCCAAACTAACAACCGATTGGGTTCCGAACAACAGGACCTGGCGACGCGGTACGCCCAGAAGGAGATGGCGTGACGAGCTAGACTTCCACGAAAGGGACTGGGTCACAACAGCAAGAGACAGAAAAAAATGGGAGGAAGGAACGGAGGCCTTTTTCCCTGCAGTGGGATACAATTGGCTCATAATAAATAAATAAAAACAAATAATCAAACTCAAATCATTTATTTACTTTTAATGCACCCTGGTACATACGAAATGATGACCTACATCGGGACCTAAAAGTTGAGTTCATCGAAAAAGTGATCCAGAAATTTGCAGAAGCTCACGAAAAGAGACTTCATCAGCATGTGAACGTCGAGGCAATCCAGCTTCTCGACCACACAAACATAGTGAGAAGGCTAAAAAGAACAAAACCGTTCGAGTTAGTGTTTAGTGATAGTGAATAGTGTAAAGTACAAATGTACCAAACGAACACAAGAACGAAGTGTATTCGCCTTAATAGAGACAATAAGAAAAGTGCTATTGGACACATTCTTAGTAAAGACAATTTATTAGTTTAGGTTATAATTTAATTACTTATTAGCCTATTTATAAGGCTAGATTGTAATAAGATTAGGGTCCATCCTATTGATGAGCCCTAAGATAAGGGAAAAAAAAAAAAAAAAAAAAAAAAAAATTTATTTGACTTACACAATAAAAGGCGCTTTAAACTATCAAGAAACAAAAGAATGAAGCTACAGTCCTCGTCACAAGGAATAAGAACTTGTAAGTACTGTAGTTGCCCATTCTAAACCGTTGATCTCTATTGAGAAAATGGAACTCTATCACAGTTGGACACTCTTTCAAATCATAATGTTTTGACAAGATTACATATATATTTATCTCTGCGTAACCTTTCAGGAACTACAAGTATTATATTGTGTTATTATCCAGCCTACTGCACGCAAGTGCTATTATTTGTCCAAACTACGTGTTGGTAATTTGCTTAACCCCTTTTTAAATAAATATAATATTATAGTTGAACTTTCTGTAAGACGGAGACAAGGTTGAAGATGAAATGAACTAACGATGCAGATGCTGCTACTGACAGCTACTTTATTGGAAAATTTATTCGGGATCCAGTCCAATCCAGTCCAAAAAGATCTTTTTTTATGTCCTGTTATATTCAAGTTTGATATAATTATGAAACAGTTAAATAATGCGATCCTTACTAATATTATAAAAGTGAAAGTGAGTTTGTTTGTTACGTCTTCACGCCTAAATGGCTAAACCGATTTTGATGAATTTTGGTACAGATATAGTTGGGACCCTGGATACGGTCATAGAACAATTTTAAAAAAATGTGAGTAAAAGGCGGAGAAAGAGGGAAGAAAAGGGGAGAAAAAGATAGTTTTTTTCGATCATCCCGCTGGTTAAAGTTAGTGTTAGCCCAAAGTAAATATGCCACGCGGACGAAGTCGCGGGCGGAAGCTAGTATCTAATTAAATTTTACAGTCAATCTCCTGCTGAATCAATTTTGTTTTTATCTTAATTCAAGAATAGATTAAAATTAATAAACACAATAACTGTATAAAAGATGAAGTATCATCTGTCGCATTGAGGACGAGCACTCAAAATAAGGAAAAATTAGCTAAATCTTAAACATACGACACGGTTAGCGCAGTGGCTGAGCGATCGACTGCCGCGCTGCGTGTCGCGAGTTCGATCCCCAGACGAAACAAATATTTGTGAACGCACCCACGATAGAGGAGAAGTTCCTAGGGTGGGGCAACGCTTTATTAAAAAACACAAATATTTGTATCTAAATATTGTATACGGAATGGGACAAAAAATTAGATAGCGATGCGAGGGATAGCGAGTACGTTGATTTAATTAACTGTTAGTTGTTCAGTATCATAATGAAATTTATATCGCTTCACTAAAGTAATAAAATGAAAAGCCTAAGGTGGATAAACCTTGCAAAATTAATAAACTTAGTTTTTGAATAACTTACAAACTTTTTATAATACGCAATTTTGAACTCTAAACACAATTTAAAAATTCTTCTTCTCTTTTGAAAACTAGTTCATATCTCTGAGCTCATATTTCATTACTTAATATTGCATGTGCACATTTTCTTTAAATGTTACTGAAAAAGTACGGAAAATTCTCGATAATATGTTCTTTACAGCTGAAGCTGAAGGATAAAATTATTTTATATTTGTATTCCGGTTCCCAAGCAAATTGAATGTTCAAGGGTACAGTAATTGATTTGGTAGAGAAATGTCGAAGTTTCTTATTAAGCTATTGCATAGCTTCTATCGCGGGCCTTGAGCGCGGGGACTGAATCCAGAAATTCCGTAACGAAAATAAACCTGACGCTCCCCACTCCGACGGGCACGGAGGTGTGGCTTGAAGGCCGTGCATTGTCTAACGTCGTTTACACAATACGGTCAGTTATTTCAATCCCGATTCTAATGTTCTAATAGCGTGGTTGGTAGAGAATCAGATAGACAATCGACATTACGCTGGTTCAAACCCAAGGTCTTGTTTTTCTTTTTGCGACTTCTTTTCATTGGAAGTACTTTTTAAATATTATATTTAGTCTTTTATTTATTGTTTATGTTGATAAAAAAATGATTCTTTTTGCGACTTCTTTTCATTGGAAGTACTTTTTAAATATTTTATTTAGATTGTTTTTATTTATAGCATAAGTTGATAAAAAATGCTATGCAATAGCTTTACCGCGGCAATCCCCGAGTGCCACACGTATTTTTTTCTTTTTATTTTATGCCAATACTTTAGATCTGCAACTACATTTTGCTGATTTGAATTTACTTCAAGTAGAGTTTTTCGAGAGCAGGATTTAAGTTTTACTTGTATTACGGATGTGATTAGGTTATTACTGAATGGGACGGTTTCCAATTGAAGAACAGACACAGAAGAGAGATGTCCAACTGTGTACTGATGTAGGCTGATAATAGGGATGGACAAGTGATTATATTTGCAGACGAACATCATCCTACTAATATCCTACTTAATATTATAAATGCGAAAGTTCGTGAGGAAGGATGTATGGATGTTTGTTACTCTTTCACGTCAAAACGGCTGAACGGATCCTGATGAAATTGGGCACAGAGGTAGATTATAGTTTGGAATAACACGTAGGATATTTTTTTTCGATGTCACGCGAGCGGAGCCGCAGGAACCAGCTAGTATAAAATAAAACACGTAGGCGTAAATAGTTATTTACACACATATTAAATCATAAAATATTAATTTAAATTTTTAATGTATTGTTGTGGTGTGGTAAAGTCTTTTATAATCGTCTTCTTTGAATTAACCAAATCAATTATTTAAATACCCAGACATTTTGGCTACTCATTTATGATCTGTGTTTGCAACTAGTAGACGAAAGATCTGTGATTTATGTAAACTCTCCTCAACTGCTTCTTTCTCCGCAAAAACTGGTACATCATTGATAAGTACACTGCGAATAAGGTTTTCCTTATTAGAAAACTTTAAGGTGGTGCGGTCACTAATATTACACGCCATTCATGTAATCCAGAGGAAGTGGCGTCGAACATAAACACAGACATATTAATATCTTCCTCCCTAATAATTACCTTCTCTCAAACCCTTAATTAAGCCCCATATTGTTTGTTATATCATATTGTTTACAGTACGCACACAAAAACATTTCCATGATAATTAATTTACGAAGGTGACGGCTTCACAACAAACCTTGGGAAAACGAATCGAAATACAGAAAAAAATATATCAAAAGTTTTATTATTAACGACTGTTTAACACGTTTTTTTCCATGTTTTCGAACCAAGATGGCGTACATATTTCGTAGATAATGATGTAGCTTTATAATGTTAACTTTATCAGAAAACACACAGATTGTTATTTCTATTTTCTCCTTATTCTAGATTTCAGTATGCAAATAAGTAAAGAAAATCTCAAAGAAAAACTTTTTCATCGCCCTCCATTTCCTTTACGAGTTGTTTTAGACCTCACAACATTCTGACGACTCTTGGGACGTACTTACGACATCTCAACGTTTTGCTTTACTTTTTCTTTTTCATTGAGTTTCTGACCACTAAATATTTAAAAAACGTGTAAGAAGGCGGATCAACTGAAAACAAAATAACAACAGTCGACGAGAATGGTTGAATGGTGGAATAAATGGCATGTGCCACCCTGGGCTGCATCATCATCTGCCTAACCTTTTCCAAACTATATTAGGGTCGGCTTCCAGTCTTACTGGATGCAGCTGAATACCAGTATTTTACATGAAGCGACTGCCTATCTGAACTCCACAACCTAGTTAGTACTGGGTAAAACGATACCCCTTAGTAAGACTTTCGGGACACTGACTAGCTGTAACGACTGTCAAAGATCTACAAATGACAGCTGGGACCAACGGCTTAACGTGCTTTCCGAGGCACGGAGGAAACTCGGTATGTAGCGGGTGGTCACCCATCCACAGAACAACCTAGGCGGCTGCTATTATTTATCCACGAGCTCCTCCCCTACGCCGCACCCTAGGCCGCATCATTGCTTAAAAAAATATGAATGGTAATGAAATATCACTTAACCCACCATTCATGTTTTTTTACTTTTTACTTATTTTTCCTCAATGGAGTAACAAATCGAACTAAAGGTTCGGCCAAATGTTTACGGACGAACTGACGAACAGTGATGGCTACTTCAATGGTACAAAATATGAACAGGGGAAAAATATTACTCAATCTTACGTCTATTTTGCTGACTGGCCAGTTGTTTTACAATGGCAGCAGCAGGAGACCATCTCATTAAAACCGTGCGCGAAAAAAAAGCAAAAGAATTCAGTCTCCTCGAGTAAATAAACAAATACTTTTTACATAACGTAACGCCTGTAATATTGTAGGGTTTAGACGTGCACGCACACATTTAACCTGCTATATTTAAGTCCCATGTAAAAGAAGGTGGACCTATTGCCCTTATCACGGGTTGACCACTGAAAACCAGCGCTGTGCTGTGGGCTCCCATAGCACAGCATCATGCTGAGTGGTGACCCACCTGTCGCACGACGTGCAAGCTATTTTTATTTTGTCCGAATCTCTATTTGTAAATGTTTGTGATGCTTTGCATGTTTAATATTTATTTTTGTTATTTTATGTGCTCGTCGTAATTTGCGACTAATAAATGTTTTTTCTTCCTTTTTTTTTTTCAAACGGATAGAGACTAGACTCCAAGGCTGCTACTGAGAAATTCACGACACTTTGCCCGACCCTTTTTTCAGTTTGTGTTTTTGAATTTTTGAAGCATGGACGACGACTCCTATGCTGCACATATTAAAGAATAAATGAACTTTGAAAATTTGTTAGTTCCGTATATTTAGGAGATATTTTATTTTGATTTTTTTTTTATTTTAAATTTTCGCTGTTTTGGGATAACTTATTTAAACTAAAATTACACCTTTCATTTCCCCATGTGTGATGTTTTTAAAGCCACAATTTGCGTACAATACTTAGTTAAATAGATATATTCATTTTTCTAAATATTTAAATAAAAATACCAAATCATACATTCAAATGATTTAGGCTGTCAATATTTGCGTAAAAGTGGAATTTTCAAAAAACGGTTTTCTTTAAACATTGCGACTTAGAATCGAACTCGGGACTCCTACATGCTCATCAGCCGCGTCAGTATTTGTATTTCCTAATCCGGGGGAAATTGTCTGTCATGTAACAACTTGATGGTAAAAAAAAACTTCCTCTATACATCTTCGTGAAGTATCTACTGTCAAACGGGTTTCTCGAAAATAGGTGCTAATTAAACTTTTGCTAATTATTGCTTTTACTCTGGACGCTCTAAATGTGCTCGTTTTTCTACATCGTTCTCACATTATGTATAATCTCAACATGAATGATGTATCCATGATTTTATAAAATATTATGATTTAAAAGAGTGTCCATGGAGTTTCTTGCCCATTCTTCTCCATAGAGATCGACGCTTTGGAATGGGCAACTACAGTACTTTCATAAGTTATTATGTCTTGTGACTGGGACTGTAGCAGCATCATTTTTTTGTTCTGTGTTTATGACATTCAAAAGTGCCTGTAATGGTCTAATTGAAATAAATGCTTTGAGTTTGAGGTCAATTCTGCAAAAGTTCATTATTTATGGAATTATACCCATAAATACGCCAGTCTATATTTTATACAGAACGTTCGAACAGCTTTCGTTTACGCCTACCGATTGAGTTATAAATTTTGAAAGTTCGCCCGAACGCTGGAGTCAAACATTTATTATCACTACAATATTGTATGTTGCGAAACAGAGTATGTACAGGATAATCCGAATATTCAATGCTTTTTCGCTTAAATTGTGTTCAAAGTTCAGAGTTGCTTACACTGAATTTTTTCTTGTTTAATAAATGTGTTTTGAATATAAGTTTTTAAACAGACATAGTCATCAACAGTTTCGTTAAGACCATCATTTACCTAGCCTTTTCTCAGCTATGTTGGGTCGGCTTCCAGTCTTACCAGATTCAGCTGATTACCAGTATTGCACATGGAGTGACTGCCTATCTGACCTTTACAACCCTTTTAATAACTGGGTAACACGATAATCCTTGGTAAGACTGGTTATCAAACTTTCAAACTATTGACTATCTGTAAAAACTGTTAAAGAACTACAAATGACAGCAGGAACCAATGGCTTAACGTGCTTTCCGAGGCACGGTGGAAACTCGGTATGTATCGGGTGGTCACCCATCCGCGGGCCTAGGCAAGCGTGGCTTAATCTCAAGATCGACTTATGCTGCTGTTTTTATTTAGCTACAACTTCCTCAGTGTCGTCAACACTAAAACGGGATATTTACCATGTATGTTTTCTATTTGTTGCTGTTGTGTTACAAGCACCATGATCACGAATAAACGGTAAATATCCCGTTTATGTATATTGATTACGATAAAGCACTTTATTGATAAAGCACCGTGCACCAACAAATATTGTATTGAATTTCTCTGGGTAAAAAATTATACGAAAGCAACTCTGTTTTTTTTTTATGACCAGACTCAAACTCAAAGCATTTATTTCAATTAGACCATTACAGGCACTTTTGAATGTCATAAAAACAAGAACAAAAAAATGATGCTGCTACAGTCCCAGTCACAAGACATAATAACTTATGAAAGTACTGTAGTTGCCCATTCCAAAGCGTCGATCTCTATGGAGAAGAATGGGCAAGAAACTCCATGGACACTCTTTTAAATCATAATATTTTATAAAATCATGGATACATCATTCATGTTGAGATTATACATAATGTGAGAACGATGTAGAAAAACGAGCACATTTAGAGCGTCCAGAGTAAAAGCAATAATTAGCAAGAGTTTAATAGATGAATTAAAACAAACCGTGACCTATAGTGTTTTCTATTTTGATAATCCGTTCTACCGTTGTCATAACTAATGTCATATTGTAACTCAAGTGGCAAATAATATAATACCAAAAACGCGCCTCATGCTTGTCATACACTCTTTAACTACAAACCTTTGTAGGTACCTATGTCCTTAGGTAGGGTTACATAACCAGGACAAGCTAGTATGTTACCCTTTTCAAAATACAGCGGTTGTCACAAGTTCACTACAACCAAACAGATTTTCCCACATCCAGACATTTTCAATTCACAGTTTCATATTCCCAAAAGGTTAAATGCCAGAAAACTTGAATAGATCATTACACACAATTTCATTTGATCCTTTGATTTACATGATCTGTTTAAATTGTGAAAGCGTTCCCTCGCCAGAATATTCGCGACTTAGCGGTGTAGTGGGTTCGATTCTCGCACAGAACAAATATTTGTATGGCCTAAAAATAGTTGTTTCGGGTCTGGGTGTTTGTGTATGTGAGTTTAAATGTTTGTTAAAAGACTTTGCCTGTTTCATTTACGGTAAATGAAAGAAAAAAAAACGTATTGAGATTTTACTTTCGCTTACGTTATAGACGAGTAATTTATTTGTGACGAGTCAGTGAGACCCTTGAAACGTTATTTGATTGTGGAACAATAAATTGTTATTATGCCGTTTGTTGTTGTATTTTTGTAATGTTTTCCTGTTTTCTGAAGTCTTTTTTTGGTCATTAGTGATTCGAAGCTTTGTTTAGATACACCAAAGATGTTAAATGAGGTAACAATACTCCAGTCTAGTGAGAGCTTCGTGTGTTTAACATGTAGGTGAGGATACTTACATAATTATACAAAACACGAAATTAACTAAACATTATCACCTTATTTAACTCAGCATCTAAATCGGGCCTCTTCTTTGTGTGTGTTTCAGAGTGAGTGGGTCGTAATCTACCATGCGGGCCTGACGTCATTTCATTGAACTTTAGTTTCTACGATGTTTTGAAAGAGGTTGATAAAATTATTTACAAAAAAAGCCTGCCTGACTACGAACACAACATTCAATTTTTTTTTTTAAACTTTGCTCCACACTAGGAATTTCTCTTGTATTGTGGGTGCGTTTACAAACATTTTAACTCACATAAACAAGCAGCCAGACCCGAAACAACTACCTGTCGGTCACAAAAATATTTGTTCCGTGCGAAGATCGAACCCGTGACACGTGGCGCAGCAGTCAAACGCTTTACTACTGCGCCAACCATGCAGTCAAATTCAAATTCGTTGGGTAACAAATGCTTTTAAAATACAGAGGTGGACTTATCCTTACTAATATTATAAAAGCGAAAGTGAGTTTGTTACGTCTTCACGTCTAAATGGCCCAACCGATTTTGATGAATTTTGGTACAGAGATAGTTGGGAACGTGGACACTTTTTTTTTAAAAAAGAGTGAGAAATGAGGGAGAAAGAGGACAGAAAAGGGAACACTTAGCTTTGCTATTACAATAAATATGACGCTATGGCAAAAACTACAGGTAGCGGGTTCCTTCAAATCAGGTAAGGGGAACTGTGTTACCCCGAATTTAATGCGAGCGAGCCGCGAGCAAAAGTTGCTTTATAAATTCCACCTCAGTTGCCCTCCAGACATACAGTTATTTCGTAAACATTGCTGTAATTACTATTAGTTAGAATAAAACATTTAGATTAAACTGCGAGCTACCAAAAGAACTGTCGCTAGTCAGCCCAGTAACCTCTCAGCCAAATGAAATTACAAAATGCGTCACACAAAGTATTTTCATATCTCTGTGCCGAGAGTCGTCCCCATGTCATCTGTAAATCCTTGTGACATTTAGAGATCGCACTGTTGTCGTACGAAAACTACTGTGTAATGAAATATAAGGATTCTTTTGACAAGTACAGAAGACTATCAGAAAACCATTTAATTGTATTAGCATTGATTTATACCAACAAAAGAATGTTATATCATCGCTCACGTGTTTTTTTAGGGTTCCGTAGTCAACTAGGAACCCTTATAGTTTCGCCATGTCTGTCTGTCCGTCCGTCCGTCCGTCCGTCCGTCCGTCCTCGCTTAATCTCTGTGACCGTTAGCACTAGAAAGCTGAAATTTGGTACCAATATGTATATCAATCACGCCGACAAAGTGGTAAAATAAAAATTGGAAAAAAATGTTTTATTAGGGTAGCCACCCTATATGTAAAGTGGGAAGTGATTTTTTTTTTAATTTCAACCCTAACGTGTGATATATTGTTGGAAAGGTATTTAAAAATGAATAGGCGTTTACTAAAATCATTTTTTGATAATGTCAATAATTTCGGAAATAATCGCTCCAAAAGTAAAAAACAATGTGTCCCCCCCCCCCCCTCTAACTTTTGAACCATAAGTTTAGAAAATATGAAAAAAAATCTGAAAAGTAGAACTTTATAAGGACTTTCTATGAAAATTATTTTGAACTTGATTGACACAACAGTTTTTGTACAAAAAAGACAAAAAGTTGTACAAAATAATTTCTGGACTAAGTTTGTAGTATAATCGTATATGCAAGCATTTTTTTTAACTTCGTTTACATATTTTATTATCCTGAACGTATCTTTTTTCAAACAAAAAAAGAATTATTGAAATCGGTTCTCGCAATCCAAAATTACCACCGAAAACTTCATGCACTTCTTGTCTTTGAATTAATTAGTAACCCAATTCCCCGAGAGATGGCGCTGTAGGTACTTATTACATTGGATCGGGTATTACCGAATTGTTCGGTTGGTCTCTCCTTGGCATTGGCGGTATCTTATAACTACATAAAACTTCTATCAAGAACATGCTAAGGCAATTTAGAACAAAACTAAAATTCATTTTTTTAACACCATCAAAATGTTAAGGTAAAAACCAGTTCATAAATGGTTCGATAGATGGCGTTGCGTAATGACGTAATTTTTTTAAAAGTCGATGTTAAGATTTTCCGTGCTTTCATGACCTACCGTGGTAAAGAACACTTATTGTGACGGACGGGAAACTACGGAACCCTACACTGAGCGTGGCCTGACACGCTCTTGGCCGATTTTTTTTAACTTTGCCCCACTTTGGTATTTCTCCTGTATCGTGGGTACATTTACAACCATTAAACTCATATACACAAACAGCCAGACCTGGAACAACTATCTGTAGGCCATACAAATATTTGTTCCGTGCGGGAATCGAACCCGCGACACGCAGCGCAACAGTCGATCGCTCAGCCACTACGCCAACCATGTCGTCTTCGTGAATAATTGTTGCCATCATTCAAAAACAAAATTCAAAATATTATTTCACATAAGCCTACATTGGGCACTTATAAAACGTCGAAAAACGCGCAGGTTCGGGTTGGTCGTTTCCTATGGAGAAGAACCGGCAAGAAACTCCATGGTTACTGTCTATTATCCTGCTCTTATACCGATTTATTTGGGCAATGACAAGTCTGCCCAGCATTCTTCTTTTTCCATACTATTACTGGTCCTCTTATCAGTTACCTCCTTTCTTGTCCTATTAGCCTTCACACAGTCCAACAATCGCTTTTCACATTCATACTCACTTGCCTCATTCTTCCGCATCACATGCCCATACTACGACAACCAATTAACACTAATTTATTCAGTCACCAGCGCTATTTTCAGACTCTATCTAGATATCAAGTAACTGAAAACTATATGTCATTTCTAATAAAAATTGTTATAGTAAGCTTTCAAACCACATTTCCCTTACTCCAAAAACGTCAAAAGATTGAAATGAACTTTTTTTTTCATTGTTAATGTCATGCCATTCCCCACTTCTATTCATAATAACACTAATAATACATACATAGAAAGTTCGTATTTGTGTGTGTATGTTTGTTTCTACTTCAAACGCTCAAACGTCTGAAATGATTTGGATGTTTGGTATGTCGATAGCTTATACCCTGGATAAGACATAGGCTACATACTTTAACGGCAAAGAGGCAAAGAAGTGGACGATACCCTGGGCAACAGCTAGTTCCTAATAACAGTAAAGACAGACCTAAACAGACATTATATTTTTCATACCTACGTATTGTTTTATACATTTCGTCTCTCCGAAAGATTTATGGTCTAAACTATTACATTCTTCCCCAAGAGTATTGCGGTTGCTCTCTAAATACGAGACTCGCTTAAATCTAAGATTTCTCTGGAGAGTTTTTGTTAATATTTAGGCTATTAAATAATAATGTGGTTATCATGTAAAGGTGCTCCCTCACCGGGAGCATTCGCGTGTAATGTAACGTTACAGATTTGAGCATAACATCAGTGAAGGAGGAGAACCGAGCATTACAATGCGCACCTTGTAATGATACAATGTGTAATATCTTGATACAACTTGTAACATCAATGAATTTAACTTTAATTTAAATGAATTTATTTTTTTAAGGTTAATATTGCCGCACTCAGCATAACGACCGCTTCGTCTGACATCTGAAATGCTCAAAGTCGAATCAATATGTTACATTACACGCAAATGCTCGTTAGTCAGGGAAGTATTATTGTAATGTAATGCTCAAAGTCGAATATATTATGTTACATTACACTCAAATGTTCGTAAGTCAGGGAGGTATTATTGTAATATAATGCTCAAAGTCGAATCTATAATGTTACAATACACGTGAATGCTCCCGGTGAGGGAGCACCTTTAGAGTCAATTTGAGAAAGGTAATGTTGGTTACATAGTGTATAGGATTGAGCCTTTTTTTGTAACTGAGACTAACTACAGCTACAGATGTATGTTATGAACGGCTTAAATTCAATATTTAAGTTAATTTGATGTTTTTTAAATGATAATATTTATGATCTTTGCTGATGATAGTTTATTTTATTTTTACTGTAGTCAAAGAATTTCAAGTATTATTATTTAGTAAATAAAATCTTGAAATTATATTTGTGTTTGTCTAAATGACAAACACAAATATAATTTCAGGATTTTATACAAGTTTTTACAATTGATTACTATATACAAACTATAAATAGAAACAAACTAATAATAAAAATATATACAAGTAAATAGTAAATTACAGGGCGTCAAAATTGTTTAATCGTGTTTGTTAATAAATTAAAAAAAAAAAACAAAAACCGGCCATGGCGAGTCGGATTTGCGGACCGGGGGTTTCGTACTAAACATTGCACTAAGCCAAATATTAACTGTATTGGAGAACAAACTAGAATTTGTTGTTGGAAAACTGTTGTCGCAATATATCGACTTATGTCACGGTTAGTTTACCAACTGCAATAAAGTTTTTAATCATATTTTCTTTTTGATGCAACTACATATTTACGATTTTCGGATTTTTCACTTTACTATTTTGCTTCTTCCCAAATAGCATAATTTTTAGTTTCTTTACGAATGTTTGGGAAATGCGACACAAACAGCCATATCATTTGATTGCGTAGACTTAGAGGGTTAATTTTATTAAAACTTCAAGGGATCGTTTTAATTCAGTATTTGGTATTAACTCCTCAACCTTGGAAAAAAAATGTCGCTAAAAATAACAGAGGCACCCCTTATGAGAAAATGGCGTCGCAAATACCGTCACTTACTAAAATACATATTACTCTACAATCAAACCATATTTTATCGTTCTGTAAACGACAATGTACTAACTGATATATTTCCTATCTATCAGGTATCAAAATAAACCGAAAATCGAAACAGTGTATTTGTGATTCACTTCGAAAAATGAAAATTCACCTGAAGGTCCGGATTACAAGAATTTGATGAATACCTATTCAAACAAAATCCAAAGAACAAGGGCCTTGGTTATCTAATTATGTAAACAATTTGACGAGAGAGCTCCAGATGTTTACAATAACAGTATAAAACAATATAAAACAAACACAGCAACACGGTGACTCACTGTCATGCACTCAGAAAAAGCGCGAAATGTCAATGACGAAAAACAAAAAAACCAAGCACAGATTATGTAATATGTTGCGGTCACGAGTTAGCAAATTTAACAAAGGACGTAAATAACTAAACTTCTTCTTACAAAAGTAGTCTGTAAACACAAGAAATAAGGTGTAAATTCAAGGAGCAGCTACGCGGCAGCCGGCTGCCGCTTGGGATTTGACGGAATGGCGCGGTTCGTAGACGCGACAGCCGGCTGTCGCTCTATTTGATATCTACACGCATTCCCGAGATAACGGGTCTTGATAGACAGACAGACGGTCAATAAAGTGAAAATAAAGGTTTCGGTTTTTTTCCTCTTGAGTGACAGAACCCTAAGTAGAAAAAACCTAGGGATTTCTACTTTTTCAAATTATAAATCTAATCAAGACTGAAAATTTTAATGTAAAAAAACAGGTTTAAATCCGATTTATTTGCATAAAAATCCAATTTGTAAGAGAGCCGAACTAGTTAAGAACCGTTTCGTTCAAGTAGACCAACAAATTGCTTCGTATTTGTTAACAAGGGCCTTTAACGAAGATTTGGACCCTAAAAAGGGAAACTTTAATTTCAATGTACTTAGCCATTGAAAGTCTTAGAAAGGTTGAGGACTCGATCAATCAGTAAAGTATTTTATTTATCTATATTTTTTTATTCACAAGTATGCATTAGACATTAAGTCCACCTTTGTACAGTTTTACTGTAAAAAGACTAATATTTATATTATCATTAGCTTTTGCCCGCGGCGTTGCTTGCGTTAAATTCGGGATAACACAGTTCCCCTTTCCTGATTTGCAGGTACCTGCAACTTGCAGCTTTTACCCTTGCGCCTTATTGATTTGTAATAGCAAAGCTACGTTTTCCCTTTTCTTTACTACTTTCTCCCTCATATCGCACTTCTTTTTAAAAAAAAAAACCGTCTCCTGGGTCTCAACTATCTCTGTACCAAAATTCATCAAAATCGGTTTAGCCATTAAGGCGTGAAGAGGTAACAAACAAACAAACTCACTTTCGCTATATATAGTAAGGATTTTTATAATATGTACAAAGGTTAATATTTTTCGGATGGTATTTAAAAGTACTTCAATTTATTCCCATTTCGTTTACTAATTTTGCCTGTGTTGCACCAAATATACTGAATGTGCACCAAAATATGTTAATTAAAATATGTCATAACGAGCAACAGCGCACTACAATAAAAAGTGTTATATCTTTATCCATTTTCTATTAATGCAAGTCGTTACTCGTAGGGGGTCACAGTTTTAACCTAACCTAACCTACGCATTTTTTAAACATTCAGGAAAGAATATTTGGTGCACGATCAGTATTTTTGGTGAACACAAAAATATTATCCATATTTTTCTACCAGTCTACCTTAGGGTGATGCATCCACAAAACACAGTAGGTGCAGTAACAGAAAAAAAACCGGCCTAAAGCGAGTCATACTCACGATCGACGACTTTCGATCATCACGTGGGGTAAAGTAAGCGTTAGCCCAAAGTAACTATGCCACGCGGACAAAGTCGCGGGCAAAAGCTAGTAAGCTAATAAAAGCGTGTTAAAAAAATGTGTGTGTCAGCTCCGACGCACGACTGGAGTTTACTCCTTAAGTACAATATATATATATATTTATATATATATATATATATATATATATATATTGTATATGTATTTATATATATATATATATATCATAAAAAAACAAATAATTAAAAATATCACTGACGGACGACAAATTTCATAAAGCGCCATCTAGTAATATTCAAAAACACCATAAATGATAAATGATAAATGATGTTTATTTTGCAAGTAGGTTTTCACAAACACTTTTACACGTCTTTTTTTTTTAAACTAGATGAGGTCGGTGTTTCGTATCCGACTACTCTGAGAAGAAACAGCCGAAACAAACTCAGAGGTCATAGTCTCTTTTAAGGTCCAGACAAAATATCTTGGTCAACTTACATGAGGACTATGCAGACTAGTGTCTGAAATGGTCTTTTTAAGAAAGCACCACACAGATTGAGTGGACCTGTCCAGTCAGTGCACGCATTTGTCAGTTATCGTGTAGCTCGACTCAAAACCCAAGGAGCTCAACGAAACGACGAACAATACCAAAAAAAAGGACATTTGTGTAGGTCCCTTATAGTACTCAAACTGCCAGACAATCGTCAAAAACAAACAAAGTAAACAAAAGTTATGGTCCACATGGTCCTCACATTTACAATAAACAACTACAGACTAGAAAATATTTACAAAATTAAATTAATGAGATCATAATGAAATCATAAAATGTCACAAATCAAAAAATAATAATAAAAAAAATGTAAAGTATAAAAAAATTAATAAAATATAAATAATAATGTCAAATCATCAAATGTCAGTGTATAAAATAAAGGAATAAACAATAAATAATAGAAACAAAGAAAAATTTTGACACTCACTGAGCAAATTAAATTGGAGCAGCTTAATCCCAAGCCTTTTTATCTTCAAGGTAATGATTAACATTATAGTAAGCTTTCAGAGATAGCTTACGTTTTACAAAAGATTTAAATTTATTGAGGCTTAGTGTTTGAACATCGTTTGGGAGTTTATTATAATAACGTATACATTGGCATGTGAACGTACCCCCTATTTTTTTGAGCCTCGTTGCTGGAACAACAAATTTATGTTTGTTCCTCGTATTTATGTTGTGGATATCACTGTATTTTTTAAACAATTTTATATTTTTATGCGCGTACAAAAGGTTTTCGTAAATAAACTGAGAGGGCACAGTAAGCATATTAATATCTTTGAATTTTTCTCTGAGGGAGTGTCTGGGACTTAGTTTATAAATTGATCGAATTGCCCTCTTCTGCAAAATAAAAATTGACTGAATATCGGCGGCATGGCCCCACAAGAGAATACCATACGACATCACACTGTGGAAATAACTAAAATAAACTAAACGGGCTGTCTCTAAATCAGTCAAATCACGAATTTTTCTGACGGCGTATGCTGCAGAGCTAAGTTTTTTTGACAACTTATCTATATGAGGGCCCCACTGAAGCTTAGCATCCAAAGTTAAGCCTAAGAACACTGTGTTATCTTCCGGTTTCAACTCTTCATCCTTGATAAGTACACTAGTTTCCACTTGTCTAACATGAGGTAACGTAAACTTAATGCATTTGGTCTTTTTCTCATTCAGAAGTAAATTATTAACGTTAAACCAATTAACAACCACTGCCAGAGCGCTATTAACATCGTCAGTAGCTAGCTGCTGACGTTTTAGTTTAAATAAAAGAGAAGTGTCGTCTGCAAACAACACTACATCATGATTATCCTTTATGAGGTAAGGCAAGTCGTTTATATAAATAAGAAACAAAAAAGGGCCAAGAATTGAGCCTTGTGGTACTCCCATTCTTACTACAGATCCGGGAGATCTTTTCCCGTTGACATCAACTCTTTGAATCCTACCACTCAAATATGACGTAAGAAGATTCAGAGAGGCGTTCCGGATTCCGTAGTGGTGTAGTTTCCTGATTAATGTTTTATGGAGAACGCAATCGAAAGCCTTGGACAAATCGCAAAAAATGCCCAAAGCATCGCATTTATCTTCCCAGGCATTATAAATGTGTCCTAAAAGTTCAACACCGGCATCAGTAGTTGAACGACCCTTTGTAAAACCGAACTGTTTATTATGCAATAACTTATGTTTGTTGAAAAATCTTTGCATTTGTTCCAAAATTATTTTTTCAAAAATTTTACTAAAAGTTGGTAGCACAGAAATTGGTCTATAGTTAGTGGGGTCTGATGTACTACCCGATTTAAACAATGGTATTATTTTACTATTTTTCATTAGATCAGGAAACTCACCGCGGTCAATACAATCATTAAATATAACAGCTAGAGAAGGAGCTACAATAGTTATAATGGACTTAGCAACGTCCACAGAATAGGTGCGTGTGCACCAAAAACGTAACGAGGTCATTCATCAGTATATTTTACACCTCACATTTTTCTCATACCGGGCGCCTTATATATGAAAATCGATTCTTAAGGAGTAAACTCCAAAAACGGAGACTTTATACTATTCGTGAGCGCAATAGCGTACTTGGAACCCGTTGGCGAGCCAATATATCGACTAGGAGGTTTAATAGGATTATTTTCTCTTGAGCATTGGTCTGGCACAGTGCCAATATGTGGTGTCGCGAAGGATTACGATGGCAGAAAATGCAGCGCTAACATTTTCTTTAAAGCTACGAGTAAATACGTGAGTCGTGATATTTAGCTATTGAATCATGTGTTTGTAACCCGTGCATTTTGATATTGGTATAGTACAGTTTTTTTTTTGGGGTGGGAAATCATCAAATAACTTCCCCCGCTCTGGGAGCAGGGAGGAGTGTCAGGCTTGTACTGACTAAAACCCAACCATGTACCTTCTGTTGCCCTTTACGTTCCGGGTCTATGGTATCTCTTTCGAACAACCCGCAACCCCGGCAGGCGGAGGCCCTGGCAGGCGCCTCTGCTTTGCTGACATCTCTTTGAGGCGCGCGTGAAACACTACGGACGGACGGACGGTGAGCTACCCATAGCTCACCGTCCACAGGCACAGGTACAGTGTCCACAGGTACAGTGTTGAAGTGGTTATTAAAACTAATGTGGGTTTGATTTTAAAAGTATGTTTGTAACGCAACTATGATATCGTAATAACTACTAGTGTAGGGCATATTTTTAAAGAAAAACCGGCAAAATGCGTGTCGGACTCACGCATTGACGGTTCCGTATGGGTTTGCGACATAAACGTCCATAACTTTATACTGCGTAGATTTGAAAGGTTCATTTTTTCATAGCTCAAAGGGACTACTGACTTGGGTATTTGGTTTTAATTTCAACTTGATAGCTTTACGCGTTCCCAAGATATCCAGACAGATAGACGGACAACATAGTGATCCAATTAATAAGGGTTCCGTTTTATCCTTTTCAGTCCTTTCGTACGTAACCCTAAAAAAACGGTGAAAATTTCAGAAATGTTGAAACAAAAAGTTTCCTTGCTTTGAAACACCGCGAACTGCGGAGTTACATTACTTTTAAAATTTAATTTGAATAAAATAACAGCAGCGAAGTTTCTAGCATTATAAAATCTGAAAATGTTTAAATATTACAACGATTTTTACCATAAAAAGTTTTTGTATTAGATGATGGAATATTTCAGAGTGATTAGTAAGTAAATACTACAATTGTAACCTTTATTAACACATCCGGCAGATTTCACAGAAATGTTTCATGTTGTGTGATTTTTGTGAAGTGTAGTTATAAATTATTAGCAAGATAAAAATTGGCAGAGGCCTGATATGTCAGTTTATCAATTATTTTTGCTGTTTTAAGGTCTAATGATAGATGAACGAACGCGTATAAAATTAATACAAATTGCATGGATCAGCCCCATTCAGCTAAATCATTTTGAAGGGATCTAAATGACCCGACAAACCCGCTACCATTAGTGAGACATTTAAGTGAGCATGACACTCTCAACCACCAGCGCATCGTCAAGTCAATGATAGTACATAGCACTTACATATAGGTTTTATTTTATTAGACAATACTTAAAAAATTATTCAAGATAGTCTTACAATTTTCTGCAGCTTCCACAATAACTTCAGATGCTAATTACTGAGTTTACACCTATGGGTGTGGAGCAGGACCAGCATTGAGTTAAGCATTTTTTATCTTAAATATAGTCCCCCAACTTATAATATGCTTTAAATTTCGTCTCATTCAGTTCTACTACAACTGAATGGGATGAAAGTTAAAACTTGTGGGGAGGTATTTTATTGTGATATTTTAGACAATCCTTTGCAAGGTTGTCACTGCTGCATTGCCAGTGTTTTTAAGTAGGTAATATACCTGAGTGCGGCTGTAACACATTTTAAAGATAAAATGTTTAGGAAATGTTTCCTATTCGAAGATAACTAGCTTGTTCATTTACTCATTAAAATACATACTTAACAAATTTTTGACAAAACCATCTTTAGTTTTATGTATTTTTCAAAGAAACGACCTTTGGACTAAAAATATTATCTCAAAGTTTGAACAAACACAAAGAAACTTACGTAACTTGTATAAGAAAAGAAAGAATGAAGGTCAAAGTTTTTGGTATTCAAATTGAGGTGAAAAGTAAGCGTGTTTCGATTACATCCGTCATTTACGAGGATAAGTCTTTATCTTTTTTATTTTTTCCTTTCGTTGGAAATTCTTCTGTTCTTTGACTTTCACGGTTGTGTTTATTAAATTGCTTTATGCGTAGATGTCTAACTTATTTTTAATTTTATCCTGTTTTAGTTCCGATTTAATTTTAAATGCAATGAAATCAGGAATTTAATTAATATAATACAGGTTTTTTAGCAGAGGGGACATTTTTCACAAAAAAAAATGTAAAAAGATCTTTGACTTTTGTAACATGTCATGTATTTTTCTTATCTTTGGGCAATAAATTATTATTATTAATATTATAATAAAAGCCAGCCAAGAGCAAATCAGACTCGCGCACTGGGTTCCGTACCGTACCGTACCGTATCTTTGGCTGCGTAAACTTAGGTGGTTATTTTTTTACAGCAAATCGATATCTCAACGCGTTCTTGAGGCAATGGGTCTTAACAGACGGGAGACGGACAATAAAGTGATCCTATAAAGGTTCCGTTTCCTCGTGTGGTTCAAACCCTTAAAAAATGTTTAACAATGATTTTGATGATAATGAAATAACAACACAAATATATTACAGTACAAAACTTCCACACCAACGTGCGAGACTCGCCATGTCATTTGAAAAGCTTCCTTCAAGTGCGGTAAATAGTTGCAATGAGCCACACATCACAGTGTTACTTGGTTTCTTAAAATTTTCTATTTCTTTTCCAAAAGGAATATGATGAAAGGAAGCAAAAATCACATTAAACCAAGCATGTGTTAACTCAGCACACACGCTTACATCAGCACAAAGTTGGAACAAGGGATATATTCTTCACTGCGTACGCTGTTCACTCATATTGCGTCATAACTTAGGAATCGCTAAGTTATTGGATTTTGTACCAAGTTTCAGAACAAAATATTTGACAAATTTTACATACTAAAAATTAAATTTTAAAAATCGAAAAAGTCGACGACTGCCATAAAAATTAAAAGAAAAAAATAGAAGTCCAGTATCCTAAGAATGAGGTACCTAAAGGAATATCTGCGACTTTAACTATCGGGACCCATTATTGGAAAGATTTGAACCGGTCTAAATTTCAAATGCCTAATAAATGATACCCCACTGGATGTAGTTCGTCGACTTTTATTTTAATTTTTCACAGTATGGCGTCCGGCTGTTTCCATATTTAATTCTACTTTAGGTTGGCTTCCAATATTCTTGTCTTTAGTGACACTCACTAAATTAAAAAAAAAACTATTGACGTAAGAACCATCAAAATTGATTTATGTAGTGCCAAAAAGGAAGAGGTCTCGAAAGAACCATATAACTTATTATATAAGTTGGAACTTTTTCTTTTTAGATGAGAAATTATCAAATAAATTTCCCCGCTCTGGGTGGAGTGTCAGACTCAAGTACAGACTAAAAGCCACCCATGTTCCTTCTACTACCGTTCATGTTTCGGGGCCGAGTTATCTCTTTCGAACAACCCGCAACACCGGCAAGCGGTGGCCAAGTTTGAACTTTGACATCGAATATTTCAACTACGTGAGATGTTTTTAATACTAACTCTAGACTTATTTAGCTAAGTTAATAACCAAAACCTTCTAAAGATAGAAAAATATCCTGTATATTTTTTTAAACATCCAAAGAAGTTGAACATAAGTTTAAAAAAGTAAATTATAGGAAAAAAACACTTAACTTCTGCTTCAGTAATGTTCAAATTTGTTCAAGAATCACGCTTCCATTTCACAAGAAAATCTTCGTCATTTAAAATTCACGTGAATGTAAAAGTTTTTAGCTACGTTTTTAAACTTTTAATGTTCGCCCTATGGCATGTTTCTGTCCCCCTGCTGATATGTTTCAAAACTTTGTGAGACATTTTGGTCGCTAATATCATGAATGTCCATTGTTACAGATTGGCTATAAAAAAATGGGGCCTCATTAAGAAATGGAACATTTCTTATTCTTGGCGATGTTTAGTAGAGTAAAACGAATGAACAAAGGAAATCCCCACGGACAACTCGACTGCCTCACAGGTTGTGGGACAGCCGACAGACCAGCTTATCCTGCCTTTTTCTCTAACATAAAACAACACCTTTTTAATACACTTCTTTGAAAACTGGCTTTAATTGTACTACGATTAGGTTCAACATCAATCGCAACGAGAGCTCTATTTTTTTCTTAATTAATCTTTCCTTATGGATCAACATTGATTTTTAAATATTCATATTTCGAATTTAATTTTGTCATTAATTCATCTTCAACAGTAATTTTTTGGCTCATTACGTTTTTGGATCACGGCTAGCAGCCACATGTGCTAGTTGTTGTTTTTTTTTTAATATTTTTTTTACTAAGCTGTATCTATTTTTAAAAGTTGTAAAAACAGTTTGTGAATAAGTTTTTGTGCAGTTCAGTTTGTGATATTTCACCTAATCTATTGTTTATTTTCACCTTCGGAGATTAAAGCTATTAAAACCCTGTAGTGGCTATTATTTCTACTCCTGTCCCAATTGACCTTCAGCCTCGCTCGGAGGGCACCAAGCGAGTGTTACACCGCTATTCTATCTTTTCTTTTTTTTTTAGAATGGCATCTCGCAGTTCAACCTAGGAGGTTGTCGTCTGCTTAACCGGGCGAGTCCTGTGGATGCCTTAAAAATTAAGACCTCCAGCCATGGTAAAAACTTACAAACTAAGCGACTACACGCTAAGGGCACCCCCTGTGCGGTACGCGCCTCGGCTTAGGGCGTCGCTGAGGGAGGACAGCAAGGGACAGGCTGGATCTGAGTGATGGACTGATTTGAACTTACTGGCTCAGCAGCGCGGGCTGGCTCTTGCAAGGGACGGGTGGGTATTATTTATCGCTATATTTGATACATATATCGTACTAATATTTATACTTACACAATTTCAGTACTATTTTTATATTGACAGGCCAGCTTAATGGAATGCGTCAATTATTGTACGAAACGTGTCGATGACGAAACTTTTCTCTTCCAACATTTGACTTTACTAATACCAAGTGAAGATTAGGGGTCTAAAATTGGCTCTTTAGTAGAATTTATTTTTAAAATGGTCATGGTTTGCAAGTTAGTGGCCATTTTACGATTAAACGAAATTCAATTTTATTTCGAATTATAGACCTCCAGATACGATGTTATTTAATAACTTTAAGTCTAATTACTTTGACGTAAGTGATTTCGTCTCAGACAGTAAACAAAGTCTGTCATGTTATTTATTGTGTCATATTATATTGACACTTGACAGTGATGTGAAACTAAGTCGGGAAAGTAATTAATGGCAGCAGTTTGTTGAGAGAAACAGCGCTTAATAATGTTCAAGATTACTTTGGGTTAGTAATGCTCCACAGTCACTAATGAAATAGTCATTTAACTTACAAGACAATTATTTATTTGTTGTGAGTGCTATGTATTATATCATTACAATTTCACAAGTTATTATGCCTTGTGACCGGGACTGTAGATTCATTTTGTTTCTTGACATTCAAAAGTGCCTGTAATGGTCTAATTGAAATAAATGATTTGATTGATTGAATAAGTCATTGCTCACTTTACAAAACGTTGAATAAGATATGAAGTTAACAAAAGTCAACAAGCGTCTAAGATGATCAGGTTAAGCTGTCCGTGGATGGCTCACTACCATTCCGAGTATCTTAGCCTTGGAGAGCACGTTAAGTAAGTGGTACAAACCAGCTGTGAATTGTAGATCCTTGACTATCGTTATAGGTAATATGTAAACGTATTACCCAGCACTGGGTTGTGGATGTGGAGGTCAGATAGGCAATCGCTCCATGTAAAGTATTCAGCTGCATCCATTTCGACTGGACCAGCCTGGGGCTGCCTGCATCACAGGCAGGACGGTGAAGATGGTTGTGGTTGGTGATGATGCATGGTTGTAAATTTTGAATGTATTTTAATTTAATTGCAATTTTTAATTTATTGTTTTTTGTTTTTATATTTTTAATGCAATTTATATTGTTATGAAATAAATTACTTTGACTTATTTGACGGCCAGAATTTTATCGTGTTTTGAATTAAATAAATAAATGTCACAAAATTAAGTAAACGTTGAAAGTAACGCATTATATATTTTTTTCAAAAGGAAATATGGTTTACTTAAGAATATTAAATTTTATTGTATTATTGTGCTTCGGAAAAGCTACGTAACTTGTTTTTTAAAGTTTTGTGAACCTTTAATTTCAACAACCACATAACATGTAAGTACTTTCCTTTATTTTCTTCTCAATAAAAAAGACTACCAAAAAAGAGAAATAAGTTTAACTTGAAGTCGGTGACTTTCGTTTGATTCATCGACTTTTTTGCCACCGCCTTTTAAATTTCAACTTATTTTCCACTGTGTTGTGTTATTTTAGAAGTTCGTGTTTTTTTTGCAAATCATTTTTGTATTTCGGCGTTTTTAGTTGGTCTCACACAAATTCTTATCGAACATACATTTTCTATTGCTACTAAAATATACAAGTATATCATCCACATAAAGTAAACAAAAATATGTGTTTCATAGAAGATAACTTTTAAGTTACGCAAGCAATATAAATAAAATAAGGAACCACCTCAGGAGTACCCTTTTAAATATAAAAATAATTTAGAAAACGGACAAAAATAACATACAGTCGAATTAAGAACCTCTTTCTGTCTTTGAAGTTGGTTTAAAGTATGTACGAACAAAACCCACAGGTCAGGTAGATGTGGCTATTTCAAACGTTACCCAAAGATAACAAAGGCAAAAATATTTTTCTCTGGAAATTGACCTTTCTGAGTATTAGGACTAAGATCCAATTACCTTTTTTGGGATTAAAGTAACTGCTTACATTACTGTAGTTACTTGAATATTGAAGAGCTACCCAAAACACTTAGAGATGTTCTGACGATTTGTGATCTGACCCTTTTGGTGCTCGACGAGCGGTGAAATTGGGTCGTAGATTTGGAGAGCTAACCGGGCTTTTGTGAAATGTAACATTTTTACTTTTCAGTAACGTGTCGTATGATATAGGTTTGTCTTTTAGATCATTGTCACATTCACTCAAGTGGTTTGGTTACATTGTTTATCCTGACATATACCGACAGAGGTTTTATGTGACAGACAGTATATAAAAATAAATAATTTAAAAAACACGACTGCCATGTCAAAAAAAAATACTAAAAAGAAATAAACAAGATTTTAGTTTAACATTTGCCGATGGAATGAGGAGCTAGCTCGTGGCTAAATAATAGCAGCCGCTCGGGTCGATCTTTAGGTTAAGCCGCGCTTACCTAGGTTGGTCTGTGGATGGGTGACCACCCGTTACATACCGAGTTTCTTCCGTGCCTCGGAAAGCACGTTAAGCCGTTGGTCCCGGCTGTCAATTGTAGATCTTTCACAGTCGTTACAGTAGTCAGTGTCCCGAAAGTCTGACAACCAGTCTTACCAAGGGGTATCGTATTACTCAGTATTAACTGGGTTATGGAGGTCAGATAGGAAGTCGCTCCAAGTAAAATACTGGTATTCAGCTGCATCCGGTAAAACTGGAAACCCCAACATAGTTGGCAAAAGACTAGGCAGATGATGATTTGCCGATGGAATGTGTTAGGAACAGGTGTTAGGAATCTCTGATAAACGTAACAAAAAATTTTATCGCAATCGGGTAACCAATCTCTAGAATACTTTTTTGTATAAAAAACCCTCCGACTGCGATGAATTTTTTCATAAGACAAGTGTATTAATATAAAATATTATGTATATTTATACAAAATATTAAATATTTATATTATTTTATGAGAATGTTGTGCATTGAAGAATTGTGTACCGCTATCATTTGTTTCTGTTGTTAAAAACTCGTTGGTGTGCCTTATTTTAAAAAATAGTAAATAAATAAATTTCAATGATAGTCTCATGAAGAAAGTTGATAAGTTCCATGTCTGCACCACACCCTATATGATCAGACCTATCTGATATATTCTCTAAAGAAATGAAACTCATTTATTTTCTTTTTCAGATCATTCGGAGCACAATGAAACTCATTTATTTTCTTTTTCAGATCATTCGGAGCACGAGTGAAATATGAAGATCCTTTTTCATTTGTCCCTCGATAGTCTATTTCTGAGCATGAGTTATTGCATTTTTCCATCAGTAGTTTCTTAGCTACTGCCGCTAGGGGTCGTTAGCGCGACTGCTGAACCTGGGTTCGACTCCCAGGTCGAGTAAAGTGTTATTAGGTTTTTTTATCAGGGGTTTCTCAGTAGTATGCAAGGAGTCTGGATTTGTGCCCAAGTTCAGCAATAAGCTCACCCTGTATTACGTAAGTTTTTTTTTAAAACATTGCCCCCACTCTAGGAATTTCTCTTGTATCGTGGGTGCGTTCACAAACATTTAAACTCAAAACTCACTTACACAAACAGTCAGGCCCAGAACAAATACCTGTAGGTCATTATATATGTTCTGTGCGGAGATCGAACCCGCGACATGCAGCGCAGCAGTCGTTCACTCAGCCTCTGCGCCAACCGTGTCATCAACAATTTAAACATTACTGACAAAATATAGTGCTACTTCAGGTAGATAGGTATGCATAGTATGCAGAGCTCTATTCTTTGGGAAAAACCAATGATAACGAACTATCAAAAAATTAATCACACACATCTATACTAATCTATACTAATACTAATAAGCTGAAGAGTTTGTTTGTTTGAACGCGCTAATCTCAGGAACTACTGGTTCGAATTGAAAAAATCTTTTTGTGTTGAATAGACCATTTATCGAGGAAGGCTATATAACATCACGCTGCGACTAATAGGAGCGAAGAAACAATGGAAAATGTGAAAAAAACGGGGAAAATTATTCATCTTTGAGGGCTTCCGTTGCGTGCGCTGCGAAAACGGTTCAAGATATCAAAAAAATATGTAGAAAAGAATTATTCCTCTTGAAATGATCTAAAAAAATGTCCGTGACGGTATATGTCTATCTTTTAAGATTAAGTCACTAGAACCGTTTTTATGGTAATCAAATTTGGTCAAAATTAATGCATGATTACCAATTATTTGTTAGAGTTGTTTCAACACAATAATATTAATCTTTATCCAAATAAATGTGTTGTTGATTGTGAACAAAATTGTCTTTGACATCACTTAATTTCAATGAACATCTTAGAAGATATTACAATTTTAAAATAACTCCGATATAAAATTCACACGCGCCGCATGATGTGCAAAACATGACGCTGGGCATGGGCGAGGAGAGGCGTTGCTTGCGGGCGACGGGGAGGGGGGGTATAGCTCTACGATTGTCAAGGATAATATCAAAGTAATATTTTGGTTCTAATAATTTCACAATTATTCATCATCTGCCTAGCCTTTTCCCAACTATGTTGGGGTCGGTTTCCAGTCTAACCGGATGCAGCTGAATATCAGTATTTTACATGGAGCGACTGCCTATCTGACCTCCACAACCAGTTAATACTGGGTAATACGATACCCCTTGGTAAGACTGGTTGTCAGACTTTTGGAACACTGACTACCTGTTACGACTGTCAAAGATCTACAAATGACAGCCGGGACCAACGGCTTAACGTGCTTTCCGAGGCACGGAGGAAACTCGGTATGTACCGGGTGGTCACTGGTCACCATCCACAGATCAACCTAGGCAAGCGCGGCTTAACCTAAAGATCGACCCGAGCGGCTGCTATTATTTAGCCACGAGCTCCTCATGAGCTATTTTGTTTTATAAATTTCACAATTATTAAAAAAAAAAATTGTAGATAATACCTGTAAATAGGTGTCATCTACATAATTATTCTAAGGGATGTTTATTCAATAGTCAGATAACTTTTATCTGAGGAATAAAAATGGCGGTTTGACAGCTCATCTATAAAAAATATGTCAAACTGCTATTTTTATTCCTCAGATAAAAATTATCTGACTATTAAAAAATCAGCCCTTATTAGGTTAGGTTTTAGTTTAAGCACACAGTTAGTTAAAACTTATATTTTACGTAAGTACCAAATACAGGTAACAATAATTAGGATCCTAATTATTAACTTTACGTTTGTTTTTTCTTGATTACGAGTTACGGTTTGGTTAAGTTTTCATTTCCTATTTTCTTTCTTCGTCACTATAATGCCTAGAAAATGAACTCAGCTTTCTCGGCAGACTGTTACCGCAAAGCGGCTGCGAGCTTTGCGCAGCAGTGAAACAGAGAATGAAAATATGCATAGGTTGGCTACTCAACGAGGAATCAGTGAACAAAACCGTGCTAATGAATCGATCGCTGAACGTTCGCAGTATCTAGCCTCACAAAATTTCCGAACTTCGGCAAACCGTCAACGGGAAGCAAGCGCTGAACGTTTATCCTTACAAAATTTCCGAACTTCGGCAAACCGTCAACGCGAATCAAGCGCTGAACGTTTATCCTTACAAAATTTCCGAACTTTGATAAACCGACTACGGGAATCAAGCGCTGAACGTTCTCAACGTTTAGCCTCACAGAGTTCTCGAACTTTGGTGAACCGACTACGGGAATCAAGCGCTGAACGTTCTCATCGTTTAGCCTCACAGAGTTCTCGAACTTTGATGAACCGACTACGGGAATCAAGCGCTGAACGTTCTCAACGTTTATCCTCACAGAATTCCGGAACTTGGGCTAAGACGCGGACAAAGTCGTGGGTAACAGTTATCCTTACTAATATTATAAAAGCGAAAGTGAGTTTGTTTGTTTGTTTGTTTGTTTGTTTGTTTGTTTGTTTGTTTGTTACCTCTTCACGCTTTAATGGCTAAACCGATTTTGATGAATTTTGGTACAGAGATAGTTGGGAACCAGGAGACGGACATAGGCTAACTTTTATTTAAAAAAAGTGGGATATGAGGGAGAACGAGGGAAGAAAAGAGAAAACTTAGCGTTGCTATTACAAATCCATCAGGCGCAAGAGCAAAAACTGCAGGTCTGTTTGGTGTGTTATACCGAATTTAACGCGAGCGAAGCCGCGGGCGAAAGCTAGTAATTTATAAAGCTGAGGAGGTTGTTTGCAAAAATAAATATGATGCCCAAAATACTATTCCACGCGGACGAAGTCGCGGGCACAGCTAGTTTTACAGAAAATCGCATCTAAATCGATTAAACCGTTTTGGAGATAAATGGGAACTCTGGATTGCGCACAAACAAACAAACTCTCACCCTAAACGCATATACATGGTCCTTTAGAAAAAAATAGAAGTGATAATAGGTAACGATTAACTAGTTTTATAGTTCCACTGAGAGAGATCAAAGGTAGTAACTTTTACTTAAGTTAAGAAGTTAAACTGTTAGTTTAGGACCCTAACGACGCTGTTATTGGTTAATCGTCTCGTGGAAGGAACAGAAATTAATGAACTGTAGTCTCTTTAGTGTTGTATAAAACATTAAGCTACAATAATAATATTATGGATACGGTAAAACAAACTAATGAGTGTAGTGACGGCCGAATGATAAGAGCCTGATTAATTTATCGTATGGTCATGGTTGAAATAATTTCTCATGTAGAAAAAGTTTATGATAACACCAATCTAATTAGTGTACTTTATTATATCACACATACATTGTGTGTTGGGGCATGACCTGAGAATAGGCACTATGGTCTTAGTTAGAGACGCTAATTTCTCCTGTGCCTGCTGAGCCGAGTGATAGTCATGAAACTAGGATGCGATAGGCATGACAGAGCGACCGATGCGCGATAGATGAGACCTTAACGAAAAAGGGCACCGTTACACGTGCACCTAACAAAATTTACTCTCTCCAAAACATCGAAGACATTATTGTAACGTTCATCTCACACTGAACTCGCCAATTGAAGATTGTAATCTACAGTCTACAGATAAGACTTATGGTTAAATATATTTATTTCTCAAAAGAATTACAAATTCACTTACAGAGAAAACTTAATTAAATGCAGCTTAAATAAAAGCAGTAAGCGTAGCTCAAAACAAGAATACTGTACTAATTACGTTATGGTTTGTACATATGTTTAGCTAAAACTTAAAATTATGTTAAGGTTTTGGCATAACAGAACAAAACAAAACAAATGACCAGGTAGGTCTAAAAAAGTATGGTAGCGGAGTTTTTTTTTTTTTTAGGGACGCGGGTGGGCCGCGTTACACCAGCGGTAGCGTGTTTACTAAGGCCCACACCACAGTGCAAGATAAAAGCAAGAAAATAAACATGATTTGTTTTAATTATTTTTTTATTAGATGCCAAAATAGGTTTAAATCTTTTAATAGGATAGGTTTTTTTTTATTATTTACTAGCTTTTGCCCGCGGCTTCGCTCGCGTTAAATTCGGTAGCGCCTTATGGATTTGTAATAGCAACGCTAAGTTTTCCCGTTTCTTCCCTCTTTCTCCCTTATATCCCACTCTTTTTTATTAAAAAATAGCCTATGTCCGTCTCCTGGTTCCCAACTATCTCTGTACAAAAATTCATCAAAATCGGTTTAGCCATTAAAGCGTGAAGAGGTAACAAACAAACAAACTCACTTTCGCTTTTATATTAGTAAGGATTCGGAAAGTAGCGAAAGATCACTTAACACATGATTTTTTAAAAGTTTTTTTATAAATGTTTAAGGACTCGGTTTCTTTTATGACTTTTGGTGGTTTATTAAAGAAGTCCGCACCTTCATACATTAAATTCTTTTTCCCGTATTTAGTCCTTGGCTGGGTTAAGCAGATATCATTAGCCTGTCTTGTCAAAATTTTGTAGGTTTGTACCCTTTTTGTAAAAATTATCTGTGAGTGTATCTCTCTAGTTAAAATTTTCCTAACAAGTATACATATATTGTACCGATATATTTGAGCGAGGTTCATAAGCTTTGTTTCCTTGTAAATCCTTTCAGTTGGTGTCAAGTAATTGTATCCAAATAGTGTTTTAATAATTTTATTTTGTGCAATTTGTAACACTTTCAAGTTTGTTTTGGCAGCAGTTCCCAGACTTAGAAAGAGAATCACAGGAAGGATGATTGTATCCCAGCAGAACGTTAAAGAGTTAAATGTAATCAGTTCAAAGGACCACTTTTTATGCACGGCTCAACATTTTCAAGTTACAGTAATCGAGTTTATGAAAGCACAGAATACATAATCCCAAGTTAATTATGAAGATTTACAAAAGTTATAGAAAAACAAATATAATTATTTTATTTTGGACCATAAATGTTGTACGACAAAGAAATTTATCAAACTGTGTGTAATAGTTGTTGTTGGATGCTAATTCTCGGTTTAATCACTCCGACAAATAATTTACGGAAAGCAGGTCGCGGCATCATGAAATTATTGGCTGGCACATGTAATGTATATTAATAATTATACTAAATATGCTACAGCAACTTCACAGTAATTGAGTTGGAAATAAGTCTTAGGACAGTCTTAGCAAAAAAATATAATCTCAACATTTTTAATCTCCATGCTAAACTTAATAGAAAAATGTCTCGGTACAGTCACACCCAAAAATATCCAATTAATATTATAATCCGAGGTAAAAATAAAGATAAATTTTCTAAGGATTTAGGGATGTGTGGGTGTTTGTTACTTTTTCACGGAATAATTAAATAACGGGTTTGAAAGAAAATTTGACACATAATAATTAGTTTAAGTATAACCTGGATTACCAAACTCTGCGAAAGTGAAGCCGCTGGCATAAACTAGTCAGTATTAAAAGTTGAGCTACGAAAACTGCCTCTAATGGATACATAAAGTCGCTGTATTAAATATAAGCTTGTTACCTTGGACTTGCGGTTAAGTGTATTAAATATTTATTTAGCAAGTAGGTTTTTACACTGGATGACGATACTGAATTCGTTGCCGAAACAAACTCAGAGGTAGTCTCTTTTAAGGTCCAGACGAAAATCTTCGTCAACTTACATGATACCTATGCAGATTAGTGTCTGAAATGGTATTACCACCACACGGATTTGAATAGATTTGTCCAGTCAGTGCAAGCATTTGTCAGTTTACCGTGTAGCTCGACTCACAACTCAAAAAGCTCAACGACAAGACGAACAATACCAAAAAAGGACATTTGTGTAGGTCGCTTATACTACTAGTTAGTTGAACAACCTTATAAAAATGAGACAGTTTAGTATTCAAGATGGCGTAGCTCAACCACTTTCCGTGAATAAAGTTGAGTTCTATATTCACAGTGCAGATATTGCTTCGTCAAAGTATACAATCGATGTTTATGCGACTGTGGGCTTAGCACAAACCAGAGGAGTGAAAGTAACACAATACATTTTGTGCTTCAAAAAGTAGAACGCACGTTTTTGATCTCAGCGTGTTTGCGTTGGGTGGGCCAAGGGTAGTACGAGTTACGTGCCTAGCAAAAAGCGCCCATACACGCGCCTATACGCGCTTCTAAAAACGATTGACTGGTATGTATTACTGGGACAAAAGTTAGATATATTCAGCAGTTTTGTTGCCTTTAAGAGTTACAAACTTCCATCTAGAAATATTCACGAACTTGCACAATTGAAATAGTGCGGCGAAGTTTTATTGGATTTAAAAATCGTTCAAATTGACGCAACGTTTACGTCGAACGTTTGTGCTAGGACCAACGCTAGATATTGCTATTCAAACTAGATGCTGTGAATACCATTTGATGACAGCCAGCACTCTCGTTTGTGCCAACATTGAACTGTAGACTACATTTCTAAGTATTGAATACTCTTTTATCTTTTAGAAACGTTTTGAAGCTAAATTACCCAGAATTTTGATACAAAAACATGCATGTATGTAGCGGATATGACAATGCTGAGATGAATGTATGGAGTGACAAAAATGGATACAAATTGAAAGAGAGTCGTTTCTCTTAGTATGCTCATTTGCCTTTAAAATAATATAGAACTGTTAAATAATCATTCATCATAAATAATGTGGCATTATTTTGGCAAGCGTTGTGCAAAGAACAAGGGCAATTTCAATGATAAGACTAGATATATGAAACTAGAGGAAGACCAAAGAAACGATGGATGGACTGTGGGAAGGTCTAATGAAATGGAGAGTAATAGAGGAGAATGATGTTGATGAAACTAGTTGAGAGCATGAAATGAGTATGCAATCAACGGCTGTCAGTGTCATCATCGCTACGACAGCTATCTGACAGCGGGTAAGGGTAAAATGTTTGCCAGGGTTGCGGGTTGTTCGAAAGAGATACCGCTGCCTCGGAACGTAACGGGCATAAGTAGGAACATGGGTCGGTTTTAGTCAGTAAAAGTCTGACACGCCCCCCCGCTCCGCCCAGAGCGGGGGAAGTAATTTGATCCTACCCGTAAAAAGAAAAAGGGTAAAATGTTTTGCAGTTATCTCGTTTTGTTTTCAAACTATGCAGGTAAATTCATCAAAATTAATAAAATTAAGTTATAACTTTTTGGATGGTTTTTTTTTACTTGATGACTGTTCTGTTTCTGTCATTCTGTCATGAAATTGATAATCTAAATCTGCAAAGAAATAGTTTTATTGTTTTTATATTTTTTCATTACTGTTATTACTTGCTAAATATTCTCCAGCGTTTGATATTTATTACCAGTTTACACGAGATATTGGCTGAATTGTGGTATCTCTCGTCCACAAAAGCAATTAATGAAGAGTTTAAGTTTAAGTATTCTACTCTGTGATTGTGCTGATCACCTTTAGTTTTAAAAGCAAAATTTGAACTTAATAATAAAATAAAAACTCACCGATCCATTTCTCGTCCTCGACAACGAGGGAACATACTCCCTCTCCACCGTGGCTACTGCAAGCAACGGCGCGAAGATTGCGAAGGCCACCAGCCACAGTCCAGCCAGGAGGCTGCAAGCTCCCCGCCTGGACGGCATCCAGGGTTGCCGCAGCGACTGTGTGATGGCCAGGTACCGGTCTACTGACATTGCTGTGATGGTGAACACGCTAGAAGCTACTGCGACACCTGTGGGAGGTAAGATAAGGAAGCGTGAGAATGATTGATGGATTCACTTATTTCACAGAAACTATTACCAGCGACCTTACTAACTGGGACGCTATTCCTTTTCCTTAAAAAGATGCCTACGTTTTCCTATAAAAATCAGCTAGGTACCAGTAAAAGTCCTATTAAAATCACTTTGTAGATTACCCGAAACAACTAGACATACAAAAAGTACAATGTTTTGTTGTTGTTGAAAATTAATTAGAAAATATTATTTGTGTATGGCACCGTAATATGCATCAATGATATTTAGTTATACAATAATGGATCTTATTTGTTTTGGACCCTGTTCCCGATACCGGTGGGCTACTATATTTTTTATATTTTTAAATGTTTTTATAAAGAAATATATAAAAATGTAAACATATATGTTAATAAATCAATAAAGAAAATATCACTGAAACTATATAGCGTAAAATATATGTTGTGAACTTGCAACGCAAACTTCCAATAAATTGAGATTGCGTCCTAAAGTTATCAATAAACTATGATGGTTGGATATATATTACGTGTGTAACCAACCGGAAACCTATGAGAGTATCAACATACTGCTCAAATGTAACGATCTTTTTAGCAGGATTATAAAAAAACTTGGGTATCTGATCTCGTTGATTATTATTTATAAACTATCAAGATTTATCAGCAAAAATACTGTACTGCATTGTTAATGTAACAGTTATTAAAAAAATAATAACCCATGTAAACAAGAAATGGTTTATACCCTTTTATTTAAAAAAAAAACGTAAATGGCATAGACAATTTGTGGTCATATTTTATTATTTTTTCTTATTCATAATTAATATGTTATTTCTTATTTCACCAGCTAATGATGAAAGGTTTTTAATTTTTTTTCAGCTGGATAGGATTTCAAGAAATATAAATAAATATTTAACTATAATCTAAGTGTGTAACACAATTGCTTGTTACTAATTTGGGTAATATAGTGGAATTACTAATTAGTCAACTTTAGGTAACATATTTTCCTTATCATGTGTATAAATTCGCGAGCACGTTGCTAATTAATACATTTGTGCACAACAGACGACAGCGAGCGGAGAGTAGTGAACTGGGTCATGAGAAGAAGCCTCCATTGCGACAGATCCCGAAGACTGCGAGACAGTGCGTCTGCATGTGGAGCAGTGGAGCAAGTGCCTGTGCATCATAGTAGGAGGATCTCGCCGAGCGACCAGCAGCCGGCTAACGCCTGGACCGAGAACAAAGAAGAACATCCTGCAGACGAAACCTACGGCCCGGGAGAAAACAGCCACCTGCTCCCCACCACCGAGCCCCCGGCTAAGAACAAGCCCCGCCTACAAGCTGGTCCTACAATGGGAGTTCACAACAAATACTATCTAATCACGATGGCCCAGAAAGAATTCGCGAAGACCAAGTTGGAGAAAAGAGAAGACAAGCTCAGAGATTTATTAAAACCACCGTACTTTATAGTATTCATGATTATTTTACTTGTAAGTATATTTCTCATAGCTATCCTGAATTCTTTGGCTAAGAGGCCAACTTTGTTATATATTTCTTTATTATTTTTTTTGGAAATAATTGAGTGATGGATCTGAATATTGATGGACGGAGAGCAAGAGGAAGGCCAAAGAAAAGATGTATGGATTGTGTAAGGAATGATATGAAGGAGAAAGAAGTAAATGATGCCGTGACGTATGATAGGGGAGAATTAAAGAAGAAAACGTGTTGCGCCGACCCCAAATAGAATGGGACAAGGACTGCAAAATGATGATGATGATTATTTTTTTGAAAACAATGATTATCAGTAATCTAAAATTAAATGTAGAAACCTGTTAACAAATTTTACAATTGTTTGAGACGTGATGTCAACGTTCCTCGTCCTGTTCTTCTAGGTGCTCCTGCAAATATCGCTGACGGCTGAAATGCGCGTGGCGCTGGAGTGGAAGTCGGTGGATGGCTGGTGGGATGAGCCCTGGAGACTACTCACCTATGGCTGCGTACATGCCAGCCATGCTCATCTAGCACTTAACGCGCTTTTAGCGCTAGTTGTAAGTGTGACTTGTTCTTTCATGTCATCCTTGGTCATTTCATTACTAGTTCAGTTAAAAAAGCGATTGAAGATTTCTGAATTTTCGTGGTTTTCTGCAATTATTTTTTTCTCCCATTTTTATTCCTTAAATATTAGAACAAATCTTAACTACTAATTGAGCCTTGAAAATTTAATGGCAGACACCGTTTTTATCTAAATCTCTTTCCGAGCAACTATTAAATTTTGGAACATCCCTATTTTTTCAGGTAGGCTGGCCTCTAGAGTGTGAACAAGGTGTTTGTCGGACGATAGTCCTATGGGCCGGAGGCGTGGCGGCTGGCGCACTCGGCGCGGGCGCACTGCAACCCGGGCTGCCTGTCGTCGGCGCTTCCGCAGCAGTGTACTCACTGGTCACTG
Source organism: Ochropleura plecta (assembly GCA_905475445.1). Classification (NCBI taxonomy): domain Eukaryota; kingdom Metazoa; phylum Arthropoda; class Insecta; order Lepidoptera; family Noctuidae; genus Ochropleura; species Ochropleura plecta. Next base: position 21,628,816 of record FR997726.1, on the reverse strand, counting down.
CGCATATCGCTAATGTGTGCCTTAGGTAAATGTGTTTTAAAATAAAAAAAAAACGGTTTTATTTTTGATTAAAATTTATATATAAACACTAGCTTCCGCCCGCGACTTCGAACGCGTGACATAGTTACTTTGGGCTAACGCTAACTTTAACACGCGTGATGATCGAAAAAAAAAATTCATTCACTCCCCTTTTCTTACCTCTTTCTCCCCTTTTCTTTTTTTTAGCTACATAAGCTAAAAGGGTTCCAACTATCTCTGTACCAAAATTCATCAAAATCGGTTTGGCCATATAGGCGTGAAGACGTAACAAACAAACAAGCAAGCTCACTTTCGCTTGTATTGGATGGTATTTAGAAGTACTTCAATTTATTCCCATTTAATTTACCTAATTTTACCTGTGTTCCACCAAATATACTGAATGTGCACCAAAATATGTTAATTAAAATATGTCATAACGAGCATCAGCGCACTACAATAAAAAAGTGTTATATCTTTATCCATTTTCTATTAATGCAAGTCGTTACTGGCACTCGCCGGCTGCTGCCGCGGCACCGCTCGCTCCGCTCGCTCGGCTCGTGCGTAGGGGGTCACAGTTTTAACCTAACCTAACCTACGCATTTTTTTAACATTCAGGAAAGAATATTTGGTCCACGATCAGTATTTTTGGTGAACACAAAAATATTATCCTTATAATATTAGTAAGGATAATTTAGGTTCGGCCACATCCCTCTATGGTGGTTTCGTCCGTTGAGCGTGGTGGTGCTGGGCACTTCGGAGGTATGGGCGCTGGTACACCCCTCCACCGACCATAGCAACGTCGCCTGGGCCGCGCACATCTTCGGCGCTAGCGTCGGGATACCGCTCGGCTTCATTGTGTTCACTGGTAAGTTTTAGCCTATTTCGGATGGAAAATCATCAAATAAATTCTCCCGCTCTGGGCGAAGTGGAAGGGAGTGTAGGTGAGCCTTTTACGATTTGTATTATATTTATGGTAATTTTCCTTGGTTACAGGTGAAAATAAAAGAAAAGCTTACGTAATAACGTGTCGTGTGATCTCAGGGATGCTCCTAGCGGCCGGCGTGGTGGTAGCCGCTGGTTACTATAGCTCGTACATGGGACCCAACCAGACCTGAATCCAGGACTACAAACAGTTGCGTCTCAATTTAAAATGCAATTGTACTCTTCCGGGAGGTGTGTGAAAAGAGCCTTCCGATTCCTTGGCAGCTAGCACTTGGTAACGCAAAATCTAGCTGAATTACCCCTTTACCACAATGGCACCCTCAAACGGCTCTCTTTTCTCAACGCGATCAACACGAAAGAAGAAGAATACTTATCCGTTATTCGTGACGTGCAAGAAGCATTCTACGTCAACATAGTCTAGTTTATGAATAAGTTGATACAAGGAAATCACTTTCGGGGACGATTTTTGGCTTGCGTTAAATACCCCAAGATGAACTTAGACCAACTCGGGGAATCCATGCTTATTAACCCACAAGGAAACTTTAATTTGAGTATAAATAAAACCAGCCTCTAACTGCCCTACTGCTACACAAAGGCCTCTTCTCATACAGAAGGCACGAACATTGATCACTACGCTTGCTCAAGACGGGTGATCATCCAGGTTTCTGAATTTTTAATTTGCAGTTGTTCGTCTGTATTTGTGATGGTAAAAGCAGTTCAACCTATGAGGTTGTCGTCTACTTAACCGGTCAACTCTGTGGTTGCCTTGAGAAAAAATCTTAGAAACCATGCGGCTACACGCTAAGGGTACTTCCAGTGGAGTACCAGGCTTGGATTAGGGCGTCGCTGGAGAAGGACAGGCTGAATCTGAGTGATGTAATTATTTGGGGACTGGTTTGACCGGCTCTAGCAAGGGACGGGTGGTGCAAGGACCTGAAGGACCGGGAGGTCACGACGGGCCTTGTTTCGCGAAGGCGGAATGACGGCGGTTTGCGTCTGAGTTTATTAAGAGAGAGACTCGCTTCTGTTAAATGGAACTTAAATAGCGGAATAAAAGTGTACTTCTCAATTAATACTTCTGCTAACACTTTTGGTATAACAATCCTGCGAACAATAATCGTTACTGTTGTTTGCATTTATCCGCTAGCAAGCCAATTAGATAATTGGCTTGCTAGCGGATAAATGATTGAAAACTAAACAATATACCTAAAGTTTTGTACATTTATTTTAGCATATTTAAATTTAATTTTCCTTCTTTTTATTTCGAATAAGCAGTAATTGTTAGTTAGTTTAGGCAAGAGATTGTTTAGCTGGCTACATAAATAAATCGTTAACCTACCTACAGTTTGTTCGGTATTTAGATAACCTCTAATTCGGTGCTAACAAAATCATTATACAGTCGGGACAATGTTTTTCTCTTTAATTAGGTACCCATGTATCAAGTAGGTAGCTTTGCAAAAAGAACAATGTGAACATAAGTATTCGTGTACCTACCTATTGGTGGTTTCCTTTTGGTGGTTTCCTGTTGGTTAGCCACGGACATATTAATTAGACAGATCCATGAAGACTGCATAGCCACAGAATGGCTTACTTAAATTAACTTGAAGTAAAACTCCAACTTCCATACTGAACAGTTGGAAACATACAGATACTGTCCTTGCCATTTTCGAAGTATTACGGCAGCACACACGCATTAAACCTAAACTTATCTGTGCTCAAGCGGTGGAGCAATAATTTTGATGCCAGCATGATTTCGATTTCACCTTACATGTTACGCGTATATCATAATCGCGGGAAAAAGCTAGCTTTTGCCCGCGGCTTCACTCGCGTTAAATTCGGGGTAACACAGTTTCCCTTTCCTGATTTGCAGGTACCTGCTACCTGTAGTTTTTGCCCTAGCGCCTTATTTATTGTTATAGCAATGCTAAGTTTTCCCTTTTCTTCCCTCTTTCTCCCTCATTTCTAACTTTTTTTTTAAATAAGTTGGCTTATGTCCGTCTCCAGAGTCCCAACTACCATAATTCATAAAAATCGGTTTAGCCATTAAGGCGTGAAAAGGTAACAAACAAACTAACTCACTTTCACTTTTATAATATTAGTAAAGATTATGTTAGCAACGTCAATCTTAATGTCAATTACCAAAAAAAAATAGTTGGCTACAATCTTGGGAGTATTTTTTTTTGTATATATTTTACGTTGCGTTATCACCGTGAGGTCATGGTTCTGCTAGAATTTCCTTATATAATTATGTGTTTATGGTTTCGGAATGTTATCGCCATTCGTTTGTGGTTTGGAAAAATATAGCAAGTACGTCATGCGTATTAATTCATGTACAAACGTCAAAGAGTTTTGATAACAAAGGCATTCGAATTTGCATGAATCTATTGTAACGTAGATAAACACAATGTATTAATGTACAGTCAAACCGCAGTTATTCGGATATTAATTTTCAATGTAAACATATTTCTATGATGTAATTGGCAATAAGTTTGACAAATAAAGCGCTTTGTTTGATGTTTGTTAGTTACCACGGTTTGTTGGTCGGTTGATTTTAATAATGATTGTGATAACTTAACCTGGTACTCCCGAGGGGTAAGCAGAGGTGTAGGTACTTAATTTAAATAGTTTTTTTTTAAATCTTAATACTGTTTAATATATTTTTTACTAGCTGTTGCCCGCGGCTTCGCTCGCGTTTAATTCGGGGTAAATGCGAATAATCAAATCTATCAGAAAAGCGTTTATGGGTCGTCCGTAATCCCAATTCATTTAGGGTCAGCAGATCATTTATCTTCTAATAGCTTTTGCCCGCGGCTTCACTCGCGTTATCGGGGTAACACAGTTGCTCTTTCCTGATTTGCAGGTATCTGCTACCTGTAGTTTTTGCCCTTGCGCCTTATTTATTGTAATAGTAATGCTAAGGTTTCCTTTTGCTACCCCCTTTCTCCCTTTTTTTTAAATAGGGTCCCAACTATCTCTGTACCAAAATTCATCAAAATCGGTTAATCGGACGTAACAAACAAACTCACTTTCGCTTATAACAGCAAACAAACATGGTAAATATCCCGTTAGTAGCTAACTATGTCCGTTTCAAGACTTATATTCATAGTATAATTTTTGGAACGAATTTTTGGAACAAAGTTTCTTATCGCGCGTTGCGAAAAGCGGCTGGACGGAAAAAAATTAAGACCAAAAGTTGTAACGACACTTTTTGCTATAGTTGTAACCCGTGCGGCGTGCGCGTGTTTCTCTGTCTGTCTGTCTCTCTCTCTCATAGAAAACAAGTCAGTTATTTTCGTTTCGTCTTTCTATTTTGCATTGAACAGTGTGGTGTCGTGACCATTATTTTTGTTGAGTGTATACAGGTTTTTGTACATAATAAATAATAATTTCGTTCCATCCGGGTGTCCCTTGACACCTCTCAAGTATTTTTAAATCCAATATCTGTATTACTTGTTTTAATAAATTATATTATTTATATGTTATTATTTGCGCATAATGTAGTGCTAATGCTGTGCTTTTCTATAAGTAATGAGGTGTTTAGACTTATGTTGTCAATGTAAAAATTATAATGTAATAGCGTACTCATTGTTGAGAAGCCCAATATTAAATAAATAAGCAAGCTAGTCTGTGTGTTAGATTTAAAAAAATCTGTGAAAGGGCTGTCAATTCTCGACCAGATTAATCCAATTTAAAGCCAAGGCTTTTACGCCGCCGTCAGTTAAGCTCTCGTCCTCGTAAATTATAAAAAAGAGATACATATCTCCTGTTTGTTAAATATTTATATCTTAGTTCCGGAGTTGAAACGACCAGCGGCAACACTTTTTCAAAACGTTTAGAACCTTTAGAAACGTTTAAAACCTTTTTGTGGGTGGGAAATCATCAAATAACATCCACCGGTCTCTAGTGTCTGACTTTTACCTAGTAAAACCCACCCATGTTCCTTCTTTTGCTCTTTATCTGTACTTCTTTCGAACAACCCGCTACCCCGGGCGTTTAAAACCTTTGGTCCACATAATCTTTATATATATAATTCTTCTGTGAGTGTGTATGTCACTGAACTTCTCTCAAACGACTGGACCGATTTTGATGAAATTTTTTGTGTGTGTTCAAGGGGATCTGGGAATGGTTTAGATTCACAATTTTGTCCGCTGGACAATGTTTTTTTAATTAATTTTTAATTTATTAGTAGTTGTTGATTTTGGAATGTTTTACATTGGATCCGACAGACGGCGCTACCATCGCAGTGTCAAATTAGACAGCTTATTAGCTTATTAAAAAAAGTTTAAAATTTTCAAATTAAAGACGTGTAGACAGGACAACGTCTGTCGGATCCGCTAGTTGATTAATAATAATCAAGTCGATGAACATGTTTCAAGCTAGACACGTTTGAAGTAAAAGAAAAGCAAACTATATACTATTATTTATAGTAGATAAAACCAAGTCAGAAAGTTTCTAATGACGAAACTAATTGTCATGATGTAACCTTTGCTAAAATAACATTATGTTGAAGTATCGTCCGAAGTTCATCGAAAGTTTTAGTTCACAGGTTGAACTAAAACTTACTTAACTCGAACTAAGTAAGGTTTACTACGCTTTGGAATGGGCAACTACAGTACTTTCACAAGTTATTATGCCTTGTGACCGGGACTGTAGATTCATTTTGTTTCTTGACATTCAAAAGTGCTTCTATTGGTCTAATTGAAATAAATGATTTGATTTCATTTTAGAGTCATTTGTATTATTTTATTTATGTAAAGGTATGCTTCATTGGCTCCAATGGGTATCCAATAAGATTAATTAATTAAGAACGCGTCTAAAAAAAACTAAAACGTGGAAAATAACCTTACTTCGGGAAGTCGGCGACTCTTGTTTGTTTCGTTGACTTTATAGCGACCGACTTCCGAAAGTAGAGTTATTTCTACTTTTTAGATGTTTTTTATTTCAGCATTTTTAGTTAGGACATGAAAATATATTATACAATTTTTCATCGAGTATTCTTTTTTTATTGTTATTAAAAGAAATAAGCAGATCATCCATATATAATTGGAAGAAAAGATAGGTATTATTGACGATAAATCATAAACTACCCAAGACAAAAACGGAATTTTGAAAATCGGTCCTTAGGTGATCGGTGGATATAAAATAAAAAAATAGAAAAAAGCGGTCGAACATTTATAACCTCCTTTTTTAAAGTTGGTTTAAAATAATGGAATATTGCTACGAGACACTTCAAGAGGATTTTGTTTTTTTTTTCAATACGTCCAAAATCCTTATCCTTACTAATATTATAAAAGCGAAAGTGAGTTTGTTTGTTTGTTACCTCTTCACGCTTTAATGGCTAAACCGATTTTGATGAATTTTGGTACAGAGATAGTTGGGAACCAGGAGACGGACATAGGCTATTTTTTTTTTAAATGAATGGGATATGAGGGTGAAAGAGGGAAGAAACGGGAAAACTTAGCGTTGCTATTACAAATCAATAAGGCGCTACCGAATTTAACGCAAGCGAAGCCGCGGGCACAAGCTAGTAAAAAAATAAATGTGAAGCACATCTGTGCCGAGGCTACAGGCAAAAAAAAATACAATAAAATAAATTACTTTTTGTGTAGACCTGCAATCTGTAAGAAGTGTCTCCCAAATATTACCAAAGTAAGGAATATTGAAACGATGCGTGACTTTTTTCATACATCTGTGTTCTTTGTTCTATTACAACAGTACTGTCATACGAGTGTGTTTTGTTTCTATTTTTGTTTTTTTTTTTCACGAATCACGAAGTCACGAATACGAATAGTTTGTTAGCTGAATTCAAAACCAATTTTCTCGTCCAAGTTTGGATGTTAAGACGTTTTTTACTCTGTCACGGCAAAACGGTTTAACAAATCTGGATACAATTTGCCACATAGATTTATAGTTTGGAATAGAACAAAGGCTTTTTTTATCACGGAAAAACAAAGCAAATTAAAAGTAAATCCCTCAATTTGTGTCATATTACTCTGTTTGATTCATTTGGGATCATCCCGCAATTTCGATTTTTTTTTCGATTGAAAGACATTTTGGCGAAGTGGTAAGCTACATGTCGCGGGTTCGAACCCTGCACGGAACAAATATTAGTATGACCTACAGATAGTTATTCCGGGTCTTGCTGTTTGTAGATGTGAGTTACATGTTTATGATAGCACCCACGATACATGAGAAATTCTTAGTGGGAGGCAACATTTAAAAACAAAGAAAGTGCTTGGTGAAAGGGTTTCTTGTGTTTTGTTTTTCTAAAATGTAAAAAGACAAACAAACGACAACAACATAAATCACGAGGAACAAACACAAATTTGTTGTCCCGGCAACGAGGCTCAAAAAAATAGGGGGTACGTTCACATGCCAATGTATACGTTTTTATAACAAACTCCCAAACGACGTTCAAACACTAAGCCTCAATAAATTTAAAGTTTTTGTTAAACGTAAGTTAGCTCTTAAAGCTTACTATAATATTAATTATTACCTTGAAGATAAAAAGGCTTGGGATTAAGCTGCTCCAATTTAATTTACTCAGTGAGTGTCAAAATTTTTGTTTGTTTCATTTATTTATTTGTTTATTCCTTTATTCTATACACTGACATTTAATGATTTGACATTGATATTTACTTTGTTTTATATTTTATTATTTTTTTTATTTAATTTTACATTTTTTTTATTATGACATTTTATGAGATCATTATGATCTCATTAATTTATTTTGTAAATATTTTCTAGTCTGTAGTTGTTTATTGTGAATGTGAGGACCATGTGGATCATCGGGGGCTTTTCAAAATTAGGAGCGACTACCACAATATTAATACTCGCAGTAAACACGAAATTGTAATTCCTAAATTTAGATTAACAAAAACTAGCAAGTCATTTCTAATAAACAGTATACGCTTTTATAACAAGTTGCCAAAATCAGTTATAGAACTGACAGATGGAAAGTTCAAAAACTACATAAAACGTGTCCTTATTAAAAACGCATATTACAAAATCAAGGACTATGTTGAAGATAAAGAAGTTTGGCTATAGTTCCTTCTGCGCATGCGGCTTCCCTGGTAGCTATAATCAGCACAAATTTGTGGATGTCTCTAACTATTCTCAATCTTATTTATTTGTGTGTTCTCTTTAATCATTTTGTTTTTTTTTTTTTCAATAGTTGTCAAATCACATATTTATATCACCCTTGTTCTGAATAGTTACAGTACTGATAGCAACATCTGTGTGACTCGTCTTTTAGTTATTATTTTGTTTTTGCAATATTTTTTTTTTATTTATTTTTTTACTTTTGTATAGATTCTTTTCTACCTATTAGTTGTGAATGAGTGGACATGGTTGGCCTTGTAGATTCTTAGACGCTTGTTAACTTTTGTTAACGTATTATTTTATTTTACTTTTTGTAAAGTAAGCAATGACTTATTGTCGGGCCTACGCTGTCCTCTCATACTTAAGTGCTAACGCTGTAACAACAACAACATTGTAAAACTAAATGATTTTAAAAGAGTAACCATGGAGTTTCTTGCCGGTTCTTCTCCATAGGAAACGACCAACCCGAACCGTGCATCTTTTCTCGACGTTTTATAAGTGCCCATGTAGGCCTATGTAAAATAAAAACATTTTGATTTTGATTTTGATTTTTGATAACTTTTATTTACTTTGTTTTTGACGATTGTCTGGCAGTTAAGTACTATTAGGGACCTTCATCAATGTCCTTTTTTTGGTATTGTTCGTCGTTTCGTTGAGCTCCTTGGGTTATGAGTCGAGCTACACGATAACTGACAAATGCTTGCACTGACTGGACAGGTCTACTCAATCTGTGTGGTGCTTTCTTAAAAATACCACTTCAGACACTAATCTGCATAGTCCTCATGTAAGTTGACCAAGATTTTTTGTCTGGACTTTAAAAGAGACTATGACCTCTGAGTTTGTTTCGGCTGTTTCTTCTCAGAGTAGTCGGGTACGAAACACCGCCCTCATCTAGTTTTTTAAAAAAGACGTGTAAAAGTGTTTGTGAAAACCTACTTGCAAAATAAACATCATTTATCATTTAACGAAAGACTTTTAAAAGCGGCTTATTGGACGATTCGCACGAATTAACCTCGCACAAAACGTGCGAATCGACTCCTTTAAAACATATTATTTTTTCTGTAGTCGATTCGCACGAATTTCATTTATTGGCGTGCGAATCGACACCCTCACAAATATGTAGTAGGCTATTCGCACACATATTGTTTTTTTATGAAATGCAGTTAAGATAAAGTACACTTGAGCACAGAAGTAGTAAGGTCAAATATGTTTTACTCGTAATAGATAGAAAATAAAATCACAATCTATAATCAACAATATCTGTATTAAAACTAAGTACTAAACATCTTCTAAGCTCGTGGTTTGAGGATTAAAAATGAGCAAATATCGATCACAGAATAATAAAATAAGTGTCACTAATAAACTACTACTCCACTAACCGCGTAATAAAAAATAAAAGTACCAAAAATTTTCATTTTTTTTTACATTACATAAACATTTACTTTTTTAATAAGGTTTATTAGTGACGAACATTTGGTACAACAAAAACATGTCTTAATGTTTTTCAGAAGTGTACCTAAAATACACAGTTCTCATAATTATAACAATAAAACTTTTAATCATAAAACTAGAACTAGGGCTATAATCACAATTTGAATCACAGATTTTTCTTTAAAATAACGTACAAAAGTGACTAAACTTTTATATGTATACAACTAACAAATCAACAATAATAAATCAAGTCATAACAATAATAAAATGCTTACTTCTAATTTATATATAACAGTTTAAAAAATAAACTTACGAGAATTATAAAAATAGATATTTGGCTTTAATCACAATCAAAATCACAGTCGTTACCTTTTAGGAATAACATAATCAGTTATATTACTTTGATGACCTTCCAGAAACACAACACTGTGTCACATCACAATAATTATCTGAAATTACCGTACGGCACGTGTACTTTCTACAGTTACAATACAAAACTAAACCAAATGTAGACCCATGACCAACCCGAGTGAGCATGATAGCATATATATAGCTTTCTCTTTAATTTTTTTCTGTAATAGGCTAATTTTGCGGTCATGTTTATATTGTTTTGTATTAGTAAAAATGTAGATATGCCACGTTTTAAGTAATTATTATTATCACTTATTCCATACAGATCTTTCTTACTTTCAAGTAAATATCTGCTGTTTAAACTTCGATTATTTTTTGTTTTTATTTCAGTGATGGCTGAATACGACTGTACTTTAATTTTTTTAAACCTTAAAATGAAATGTGTGCGAATAGTCTACTACATATTTGTGAGGGTGTCGATTCGCACGCCAATAAATGAAATTCGTGCGAATCGACTACAGAAAAAATAATATGTTTTAAAGGAGTCGATTCGCACGTTTTGTGCGAGTTAAATTCGTGCGAATCGTCCAATAAGCCTTAAAAGCATTTTAATTGTTTAGGTGTGGTTTTAAAAAGATTTCCGTGACATCAAGCCATTTCTTATGTAAACTAACTTAATTGACTAGCATTGTAAAGAAAATTAACTTCTTTAAACAAACTAGAAAATATGATCACATAAACAATATGTAACGCTATAAACGCACAAATTCTCGTCTGTTTTCACGGACCATGAAACTGATACTTTTTGTTCCACGAGTTCATAATATTCGCAAAAAAAGTTGAACTTTCCATAAGAATTGACGCGATCAGCTGATCAACAAAAAACTACTTTTAAGGCCAGATTTGCGAATGAGGTTGCCGGGCGTTTGAGGGAGAGAATCTCAAACTAACCCTGCTGCCGCGGAAGATGCTTCGGGTGTCGGGCGCCGCGAGATGACTTCCGGCCACCGTAGAGGCAGGTCTGCGGACAATGAGCAATGGGTAGTTCACCGTCTGTCCGTCCGGTGACGACATGCCTTGTTGACGGCGCGTTAGTGTTCACGCGCGCTCTCAAAGAGATATATGTCAGCAAAGCAGAGGCCGGGCCTGCCAGGGCCACTGCCGGGGGTTTATTTCACTACGGGTCGCTCGAAAGAGATACCGCGGCCCCGAAACGTAAAGGGCAAAAGAAGGAACATGGGTGGGTTTGTCGGTACAAGACTGACATCCCCCCCCGTCCCGATCCGCCCAGTGTAAGAAAAGTTGTTTAAAGACTTCCCATCCGCAAAAAGGCTAGCCCCCAGTCCGATCTCTATGTACGGCAAGCCTATCCCCTGGGAAAAGCAAGCCAAATACTTATGTGTCATTCTAGACAGTCACTTGTCCTTCGCGGCACATATCAAAGCGGCTCGTTCGCGTGCTGCCTTTGCTATGGGTAGGCTTCACTTTTTAATTCAGGCAAAAAGCAAATTGTCACTCAAGTGCAAATGCGTTTATACACCGCGGTCATCCGTCCCATCATGACATACGCATGTGTCGTGTTCGACCACGCCAACCCGCGTTTCCTTCATAAGATGCAGACCTTGCAAAACCGATTCCTTCGTAAAATCACGGGAGCCCCTTTTTTACGCCTTACCAAGCGCTTCTTTGACTCCGCGTTAAAACATCGCAACCCCCTTATCGCATCTGCCGCTCGATACGATCCCTCGCGAATAAGTAAAATTCGTCGTTCCCGTCATACCCTCGTCACTCCAGACGATGCTATAACCCTGCTTCAGGAGAGCAGCAGGGAGACTAGTACCCTTCGCAAATTCAAACGCAAAGCGCCGTCATTCCGTCCTCGCCGACGAGGCCCGTCGCGACGTCCCGGTAATTGTCCCACCCGTCCCTTGCAAGAGCCAGCCCGCGCTGCTGAGCCAGTAAATCTAAATCAGCCCATAAATAATATCACTCAGATCCAGCTTGTCCCTTGCTGTCCCTCAGCGACGCCCTAAGCCGAGGCGCGTACCCCACAGGGGGTGCCCTTAGCGTGTAGTCGCTTAGTTTGTAAGTTTTTACCCTGGCTGGAGGTCTTAATTTTTAAGGCACCCACAGGATTCGCCCGGTTAAGCAGACGACAACCTCCTTGGTTGAACTGCGAGATGCCATTCATAAAAAAAGGCCAGGCTTTCTGTGATGTCTTAGGTAACCTTTAGAAAGTACAAGTCAAAAAACAGTCATCGGGCGTGTCACGGGTTCGATACTCGCACGGAACAAATATTTGTATGGCCTACAGATAGTTTTTTCGGGGGTGGCTGTTGTTTGTGTATGTGAGTTTAAATGTTTGTAAACGCACCCACGATACAGGAGAAATTGCTAGTGTTGGGCAACGTTTAAAAAAAAATCTAGGTATATCTTCCGCACCTGTGTAATCATTAAGTTGGTTGACTTTACATACACCAACAGCTCTTAAACTGAGCCCAAAGCTTAACAAAAACAACTCCAACGAAATATCAAGCAAATTACAAACCACATAAACCGATGCTCCTGAAAAAACAAACCCAATCAAGCAGGCAATACCCGAAACTTTCTCGAATTTACGAAGCAGCTTATGAACGAAGTTGAATCGACAAAATTTAATCAAGGCTTGTCTGTTATCAGCATCCTTCTGTCTTATACTCGAGCCGATATTATACAAGTTAAGACCCTAATACCGCAAGTTTTTGGGTTCAGAAGGACCACTTCAAAAAGGTTTGTCTGAAAAGGAGATACTTATTGAAAGGGATCTCTAAGTATGTCCCAAAAGGAGAAAGATATAAATGTATGTACCTAAAAGTTTACTTGGCGTGTTACTTTACTTTTTTATTATATTTTTTTTTTACAAATAACAAATATAATATCAATCAAAATAATATTTATTCAATAAATTTATTAATATATTGATTAAAAGATAAATATCTTTAATATTATTATTTTTAACTTAAAATAGACTAACATTTGGACAATGTTATTCTATTTTAAGTTATTTCTTTTTCTGGTTTTTCTACTGCATGTACCTATGAAAGGTGTGGACATATTTCAGGGTGTGATTCAGACCTTCAAACCCAACAGCTTCATCTACGGCATCAACTTGGGAATCGCAAAAAAAAAGTATGGGACATGCTGTTAAAGCAGAAATCAATCAACCTAGATTGGACCTACATCTGGAACACAGGTTTTTTCATAACGTGCATCAAAAAGTACACCTACATTTCAGCAATTTATAGTTAAGTACATTGTCAATTGCGGCAAGCCTATTGAGAATTTCCAGGTGGAAAACCTAATAACACTGCTTGATCCGAGAATCGAACCCGTTTGCAACTATTTGAAGCAGGCTTTGAAAGAAATTAAATCCAACATGCGGCATATCCAGAGGGTTGGTAAATAAAACCTTCGCAGTAGGACAACCCGGTTTCCGCACGCAGTATTCATTCCGTTTTTAGACCTGCTGAGAAAATAATATATACGAAGTAAAGTGCCCATCTAGGTTTGAAATTTCAACATGTAACTAACACCTATGTCCACTGGGCTAGAACTGGCCTTTGTTTTTTTTTATACTTGTGTGACCTCGGGCATAAAAGGGTTGATTGATTTTAGAATTCCGTGCTTCAAAAGGAAAAATGGAACCCTTAGAGGATCACTTAGTTGTCTGTCTGTCTGTCAGGGCCTTTTTCTTGGGAACGCGTCAACGCGTGGAGCAGTCGATATCGAGTTTTATTATAAATGCGAATGTTTGTGAGGATGGATGGATGAATAGATTTATGAATGTATGTTACTCTTTCACGTCAAAATGGCTGAACGGATCTTGATGAAATTTGGCACAGAGATAGATTATAGTATGGAATAACATAAGATACCTTTTTTCAATATCACGCGGGTGAAGCCACGGGCGCCAGGTATTCAAAACCTTATACTTTATCAGTGGTTCCTTAAAGCTGTCAGAAAATCAACCCTCTAATTCTACACAGTCAAAAGACATAGCCATTTATGTCGCAAGTTTGTACGAAACTTTCGGTCGCGAGTCCGATTCGCACTTGACCGGTTCCTATACTTGTGTACCCCCAAGCCCTTATACATAAAAGGATTGCTTGTTTTTCAGCTATAATTAAAACTTCTTTGACGATCCCGGTCATTGGTCCTTATAACAAATTGATTTTTTATTTCTTTTTCTACTGGCCAAACCTCTTTTTTTAATTTAACATACTTTTTTGGCTTTCTTGATAATTGGAAGGGATAGGCATATCTAGGAGGAGACCTTTGCCCAAGAGTGATAAAAAAAACACACGTATTAGAACAACAAGCCTGCAGCCCCGAAGAGGTAAGCAGACGTGCACCTATTAGTACACACACTTTTCGTAAGTCATGTTTTAAGTACCAGGCACAAATTCAGACGCCATGGCTACTACTGAGAAATTTCGAGAAAAAACACCTTGCCCGACACGAGAATCGATCCCCCTTATGCTCAATTGGTCAACAGTCTCGCTTGTAGCTACTAGATCAATGAAATGATATGATAAAGGTATTTATTTTCCTATAAATAAATGACGTTTATGTCTGTAAATATGTTAAAAAACAACAAAAGTCTAAAAAGAGACTTCATATTTAAATTACTAATTAAAATAAGACGAAGTCTCTCCTGGGTTGCGGGTTATTAGAAAGAGATACCGCGGCCCTGAAACATAAAGGGTATAAATAATATAGAGGTTTATAAATATATAAGAAGGAACATGGCTGGATTTTAGTCAGTGAAAGTCAGACACTCTTCCCAGCTCCGCCCAGAGCTGGGGAAGTTATTTAATGATGTCCCATCCGCAAAACAGAAAATAAAAGACGAGGGCTGTGACTAGTCTGAAATCAGTTTGATTGTGAAAATGATCAAAAACATTGGCAAAATAATTCAGGCCAGGCAAACTTAGAAAAAAAGCAAGTAGACTTCTCACTAAATCAGGCAAAAGTATCATTAGAAACACATCATATTAACTTACTGATATACTATATTACTAGGTATATCTAAAGCAGAGAAGTCATTGACCTTCTCCATCACATTTACACAGTACCAAAACGGAGGAGTTAACTTAATCTTAATTAAACCGTTTTTGTCAGCCTCCTCCATTTGTGAGAAGAACAATGTTGTATTGATGACTTGATTGAATCCTACGAGCGGTCCTTCGATTCTAAAACCGTTGATTTGGAGTTCATTCTGTAAACATACTTTTTTCTGCGAAGTTGAATGAACCTTATTAAACGACAAAGTTAAGTCGTATAGGCTTCACTTGCTTCGGCCTTATGAGAATATCAGCGCTGTGTCCTGGCTGCCATGTTGCAGCACCATGCTGAGATAGAGGCCTTTTGGCCTCATACTTTGGTAATCTACTACATACTAAACTTGTCAAAATCAACCATTATGCGATCAGTGATCGACCATTCTGACACTATTGTAATAGCAGACTTAGGCCCCAGGACTAATTTTGTAAGTCTCTTATTTTTTTTTGTATTTATCGTTTTGTGCGAGTCTAATAAACAGTTTTCTTTTTTTTTTCTTTCATTTAATGTTGATTCGTTAAAGTAATTGATAACTTTGGTAACGTTATGGGGAACTAAGTTTTACCCACAGCTTCAACCGTGTTTATATCGGAATATATAACATCAAAAAAACCGGTCAAGTGCGAGTCGAACTCGCGCACAGAAGGTTCCGAACGCGATTTAAACAGCTGATTTTTATTTACAACTCCAAGAGACCACAAACGTGAGTTTATGGTTTTAATTTCAACTTGATACCTCTATGAGTTTTCTAAATAAGAAGTTTTGACAGCCAGACAGACATACCGACCACAAAGTTATACTATTTTTTGTGGGGGTTGTTCGAAAGAGATACTGGTAAAGGCAAAAGAAGGAACAAGGATGGGTTTTAGTCAGTAAAAGTCTGACACTTCCCCCCGCTCCACCCAGAGCGGGTAAGTTATTTGGTGATTGCTCCACCAAGAAGTTCCGCGTTTTTCCTTTTGAGGTAGGGAATCGCAAACACGTTAAACTGTTATGGCATAAAAAGTAAAGGGTAGACAGACAATTGGACAATACTGTTCATTAAAGAAAAAGTAGCTCTACTCATTCTATTCTATATTATATTGGTATTAACAGATGGATTTATTAAATAAATTTGTAACTTTATACTACTGGCGACATAGATACCAAAGTTAAACGTTTCTCAGCAACTGTTCCTGGCATATTAATTTTCATTTATTTTTAAATGAAAACTGTTTGACAGATGTCAAGTTTACTCCTTTATTTACATTACGCGAGCTTAACTTACTAAAGCTTAACTTACTCAATTGGAATAAATGTTAAACTAATGAAAGTCTAAGTTTTCAATCAGAACTTTCGAACGCGAAGATATTAAGGTATGTCTGAACGAGTTTCATTTGGAGGGCCCCTCCAATCGCGCTGAAGTATGCTCGCGTTCGGTTTTTTGAAGCGCAAAGTTTAAACCGATACAAGCTTACCGATACAAAAAAAAGGATTGTGTGGTTTTATGAAACCACGGTAAAAGTGAAACTTTTTTTTAACTCCGCGGCCGTCCGTCACGCGACATGCAACACACAGACGAAAAAGTTTCAGACGATGTAATAAAAGTTTCACTTTAAAAATACGTTTGTCTGAAACGGTTTTAGTCGTGGCCAAGGGGTTATCATTTTATGTGATATATTCGACGCAGTCACGTAGAACATAAATCTATGTTTATAGCCCCCAACAGCTGGAGTGTATCTTTTTCCAACACTATTATTCGGGAAGGTTAGCCAAGTAAACTACTAGGTCTATAAAAAGATTTTAAAAAGTCGCCCCAAATCGACAGAGAAATTGCTTAACAAACATACAAAAAAATTCAGTCGAATTGAGAACCTCTTTTTCTGCTCTGCTGTTGGAACCATCACTTAAAAAAAACTTTGTGATACATTTTGATCCGGCTTTTTTGAAGTCGTTAATCAAGAATCATGGAAGAATTACATACAAAAAAAATCGAATTAGAAATTCATATTGTTAGACCTAGATAGGTTTAATGGTCGCATGTGCTACTGTGAGAATGATGCCCTAAGTTTGATTTTTAGGTCAGGTAAAGTATTCTTCGGTATACTCTAAGTATTTTTTCAGCAGCATCCCAGACATAGATTTGCAGGGTTGCGAGTTGTTGGAAAGAGACCCGGAACATTTAAGGCAAAAGAAGGAACATGGGTGGGTTTTAGTCAGTAAAAAGTAAGTCTAACACTCCCCCCGCTCCGCTCAGACAGGGGTAAGTTATTTGATGAGTTCCCATTCGCAAAAAGGAGGGTAATTAGGGGTTAAAACCACAGTTAAAACTGAAAACCGCTCATTGTTTTCTACCCCTAGTAACAAATACGGCATAGCGATACCAGTGTCGACCCAAACAGGAATTTACTACCTTTGTAATGAAACAATAAGCATTTATTTCGGCTATCTAATAAATTTAAGATCACAGAAGAGGTTTACTTGTATTCGTATATACAGGGTTATTTGTAAAACACTGGCAACGTCTCAGGACCATGTTACTAACATCATAATCAACAACTTTTGTTCTAGGACATTTAAACATTTATCTTATTTTAGTTCATCAGATTTTCATACAAAAATAAAAATATTGAAATTGAACGCTCTAACCGCTCGATCGCTTCTAGCAACCACAGTTGCAAAGAAAAAGTTGTCAGTTTTGCTTCGTGCAACCGTGGCTGCAAGGCGACGATTTTTTTTTAATCTATTTTAGTCGCTATACCAAACGCATAGAGTCGTAGTAGTATGTATTTAAACCAAAGACAGATATATTTCTCATAGACGTGTGCCCATATTACCAACATCACGGTAGAAAAATAACGAAATATCCTCAGTTGTGTTTAAGTGAGTGAAGTGACGCTATAGTGTTTTCAAGGAGGTGATAAAAAATGTCGTAAGTTTGTTATTTTAATGATTTCTGCTGATGTTTATATACTAAATTAATCTCCAACGTGTGTGTTTTTATATTAAAGTAATATTTTTAGGTACATTGTAAGACAACATTTAAAAAATCGTCATTTAAAAACATACTCGCAGTTTCGTAGTTCTAAACTTAATTTTGTACTGCTTAAAATTAAAGTAAATACGATGTTTTTTTAAACATACAATATTATTAATGATATTTGACTATATTTATTCAATTTAAGGTATTAAGTTGTGTAAATTGTTCTTCAGATTGTAACAGATTGCGAAAATTAAACCGTCCGGTAAGTTTTTACCTACTCAATTTGATATTGCCGCTTTGGTTGCGCGAAGCAATACGTGTTTTAGCTTAGGGTTGGCGGTCGATGTTTTTTGTTGGCTTATTTTTATTTTATTTATTGGTGAAAGGTGACGAGTATTTTTTTTAAATCTAAGTTAATTACCTATGTTTTTTTATCATTTTTAAATAGTGCTAAGCTGTAAAAATTTATTATTTGTCCTGCATAAAATTGATTGTTTAAAATGAGGTGATGGTGATTTTTGTTTTTCTCACTTTTGGTTCAATAATGTTTTTGTTGTGTTTATTTTTATGTTTTTTTTTAATAGTGGAAAAGGTAAAAGAAATAATGAAAGAGGACGAGGTACTAGTCGTGCTAGAGGACGCGGCAAAGGAAAAGGCTATGAAAGTAAAGATTTCGCAGTCGCAGGTCCAAGTTCAAGGTAATTATTTCATCAGCTGTTATTCTTTTTAATGAAAAAGACTATATATAATTGATTCTATCAAAACTTTTGTTTATATTTTGTATGCAAAAATAAATAACATAAATAAAATTATTTTTTAGAAAAAAAATGATTTATTTACACAATGTTGTTCTCTTAATTTAAGCAGTAAGTCGTAGTAGTTGACAACCCTAGCCAAGAATGGCCGCCATCTTTGCGGTTCGGGCGTCAAGTGCTTGATCTTAAGTCCCAGTCAGGTTACGTCTGTAGCCGTTTTTATTTAATTTTTTATTAATGTTAATTATACTTTATTTTTGAGATTTATGACGCTTTCGAAACGTCAGGATTTGGCCTATTTATTGTATGAGTTAATATGATTGCTTGGCGGTCTATATTTACAAATTTAAAGAATTAGGTAGGCAATGCAAATTGGCAAAAATATGTGCCGCTTATTTTAATTTATTAATTTGACAAACATTTAAGAATTACCCATTTAAACTATTATATTCATCTAATAGTGAAGAAAATGACCTTTATAAAGGTGGTAATATTTTTGTTCTATGTACTTTAGTTTTAATGTAAAGTGGCCTAAATTATACCTAAAAAAAGTTACGATCTTTTACGTATCCGCGAATTCTGCACCTGGTTTTACATAATATTTTTACTACATTCTTATATGTGAATTGTTTTCAAATGCTGTTAAATATGTATAGTAATAAACCTTGTTTAAGAATAATATAGATAACTATATACTTATTGATCTTGTTTTTTTAAAACCCCTATGTTTTGCAAAATGTCGCTTAAATGGGTGGTACTCTTAATTTAAACACTTGTAAAATATTATTGTAATCATATTTTTAAAATAAAGCGATCACACATTATTTCTTAACTCATGGCCTACTCATAACAGTAAAAACATTTGAAGTACTTCACTCGAGCAAGTCATAAATTAAGTTTTAGTTACAGCGGGCAGAACGCGCAGTAAGCGGTCCAAAGTAACTGGCAAAGTAAGGTACCCATTTTTTTCGCGCAAGCGATCGAGCGGCTAAATGCGAAATCTATGCAAAGCAAACGTACCTACAAGCGGAGGTGTAGGTATGTAGGTACAGCAAAATACGGAGTTGAAATGTGTTAGATAGTACAACGAAATCTTGAAGATTTGTTTTTGGTAAATGTATAAAATTTTGTAAAAAATCATAGAACAAAAGTTGTTGTTTATGATGATTGTAATACAGTCCTGCAAGGTTGTGTTTTGGTTGTGTTTTACAAATAACCCTGTATACACGAAATACACTATACACGAAGTAAGTCACTTTATTGTTTCAGTCAATTTTTTGCTATTCTTACTAATATTATAAAAGCGAAAGTGAGTTTGTTTGTTACGTCTTCACGCCTAAATGGCTAAACCGATTTTGATGAATTTTGGTACAGAGATAGTTAAGATCCTGGAGACGGACATAGGCTATTTTTTAAAAGATTGAGATATGAGGAGGAAAAAGGGAAGAAAAGGTAGCAGGTACCTGTAAATCAGGAAAGGGTAACTGTGTTACCCCGAATTTAACGCGAGCGAAGCCGCGGGCAAAACCTAGTCACTACATCACTACATAGTATAAAACAAAGTCGCTTTCTCTGTCCCTATGTCCCTTTGTATGCTTAAATCTTTAAAACTACGCAACGGATTTTGATGCGGTTTTTAGTAATAGATAGAGTGATTCTTAAGGAAGGTTTTAGTATATAATTTGTTAAGTTTTTGTATTTATTTCTGTGTACATTAACTATATTTGTTGAAGATGTCGGCAAAAAGTATGCTGTCTGGGAGCTTTCAACGAAAACGCTGCCTAAACCCTTTAAGATATAACAAAATAATGTATGGTGTAATTGTGTATCTTATATAGGTCCACAGAAAAGTCAGCGGTGACATATGTCTATATCTTAAGGATAACATACTATATCCATTTTAATACTTTAACAAATGGGCAATTATAAAGCGCTAACTTGGAAAGCTATTTACACAAATACAGTATTAATCCTTATCATTTTAAATAGGTTGGTTAGCATGAAAATTTCATGAAGATTATTTTTTCCTTTTACATCATGCAGATTAAATAAATACTTTAGGAGATATAGCAAAATCAAAATAACGCGCAACAAAATTAATTTCATGTCGCCGTGACTAGGCTGGCCCGCTCGGGCGCGGTGTAGGGAACAAGTCGCTCATCGCTGAGTGCGCGACCCGAACACGGGCAGACGCGTGAGCACAGAGTACGTTGAGTTGACACGTTCCTTACAAACTAAATTCAAATCCTTTATTTGTGAACATATAGGTACAATAAGATCTAATTACATAAAATGTAATAAAACATAGGTTTTATGAAGTTTCATAATACATACCTATTAGTTAGATTCGTACTATTACCTATGGACGGACGGACAGCGAAGACTTAGTAATAGAGTTTTTACCCATTGGGGACGTAACCTTAAAAATGAAACGTACCTAATTTTATTTATACTTCGATTTTGTTATTTTTGCTATAGGCTGCTTTTTATCAACACACCACGCGGGCGAAGCCGCGGGCGGAAGCTAGTTTATTATAAAAGAGAAAATCACTGACTCTCACACACTCATCACGATACCTCAGAAACTACAAATGTTAGGAGACTCAAATTTTGCAAGGGGGAATCCTTTTAGAACGTAGTTACTCACTAAAACGGGATTTTGCAAAATTTATTCCTTCTGGTTCTCACGAAATTAATAGACTATATAACATCACGCTACGGTCATCCGACAGTGACGAGCTGAGCAGTGGGTGAAACTGCTGGGCACAGGTCCCCCGCTCCACTCAGAGCGAGGGGGAGTGTCAGACTTGTACTGACTAAAACCCACGCATATTACTTCTATTGCCTTTTATGTTCCAGGGCCGCGGTATCTCTTTCGAACAACCCGCAACCCCGGCGTAACCCGCAACCCCGGCGCAACCTGCAACCCGGGCGCAACCCGCAACCCCGGTGGGCACAGCTCGTCTTGATATAAAATTACTGACTCACTCATCACCAAATCATCAAGGAAAACTCCAAGTGTTGAAAGATTCAAATGTTGTAAAGTTAGTCTGGGGGAACGTAATTCCTTCGCCGGATTGACTTCAAATTTTGATCTAGCATTCTTTCACGACATTAATAAACAATGTAACCTCACGCTACGACATTAAGGAGCTGTGCAGCAGGTGAAACCGCTGAGCACAGCTAGTCAATTTATAGACGCCGACATATTTAGTATAAAAATACATATTATTATACATACAAATTTGTTGAACTTGTTCAAAATTAAATTATTTTTAACTAGCTTTCGCCCGCGGCTTCGCTCGCGTTAAATTCGGTATAACACACCAAGCAGACCTGCAGTTTTTGCTCTTGCGCCTGATTGATTTGTAATAGCAACGTTAAGTTTTCCCTTTTCTTCCCTCGTTCTCCCTCATATCCCACTTTTTTTAAATAAAAATTAGCCTATGTCCGTCTCCTGGTTCCCAACTATCTCTGTACCAAAATTCATCAAAATCGGTTTAGCCATTAAAGCGTGAAGAGGTAACAAACAAACAAACAAACAAACAAACAAACTCACTTTCGCTTTTATAATATTAGTAAGGATTTCACATAGGCCTACATGGGCACTCAAAACGTCGAGGAAAAAGTGCATTGTTCGGGTTGGTCGTTTCCTATGAAGATGATGGCAAAAAACTCCATGGTTACTCTTTTGTTCTAGTAACATGGATATAATTATTACTCAACATAATATTAACCTATGGATAGTCAATTTTCTAGGCTATAATTATAGGCTAGGCTTACTATAATAATTTTCACGAACTTGATTTACGGGCAATACAGTCAAGGCCGGAGGCCGGTGTTTTTTACCCGACTACTCCGAGAAGAAATTGCTGAAAGAAACTCAGAGGTCATAGTCTCTTTTAAGATCCAGACAAAATCTTGGTCAACTTACATGAGGACGATGTAGATTATTGTCTGAAATGGTCTTGTTAAGAAAGAACCACGTGGATTTGAGTGGTCCTGTCCAGTCAGCTCAAGCATTTGTCAGTTATCTTGTAGCACGACTTCTAACTTAAGTAACTCAACGACACGACGAGCAATAACAAAAAAAGACATTAGTGTAGATCGCTTATACAATATGTTGATTTGCATCCTCGTCAAAATTTAGGAGGTGCTAGTAAAAGTCATAAATAATCAATGAAAATTACGGTACCTGATCAATAATAATATACGGCGCTTTTATGATCTGTCTTTGTGTGTTTAAATTTAACAGTATTACAGAATATTTCAGTTCAAAAGTAGAGAATCACCTACAGAACACACAGAACAGTGTGCGTTAGCGTCGGCGCATACGTATCATACAGCGGCATGCACGCACCTGTGTGCACTTACCGATTTCTGAAAATACGAAAAAAGTAAAAAACAAAACCTACTTATTTTATTATCGATTCGGGTCGAGAATCATTAGCATAGTTACGTCCTTGAATTTGACGAGGATGCAAAGCAACACGCTGTATAGTACCTAAGTACTCAAACTGCCAGAAAAGGTAAAAAAAAAAAACTTTAAAAACAAAAAAAAGTAATGGACCCACACGGTTCTCACATTCACATAAGCTACACCTCTGCCTAACCCTACGCGAATTACAAGCGTAACGGGTAGAAATTCTGCGGACGACCAAAATCGTTAAAACGGAACACGTTTCATCAGAACACGATATAGTATTTAGGAGAATGAATCCGTCTAAAGCCGTGGTTCATTGGAAAAAGGGAGGATAAACGAAATGTGGTCCATCCGATTCCATTTGTAGGAAAAGTTCTGAGTGAAACGGGTTTTGCTCCGTCGAATCTGTATTAAAATTGTTACATGAACACTTATTTAATTCCCTACTAGCTTTTGCCTGCGGCTTCGCTCGCGTTAAATTCGGGTACCCCTTTGTAATAGCAAAACTAAGTTTTCCCTTTTTTTTCCCTCTTTCTCCCACATTTCTTACTTTAAAAAAAAATAGCCTATGTCCGTCTCCAGGGTCCCAACTATCTCTGTACCAAAATTCATCAAAATTGGTTTAGCCATTTAGGCGTGAAGACGTAACAAACAAACAAACTCACTTTCGGTTTTATAACATTAGTAAGGATTATGTTACCTCAACTCGAATCAATTTAAATTAGTGACTTGTTCATGTTGATGTATTTTTTATCTATGTAGAAGTGAATTTGAATTTGCCTCTCCTGCAAGTAAGAAAACTGTATTCAATCATAAACACAATCTCTACCTAGACGACTATATAATTTATTGGCAGCTCCACTCGCGTGAAGAACGAAGAAAGCTATAAAATTAGATTAATAGGATCTCTAAAAAAAGTTATGAAAATCGGTCAAATGGTATTGGAGTTTGTAAATTATACCAAAACTTGCTGGCACCCGCGGCTTTTCCCGCGTGATGATCAAAAAAAAGTATTCTATGTGTTATTCCAGACTATAATCTACCTCTGCTCTAAATTTCATCAAGTTCCGTTGAGCCGTTTTGACGTGAAAGATAAACAAACATCCATCCATCCATCCTAGCAAACATTCGCATTTATAATATTTGTAGTATAATATAGTAGGATACATAATAATATATGGTAGAAAGTAGGATACTTGACGTCCTAATTACACTTGTTTTTAGGGTTCCGTAGTCAACTAGGAACCCTTATAGTTTCGCCATGTCTGTCTGTCCGTCCGTCCGTCCGTCCTCGCTTAATCTCTGTGACCGTTAGCACTAGAAAGCTGAAATTTGGTACCAATATGTATATCAATCACGCCGACAAAGTGGTAAAATAAAAATTGGAAAAAAATGTTTTATTAGGGTAGCCACCCTATATGTAAAGTGGGAAGTGATTTTTTTTTAAATTTCAACCCTAATGTGTGATATATTTTTGGAAAGGTATTTAAAAATGAATAGGGGTTTACTAAAATCATTTTTTGATAATGTCAATAATTTCGGAAATAATCGCTCCAAAAGTAAAAAACAATGTGTCCCCCCCCCTCTAACTTTTGAACCATAAGTTTAGAAAATATGAAAAAAATCTGAAAAGTAGAACTTTATAAGGACTTTCTATGAAAATCATTTTGAACTTGATTGACACAACAGTTTTTGTACAAAAAAGACAAAAAGTTGTACAAAATAATTTCCTCCTCCACCTTTAAGCTCATAAGTGGGAACACTTATTGTGACGGACGGGAAACTACGGAACCCTACACTGAGCGTGGCCCGACACGCTCTTGGCCGGTTTTTTTCTAAAAAAAACAGATAGTTAGAACGTTTGATTAAAATTGACTGAAAAAACAAGAAAAAAACAGCGCAGTGTAGAATTTCACGGATCGAGAATAATGATTTCTGGTTCATGGAATTCCACTGGATCAAAGCTATTCTGTAAATAGCCCCCTTAAAGCGCAATATTTACGGAAAATAAATAGCTTTGCAACAATGTAGGAGCAATTATTATAATTGGCTAGGTTGGTAGTCTTGCGCTCAAAGTTGACAGCTCTAGTCTTTGTTCGAGCAAGAAAATTACTCGTTGTTTTATGCTCATTTTACCTTCAAAGTTAGAGTACTTTAAAATATTCAATTTTTAGGTTCATTTTGATAATATCAGTTTTGGAAAGTAGGTTTTTGATTGTTGATCAGATAGTGTCAATCTTTTTAGCGTATGTTTTTAAAGTGACTGTCTAGATTTTAGGTTAGTTAGAAAAAATTCAGTGTTGTTTTGAAACAAAAATCTTCCAGTAAATTTTTACTACCACTTTTTATAAAACATTATTTCCTTCTGGGCCCAGAAGGAGATGGCGTGACGAGCTAGACTTCCACGAAAAGGATTGGACCATAGCAGCAAAGGACAGAAAAAATGGGAGCAAGGAAGGGAGGCCTTTGCCGCCCCTAAGATGACCCTTTGCCCAGCAGTGGGACACATCTGGCTCATAATAAATAATAAATAAAAATTTATAAAACGTACAAATGACGCCGTGACGTCTGATAGGGGAGAATGGAAGAAGAAAACGTGTTGCACCGACCCCAAATAGAATGAAACAAGAGCAGAAAATTATGATGATTTATAAAACGTATACGCAAAAAAAAATATGCATTTGCGACCGTTATTGCTGTTATCAATCCCTTTGATATAAAAGGTAACAGTTGAATTTGTAATACTCCTGGACTTACCTTGCAAAAAATTGACAGTCTTGCACATAACCTCTCCGAAGTACCACAGCAGCGTGACTGACTTCGCGATCTGCACGGGCATGCAGAATAGAGTCACCAGCAGATCTGCCACGGACAGGTTCACCAGGAAGATGTTTGTTACACTGCAATCAAAGAAAACACAATGTTTAAAAACATGAAAAAAGTGTTTTACAAAAGAGATGGAGACAGGCACACGATCGACATTAATATCTAAGTAATTTTTGGCGCAGTGGCTGAGCTATCGATTACTTTTTATTATTAACACTTGAAACGGGATATTTACCATGTTTGTTAATTTGTTTTGAGTTTCCGATATTTCGGCGATGTTGCAAACGCCATGATCACGGATGAACTGAAGTTATTGCGGGTGGATGTTTAGGACACAACGATCTACCTTCTTCCTTATTCGTATTTTTTTGCGTTTGGTACCACTAACACAGTCACTCACAACTCAATTTTGTTCTCGACACTCAACTGGATGTTGCTCTCGACACACAAAACTCACTGTATCACGTTGCGATCTTTTTTTCCTAATTTTTTGGGTTTTGACATAGTTGTTAGATGATAAGTTTCAGGTGTTAATAATAATGTTAGTGACCACTGACAGGACTATTGTTGCAAATAAACCTGATATAGTGGTGGTGGATCGATCAGAGCGGCACGCAATGATTGTTGACATAACGGTCCCACATGACGAGAACCTTGTGAAAGCAGAAAACGATAAACAAATCAAGTATATTGACTTGGCTCGCGAGGTTATCGACATGTGGGACGTGGACTATTAGTAATTTAAATACTAATATACCTTTTTACAAGGAAGGCGGGGGAGTATTGTCGCTCACTCCGGCTCATTTAAACTAGCTAGTAAGACAACAGACACCAAAGTACCTTCTGGCTCTCAAATAGTTAAATTTAAAAAAGGGGCTAAGCAGAATTCCTTGAAATTATTTCATCAAAATATTCAAGGTTTCTCTTCAAAACAACTAGAGATTGAATTGTTTTTAGAAAAAACTAAGTTTGATATTGTTTGTTTCACCGAACATTGGTTAAAAGATCATGAAATGTTAATTAATTATGAAAATTACAGTGTAGGCAGTTGCTTTAACCGTAAATCTAAGATGCGTGGGGGTTCACTAATCTTAGTCAAAAATAGTATTAAATTTAGAAGTCGTATTGATATAGTTGATCTATCGGTTGAACATAATATTGAATTGTCTTGTGTTGAGCTAGATAAGCATGTCATAGTGTGCGTTTACAGGCCCCCAAATTATCAAAACTACTCGATATTTGAGTCAGTAATGGAAGATGCTTTGGCAAAACTTGCAACGGGTAATAAGTCGCTAGTCATCTGTGGTGACTTTAACATCAATATTTTAGATGAAAATTCAAATAGCAGTAGATTCTTAAATCTTTTTAAATCATTTAATTTGTTGAATGTGTTTTCGGAGCCAACCCGAATTACTACAAATACCGCTACATGTATTGATAATGTTTTCTGTTGCTGCGACTTCTTAGATAAATCCATTGTAAATTACCTTCCCTCTGATCACAGCGGTCAAACCGTTGTTTTCGAGTCCTACACATCATCACAAAAAAATCAAATACAGTCCAGACAAATAACACCCAGCAATTTAAATAAATTTAATAATAATTTAATAAGTAATCTAGGCATTCCGGGATATGATATTAATAATGTAAATCATTTTTATGAGGAATTCTTTTCGGTTGTCTACACAGAGTTCAATGATACGCTAAAAATAAAAACTAAATCTATTAGCCCAAAGTTTATGTTCAGTGATTGGGCAACTAAGGGTATAAGAAAAAGTAGGGAACGACTGTTTGAGCTTTACGGCCTTAAGCCTTACATCAACTCGGAAACATTCAATCGCTATGTTGCTACTTACTCAAAAATTTTTAAAAACACCTGCCAGGTAGCTAAAGCCTTATTCATAAGCAACAAGATTAAATCCGCCGATAATAAAATTAAGACGGTTTGGAAAATAATCAATAGTGAAACTAATAGAAATAAAAAATATAATAATGATATTACACTAGAGTCTTCACGTGGTCTTCTAACCACTAAAAACGAAGTTGCTCAAGAATTTGTGGATTTCTTTACTAGTATCCCAATTAAAACTACTGAAACGTTAAATTCGTCACCCTTGCTTTCTGTTGACTTATTAAGAGCAAACGTTTTACCATGCTCGGTTGAGTTTCAATTTAAGCATATTAACCCCACTGCAGTCATTAAAGCTTTTAAGCAAATAAAAATCAAATTAACCGAAGACCTTTGGGGAATGTCTATTAAAGTTTGTCAAGCTATCATTGAGACTGTAGCACCGTACTTAGCCTTAATATTTAATTTGTGTGTGGACCAAGGAGTTTTCCCGGACCTTATGAAATACAGCAAGGTAATACCACTTTTCAAATCTGGGGACAGTAAAGACACCAATAATTATAGACCCGTATCCGTTTTGCCGGTTTTCAGCAAGGTGTTTGAAAAGGTAATGCTTAATCAAATGCTCAACCACTTTAACACCAATAAGATCTTACATGAAAAACAGTATGGTTTCACCAAAGGACGTTGTACGACTGACGCTGGTGTTACCTTGTTAAAACACATATTTACTGCGTGGGAAGAGGCACAGGATGCCATAGGAATCTTTTGTGACCTTTCAAAAGCGTTTGATTGTGTTAGCCACGAAACCCTACTCTTGAAACTTGAACATTACGGCCTAGGAAAACTTGCGCTTAGTTTAGTAAAATCATATTTAAATGATAGACAGCAGCAAGTACAAATAAATGGTGTCAATTCAATGGGTTTAAATGTAAAGATGGGTGTACCACAAGGATCGATATTAGGTCCCTTCCTCTTTTTAGTATATATTAATGATCTACCCCATTTATTTAAAAACCAACCACAAATGGTGTTGTTTGCTGACGATACCTCTTTAATATTTAAGATAAACAGACGTGCCACAAATCTTGACGACGTAAATAATGCCCTAATGCAGGTACATAATTGGTTTACCGCTAATAATTTAGTATTAAATGGGAAAAAAACGAAGTGTATAAGATTTGCTCTACCAAATGTCAAAAACAGTGAGTGTGACATAGTATTGAATCAAGAGAAACTAGAATTCGTCGAAAAAACTGTTTTCTTGGGAATAACACTCGATTCAAAGCTACAATGGGGTCCGCATATAACATCTCTTGCAGGACGCCTTAGTTCAGCAGCATATGCTGTTAGAAAAATCCGTCAGTTTACTGATGTAGATACCGCGAGGCTAGTCTACTTTAGTTATTTTCATAGTATCATGTCATACGGTATTTTACTTTGGGGACGGGGTGCAGACATCGAGTCTATATTTATTCTGCAGAAAAGAGCCATCAGAGCCATATATAACCTACGTAGGCGAGATTCTTTAAGGGAACAGTTTAAGGATATTAACATCATGACAGTACCTTGTCAATATATTTATGAAAACATCATGTATGTCAGGAAAAACTTGCATATTTTTAGTAAAAGAGGTGACAGACACGATTATAATACTAGAAATAGGGACCAATTAGTTCAACCAGGTTTCAGGTTAGCTAAAGTAGACTCATCTTTCATGGGGTACTGTTTAAAATGCTACAATAAAATACCTCCCCACATTCTTCAACTGAATGAAACGAAATTTAAATCTTGTATTAAACGCACACTATGTAGGCAAGCATATTATAAGTTGGGGGATTATATTGATGATAAAAATGCTTGGCTTAATGCTGGTCCTGCTCCAGAAGAATAGGGGTAAACTCATTGATTGGTATCCGAAGCTATAGTGGAAGCTGCAGAAGATTGTAAGACTATCTTTGCAATGTATAGAATCAATTCTCTAGTATTGTATAATTATTAAGCCCATATGTGAGTGCTATGTATTATTATTGACTTGACGAAGCCCTGGTGGTTGATAGTGTCATGCTCACTTAAATGTCTTGCTGATGGTGGCGGGTGTGTCGGGTCATTTAGCTCCCTTCAAAATGGTCGAGCTGAATGGGGCTGATCCATACGTCATGTTCGTGAACGGGCGCTGTCAGTTGGGACTGGTCATTTTTAGCTACCACGGTTCATTTTTAACTTATTTAGATTTAAAATTAAATTTTGCTTTTTATTTACTCTGGACGCTCTTACTGTGCACGTCTTTCTACATCGTTCTCACATATTTGTATAATTTCAACATGAATGATGTAAATACAATTTTGTAAAAATATTATAATTTAAAAGAGTGTCCATGGAGTTTCTTGCCCATTCTTCTCCATAGAGATCAACGCTTTGGAATGGGCAACTACAGTACTTTCACAAGTTATTATGCCTTGTGACCGGGACTGTAGATTAGTTTTGTTTCTTGACATTCAAAAGTGCCTGTAATGGTCTAATTGAAATAAATGGTTTTGACTTGACTTTGACTTGACTCAGCGATCATTGTGCCGATAGTCGTTACAGCCAATGGCTTAATTGCCAAGAGCCTCGACCAACACCTGAGAAGGCTCTCGTTAGGCAACTGGATCAAGGGCTTGATGCAGAAAGCGGTACTCCTGGACACGGCTCGTATTGTTAGGAGGTTCCTTTCTCTGGAGCCCTGACTGCCGGTAGCTTGGACCCTGTTCCCGATACCGGTGGGCTACTATTTTTAAATGTTTTTTTGTTTTTGCTAAGAAATATGTAAAAATATAAAAAAAATATGTACACAATAAATAAATGATTATAAATGTTAGTGACCATGTCAGTTTAAAGAATGTTGATGTATTCTAACTTCATAGACACAATAGTTTGTGTCTAAGTGTTTTAGGTTAAGTCACACTTGCCTAGGAGATAGTCTGTGGATGGGTGACCACCTGTAACATACCGAGTTTCTCCCGCGCGTCGGAAAGAACGTTAAGCTGTTGGTCCGGGGGTTAGGGGGGGAGTCAGGGGCCTGAAAGTCTGACAGCCAGTCCCACCAAGGAGTATAGTATTACCCAGTACTGGGTTATGGAGGTCAGACAGGCAGTCGCTCCATGTATCAGCCGATTACCAAATTTGGCTGCATCCGGTTAGATCGGAAGCCGACCCCAATATTTTTGCGAAAGAGCTAGGCAGATGATGACGCATATAATAATAGTATTACATGGGTGAACTTAATGCCCATTATAATTTTGTTTTATAAATGTACATGAGAGGCATTTACTTTGCATACTTAAGTACATCCGGTGCATTGTTGGCAGTTAGCCAAGCTTACTAACTGGATTTTGGTTTGTTCTAGCTTTTAATGGTGGCATTAGCTAACAATGCTACCTAATTTTTGTTCGGATGCATGGCATGCAGGACGGCGTCATGACAAAACGACATGACTGTCGATCGCGCAACCACTGCGCCAAGCATGCCTGGCGCAGTTGCTGCACGATCGACTGTTGCACTGCGTGTCGCGAGTTCGATTCCAACAAGGAACAAATATTTGTAAGACATTATACGGTAGTTGTTTCAGGTCCGGCTGTTGTATATTTGAGCTTCTAAACGCCAGAAGAAATTCCTAGTACAGAACAAAGTATTAAAAAAAACATATTAAGCATTATAAGACCCACAGTATAATTTGATTTAGATTAAAACAGATAGACCAATATGGTCTCATGTTGCAAATGCGACTTCTCAGCTTCAGGTTCTGAGTTTATTTGGTTGTTTCATCAAGAATTTCTCAGAAGTAGTCACGGAATCTAGATTTGTACCCGGTTGATCGCACTAGGCTCGCTCCTCATTTCATAGGTCTTAAACATAACTGGCAAAATACGGATATTCCATCAGGTAGTACTAAGTATATCTCTGCCAAACCGGTGTTTTTGTTAGAGATATTATGCATCGAAGAAAAAAAAAACGATACCTATTTAACTTCGATAATTTACATCCGAATCTACCCCATTTTTAGAGTTCCGTACACAAAGGGTAAAACTGAACCCTAATACTTAGACTCCGCTGTCCGTCCGTCTGTCTGTCTTCCCGTCCGTCACCAGGCTGTCTCTAAAAACCGTGTCAATTAGACAGTTGAATTATCATAGATCACGTATTTTTATTGCCGTTATAACAACAAATACAAAAAAAAAAACAGAATAAATAAATATGCAAGAAGTTCCTATACAACAAACATGTTTTTTTTGCTTTTTTTATACAGAACCCTTCGTGAACGAATCTAACTCGCACTGAGACGGTTTTTATTTAACTTTCGTCGATGAGGAAGCAAAAATGCAAATTGGATAAGTTCCAAGTGATTTATGGCTACCATTAATAACATGATAATGTAAGGGTACGATGCAGGGCTTAATAAATTACTTTTACACCGAGCTTCATCAATATTGTATTATAGCGACGCCTAAATAAATGCCTAAAGTGGTTGGGCACTATAGGCATTAATTTAGGCGTCGCTTAATAAATGCAGTGGTTACTGTTGGATTTTCAAACCTCAGGTCAGCGCTGAAAGTTGAAATTCCCAAGTATTTATGTACCCCCTGGTACTTACTGAAAATGGGTAATATACCTTAATGTACACGAGAACTGAGAGCTCTCGAATGGTTTTACTAGAGAACTGAACTGAATTGGTCTATGTCCGACACAGACCTTCTTGAAAGCTTGAACATTTCGTAATTGATTAAGATCACTAAAGGACGGTCTATTCCTCAAACTCCAGAGAAGTAGTATATTTAAATTGGTTACTGTACGGACGCCAGCAGGTCAAGCTACCCGAAACTGTAAATTTTTCCCAATGAACCTTGAACCTAATACTTTAGAAATAAAGTCGAAAATCTATCAAAGAAACTGACAGATTGTAGTAGCTTGATGTGCAGGCGTCTGTACATTGTGTCTGGGACTGTAGCTTCATTCTTTTGTTTTTTGACGTTCAAAAGTGCCTGAAATGGTCTAATTGAAATAAATGCTTTGAGTTTGAATTGATGAAGCGACTGCTTATCCGAGCTCCACGACCCATTTAATAACTAGGTAATACGATACTCCTCTGGTAAGACTAGTTGTCAGACTTTCCAGCCACTGTCTTCCTGTAATGTCACAGAACAGTTTACACAATCAAATATGATTATTTAATCAAAACATAATCCGAGGCCCATCTGCACCTGCCGGGGTTGCGGGTTCGAAAGAGATACCGCGGCCCCGGAACATAAAAGGCAATAGAAGGGACATGGGTGGGTTTTTGTCAGTACAAGTCTGGCACTCCCCCCGCTCCGCCCAGAGTGGGGGAAATGGCGTATTTTCCATCCGCAAAAAATGGCCCATCTGCTACTGGCGTTATTTATATGAACGCCAACAAATTGAAATTCTCAATCGTAAGCCTATTAAAGCATTACCTACCATTGATAGCGCGTAGGCGAAGGTCTAAATCCCAAAAAGGTATCATCATACCTTATTACCCTATTAGTCTTAAAGTTCTTGGAAAATTGCTTCTGCTCAACTTCTAAAGTACTTTGATAAATCAATTAATTATCACCTGACTTATTGTAGTAGAAACAGACTACAAAAGGATCACTTGGCCTTTTTGTAGAATTAGATTAGAACCTTACTCAATTTATTGGCGTTCAGAATTTGAAAGAGAATTCATTTCTTCCATTTTGTATAAAAAAAAAAGTTTTATTTGTTCAAAGGACTAAGAAATATTGGGTACATAAATAAGAATTTGTCAGCACAAAAGTTTGTAAATCACTAAATAAATCGGAAAAATCTAATTCTTAAGAAATAAGCAGTTCATTTGTACTCAAATATTGAACGTTATTTTCCGAACGTTATTATTTTTTTTTGGCTACTGTGAGTACAACAATAATAATAAAATAGTGAAATAAATAAATATGTAGCCTAGATCTTCAGTCAGATACAAAACTGATCTGGAAAATGAACCTGAAATCGAATGTAAATCTATAAAATAATATCAAGCCTTTTTTTCGCGGATGGTAAACCATCAAATATCTTCCCCGCTCTGGGCGGAGCGGGGGGAATGTCAGACTTGTACTGACTAAAACCCACCCATGTTCTTTCTATTGCCCTTTATGTTCCGGGGCCGCGGTATCTCTTTCGAACAACCCGCAACCCCGGCAGGCGGTGACCCTGGCAGGCCCCTCTGCTTTGCTGAAATCTCTTTGAGGCGCGCGTGGAACATTAACGCGCCGTCGACATGGCTTGTCGTCAATAGACGAACGTACGATGAGCTACCCATTGCTCACCGTCCACAGGCCCGCAATAATTTCATGCCTGAGATCTACTTTGCGTAAGCCAGAATAAGGTACAAAATACCTCACAATACAAGATTCCCGAACTTTCCTAATTCCAAAAGATTTAACACAATAAAGGAGCTTTATACTTTATTGGCGAAAGCCTAAGTTTTGGATCAAATCAGTCGGAACATGCGATTTGGATCTGAACAAAAATCCAGTGTAGGTAACTAGGTACTAAAAAGAATAATAAATTTAACTAGAAAAGATTCACGACTATATAAAACAAGTATTAAGGTCGTACTTACATTGAAGATATGAAAGTCTATACAAAAGACAGGCATTGCTTATGTTTTACGATTTTTCTTTTATGTTGCTGTTTTTGATTTGCATAATTTGTATTATGCGGGTATTACTGTTTATTTTTATCTTAAGTAGGGATAGTCTATAAAACGTTAGTAGCTAGGAATTACGTTCTTGTAAGTTTTGTCCTACGCAATATTTGGGTTTCTTTTTCTTCTTGTCGGTAATGTAGAATCTAGGTCACATTGAACATAAAACATAGGTTTTTGCATCCTTCAGAAGCAAATATTTTTAATAATAGGAACTTGAGATAAGTATATTTGTTAACGGAATTTTCACCTGAAATAGTTTGCGATTGAAATGTGGCGTATCACTTAAAATGTAGGAACACAACAGTTTACTATTTAAAAACACTTGCAGACACTTGTAAGACAGCATAAAAACTAGCAGATCTGCAAGACCAAGGTTAAAGAACGATTGAGCTTAATTTGAAAACAGTTATTTTAATAGAATCCATGAAATGTAATAAATTAATTAATTTTTAGTCACTTCTGGTATCAATTCAAATTGAAAAATACTGCCATATTTAAAATTATGTGAAAAATTATATTTGTTGGTAAACTTTCAGTCTCGTTGAGGTCGTGTTCCACAAGAAAATCTTAACACCACAATTTACAAAAGTGCCGTCACGGCACAACGCCATCTGTTATTGAAGATGCGGTAGGTACTAATCTAATGACAAAATGTTGACTTTCGTAACTTATGATTTTTTCGTCGCGATTATTTAAACAGATTAGACACTTATTGATTTATTTGTAGAAGCCTAAAACAAAAACTTCACAGTTTAACTGTGTCACATCAAATGCACGATGCATAACATTTCCTAATATTCTTTGCAATAAAAACAATACAAATGGACTTGCCTCGTATTAAATCAAGTGTCAAGACGGATTGTTATCTTCAGGCGAGGCATTCTTGGCTGGAAGCCACATGCACGAAAGGCAGGTGGAACCTTGGTGACTACATGTACTGAATTGTTATGTAACTACGAATTACAACCGGAATTTCACTAGGAAATAGTTTTATAAGTTACTGTAAGAGGTTTTATACCTTGACCAATGCTGGCTGGTTTGCCATGACGTTCCAATACTCAGAACGTTTTAAAAAAGGAACTAGAAAAACATAGAATAGAAATGAAATAAGAAGTGAGAGATGTATCAAAAATATTAATATAATGTATACTTAATCTTAAAGTACTATATGCGCTTTTATTTTATTGTAGTAGTATAGTGTATATCCTACAGTACACTGTATTAATGTAGAAAATAATTATAACAGCTGTTTTGACTTTTTGGGCATCTCCAATGCCTAGATTGGTCTGTGGATGGGTGACCACCCGTTACATACCGAGATTCCTCCTCGGAAAGCACGTAAAGCTGTTGATCCGGCTTGTTATTTGTAGATCTTTGACAGATAGGCTGTGTCTCGAAATTCTGACAACCAGCCTTACTAAGAGGCATCGTATTACCCAGTGGTAACTGGGTTATGGACGTTAAAGTACGGCCAACGAGAAGCGATACGAAAGGTTATTAACCTAAAGAACAACTGTGGCGTTGACAATCTAATATTTATCTCTTTCCATCTTGTGCCTTTGTCGTAATGTCTCGTTCTCCTGGCAAAAACATGACAACGTTAAGTCGGGTTCGCCAACATTCGGGCGGCCATTTTAGATGGGGTTTTAGCATGGGTTTTGTTTACATTTGGTATCGCTTCTCGTTGGCCGTACTTTAGATAAGTAGTCGGTCCATATGAAATACTGGTATCCAACTGTATCAGGTAAGACTGAAAGTCGACCCCAACATAGTTGGGAAAAGGCTTGGCAGATGATGATATTTTTAATCTTGTATCATTAATTTATCTGATTGAGCCTTTTGCTAGTTTTAATCGGTATAACAAAATTATTTATTTCACTGCTTTTTGAAGGTATTCAAGACTAGCTAGTAACTGCAGGGATTTTTTAGGTACCTATCTAAAGAATAATGATAACAAAATGGACACGCATTAATTTTCAAAATATAATAAATGGATCAATTTTTTTAAACGATTTCATAAAGTTTTGGCGTTCTCTGATTTAATTATGGCACTTACACCTGTGCGATTGTTATAAGCTTAAATTAATTCCAAGCAATTATAAGTTTCACTCCTACAGCTATTAAAACTGATCCATCAATTTAATATTTTCAGATAGTATGGAAAAGTTAAGGACTTCAAAAAGTCTAGATTTGTTTTCAACTCCACATGAGTGCATGTGAGTTTTCCTACTGCTTTGGCTTAGGTGTTTTCTCTGTGGGGGCCGCAATCCAATACACACGCCCAGTGCGGGTACAGGTTGGCCTACTTACATTTTTGGTACGGAAATCATTTTAAGAGCAGTAATTATTAAATAAATTACACAAAACAAAGTACCTGCTTGCGTGGTTGGTCTAGTTATTGCAACCGCGACTGCTATGCAGCTTCTAGGTTCGATTCTCGGGTCGAGCAAAGTGTTATTAGGTTTTACCATCACGACATTATCAGTAGCAGCCACGAAGTTTTTTTGTGGCCAGATGATGGTAATAGGCTTTGTCTCTATTTCAATAATAAACGCCATGTGGGTGATCTATTAGGTACACTCCTACCTAACCTCTTGCGGATTACAGGCGTAGTCTTGTATTAAGTAATGTAACCGCTCGGGTTCAAATCTACTACAGTCTACACCGAATACCACTGCCACTGCCTTTTCAACTAGGTTTTTTGTATACTTTAGTCTGTTGCCAGTTTTTCTTTTCTCTCTTTACCTTTGTATATTTTCCATGTATTTTTTATAATAAACTATGCTGGTGCCCGCGGTTTCGTCCACGTGATATCGAAAAAAAAATTATCAAAAAGTATCCTATTTGTTATTCCAGACTGTAATCTACCTGTGTGCCAAATTTCATCAAGATCCGTTCGGCCGTTTTGACGTGAAAGAGTAACAAACATCTATACATCCATACAAGCGTCCGCCCGCGACTTCGTCCGCGTGGCCTAGTTACTTTGGGCTAACGCTAACTTTAACCCGCGTGATGATCGAACAAAAAAAATCCTTCCCCTTTTCTTCCCTCTTTCTCCCCCTTATCTAACTTTTTTTTTAGCTTATGTCCGTCTCCAGGGTCCCAACTATCTCTGTACCAAAATTCTTCAAAAACGGTTAGACGATTTAGGCGTGAAGACGTAACAAACAAACAAACTCACTTTCGCTTTTAGAATATTAGATTAGTAAGAATAATATTTATTTTTCAAGAAATATTTAAAAATGTAATTTTAAGATACGAATTAAATAAAGGACATAATAAAATAGGATTTTTTTCTGAAATTTTCCATCACATTGCACCTACTATGTTTTTGTCTCTGCGTCAACCTAAGGTTGACTGGTAGACATTGCCCAAGGCATTAAGTCCGCGTTTGTACAATGTTTTTTACATGTGCATGAAGTTTTAATAAATAAAACCCATAGTCCAAACTTGTGATGTAACAAGACAAGCAAATGTTCTTCATCACGGCTCCGACATATTGTTCTTCTATTTATAATTTGGAAAGACGTAGCCCCCATTACAGTTTTATGTTACACTTGTGAATTAAATGGCTCATTTATATGTGAGCTTCTTTGGGTTGTGGTTAAATTGTTTTAGTCTACATTGCAGCCAGGGGGAAGAATCATACAAAGTGACCATTCATTTTCTATTAGTTTTTTATACAGTGAGAATAAATAAATTATAGTTTAATAAAAACTGCATATAACAAATAGTTACAGTGTTTTTTTTTCCTTTATTTCCTAATTG
Source organism: Ochropleura plecta (assembly GCA_905475445.1). Lineage (NCBI taxonomy): Eukaryota > Metazoa > Arthropoda > Insecta > Lepidoptera > Noctuidae > Ochropleura > Ochropleura plecta. The sequence goes on along the minus strand of FR997726.1, from coordinate 21,590,569 downwards.
TCCTACACATTCTTCTATTTTTATACATATTAAAAAAAAACATTTAAAAATATAAAATTAGTAGTCCGCCGGTATCCGGAAGCTGGGTCCAAGTTACCAGTGGTTAGGGCTCCAGAGACAGGAATCTGCTCACAATGCGGGCCGTATCGAGGAGTATTGGCATCTGAATCCATGATCCAACTACCTAAGGAGAGGTTCAAGGGATGGTCGTCGAGGCTCTTGGACATCAGGCCATTGGCCGTAACTACAGTGATTTTTATTCTATTTCTGTTATAATTCTGCTAAATAAAAACGGTGTTTTTAAGCTTTCTCTAAGTTGTTTCCGGTGTGGAATATGAGTCACTTCTGACCTGCTAGACAACTAATCTAAACTAATATTATGAAAGGGGTAAAATTTGTTTGTTTGTTTGCTACAATTTAACTCAAAAACTACTCAACCGATTTAAAAAAATTAATATTCACCATTAGAAATCAAAGACGCGGACGAAACCGTGCAAGATTGTAATTAATAATAAACGCGAATTTACCCAAGGATTGACCAGAGCGGCTGCTATTATTTTGCCACGATATTTAATTAATTACCTAAATGAAATGATTATGTTAAAAATATTTTTAAGAGCAATTTGAGAATAGCTTTCACTTGGAAGAAAAGATGAGCCAACTGCACCAGAGAATATTCAAATTGCGGTCTCAGCCACGCCCGTTTTCATCAACAAACAGCACCTAGGTATTTTTTAAATGACTCTTAGGTTTAGTGAAAACAAAATTAATAAGTCACAAACCAGCCTTTATCTTTACTTTGCTACGAAAATAAAACAACGTTGGATTCGTGGTAAAATTTGGCTTTTTTGCGCTGTTCAAAATCTATGAATAATAAGATTATCGAACTCATGTCTGTGTGAAAACAATTCGGCACAAGTATTATATTTGTTAGAAACCAAATACAATAAGTAGGTACGTGAATTTGCTTTTATTGAGATTTCATTCGAATAAGAGGCTTAGTGGTAGACGTGTATAAAGTAAATCTCGCACGTTATTTTGTTTTTATTTGTACAATTATGTGATATACGATATATCACGTGCATTATTGCACAATGTATACGTGTTTAAAAACGAGCAATAACATTCAAGGGGTATATAGCTTAGGTTATAAGCAGTATTTGTGCATGTTTCCAGGTTCTCAAATACTTTACTTTTAGAGAAAAAGACATAATTTTTTTTGCACGATCTCCGAGCGACAACCCTAAAATCAGTTGAGAGCTTTTTATTTCCAAGTTTGTTAAATTAGATAGATATGTAAGAACTTTAGAAAAAATATTTCATCTAATTAGCGCATTCGTACTTTATTATCTTTAGTTCCTACTATCGTCAGCCATTAACCTGAACGCCTAGGGTCGTAACAGTGAAGTAAAATGAAAGATATGGAAAGTTGTATCATTGATTTTAATTATGATTCTTTCTCTGTATATTATTTACATTTTATATGTATCTACCTAAAAGTAACAAGTATTAGTGCTCCTTTTTTACACGTTGTTTACAATAAGATTATTGATCTCATGTGTCACAATTTAATAAAAAAACAAAATTCAAAGTAAACATGAATTTGCTTTTATTGAAATTTCATCCGAATGAGGCAAGCTTAGTGGTAAGCTTGCTAGAAACAAATATTCTTTGGTATACGTTATTTTATTTGTACGATTAGGTGACATATCATCTGTCACATTGATTTATAGTGAATGTAACTGAATAAGAGACGTCATAATATATTTATGTCACAGCCCTAATTATTGAAAGTAAAGATAATAAGTAGAGATCGTATTATTTGCAACTTACAAAAATGATCGAAGTATACTACAAAATAAGCTAGAATATGCAAAATAACGCTGAACATGATATGCAACATAAAGTTACAACGAAATATTTTAAATTTGAGCATGAGACATTAACTAGCCTAAATTAGCAATAACTTGCCTAAGCACTTAAGTCCGCTTTTGTACAGTTTTTACTTGTGCATAAAGTTTTACTAAATAAATAAATTAAGATCGAGACGATACCTGAATCTCACAACCAAATCATTATTTCTAGTTAACCTAGCTATTAAAAATACAAAAAAAAAACTTTTTTATAAGCCAGTTTATTCGAATCTCTCATTTTGCAAGGAAAATGTTATACTGGAAATGTATAACTTGATGTGTCGCCGTGTACAACTATAATTAATAATTTGTATCTAATTTTTTGTAGCTTGATCATTGAACTGTCATCAGAGTCAAAAATATAATATATTAAATTACATTTGAATTTTTAATCGTTTTGATTTCAAAACCATTTGTAACACTTAAAACTTGCCTGTTTGAGTGGCGCGCGGAGGCACTACACCGGGGGGAAAACCCGCTGCCACGGCAAGTTGCCGCTCGGCGGGCAGACCTCCGGTGCGATCTCATGGTGGCATGGAGAGAGCGACTGTCGCAACCCCGTGCAGGGCACGCCACAATAGCGGCGGTAAGTCCCCTCTTTGAGGAGTGGCTGGAGAGGCGTCATGGCGTCCTCACCTACCGCCTGACGCAGGTCCTCACCGGACACGGAAGTTTCGGGAGGTTCCTGCACATCATCGGGCGGGAGGAAGCGCCCGGGTGTCACCATTGTGACGATCGCCCGGAGGACACGGTGGAGCACACAGTGGCGGTCTGCCCAGCTTGGGCGGAGCACCGCCGTGCCCTCGTGGAGGCGATCGGCGGCGGCGATCTCTCGCGTCCGGCCCTGGTTCAGGCCATGGTCCGGAGCGAGAGGGAATGGGAAGCGGTCACCACCTTCTGCGAAGCAGTAATGCTAGCAAAGGAGGTGGCCGGGCGTTTGAGGGAGAGAACATCTGCCCAACCCAGCCGCCGCGGGAGACGCCCAGGGCGCCGGGCGCCGCGAGACGACTTCCGGCCACCGTAGATGCGGGCCTGTGGGCGGTGAGCAATGGGTAGTTCACCGTCCGTCCGTCGATTGACGACAGGCCGTGTCGACGGCGCGTTCGTGTTTCACGCGCGCCTCAAAGAGAGTCAGCAAAGCAGAGGGGCCTGCCAGAGCCTCCGCCTGCCGGGGTTGCGGGTTGTTCGAAAGAGATACCGCGGCCTCGGAACGTAAAGGGCAATAGAAGGAACATGGGTGGGTTTTAGTCAGTACAAGTCTGACATGCCCCCCCGCTCCACCCAGAGCGGGGGAAGTCATTGGATAATTTCCCACCCGAAAAAAAAAAAAAAAAAAAAAAACACTTAAAACTTTTGATATGATTTTATTTGAAAAATGCTCGTCATTGTTTAATATAAATAAAAGGGTTTTATTACAAAATTGCTCACTCACTCAAAACTAACGAGAAGTTATTTTATTTGTGCTTCTTTCTTTCACAATTTTTCTTCGTTTGTGATTTTTTATTTAAGAACAAATGTTTGTTTTCTTTTATTTAATCTAGCTTTCAAACAGAAACCTAAGTTTCAGTTTTTTTAATAAATAAAAGACGTGCTTCTTTTAACAAATAACATCACGCCTGTAAAGGTTAAGCAGAAGTACTCGTTTATTACGTATGAATAGCATCTGCACAGCATCGTCGGTGGTAGCGTCAAAATATGAAAACAGTTCTGGAAAAACAAACTAAGCTTCAAACTTAAAAAAAAAAAAAACAAATTCACGCTGCCACAGGCTTCTATCTTATGCCAAAAAACACACACAGTGACATTATTAAAATTGCAGTGTTACTTATTAGGAATTTCTAAGCTACGGAGGTTTGTGCCCGGTTTAATGATAAATTATGTTTATTTTGCAAGTAGGTTTTCACAAACACTTTTAAGAGTATTTTTTGAGGCCGGTGTTTCGTACTCTAAGAAGAAACAGCCGAAACAAACTCAGAGGTCATAGTCTCTTTTAAGCTCCAGACAAAAAATCTTGGTCAACTTACATGAGGACTATGCAGATTAGTGTCTGAAATGGTCTTTTTAAGAAAGCACCACACAGATTGAGTGGACCTGTCCAGTCAGTGCAAGCATTTGTCAGTTACCGTGTAGCTTGACTCATAACTCAAGGAGCTCAACGACACGGCGAACAATACCAAAAAAAGGATATTTGATTTGGTTGATGACAATAACCTCACCAACTATTTATTACATGGGACTTTGAACCATAACCAGCAAGAAGTGGGTGTACTATTCACAAGTACCCTTCTGCCTAACCTTTTGAAGAATACAGGCTTATTGGTATTTGTTGTGATAGATACGTTGCCAACAGTGTGAGTGAATATTGGTCAAGGGGCCTCCACCTCACTAAACTAACACCTTAAAGTTAACACCGGGTCACGTAGACTGACCCCGAGTCGCGCTCTATCACGTTTCAAGGTTCATTTACTTTATTATGTACACTTTGAAGTAGGACATGTTTTACGGTTTAGTAAATTAATTTAGTACTAAGGTACACATGGCGGCACGTCAACCTATTCTAAACTATTTTAACCTGATCTCTCTACTACGGATCGCACACCGTAGTAAAAAGATCTGTTTTTTTTTTAAAACGTTACCCCACACTAGGAATTTCTCCTGTATCGTGGGTGCGTTTACAAACATTAAACTCACATACACAAACAGCGAGACCCAGAATAACTATCTGTAGGCCATACAAATATTTGTTCTGTGCGGGAATCGAACCCGCGACACGCAGCGCAGCAGTCGGTCGCTCAGCCACTGCGCCAACCGTGTCGTCTAAATGATTTCGGTTAAAATGAATTTGTGTAGGTTCAGTAGGTTGATGTGTACTTCTCTAAAATGGTTAAACGTAGGTGCTGGTTTTTGAGACAAAGCTGGATTTTCAAGAAAATATGCTTCCCTGCCGTGGACCCAGCAAGGTACCCCCTGTGTGCAATATTGGCTATGGCTAACTTTGCACACAGGGTACCTTGCTAGCTTACAAAAACAAACTCTAGGCTTGGATATGTCCAAGCCTGGAGTTTGTTTTTGCAATTAACAACCTTTGCGAAATAAGCGGTAACTTTCTTCTCATATGTCTCTGTCTTCATCATATATGATGAAGACATACAATTAAAGAGCAGAAAGTTACCGCTTATTTTGCAAATGTTGTTAGTAGCCTTATTAGCCTTTTCCCAAGTATGTTGGAGTCGGCTTTCAGTCTTACCGGTTGCAGCTGAATACAGGTTTTTACATGGAGCTACTACCTAACTGACGTGAAAAACCCAGTTAGAACTGAATATTACGATACCCCGTGGTGAATTCTTACAACCAGCTGGTTGTTAGACTTTCGGAACACTAAATATCTGTAATGACAACAGTTTAACGTGCTTCCCGAAGCACGGAGTAAACTTGGTATGTAACGGATGGTCACCCATCTACAGGCAAGCCCGGCTTAACCTAAAGATCAACCCGAGCGGCAACTATTATTTAGCCACGAGCTTCTTTATCTCTTTGAGCTCTTTAATCTGTATTTTTTCAAAGTTAAATTTTGTGTGTTCATAAAAATCCTTACTAAAATTATAAAAGCGAAAGTGAGTTTGTTTGTTTGTTGCCTCTTCACGCTTTAATGTCTAAACCGATTTTGATGAATTTTCAGAGATAGTTGGGAACCAGGAGACGGATATAAACTATTTTTAAAAAAATGGGATGTGAGGGAGAAAGAGGGAAGAAAAGAGAAAACTTAGCGTTGCTATTACAAATCAATAAGGCGCAAGGGGAACTGTGTTACCCCGAATTTAACGCGAGCAGAGCCGCGGGCAAAAGCTAGTATTAAATAAAATAAAAATATTCTAGTATTTAGCATCCAAGTTTAGATTTATTATTATTCAAACGAAAACTAAATATTCGTCCAGAACATTTTAAAACTTGCATTATTGCAATCTGTTCAATAAAGATATCACCCAAATTATATCATAACATTTTACGACAACAAACCTGTCACCCCAAACTAAGCACCAACTAATTTTCTTAACAAAATAGTGGTAAATGTTTAATTAATTTAGTCCCTTCGTCTCAGAGACGTCAGTCACAGGCTCCAAAGGGTTTTGTTAATCGATTAATTCAAGCACGGGATTAGATACCCTCGCACACAGCTATTAGACTGGTTATTGAGTGCGTTGTGTTGTGATTGGTGTAAACTCAATGGACCCAGTGATTCGACTTTAATTAACAGTGTGGTAGGTGTACATTACACGTTTAAGGAAATCAAGTGTTTTGGGGGTAAAATACCTTTCCTCTTTTTTAGCTTTGCCCACACTAGGAATTTCTCCTGTATCTTGGGTGCGGTTACAAACATTTAACAACAAACATCTTTTTTTACATACAACAAACATCTTTTATATTTGTTGCTTTTTTATAGGTGTACGGAACCCATCGTGACTGAATCATTTAAAAAAAAAAACATTGCTGCTCCACACTAGGAATTTCTCCTGAATCGTGGGTGCGTTTACAAACATTTAAACTCACATACACAAACATCCAGACCCGAAACAACTATGTGTAGGCCATACAATATTATATTAATTCTTGTATAAGTCGCTCGTACGCTCTCAATTGGAGTATGCCGTGTCCGTCCGGAGTCCCATATTACAAAAAGTACGTTGAGATGATTGAGTGTGTGCAATACAAATTTTTGCGCACTATGCATTATAGATGCTGCGGACATTATTTACCATACCAAGATTTACTTGTGAAGTATAAGCTCGCAACACTTGAAAGTAGACGTAGGTATTTGGAAGCTGTGAATCTATATAATATTGTAAGGAATACATACTGCATGGAACTGTCCAATATGATATGTTATGCGGTTCCTAGGACGATCCACAAGCGAAAGGTCCGCGCTGGCAAATTATTATCAGTTGGTATTTGCAAATCCAACTCAGGCTTGCGTTCGCCTGTTCGCAGAATGGTCGATTCCTACAATAGCATTTTTGAACACATCGATATTTTTACATGTGCTCCCCATAAGTTTAAAAGTCTAATACTAGACGAACTTTCGTGAATATTACATTTATACACTACTAGCTTTCGCCCGCGGCTTCGCTCGCGTTAAATTCGGTATTATAACACACAAAGCAGACCTGCAGTTTTTGCTCTTGCGCCTGATTGATTTGTAATAGCAACGCTAAGTTTTCCCTTTTTTTCCCTCACATCCCACTTTTTTCAAAAAAAAGTTAGCCTATGTCCGTCTGGCCCAACTATCTCTGTACCAAAATTCATCAAAATCGGTTTAGCCATTAAAGCGTGAAGAGGTAACAAACAAACAAACAAACAAACTCACTTTCGCTTTTATAATATTAGTAAGGATAGTAAGGATTTGTACTAAGTTTTGTTACCGTAGCGATGATTATTATTTTCACTTTATGTATGCTTTTAATTAATCTGTGAACAGCGTTGTGGGCTGCAATTGTCAATAAGTCTTGTATATTTATATGATGTTTATGTTTTATATTGTAGCTGTTTGCTGTTCCATTTGAATAAAAAAAAAAAAAATAATATCATATTTGTTCCGTGCGGGGATCAAAGCTGCAACACGCAGCGCAGCAGTCGATCGCTCAGCCACTGCGCCAATCGTGTCGTCAAATGCATAGGTAGGATGGTTTCCAAAGCGACTTTCATTCCATCAGAATCACCCCAAAACCTTGTGTTGGTACATGCATTGGAAAAGATGTTATATTAAAATTTTTGGGTTAAAAAAAGCTTTTAAATAAGTTGGAACTTTGACCCCCAATATTTCCGAAACTGGAAGGTTACACGGTTTGCTCTAAAAAAGCAATGACAGGAGAAACAAATGCTTTTCGACATTGTTAAGAGTACTTTTAATAAAATTAAAAGACGATTTTTGTTACAGTGCGGATTAAGAATTTTTGATAGACTATGATAGACTAGCTATTAAAGAGATGCCTTGAACAAATAATCAACATTTTGACACACGTCTTGTAGAAAATACTACTCCGTAAGCAAAACGAATCGATATTTGTTTATTGGAACCAGGCGTAAAAACTAGTCATGTCGACCGGACAGTCGACGTCAAAGTTTTAATTGTTTGACATTCTTAATTAAAGTTTGTTGCATAGAGGCAGACTTGCATGAACATATCCTTACTAATATTATAAAAGCGAATGTAAGTTTGTTTGTTTGTTAGGTCTTCACGCCTAAATGGCTAAACTGATTTTGATGAATTTTGAGATAATTGGGACCTGTTTTTTAAAAAAAGATTGAGATATGAGGGAGAAAGAGGGAAGAAAAGGGAAAACTTAGCATTGCTATTACAATAAATAAGGTGCAAGTGCCAAAACTACAGGTATCAGGTACCTGTAAATCATGAAAGGGGAACTGTGTTACCCCGAATTTACCGTAAGCGAAGCCGCGGGCAAAACCTAGTACATTAAACATGTTGGGACAAAGTTACATAAACTCCAGTACATCATTCTAATTCTAATCTACCAACGTTGAACTTCAGACATTACGGACAGTGTAGAATAGAGTTACTTTTCCCCGCCGTCAAATTAAAAAAGACAAATTAAAAATACGGTCCCAAGTTAATTTATTTGGAGACTGTATATCAGTTTCTATAGCACTCGACTGTCGTTCGCAGAAATCTGCAGAAATAGTTCAGACATTTTCTTAAGTTGAAGTTATGTTAACTTCACTTTGTAAGTGAAGCTATGAACTATACAGTATTTTAACCTCTTGTGAGGAGACATGTTTAAATTTTACTTAGTCCAGACATATACTTAACATCAAGCTTGTAATTTCTGAAGGGTAAGACAGAGATGTATCTAAAAGTTTGTTTTAAAAAAAAAAACGTTGCCCCACACTAGGAATTACTCCTGTATCGCGGGTGCGTTCACAAACATTTAAAGTCACATACACAAACAGCCAGACCCGAAAAAACTATTTTTAGGCCGTACAAATATTTGTTCCTTGCGGGGATCGAACCCGCGGTACGCAGCGCAGTCGTTCGCTCAGCCACTGCACCAATCGTGTCGTCAATTAAATAGTGATGGAGCCTATTGACATCAATTGGGTACAAACCAACACCTAAAGCCAACCCAGTGTGAGTCAAGCTGGGAAAGATGGGAAGTACCTACTACTTAGTTGTATCCTTACTATAATCCTTACTAATATTATAAAAGCGAAAGTGAGTTTGTTTGTTACCTCTTCACGCTTTAATGGCTTAACCGATTTTGATGAATTTTGGTACAGAGATAGTTGGGAACCAGGAGACGGACATATGCTAATTTTTTAAAAAAAGTGCGATGTGAGGGAGAAAGAGGGAAGAAAAGGGAAAACTTAGTGTTGCTATTACAAATCAATAAGGCGCAAGGGAAATTGTGTTACCCCGAATTTAACGCGAGCGAAGCCGCGGGCAAAAGCTAGTATTATATATAAAAGAAAAGTGAGTTTGTTTGTTACGTCTTCACACCTAAATGGCCAAACCGATTTTGATGAATTTTGGTACAGAGATAGTTGGGACCCTGGAGACGAACATAGGCTAAAAAGTGAAAAAAGGGCGAGAAAGAGGGAAGAAACAGGGAGAGCAAGTTTTTTTATTTCGATCATTACGCGGGTTAAAGTTAGCGTTAGCCCAAAGAAACTATGCCACGTGGACGAAGTCGCGGGTGGAAGCTAGTTAGTTTAAAATCACTTTAAAGTCTTTATGAAGTCAAAGTGTTACTGGGTTTTTCTACCCGAAAATTCTCAGCCACGGAAGCCGAGTTCGTTCCCGGTTGTGCTACAACATGGGACTTAAACATAGCAAGCAAAATATGGATGTATTCCTAGGTACACCTCTGTCCAACCCCTTGGACATTTAAGGCGCGATGTTTTATGTTATTTCGCACCAAAACCTTTTTTAATCCAGGGTCGGTTATTTAATTTATTTCGTAAAAACAAGCTTGGTAATGTTTTTTTTTCTCTTAGTGAAGATCTAGAACCTCACAAATTAGGCAATAGAAATGTAAACAATATAATATAATTAACCTGTTTTAATAAATTAATGTACAGCTGTTATTTATTTGATTTGTTGGCAACATAAAATCCTATTCTACTAATATTATAAATGCTAAAGTTTGTGAGTATGGATGTATGTTTAGTTTTGTGAAAGAGGATCCTCTTTCACGAAAAAAACTACTGAACGGATCTTGATGAATTTTGGCACGGACGTAGATTATTATAGTCTGAAATAACACATAAGATACTTTTTTTATTATCACGCGGGCGCAGCCGCGGGGTGCAGCTAGTCATTAAATAAATGATAAGCTACTTGTTATTTTTAATTGTTAGTACCAGCGTGTTTTATTTAGATTACAATTAATTTGAATGCTAACAATCAATTATAACTGTAATTGTGTTTTAAAAGAAAACAAGCCAATTTGTTTCTTGGTCAAATAATTTCAATGTTTGTAACAACAGAGAGATACGAAAATTACTCGGCAATTTGAATAGGGAAACAAAACATTGATAATTTTTCCACTGTTAATTTCTTTTTATTAAATTGTTTAGATATTAAGTTAATTATTTTCTCTCTGTTAGGTATACCATTTTGTTGATAGGCCCTATCCGCAATTAGTAAAGGGGCCGTCTACATATTTTATAATGGTTTGGAAATCATCAAAAACTTCCTCCGCTCTGGGCGAAGCGGGGGGAGTGTCAGGCTTTTACTGACTAAACCCGCTTATGTTCCTTCTTTTGCCCTTTATGTTCTGGGACCGCGGTATCTCTTTCGAACAACCCGCAACCCCTCAGGGCATGAGACTCTAAATGCTATAAGTACGCAAACATCCAAACCGTCAAGGAAACATTACAAATCATGTAATCAATCATTCGGAAATATTACATCAATTTGTCATTTCCAATCGATTTCCACTCGAACAAAAAGACGAAGACTAAATGGAATGGAAATTGATCATTGAAGCATTTGTCTTTTCTTTTCTTCCATAACTGGGGTAGTAATTTTGGCTGTAATAGCTTTTGACCGCGACTTCGCTTGTATAGAGTTTGTATTAAGGTAGAATTCGGTATCTAAGTTTTTTTCGTATATTTGTATTTTCTAGATTGGGTCATTGGGGGAAGTTATTTAATGATTTCCCATACGTTAAAAAGGGTCGCAGGTGGCTGTTGCAATATTCAGCTTAAGTTTTGATTTCTTTATGTCATAAAATAAAAATGGTTTGATAGGATTTACCTTCTACCTCTATTTAATCACCGGTGAAGAAGATTTCTCAAAAATCATCAGTGAACATGAAAATTTAATTCTTACTATTATCTTCTGATATATAAAATTTCCGTGTCACAATGTTAGTTACCGTACTCCTCCGAAACGGCTCGACCGATTCTTATGAAATTTTGGGTACATATTGGGTAGGTCTGAGAATCGGCTAACATCTATTTTTCATACCTAAACTAAACCTCAGCGGGTGAAACCGCTGGGCACAGCTAGTGTATTATAAAAAACGAAAGTGAGTTTGTTTGTTACGACTTCACGCCTAAATGGCCAAACCGATTTTGATGAATTTTGGTACAGATATAGTTGGGACTGATATAGGCAATTTAAACAAAAATAGATCAGGGAGAGAAAGATATATTTTTTTCGATCACGCTGGTTAAAGTTAGTGTTAGCCCAAAGTAACTATACCACGCGGACGAATTCGCGGGCGGAAGCTAGTGTATTAATAAATAAAAATATTTTAACATTTTATAATGAAAACACCAACAATAATGAAAACACAAAACACCAAAACCATGAAACGACAACGGGGCAGACCAAAGAGATGGCGGGATGAGCTGGACTCTTTCTGACATGATTGGCCTACAATCGCACTAGACCGCAAAAAGGGGTAGAAGGGAAGGGCCTTTCTCCCTTTTGCGGTGTGCCCTGCATTAGAATAACATAGGCTTATAAAATAAGATTTCAATTTAATATAGTAAGTATTTAATATAATATATATTTTTATTTTACACTAACCTTACAACTTGACTCACTCCTCTGTTTCTGCGATAATTACTAAAACTAAAAAACTGATGTAAGTGTTAATTATAAAACCATAATTTATAATGGATGTCTTACATGACACATGGATGACGTACACTGGTAAGGAAACGCACCAGAGAACAACACCACAAACTGTGGCTGGCCCACGATGAGTGCAGGTAGGACAAGGAAGCTCTTCCTAGTATCGACGGCCGCTTCACTAAACAGGCGCTTCGGATGACAAAACCACAGCTGCGCACAAATACAGCAGCTATTACTGGCCACGGCTCTTTTAATAAACACCTCTTTGTTTTAGGAGTCACAGAGATCCCACTGTGCCGAGCCTGCATGGAGGTAGACGAAACAGCAGCCCACGTGCTTCTACACTGCCCAGAGGTTGCCCCATACAGGGCAAAGTACTTCAGTAACCCGGGTACTCTTCGCGAGATCGTCAGCAACACCAAGGCGCTGCTGGCGTTTCTCGCGGAGCTGGGGTTGATCGAATAATATTCCTACCCATACGCAAAATACGCGCCTCAGACATGGAGTTGCGGACATCAGCCCGTTATACAATACAATACAATGGATGCCTTTAAAATATTATGCGCTAACCAGCTGTTAAGAATTAATGAGTTCAATATCGGCTTCAGATCCTGATCATTAATAAATTCATCTTATTAGTTCTGAGATATTCGGGACAGATATTAATATTCACGGACATCTACATACCATTAAATGCTTTGCATTCTTACAATAGCGGAATGTTAATTTAGTAAGCGGTTCAAGAATATTTATGTTTCAGAAAAAACCGTCCCTATCGATGCTAACTTTCAACCTGGTATTGTATCCTTTCAACCTGGTATTGTATCAAAAGCATTTATTTATTTATTTACAAGGTCAACCAACAGTTTCCGTATAAAAATAAAAGTTATAGTATTGAACTTATACAGTTGCAAATTACCTATAGGTTAACTAATATTTTTACATAATATGAGTAATAACAAATATTAATGTCATTGCGCCGATAGTCGTGTCTGCCAATGGCTTAATTGCCAAGAGCCTTGACCATGAATACCTAAGGAGGCTCTCGTTAGGCAGCTGGATCAAGGGCTTGATACAGAAAGCGGTACTCTTGGTCACGGCTCGTAGATATTGTAAGGAGATTCCTTTCTCTGGAGCCCGGTAGCTTGGACCCTGTTCCCGATACCGGTAGGCTACATTTTTTTCTTTTAGATTTAATTTAATAAGAGAAATATGTAAAAATATAATAACTATTTGTTAAACCTAATATGTAAAGTTAAATAATTGATATAAAAAACAGCAAAAATACAATTTTGTTAGATAAACATGATAATTCACAGAAGACAAAAATTAAAATTAATGAGATCAAAATTAAATCATAAAGTAAAAAAACTATATTTTTTTCAAAACGTTGCCCCACACTAGGAATTTCTCCTGTATCGTGGGTGCGTTTACAAACATTTAAATTCACATACACAAACAGCCAGACCCGGAACAACTATCTGTAGGCCATACAAATATTTACTCCGTGCGGGGATCGAATCCGCAACACACGGCGCAGAAGTCGAACGCTCAGCCACTGCGCCAACCGTGTCGTCAGTTTAAATTGAATCTGGAACGAAACTTATAGGCCTTTCTATCTATAAGTAGATCTTTACTTGTGCCGTGCCCTAATTCATCAGAAAATTCGCAACAACAAGGAAACACGATTCATTAATTAAAGTAACTAATTAATTGAAGACCAGAAAGCAACTTCAGCAAAAAAGTCTCTAGAGACTAAAGTTGAGGTATTCCGGTTCTATTTAGGTTTGTTCCAAAAAACGTCAATCACTCTTAATTAGTATAAGTAGGATAAAGCTTTAGATATGACTGAAATTAGAACAATAATTAAAGAATGTTTGCACTGTTAGACAAGCACATTATTATTTGTAACATTTGAATTATTGATACAATAGCGACCCGCCCCAGCTTCACAAGAGTGCAATGTGTGCTAATATTACTATATAATCCTTCCTCTTGGATCACTCTAAATATTAAAACAAAACCGCATCAAAACCGTTGTGCAGTTTTAAAGATCTATGCAAACATGGGGACAGACAGACAGCAAGAAGCGACTTTATTTTACATATTATACTATATATTTTTTTAATTAAACGTTGCCCCACACTAGGAATTTCTCCTGTATCGTGGGTGCGTTTACAAACATTTAAAGTCACATACACAAACGGCCATACCCGAAACAACTATCTACAGGTCATACAAATATTTGTTCCGTGCGGGAATCGTACCCGCGACACGCAGCGCAGCAGTCGATCGCTCGAGCCACTGCGCCAACCGTGCCGTCAAAATGTAGTGATGATTTAAACACACCCCAATTTTTATAGTGATTAAAATCTTTCCTTTAATTTAAAATTTGTAACAATATATTTTCAATAAGAGACAAACCACGACACACTAATGTAGTGAAAATAGCAATCAATTCATTTAACCACGAACTCTTCCTTTTTTAAACCATTTAACAAGTAACATATTTATTCGAACGAAAAAACATCGATTCATCCGTTTCAGCTTCCAGATTCAATGTCAAAGTCAAGGATTTTATACAACTCCATGGCAACAGAAAAAAAATAAAACGCTGGATTTAAAAAAAGAACGCAAAGAGCGCCCAGAGGTGTGTTTTGTACCAACATAAAATTAATGTACAGAACAAAAACAATTGAAGAAGAGAATACAAAGCAATGTAGTTAATGCCCTTTGGGGTGTAAGCAGAGATGCTTGGTGGTGTCAATGACCGGTCGATGATCGATTGTGTTTTCATATGTCTATGATGTTGATATTATGAAAAAAGACAGTTTGTTGCCTTCCTTGAGGTCAATTATAAGTTAGTAAGTTGATGTATTACAATTATGTACAAAGACAGCAATTACTTTTTTGCGCAGCGTTGCATACCTAGAGCCATGTACGCCCAGACAATTTTTACTTTATGTCAGCAAATATTTTAATAACACTCTGTTCCACTTTAGTTTTCCGCTATGTTAGTTTTAATTTTAGTATTTTACACTGTTTATTTATTTATAATTCGAATAAGATTTTTTTATGTACTGTCTAGCCTGAGACACAGGTTCAACCTAGTTCAGGCAACTGTGCAAACTGTGATCTATTTTAGATGTCAAGATAATTTTATTGTAAATTATGTCCTTTTATAAAAAAAAAAAAAAAAAAAACAATTATTATTATTATTATTATTAAAACAATTATTATTATTATACGAGTGTCAATTTTCAATTCATTCTAGAATTATTTTTTACGTCGTGTGTGTTTGTGTATTGTTTTTAATATTTCTACATAACATTCAAATCAAATCAAATCATTTATTTCAATTAGACCATTACAGGCACTTTTGAATGTCATGAAAACAAAAAAAAATTATGCTGCTACAGTCCCAGTCCCAAGACATAATAACTTGTGAAAGTACTGTAGTTGCCCATTCCAAAGCGTAGATCTCTATGGAGAAGAATGGGCAAGAAACTCCATGGACACTCTTTTAAATCATAATATTTTTACAAAATCATGGATACATCATTCATGCTGTGATTATAAATAAATGTGAGAACGATGTAGAAAAACGAGCACATTAAGAGCGTCCAGAGTAAAAGCAAAAACAAGAGTTTAATCGATAAATTAATTAATTAAAACAAACCGTGGCGGCTAATAGATGACCAGTCACAACTGACAGCGCCCGTTCACGAACATGACGCATATATCAGCCCCATTCAGCTCAACCATTTTGAAGGGAACTAAATGACCCGACACACACGCCACCATCAGCGAGACATTTAAGTGAGCATGACAATCTCTCAACCACCAGGGCAACCGTCGAGTCAATTAAATTACAATCATAGTACTCACACATGGGCATTACAATTATACAATATTAGGAAATTGAGTCATGACGCCTGTAACCCGCAAAAGGAAAGGCAGAGGAATAATAATCATTTCTTAATTTCGCCAATTATTTTTAAGGCTAATGTAACAGGGAGTGAGCCTATTGCCATTAACCCGGCCAAAACAAATAAGAAATTCCTGATGGTGAAATCCAATATCACTTAGCACAACCTGGGAATCGAAAATGGGAAAGAAGGTGCGCAAAAAACGAATCCCCACACGAAGCAAATATTTATATGGCGTACAGATAGTTGTTCCGGGCCTGACTGTTTGTGTATGTGAGTTTAAATGTTTGTGAACGCACCCACGATACAGGAGAAATCCTAGTGTGAAGCAAGGTAGTAATGCTAGTGAAGGAGGAGGCCGGGCGTTTGAGGGAGAGAACCTCAAACCAACCCAGCTGCCGCGGGAGACGCCGCGAGACGACTCCCGGCCACCGTAGATGCGGGCCTGTGGACGGTGAGCAATGGGTAGCTCACCGTCCGTCCGTCTATTGACGACAGGCCGTGTCGACGGCGCGTTCGTGTTACACGCGCGCCTCAAAGAGATGTCAGCAAAGCAGAGGGGCTTGCCAGAGCCTCCGTCAGCCGGGGTTGCGGGTTGTTCGAAAGAGATACCGCGGCCCCGGAACGTAAAGGGCAATAGAAGGAACATGGGTGGGTTTTAGTCAGTAAAAGTATGACATGCCCCCCCGCTCCGCCTAGAGCGGGGGAAGTCATTTGATGATTTCCCACCCGAAAAAAAAAGCAAGTTTTTTTTAAAAAAAACAAGTTTTTTTTAAAAAAAACAGCTGTTACCACTGATTCCTTAATGGGTCTATGAATTATTAAGGAATTAGTACCACCTGATTTAGTAGAAGGGATGATTTTGATCCCAGCTGCACGTTGACAATAATTTTCGACCATGACTAGGTTGAATTCTGGGCGAAAACAAAATAAAATCTATGGGTATTTGACCTTTTAATAAAACTCCTGAGAAATATCAAATTAGAATCGAAGAGAAACTCAATCTTATCAATAACATACAAAAATATGTGTAAATACTTCGTGCAAGAATTTCGAAATGAATAATGTTTTTTAGTGGTAATAGATTCTGCGATTTATGTTTTATTGAATACTGACTACGAGATTTATTATTCACAGTCGTTGCTACTGAATATAAAATGATGTGAAATGTAGCATTTTTTTTTGTATGTATTATTCAGGCTGAAATGTTTTTTCCAATACTAAATATCTTATTATTTTGTAGGAGATTCGAGTGTTCGTTACACACGGGCGTGTTGAACTGAACTCAAGGATACTGTTCATCTGCTGAGGTTGAGGTTCGAAAGAGATATACCGCGGCCGCGGAACATAAAGGGCAAAAGAAGGAACATGGGTGGGCTTTAGTCAGTAAAAGTCCGACAGTCAGCCCCCCCCCCCCCCCCCGTCCTGCCCAAAGTGGGAAAAAGCGGCCGCAAGATATCTGATGATTTCCCATCCGCTATGGTTTTTATGTGGATGGAAAATCGTAAAATAACCTCCACTTGGCGGAGCCCCATGATCCTTCTTTTACCCTTAATGCTCCGGGCCGCGGTATCTCTTTCGAACAATAAGCTACCCCGGCAGGGAGTCACCATGTTTAAGGCGCTAAGCAATGAAGGAACCAGTCAGTACACACGTAGCCTAAGTATATACTATTAAAAATATTGTAGTACTTATGGACTAAAGAATTAAGATAAATGATTACTTAATATTTTGTGACAACGCGTCATGTGAAGAATTCAGTATTAAAATTGACGAAGGTTCCCGATATAAGCTCATATAATTAAGAAAATGCTCTTGTACGCAGTTTTGGTAGGTCATTGAACTTATTTGCCTAGAGGTTATTGACTCAGGATTTTTGGGGTGGGAATCTTTTTTCGCTGAATGTACAAAAGGTATGCGTGTTCGTCTTGGGTAAGTTTTTGAGATTTTCCTTTTCAAACGTCCCTTTTGTGGCTATTTATTGCACGTGAACGATTTTGGGATAGTTTGTAAAGGTTTAGTATGAAATCAAAATAAATATAGGTGGTGGTGGCCGAAAGCGGAAGTAAAAGAGAAGCTTTTGCCCGCGGTTTCTCCCGCATGAAGTTCGGTAAGTGTCACGGGATCGTAAACTCGGGATATTGATATTCAAAAGTATATTTTGTGTTAATCTAGGTTAAAGATTATCTGATTGCCAAATCATATATGAACTAGCTGGCGACCGCGGCTTCACCCGCGTGATATCGAAACAAAAAGTACCCTATGTTATTCCAGACCATAATCTCCCTCTGTACAAAGCATCGGTCTCTTCTTAAGTGGTTGCCCATACGTCAGCGTAGGGAGCTAAGAGCATTAACTACCTTGTTTTCTTTTCTTGTTTCACCTACATCCCTTAGTTACCTTGCTCCCCACTTTCAGTACATTTGTGCCAACCACAAAAGGACTCTGCGGTCATCGGATAACCGTATTCTTCATTGTCCCTCTCACCGCACTGACTTCATTCACCGATCATTCTTCGTCCAGGCTATTTCATTATCAGGATGGCAACCAACTGTTTATCTTTTAAACATAAAGTTCGTGAATTTCTTCGTAAAAAGTCGGCAGTTTCGTCACACCGTTAATGTTTTCCCCATTGTTGGTCTTTTTATTTTGTGTATCTGTGTATCTATACTTTGATATATATTTATAGTTTTTTTTATTTTATATTTATAGTATTTTATACACTTCTGGACTCATCTATTGGCCCACCTTGTATTTTCAGTTTCGTTTGGTCCTAGCTAAAATTTTATATTAGGTCGAGCAAAAAGTTTTTATGCAGTTTTTAACCTGGCACATTCACAATTTCATTCAATAGTCTTTTTTTGAATTTCGAACACAGAATTTAAAGAAACAAAAGACAATTTGGAGCCTGTTTGTTGATATCAAACAATCGAATACTAAGAAAATCAGGTTTTATTGGTTTACTTGGATTTAATTCTTGAAAAAGTGATTGATATCTTTGGTTTTGCAACAAACATTACTTATTCTTAACATTAAGGTGAGGTTCTATCAATAATCTATGGATACTTCACCTGAAATTGCCGCCCAAGCTGTGGCACTTATTCAGGCCGGACACAGCCAAAGAAACGTGAGTGCTCAACTTAATTTAAGTCGATCTGCGGTCCGAAATGTTTATCGGAGGTACCTAGAGACTGGCGGCTTTGTTCGTCGCCAAGGAAGGCCACGATCTCGGGTCACAACTGAAAGGCAGGATCGATTCATCGTGACGACCAGCTTGAGAAATCGTCACCTTACCTCCATTGAGATACAAAACCAACTTCGCGACTTCCACGGAGTATCTGTAAGCGCTCGAACTGTTCGGAGAAGGTTAAAAGAACGCGATATGGTACCACACAAGCCAGCTAATGGGCCCAAACTAACGCGAGCCCACCGAACAGCGCGCCTTCATTTCGCACGCAGTCATTTAAATTGGACACAGCAAGATTGGAGCCGTGTACTCTTTTCTGATGAGTCTAAAATTGTGTTACATGGCAATGATGGAAGGAAGAAGGTCTACCGACGTAAGGGAGAGCGTTTCGCACAATGCTGCTTTGAAGAGAGGGTTGCTTATGGCGGTGGCTCATGGACTGTCTGGGGCGGTATATCCGCGAGCGGCAAAACTCAACTTGAGGTTGTTACAGGACCACGGCTGCCAAAATTAAATGCTGAAAGGTACATTCGTAAGTGCTTAGAACCTCACGTGATGCCATACGCGGACTATGTGGGCCCAAATTTCCTTTTTATGCATGATAATGCAAGAGCCCATGCGGCCGGCATCGTCAGGGAATATCTTCGGGATGTGAACATCACAGTTATGGACTGGCCAGCCAGAAGCCCAGACATGAACCCTATTGAGCACATGTGGGACGAGCTAAAAAGACGTGTTAGGGCTCGTCAGCCAGTTGCCCAGACGATGCAGGAGTTGAAAACTGCCATAGAAGAGGAATGGGAGATGATCCCTCAAAATTTCATAGAGCGGTTGATAAACTCTATACCTAATCGTATGAGAGCTGTGGTAGATGCCCATGGAGGCAACACGCGTTATTAAATTAAACCTTGACGGGCCTGTTGGTCTAGTGGTTAGTGGCCCTGACTGCTAAGCCGGAGGTCGTGGGTTCGATTCCCACCCAGGACAGACTTTGTGTGATGAGCATGATTGTTTGTTCTGTGTCTGGGTGTGATTTATCTATAATATGTATGTATTTATAAATTATATAAGTATGTATATCAGTTGTCTGGTTACCATAACACAAGCTCTGCTTAGCTTGGGATCAGATGACCGTGTGTGAGTTGTCCCAAGATATTTATTTATTTATTTATTTATTTAAACCTTTATTTGATAAAACATGTTTTTTATTCAAAAATCAATTGCCTTTAACAAGGCGCATATCCGACTTGTTAGGCGTAGCTCCATGTCGTATGGTATTCTGAATTCAAATTTAAAACAATACGATCGAAAAAGATGGTAAAATGTATCAGGTTTAAAACTGCATCAACAGTTTTTGTTCAATCTAGCAATCATATTTCGGTAGGGGCCATCGAAACCTAAACTCTAAGGTGGGCCAATAGATGTGTCCAGAAGTGTATATCCATTATAGTATAACCTTATAATTAATTATTTTATTTCTTATTTAAACCTACCACTGTTTGTCTCTGCATCACCCGAAGGTTGACTGGTAGAAAATGCCTATGGCATTAAGTCCGCCTCTGTACTTTGTGCTTGAAGTGTTAAATAAATAAATAAACATAAGTAATATAACATCATACTACGATACAACACTAAGGAGATGAGCAGCGGGTGAAATCGCTGGGCACAGCTAGTATGATATAAAACCGTTCATAAGTGTTTGCGTGAAAGAGTAACGAACATACATCCATACAAAATTCCGCATTTAGACACACACTAGTTAAGTAAGACTTTTACCAAATGAACAACTTTGAAGCAGTAAAAAATATAATCTTTTAAAAGGGTTTTTATTTTTTATGGCTTCAGACCATTATTTTTTCTGTGACACATATTTACTTCACTGTAGCTGTACTGAACGGTTCATTTTATATCGCAACTATCTTCCACCCGCGACTTCGTCCGCGTGGCATAGTTACTTTGGGCTAGCGCTAACTTTAACCCGCGTGATGATCGAAAAAAAAAACGTTGTCTCCCCTTTTCTTTCCCCTTTCTTTCTTATCTCAATTTTTATTTTTAAACTAGCCTTAGTCTGTTCTCCAAGGTCCCAAATATCTTTGTACCAAAATACATCAAAATCGGTTTGGCCATTTAGGCGTGAAGACGTAACAAACAAACTCACTTTCGCTTTTATAATATTAGTAAGGATTGCAATTTTTTTTTTTTCATAATGATGCTAAACACGCATTCCCAGTCCCATACGACAGAAGTATTTTTAATACTAGAAAGTTTATTGCATGTAATTACATGTTATATCTTCCAGCTGCTACAGTTTCATCAAAAAACATGGAATCCTGAAAATTCAGCAAACGTTTAATAGTTTTTAAATAAAGGGAGACTGACACGAGGTAAATTTTGTGATAGATTAAATGACATACAAACTTTGTTGTGGATTTAAATGTCTTTTTTTAATATAAACGTTGCCACACACTAGGAATTTCTCATTTATCGTGGGTGCGTTTACAAACATTTAAACTCACATACACAAACAGCCAGATCCGAAACAACTATTTGTAGGCTATACAAATATTTGTTCCGTGCGGAAATCGAACCCGCGACACGCAGCGCAGCAGTCAATCGCTCAGCCGCTGCGCCAACCGTGTCCTCACCGTTCCACCGTGTCTATCATTTTCATCTGCCTATCTTTTGCCTAACTACATAGGAGTCGCCTTCCAATCTTACTGAATGTAGCTGCATAGACATACTTTACAAGGAGCGACAGCTATCTGACCTCCACAACCCAGTGGATGATACGATACTGAGGTCAGACAGTCTGACAACTAGTTTTCATCCAAAGATCTACATGACAAATGACAGCTACAAATGGCGGTCCACGGCCCAAATTAAGAAATCGCGTATTTATAAGTCTACTAGCTTATGCCCACGGTATCGCTCGCGTTATATGTATTCGGGGTAACACAGTTCCCCTTTCCTGATTTGCAGGTACCTGCCACCTGTAGTTTTTGCCCTTGCGCCTTATTTATTGTAATAGCAAAGCTAAGTTTCCCTATTCTTCCCTCTTTCTCCCTCACATCTCACTTTAAAAAAAAATTAACTAAGTCCGTCTCCAGGGTCCCAACTATCTCGCTACCAAAATTCATCAAAATCGGTTTTGCCATTTAGGCGTGAAGACGTAACAAACAAACCAACTCAGTTTCGCTTTTATAATAGGTATTAGTAAGGATTTACAGTACTATATTAATTGGTGTTCCGAACAGATTTTCGCTTAAACTTTTTCATAAAAATACCCAAATATTTTCTTAGTTACGCGTAGGAAACGTAATACCTACCAGGTATATCCTTTACACATGCGAGAGCGTTCATAGTTCCAGACTGTAGCGCAAATTGCAACATTCAGTAAAACTAGTTTTTATTACACAACTAACTGAAATAACGAGTGTGCGATATAGGTCTTTGATACGAAATAAAATAAGCTTCAACTCGAACGAAGAGTCAAGAGTAATTTTAGTTTCCACTTTGTATTCTGAACTCCGGATGCTTCTAAACTTTTTGTTACTTCTGATACTTTTCAAAGTTTGTTATTTCCGTATTGCGTAATACAGTTTTCTTTCGCATTCTGATTAATATTCTCGATACCTTGCTTCATGACAAAATTAATCACGTTGGGTTTGTGTGATGTTACGCGATTTGCTATTTGACTTTTCGTAGGTTCTGTACAGAGGGCATAGACATAGTGACCGCCTGATAACAAAAACTATAACAGATAGTAAAATAAGACCAGGCAAGTGCGAATCAGACGCACAACGAGGGTTCTGTACAAACATGCGACATAAACAGCCATTTTTTGTTCTCTATAAAAAACGTTGTCCTACACTAGGAATTTCTCCTGTATCGTGGGTGCGTTTACAAACATTTAAATTCACATACACAAACATCCAGACCCGGAACAACTATCTGTAGGCCATACAGATATTTGTTCCGTGCGGGGATCGAACCCGCGACACGCAGCGCAGCAGTCAATCGCTCAGCCACTGCGCCAACCGTGTCGTCATATCGCCATTATCTATTGACTGCGTAGCCTTAGAGATATGATTTTTCCACAACTCTTTCCAATACTCAAGTATATGGTCTTAATTTTAACTTCTTGCCTTATTTACGCTTACCCAAGATAAAAGTCTGAAGGACAGATAGACAGTTGGACAACAAGGTGATCCAATGAGGATTCTGCTTTTCCTTTCGAGGTACGGAACCTAAATCAGATGAAATAAAAAATGGGTTGACTTGTGCTTTCGAAAGCCTACGTTAATACTTTTGAAAGTCGTAACCTATAGACTAACTTTTCGAGGCACTCACAATTGAGTCACAATGTTCAAGAAAACTCTTAAATCATGATGCCTTTGATATTCCTACCAACATCGCTGTGTATATTATTATATAACTCCGCTCTTATCCTTACTAATCTTATAAAAGTGAGTTTGTTTGTTTATTACGTCTTCACGCCTAAATGGCCAAACCGATTTTGATGAGTTTTGGTACAGAGATAGTTGGGACCCTGGAAACGGACATAGGCTAAAATAAAGTGAGAAAAAGGGGAGAAAGAAGGGTGAAAAGGGGAGAGAAAGATATTTTTTTTCGATCATCACGCGGGTTAAAGTTAGCGTTAGCCCAAAGTAACTATGCCACGCGGACGAAGTCGCGGTCGGAAGCTAGTAGAGAATAACTCCAATGTTCGATTTCTCGTTAGTGACAACAGCACATTTTGTTATACTATTTAAGTTATTCAAGTTATTGTTAAAGCTAACAACAATATGTCAAAACACCGCCTACGCTAACATAACAATCGCGAAGTCGAATTGAAGTTTATTTAATAGCTTTATTGAATTAGGTGGCAATACAGCTGTACAAGTCAGTACATGTTTCATTTTACAGGAAATTATTACTTTTAGTAAAATTATTTGCATTAGACCTTATTTTACAGTTTCCACCTCAGCGTGTAGTTTTTCAATTGCAGTAGCGTTCATGAATAAATAAATAACTTTATTGCGAAACACACAAGATTCATGATACACAAGAGCAAATGTACAAAAGAGATATGAAATCCTTACTAATATTATAAAAGCGAAAGTGAGTTTGTTTGTTTGTTTGTTACCTCTTCACGCTTTAGTGGCTACACCGATTTTGATGAATTTTGGTACAGAGATAGTGTAGAACCATGAGACGGACATAGGCTAATTTGTTTTTTTTTTTTAAAGTGGGATGTGAGGGAGAAAGAGGGAAGAAAAGGGAAAACTTAGCGTTGCTATTACAAATCAATAAGGCGCAAGGGGAACTGTGTTACCCCGAATTTAACGCGAGCGAAGCCGCGGGCAAAAGCTAGTAACTACATAAATCTACACATATGGACCCTGTCTCCTAAACTAGGTATTTCTGTATCTTAGAAGACAGTGTTAGGCCATACAGGGCAGTTAGTCATGAAGGTATAACTGCAGGGTGTAAGAATTACTTAACCTCCCTCATTCATGAACTCCTGTAATTTGCAATACCTGCCGGGGTTGCGGGTTGTTCAAAAGAGATACCGCGGCTTAACCCGTTGCACGATGGCTTACAAAAATGTAGGGTAACAATGTATGTAAACTTTGCACCCGTCTGCACACTTTGTCGCGCAAAGGTTTAAGATAAAAGGACGAAAGTAGGAACATGGGTGGGTTTTAGTCAGTACAAGTCTGAAACTCCTCGCTCCGCCCTAAAAAAATACCCAATACTAAGTGTTGGTAGGTTGTGGAGGTCAGAGTATCAGGTCAATATAAACTTTCGGGGAGTGTGCTTTGAAATTGCACAATCTAATACCCCCAACCCCATTCTATCACTAGACGAGCAAAGATACGGCGAAGCTTCAACCTTTTTTATGATTCCAATTCCACGAACCCGATCAAAGCGCTTTGCTTCTACATTTACAGCGCGAACCGTCAGTCTGTGAAATTTACAGCCAGCTTCTCTATTCCCTGATCAAGTGATCATTATAATCTGGTTCTTCAAAGTATGAATAAAAACTATGAATTAGTTTCGTCTAGGCACGCGTGCTTCACCGTAGACCGCATCATTGCTTCACATTAGGCGAGTTACGGTTAAACTTAGCATTTAAGTATATATAGAGACCAAAGTCTATGACGTCATAACTGCTGGGAACCAGACCTCATCTCTAACAGAAAAGGTAGGTCATAGTCTACCTCACGAGCCCGATGCCAGTTGGTGGATGTCGCATATACGATACGTGTTCAGAAACACAATCTTGTCAAAAGTTTTTTTTTTGTGTCAGCTTGTTAGGTGCCCATAATTTTTTCAATCTGAAGTTCTTCAAAGTTTTAATAATACAAAAATTTGATCAATTGGAGATGTTATTTCTCAAGGAATCTTTCTAATATAAAATCTTCGGTGTTACAAATTGTTTCGTAAGTGTAGGTACTTTATGAAGTTTATCTATACTGGTTTTACAATACCTCGGTTCTGTGTTTTTTCCCATAGGTATACCTTAGTGTTTTATGTGTGTATATATATATTTTTTAATATTAGCAAGAACTTTATGATTCACTTAGATGCTTTGTCTTGCGTATAGAAAATCGTCAAATAGCGGAGGGGGTGCCGGGGGGGACTGTCAGACTTTTACTTTTTTAAGAACACTTTGCCTTACACTAGGAATTTCTCCTGTGTCGTGGGTGCGTTTACAAACATTTAAAGTCACATACACAAACAGCCAGACCTGAAACAACTATCTGCAGGTCATACAAATATTTGTTTCGTGCGGGAATCGAACCCGCGACACGCAGCGCAGCAGTCGATCGCTCAGCCACTGCGCCAACCATACCGTCACCTTTTATTTGCTCTTTATGTTCCAGAGCCGCAGTATCTCCTTTGAATTACATGCAGGTCCCTCTAGGTAAAGTGCGTTGGAACTGCTTTTACAATGTTTACATCTTATTATGTACCCAAATTCATTGCAAATAAATATTTTCTTTCTTTATTTCTATAATATAGTACTTTCTAACTTTGGATAGTTCTAAAAAATGTATCACAAAGAGTCAGCGGC
This sequence comes from Ochropleura plecta, assembly GCA_905475445.1. Taxonomy (NCBI): domain Eukaryota; kingdom Metazoa; phylum Arthropoda; class Insecta; order Lepidoptera; family Noctuidae; genus Ochropleura; species Ochropleura plecta. Next base: position 21,564,360 of record FR997726.1, on the reverse strand, counting down.
AACCGCTGGAAAACTCATTACCATCAAAATATATCTTAGGGTATTGTATAATCCAACACTAAGCAAGATATGAGTAACAATATTTTCTTAAATAACAACATAATGTGAAACTCAAATCATTTATTACGAAAGTTTGTGAGGATGTACAAATGTTTGTTGCTCTTTCACGCAAAAAATTACATAAAATTGGCACACATAGTTTTTAAAACCTGGATACTTTTAATCCCAGAAGAACGATACCGTGAAGTACCGTGACATCGTAGCAACGCGGGCATGAGCTAGTTTTAAACAGACCAATAACAGGCACTTTTGAAATATCCAGGACTTGCAAAACAAAAGATGAAGTTATAGTTCATTCACATGACAACCCTTTCAACCCCGACAGTATTAGCGGAACAGCAACCTTATTATGACAACAATAAAGATGACTGAAGCAAATTATCTATGAAAGCACAAGTTGATAGCCAACATAACCACGCAAGCGAAACAAATGCCTACTAGCCTTCAGTTACACAAACTAGGAATAGGAACCCCTTACACACTACCTAGGACACAGAATAGGGACCTCGTTTCAATAGTCCGTGTTCCGTTAGCGTATCAATTTAATTGCTAGCCTACGTCAACATTCAAATAGGAAATAGTTTCTTGAAAATGTTACCTACGTTCTGCTTACGTTCGTTTTTTAATAGGGGACTGTGTAAATAGAAGAGAAATAACTATAAATACATTTAACTGACTTTACGAGTTGTCAGAAACAGTCTGAATAGTATGCTTACTAGGGTGTAACATAACTATTAACTGGACTGCAGAGCTGTGGCGTAACTTGTGCTAATACGGCACGACGGCACGGTTGGCGCAGTGGCTGAGCGATTGACTGCTGCTCTGCGTGTCGCGGGTTCGATTCTCGCACGGAACAAATATTTGTATGGCCCACAAATAGTTGCTCCGGGTCTGGCTGTTTGTGTATGTGAGTTTAAATGTTTGCAAACGCACCCAAGATATAGTAGAAATTCATAGTGCGGGGCAACGTTTAAAAAAAATAGTGCCGTATCAATCAAAGTTCCATAAGTGAAGACTTTATCGAGCTCGACAAATATAAGGTTTTTGGGTCGTTTTTGGTTACATTTTCATTAATTACTCATATGACCCTCTTAGCAATAAGAATTGCAGGTTGTAGAAAGATTTTTGTTATATTCCTACACATGTTGGGGATTAACCAGGCCAATGTTTTTCTAACCATATGGCCTAGCCAGACCAATTTGGTTTTCAGTGGTCGCATGCATTACTGCTCAGCATAAGCTCTTAGGTTCAATGGTCTAGAAAAGTTTAGAAGGAAATAAACTAATTCCCAAATATTCCCAATTACATAGCACGTCAACTAAATTGATGAAGGTAAACCTCTGTATTACCTTTCTGAGATTACAAGCGTGATGTTTCCGAACGTTTTGATTGTGACAACATTTATTGTGTTGGCTGCGATCCTCTATTGACCCTTCTCATCACCAAGGCAATGAATGTTTACGTGGGAACGTGGCCCAGCTATTAAAGCTATCCCTCGAATAAATCGGCCAACTTACCTTGTGTACAAGCCTAAATAAATACGATACGTTGACCAAATTGAATTATAAAATTATGCCAATTCGAATCTTTTTCGGAAATTTAATTATTCGTAGCGAACTGTGGCTATGAAGCTTTACGTTTATTTTTTTTATTCAATAACGTATTAAGAATCAATATTAATATCCAACGTGGCAATGCTGCCAGCTTTCTGGACACTTTTCCTATTGACAACGATGTATATGATTTTTTGAAGCCTTGTAATTTTTTGGTACTTGTACATATTTTAGTTTGTACAGTTTAATAACGTAAATAACGATAAAGTCCGAAAACCGTTAATTTGTTTCTACATCACAAAAAACATGAAAAATTGTCGAACCAACTGCGACCTAAATTAATGTATGGGGGTAACATTTTTTAACGGTTGTCCTTTAATGCAGTTTATGTTTTCGTTAGAGCAATGTTTGGTTCATTACATACCTACAACTTTGTACGGAACCCTCGATGCGCGAGTCCAACTCGCACTTAGTCCGTTTTTTTATTGGTTCATTATAGTTGAATGTAAAAAAAGAATAAATATATAGATGGTCGTTAAAACGGCATAAATGTCGCAGTAAAACTAGTCAGTATGGTGAAACTAATAATAGTTGAAACTGATAATAGGTTTGCAGAAGGTACTGTGAAGGTTTTATAACATTAATCAAACCTCCTAGAGTGCACGCTGATTTAAAATAAAATACGTTCTATTACTCAAGTTGTTTAAATAGAGAATTAAAAAATATAGACAATAGAATGGATTTGCAAAGATGTGACTTGTTACATACGGCAGTTTCCTGGAAATATTTATTTTTGGCATTATGTTTTTTTAATTTTATTTTTTTTACTTTGTTTCCAGAAGACCTGTTTATGTTTTATTTAAATCCATTTTTTCCGCTTTTAATTTGGATCCAGAAACTCTTTTATGTTTAAGTACTTAAAATCCAGTTCATTGTTATTGTTACACTAACTGGCGCCTGCGGCTTCGCCCGCGTGTTAACGAAAAAAAAGTAAGTATCCTATGTGTTATTCCAGACTAGAATCTCTCCCCATAACCTCTGTGCCAAATTTCATCAAGATCCGTTGACGTGAAAGAGTAACAAACGTACATCCATACATCCGTCCATCCTCACAAATATTCGCATTTATCATATTAGTAAGATCTGTATGTCCTCACTTGTTCAGTTTTAGCTCAGTTATATTATTTTAATTTTGTATTATTCGTTCTCCCGAGCCACAAGATACAAGCGCTGTTTAGTTTGTGGTTCACCAACAATGTTGATTCTGTTTTGTTTCTTTTGATAAATAAACTAATTACCATTACTATGTTCAATCAAATCAAATCAAAATATTTTTATTTCACATAGGCCTACATGGGCACTTATAAAACGTCGAGAAAAGATGTACGGTTCGGGTTGGTCGTTTCCTATGGAGAAGAACCGGCAAGAAACTCCATAGGTACTCTTTTAAAATCATTTGGTTTTACAATGTTGTTGTTACAGCGTTAGTACTTAAGTATGAGAGGACAGCGTAGGCCCGACAGTAAGTCAATGCTTACTTTACAGAAAGTAGAGTAAAATAATAAATAACCAAAGTTAACAAGAGTCTAAGATGTTATTATGAAGTTATGAGATGTTTGTATGAAGGCACAGGTTCGACACTAAAACGAACTTTCTGAAGAGATCCATATTTCAAGTGGAGTAAGTTTGCGTCATGGCGCCCACACTCTTTGCCATTTACTTCGCAGTTATTAGGAGAGACGCCCTGCAATACTCATCTGCCTAGCCTTTTCCCAACTATGTTGGGGTCGGCTTCCAGTCTTACCAGATGCAGCTGAATACCAGTATTATATAGGGAGCGACTGCTTATCTGACCTCCATAACCCAGTTACTACTGGGTAATACGATACCCCTTGGTAAGACTGGTTGTCAGACTTTCGGGACACTGACTTTCTGTAACGACTATCAAAGATCTACAAATGACAGCTGGGACCAACAGCTTAACGTGCTTTCCGAGGCACGGTGGGAACTCGGTATGTAACGGATGGTCACCCATCCACAGACCAACCTAGGCAAGCGCGACTTAACCTAAAGATCGACCTGAGCGGCTGCTATTATTTAGCCACGAGCTCCTCTGTACGCCCTGCAGTACTGTAGTGACCAAATTCAACTAAACGTTTGGTCTGATAAAGGCGTGTTTGATGTGACTCGGTTCATAGACATGTATTGGTAAAATCATAAAATAAAAATATAGTCTAGCTTTTGCCCGCGGTTTTGCTCGCGTTAAATTCGGGGTAACGCAGTTCCCCTTTCCTGATTTGCAGGTACCTGCTACCTGTAGTTTTTGCCCTAGCACCTTATTTATTGTAATAGAAATGCTAAGTTTTCCCTTTTCTTCCCTCGTTCTCCCTCATTTCTCACTTTTTTTAAAACAAAAGTTAGCCTGTGTCCGTCTCCAGGGTTCCAACTATCTCTGTACCAAAACTCATCAAAATCGGTTTAGCCATGTGGACGTGAAGACGTAACAAACAAACAAACTCACTTTCGCTCTTATAATATTAGTAAGGATAGTGCTTCTTTTATAACGAATTAACCACACATAAAACAAAAGTTACCACAGTACTAACTAATACAAGTTTAACAAACGCAAGACGACACAAAATTTTGCGAAAAGATAAAACATATCCAATTGAGCTCCTTTCTATGGTGTTAGTAGCATCGGATATCTAAAGAAGTATAGTAAAGGAATCTAGTGCATACCTTTTATATGCACAGAATTAATGATCTTCAATGAGAATTCTCACAAAAGCTTTACGACCTATTTGAGCCATTGATGCCTTGCAGCATACCTACACGGCAGAAACTCTATTGTGCAAGATCTTTATACGCACGACGTGTAATACGCTGATCTCGGACGCGTAACAAAACGTTACATGGATCATAGACATAATAGAAATAATAGATCTTGAGATAAAACTTCTAAAACAAACGAACGAACGAGGTTCTAAATTTAATTTGTTCAAAAAAAAGAACGATACGACCAAGAAAAATGATTCCATTTTTGAAAGCAGTCAATGGTTTCAAAAATGGAATCATTTTTCTTTGTCGTCTGACCATAACTTCAAAATACAGCCAATTACTATCATTCCATTTTCAATTTTAACAAATGAAAGTTGACTTTATAGTCTAGTATTTTGAATAAACAGACCAATCAAAATCTTCTAATCCCTTGATTGTCCTTTGAACTTTGAAGGATTAATTAGAAGGGTTAACGCTTGATAATGGATAACAGATCAATATTATTTCCGATACAATGTTGAAATGGTCCATTTTGTTTATCTTGTTAATTCTGCTAGTGAAAAAATCATGTGATGTAAAAATTTTACATGTGTTGAATAATGACAACTAAATATTAGTTGGAAAATTAATACAATTTAATCAAAAATTGTGAACAATGTACGGGCGCTGTCAGTCGTGACTGGTCATCACTTAGCCGCCACGGTTTGTTTTAATTAATTAATTCATCTATTAAACTCTTGTTTTTGCTTTTTACTCTGGACGCTTTTAATGTGCTCGTTTTTCTACATCGTTCTCATATGTATGTATAATCTTAACATGAATGATGTATTCATGATTTTGTAAAAATATTATGATTTAAAAGAGTGTCCATGGAGTTTCTTGCCTATTCTTCTCCATAGAGAATCTACGCTTTGGAATGGGCAACTACAGTACTTTCGCAAGTTTTTATGTCTTGTGACTGGGACTGTAGCATCTTTTTTTGTTTTTATGACATTCAAAAGTTCCTGTAATGGTTTAATTTAAAAAATGCTTTGAGTTTGAGTTTAACGACTGTCGAACATCTACAAACTACAGCTGGGACCAATCGCCTAATGTATTATCTGAAGCACGTCGAAAACTCACTCCCATCCTCAGATCGACCTTGGTTAGCGATATTTAACCTTTAAGAACGACTAGTGCGGTTGTCATTATTTAGTATTAGTAGTATTCAATACTAACTTATGAAAGGCAAATCCTAAATAAATACGTCGAAAGCGCTACCAGAATCTACGCTTCAAGAATCGACACATACGAGTATATAACCAAAAATCTCTATTGAAAATGAAACTGCTGCATCAAATGTAAGCTCCGTCTCCGATTTTTCAGTATGCAATATAAGTAAAAATGGCCTTCGCATATGCACTCAATCCGGGTAAAAGGCTCCCCTTTGAAACACAAACGTAGATACGTCTTGAAGCGACGCAATAGTGCCAATACCTATTAGGTAGATGGATCGAATATCGTAAAGTGGATGGACACAGAAGGCAGATTGCATACAATTAATGACAAGTGGTATACATTTCAGGACCACTCTGAGAATCTTCATTGATTCTTACTCTGTTGAAATTTATTAGTGGGAACGTTATTTATGCTTATTATACATAGTAGATTAATCTTACTTTCTTGAGTAACTTTCTCAATCGACTCTTAATGTGACAGTATACATAATATCCGACACAACCTGTTGGAAATTCAATTTTTAATTTACAATAATGTTTTTTTATCCTATTTCTTTCAGAAATTTGCTTATTAATTGATGTACACACAAAACACATATAACGGGAAAAAGTACATACAGACAATAGAGAACAAAGGTACTGCTTGTTTCATAAAGAAATCTCTTCCAGTAGACCTGCGATTGGACTGATTGATAAGGCAAGTAGATACAGTGTGTAAAAATATAAAATTAGGCACTAAATTAAATAAACATAACTAATATATTACATACCTTCTAATAAAAATAATAAATATGTGTTTACATATTTAGATTCTAAAATCCTTACTAATATTATAAAAGCGAGTTGAAAGTGAGTTTGTTTGTTTGTTACGTCTTCACGCCTGCATGGCTAAACCGATTTTGATGAATTTTGGTACAGAGATAGTTGGGACCCTGGAGATGGACATAGATAGACTAAAAAAAGAGTGAGAAGTGAGGGAAGAAAGAGGAAAACTTAGCTTTTGCTATTACAATAAATAAGGCGCCAGGGCAAAAGTACAAGTAGCAGGTACCTGCAAATCAGGGAAGGGGAACTGTGTTACCCCGAAAATAACGCGAGCGAAGCCGCGGGCGAAAGCTAGTTAATAATATGTATATTGGTAATCTGGTAAAAATATATGAATTAAGTTATTCTTTTCGGTATTTTGCTTGTCTAACTAAGTGTTCGTGTACTTTCTCCAATCGTGTGGATAAACCTTTTGTACCTAATCCAAACGAATATCTACGGATCGAAGGAAGACCCACGGATCGTACAAACACCCGTTGGTTGTACAAATATTGGCCTCAATGCGGTGGTATTGTAGCAATGGTGATACGGTATTTGTCTATCTCATTTCGGTTTGTTTATGTACTGAATTCATTTAAAGCTTGATAATGTCAATCTTGGGTGTTCGAGAAAAGTATAATATGTTTTTGCGAAAAAAAAACCCTACTAATATTATAAACTAGCTTTTGCCCGCGGCTTCGCTCGCGTTAAATTCGGTAGCGCCTTATTGATTTGTAATAGCAACGCTAAGTTTTCCCGTTTCTTTCCCCTTTCTCCCTCATATCACACTCTTTTAAAAAAAAGTAATAGCCTATGTCCGGAAAGTCCCATTAAAATCGGTTTAGTAGATTCTGAGATTCAATTTCCTGCCTGCCCCCTAAGTTCATCGGCGTGATTATTTATATCCCAGTTTACTCTCCAGGTGATACTGAGTCAAATAAAAAAAGTCCCGTCAAAATCGGTCCAGTAGATTCTGAGATTAGCCCGGACAAACAGACAGACAGACAGACAGACAGACAGACAACAATTTTAAAAATTGTTGTTTTGGCTTCTATTACGGTAATTAAGACCCCCTGTAACAATTTTTCATAAAAATCTTCAATGTACAGAAATCGATCTTTTACAGTCTTATTATATGTATAGATATAGATGAGAATGTTTGTAAGGATGGATGGAAATGTTTTTTACACTTTCACGTCAAAACGGCTTAACGGATCTTGATTAAATGCACAGAAGTAGATTATGATCTGGAATAACACATAGGATACTTTTTTTCGATATGACGCGGGCGAAGCCGCGAGCGCTAGCTAGTACGATTTAAAATGGAATTGTGTTTTATAAATCTCTTTTACTTAGAACTTTTATAAGGCACTTTTTATACGTCTAAAACACTTGGCATAAAGTTCTAGAACGTTGTTCTTTTCATGGGACACCACCAAAGCATCTTCAAGCAGACCCAAAAATCTTCACTAAATTACTTTTCAAAAATATATATCTTGATATTACTAAAATATATGTTTACCTTAGTTTTACAACCGCATCAATTATGTTCTGTCAACTTCATGAAAAGTATTCATAATATTTTCAAATGTTTTTTCTAGGTTTTTATTAAGTTATATTTAAAAATGTAAAATTATATGTGTTAAAATGAATAAACGAAGATTATCATAAATCTTTTTTATCCCGTTATCAATAATTACAGGTGCTGATTCACATTTCAATCTTATATAGAGAAAGGTGTCTGAAGTAAGATACTCTCCGATTAAGATTTACTTAACATTTTAGTTTTCCAAAAACCTTTGTTTCGGCTCCCTCTTACATTAAACCAATAGAACTCTAGGAAAACTTGGTACAGCTTGGCTTTTCAACTACCTTAGCTGTATTGATAAGTTGGCAACTGCACTCTACTTAATCTGTATCTCTTAAGTATATGAACATTTTCAATACGATAGGAAGATCTCAATGTTACTAAGAGAAGTAGAAGTAAAATTATTGATTTATTTTCATTTAATTAATGGGTTTCGAATTTTTTCCTAGCAAATAAATCCAGGTTGTGAAATAGTTACAAAAGTCCTCTTAAGAATCTATCTTTTCCTACTTCTTTCTTAAGAGTCTATGTAAAAATAGATAATTATCTAAGAAAGACTCATAAGAAAGCAGTAGGAAATTGGTATATAAGTGAGTGATTTTACCGAAGAATTAGCTAACGTTCGGCATGAAAACTTTTACTGGCCAAATTAAGCCGATAACACGTCGATAAGTTATTCCGTAAAAGAGTTATTGGAATAGCAAATAAATGTATAAATGATTGTGAATTATGTTTTCAACTTTGTCTGTGGCTTAGTTTTTGAACACGCACACGCGATTCAATTATCTCTTTTAGGGAATAACTTATCGACGTGTTGTCGGCTTAATTCGGTTAGTAAAAGAGATATTGGAGAGATTTATTTGCTAACTAGCTTCCGCCCGCGACTTCGTCCGCGTGGCATAGTTACTTTGGGCTAACGCTAACTTTAACCCGCGTGATGACCCGAAAAAAATTTATCTTTCTCTCCCCTTTTCTTCCCTCATTCTCCCCCTTTCCTCACTTTAAAAAAACTTGCCTATTTCACCAGCCGTCACCAGGGCCCCAACTATCTCTGTACCAAAATGCATCAAAATCGGTTCGGTCATTTAGGCGTGAAGCCGTAACAAACACGACACGGTTGGCGTAGTGGCTGAGCAATCGACTGCTGCGCTGTGTGTCGCGGGTTCGATTCCCGCACGGAACAAATATTTGTATGATCTACAGATAGTTGTTCCGGGTCTGGCTGTTTGTGTATGTGAGATTGAATGTTTGTAAAGGCACCCACGATACAGGAGAAATTCCTAGTGTGGGGCAACGTTTTTAAAAAAAAATAAAGAAAGAACAAACAAACTCACTGTCGCTTTTATAATATTAGTAATTTATGAAAATGGTTTTATGAAAATAACCGAAGGTAACTGAATGCCTATTCAGTTACCTATCGTAGCTTTTTTCGTATACGTAAGTAGGCACTTTTTTTTAAAAAATGCCTACTTAAATAATAAAACTGATCCTAAATACACTACAGCTACAACTAAATAAAACTACAGCTAAATAAATTAAAAAATAATAATTTGAATTTATATTTAACCTGAAAATAATTTAAGTACTAAATTATACAGGATGTAACGGAAAGGGTATATACATACCAATAGCGAGGCTTCTTTTTTTTTCTTTCTTTCTTTCTTTCTTTCTTTCTTTTTTTTTTCTTTTTTTTTTTTTTTTTTTTTTTTATATTTAGCTGAAACCCTTGCGATATCGTTTGATAAGCCTTGAAGAAGCCTTGCTCTTGATATGTATATACCCTTTCCGTTACACGTTGTATATTTATATTTTGTTTTTTTTTTAATATATCTAATTATGCCTATTATCTATAAGAAACTATTAATTATCAAATAAAGTAGGTACTAAAACTAAATAATTCTAATAGAATTATACCCAGAAATATGTAGGTAAGTACAACTTGTAAAAAAAAAAAAAATTAAAAGAAAGCTAAAACGCCTGTCCAATACTGGGTCCACCCTTTACAGGAGAACTTTTTGTCATAATTTTATTTTGCATAACAACGGATAGCATAAACTTCATTTCGCAGAAAATTGTTTGGCAGACACTCATTTATCATACATTCAAAACTCATAATTTTGTAAGTCAGAATCATCTCTAGACATAAATTTCATATCCATAATATTCAAAAAGCAGAAACATCATTTCGCAGAAAGTACACAGTCAGAATCGTCTTTTGACATATATTTCATATCGTTATCATTAAACGGCAGAATTGTCATATCGCAGAAAGTTTATAGTTAGAATCATCTTTATCATTATTTGTTGTCATTTATTTTAATTATTTATTTCTTTAAAATAATATCATTTATTTTAACTATTACTTAATTGAATTTGTAATAATGTCATTTAATTCCATAAGTAATTATTATTTTAATGTAAATAGTTCAGTTCCGGGTAAACTACTAAAAACAATCTCATTTTCTATCAATGCAAGTCGTTACTACGTAGGGGGTCACAGTTAAAACTGTGACCCCTTACCAACCTAACCTAACCTACGCATTTTTTTTGAACAAATTAACCTAATCTTAATAGTTGAGTCCCGGGTAACCTACTAAAAACAATGTCTTTTTTTTCTATATAATTCCAAGAATATCTTATTTTTGCCTTAATATGTTTTTGTATACAATTGTAACTCACTGTATCGGTTCACACCAAAATATTGGAAACTCAAAATAAATAACAAACATGGTAAATATCCCGTTTTAACCGTTAATAATAATGTTAGTGACCATGTCAGTTTAAAGACTTATTAGGCATATAAGTCTTTAAACTTAAAGTTATTCTTAATTAAATTCTGCCATCTGCATAGTATGAAAAGTGAAATTATACCAAATACTCGTCGCTCTAAATGAACATTATGCTAAACGATATTATGCGAAATTTGAACTCTGCCAATCGTAATTATACTAAATGTAATTCTGCCATCTTAAAACTATGCAATTGTAAATTCGGAGTTTTAAACATTATGCCAAACGATAATTATATCAAATAGTTTTTATGCCTTTAGAATGTTCGTTTAAAGAAAAATAAGCTAAGTGTGTTATGCCAAATAAATTTCGGAGCATCAAGATTCTGCCAGATAGAGGGAACCCGTCCAATACTATCTACCTATGTATACCTACTTCACTTAAAAATAAAAACCTATAAATACTTTAATTAATAATACCATACCTATAACTATAATAAAGAATATAACTCTATAACGCTATGGCGCTCATTAGGGGAGGGCTATGTCCAGCAGTGGACTAATATAGCCTGATGATGATGATGATGATAACTATAATTAGTATAATTAACTACGCTTTTACCAATATAGTATAAAAAAAACTGAACATAAATTAGCCGAAACTCGGTTTCTCAAAATCTATGCGTACCTACTACTACTTCACCTAAAAAGAAATAAAATGTAAACTATGAATAATTTGTAATTTCAACGAATATTTAAACACTACCAAAATAACTAATACCTATTTTTATAAAATAACAACAAAAGAAATCTAAAAAGAAATTATTTAAAGACTAAAAGTCGGGCTGAAAGCATTGTCTGTCAATAAGGTCGAACACTCTGAACGTCTATTCGCATCAACAGCCAAATATTACACAAAAATAATCCTTATAGCATGATTCAGTATTCACGCGCGATGGCTTATTAGCGTATTTCATGCATAACTTTGGTGTTTGTATACCGATTTATATGATTCTTTTTTTATTGAATACGTAATAATGTTAACTGTTTTTAATTAGAGATGAGTGGGAGTGTTATAAACGTAAGAGTAGACAAATATAATTAGAAAGCTCTGAACTGCTAAGTTATCGGGAGTTACACGTGTTATTGTGAGTCAACCATAAAAGATAGACCTATGCTGTCGTAGGATATTTTTTATATAATTTTAAGGAGAACATTTCCGTCATACATGATTTCTGTGTAGCTTTAACCAACTTCTCCCGATTACCCAACATTTTCCTTCACTGCTCTGCTCCTATTGATCGTAGCGTGATGAAAAGTATACTATAACCTGCCCAGGAGTATGAAGAATAATTGTACCAAGTTTCGTTAAAATCCGTCGAGTAGTTTTTGTTTCTATAACGAACATACAGACATGCAGACAGACAGACAGACAGACAGACAGAAAGACAGACAGACAGACAAAAATTTTACTGATTGCATTTTTGGCATCAGTATCGATCACTAATAACCCCCTGATAGTTATTTTGGAAATATATTTCATGTACAGAATTGACCTCTCTACAGATTTATTATAAGTATATAGAAGATATAGATATAGATAGATATAGATATAGATATAGATATAGATATAGATAGAAGATAGATATAGATAGATAGAAGATAGATATAGATAAAGGTTACACAAAGTTGTTAAAAAAAATATATAGCACAGGTAAACCATATTACATCTTGCAAATCACAAGCTTACACATTTACTTTCAGAAATAATTTTATAAAAACAGAGCAATTTACTTTGTTAACTTCACCGTGGCAAATAGAATGAAACATATTAGATGAAGCAAATAATAAAGCCACTAGACTCAGCGGTCATTGTGCCGATAGTCATATTTGCCAATAGATTAATTGCCAAGAGCCTCGACCAATACCTGAGGAGGCTCTCGTTAGGCAGCTGGATCAAGGGCTTGATACAGAAAGCGGTACTCCTGGACAGGGCTTGTATTGTTAGGAGGTTCCTTTCTCTGGAGCCCTGACCACCGCCGCCGGTAGCTTGGATCCTGTTCCCGATACCGGTGGGCTACTATTTTTATATTTTTAAATGTTTTATTAAGAAATATTTAAAAATGATAACTATTGTGTAATAAATGAACGAAAAATGCCACTAGAAGTCTGTCATAAATTAAATAAGAATGTCCATATTTATTATTTTGTAAATAAATGATAAGAATATAGAGAAATAAGAATAATGATTAAATTCGTGCATTATTTGGTTATTTCACAATCTCCGGGTCAGCTGAGACATCTTTGAGTTTTTATTTAATAGAATCTATTTAAAAGAACGCATTCTTAAAGAAAACACTCATTATCTGCAATTAAATTCACAGACAATTCTGATTAAGATAACGAAGTTAATTGCTCGACAACAGGTTACCGTTTGTGGGCTTCACAAAGGCTTTGCGCTGTTTGTCTTTAATAGACAAACGATTTATAAAGACGACATTATCTCAAAACAAATGCCTTATACAAATAAAATACCTACACGCTTGTATTTATCTCGAAGGGTGTCGCAGAGATGTACTGATAGAACACCCACATTGTGCCATGTCAAATCCGATGTAGTAGGCAATGAGCCCATTGCCATTTTTTTAATCACGCCGACAAACTGTTACGCTATTGGCGGGTTTACTTAATTTATTCGTTTATTATTTTCTTACATAATTATATTTATACTAGCTGTGCCCAGCGGTTTCACCCGCTGCTCACTTAGGGGTATGAAAAATAGATGTTGGCCGATTCCCAGACCTACTAAAGAATCGGTTGAGCCGTTTCGGAGGAGTATGGGAACGAAAATTGTGACACGGGAATTTTATATATTAGATTTTTAGCTACTTATTTCTTATTAAAAAAAAAAAACAAACAAAAAACATTTAAAAATACAAAAAATAGTAGCCCACCGCTATCGGGAACAGGGTCCAACTACCAGCGGCCAGGGCTACAGAGAAAGAAACCTGCTAACAATACGAGCCGTGTCCAGGAGTACCGCTTTCTGTGTCAAGCCCTTGATCCAGCTGCCTATTACTCATCATCTGCCTAGCCTTTTCCCAACTATGTTGGGGTCGGCTTCCAGTCTAACCGGATGCAGCTGAATATCAGTATTTTACATGGAGCGACTGCCTATCTGACCTCCACAACCAGTTAATACTGGGTAATACGATACCCCTTGGTAAGACTGGTTGTCAGACTTTTGGAACACTGACTACCTGTAACGACTGTCAAAGATCTACAAATGACAGCTGGGACCAACGGCTTAACGTGCTTTCCGAGGCACGGAGGAAACTCGGTATGTAACGGGTGGTCACCCATCCACAGACCAACCTAGGCAAGCGCGGCTTAACCTAAAGATCGACCCGAGCGGCTACTATTATTTAGCCATGAGCTCCTCAGCCATCCAGCTGCCTATTACCATTATTGATAAGGCATAAATCCAGACTAAAAGCGTCTTCTGACCGGGGTTGTGGGTTCTTGAAAAGAGATACCGTGGCCCCGGAACACAAAGAGCAAAAGAAGGAACACAAGGAACAAATATATAAATAACTAGCTGTCCCGCGGGGTTTCAAACGTTTTGGTTACTGCGCCGCTCCCGCGAGTAGAAGCGTGATATTATATAGCTTATCCTACTCAGTGATAACGTAGCTTTTTAATGGCAAAATAATTTTTGAAATCAGTCCAGTACTTTTTGAGTTTATTCATTACTTACTTACATACAAAAATACAAATCTATCCTCTTCTTGGTCGTGTTATATTTGCTTTGGTTACGATGTGGCTGAAAACCAGTCTTACCAAGGGGTCTCGTACTACCCAGTACTAACTGGGTTATGGAGGTCAAATAGGCAGTCACTCCATGTAAAATACTGGTATACAGCTGCATCCGGTAAGACTGGAAGCCGACCCCAACATAGTAGGGAAAAACCTAAGCAGATGATGTTACGACGTGGCTGAATTCTTCTTTATTACTTCACACATCCTAAAACTAACGACCATTTCAACAATAATACTAAATAAGAACACTTACTTTGATTGTGACTTCACCACTAATTACTAAATAACATTAAAGAGGCCATATCTTAACCTAATAGAGCTATAAAATGTTAGGCTACCATTAGTATTTAAGTAGTACAGAAATAGAACTTTAGTACCTAATGTTGGTCTAATTAATATATGTCATGTACACACGACAGCACATCAACCTACACAAAACCATTTTAACCGTACAGTAAAGAGATCAGCTACCCTACCATGACGTCTTAAAGCAGAACTTATTTCATTTTATTTTCATTTTATATTACACTAACTTTTGCCCGCGGCTTCGCTCGCGTTAAATTCGGGGTAACACAGTTCCAAATCAAAATCAACAAACAAAACAACGACAAACTCACTTTCGCTTTTATAATATTAGTAAGGATTCATATTATTTCTTCTTTTTATTACCAAGGGGTTTCGTATTACTCCATACTAGCTAAGTTATAGAGATCAAATAGGCAGTCGTTCCATTGCAAATACTGTTATTATTCTACATCCGGCCGACCCCAACATAGGCGGTGAAGGCTATGCACATAGACCACTTAAAATTAGATCTATCTAATGAGACAAAGACATCTATGTCTAGAGGTCGGGTGGCACGTCAACCTGCTTTATGTTGTGTTTGATTGAGTATAGCCTTTAGTTTAACAGTCAGTGGTATTTGCGAGTAAAATAATTGTTGTTATAAAGCTTTTCGTGTTACACATAAAATATCTTGATGGCATAAAGAACGGGTTACCAGTTCTCTCTGAAATCCAGCAGATAATTTTAGCTCTTCCCATTCTTGTAGAAAATTAGGCCAACTTGTCCAATTAAATGGTGGATTAAAAGATTCTACAGTATTCTGAAATACAGAATTCTACTTCTAATAAAATTCGAATATTTCTTGTAGTACTACCTAACATTCAAGAAGATTACTTCGCCATTAATTTAGTCAACATTTCGTGGTCTTATGGGACCCCTATTATAATATCCTATCTGTCTACAGACAGACGTTATCGGAATTGACAAAACGTTGTGGACTAAACCTTCAAGAGTAACGGACTCCACGATTAGGATTATTTATTGGACCTAATCATACGAAATATCAACTGAAATCATAAATTTAAATGCTGTCATGTTGTCTTAGTAGTGTCTGAGAATAGAATAATTAAATGTATTGTTGTTGTGTGTGGATCAGAAATAAGAGTGGTAAAAAAATTAAAAGTACTTCGACAACATACCTTTAAGGTGTACAAAGAAAATGAATGAACGAGTAAAACTAACAGTTATTAGTTATTACAATCTGTTGCGGGTTGTTGCAAAAGAGATACCGCGGCCCCGGAACGTTAAGGGCAATAGAAGGAACATGAGTGGGTTTTAGTCTGTAAAAGTCTGACACTCCCCCGGAAAGTTCGACGGGCCTGTTGGTCTAGTGGTTAGTGGCCCTGACTGCTAAGCCGGAGGTCGTGGGTTCGATTCCCACCCAGGACAAACTTTGTGTGATGAGCATGATTGTTTGTTCTGTGTCTGGGTGTGATTTATCTATAATATGTATGTATTTATAAATTATATAAGTATGTATATCAGTTGTCTGGTTACCATAACACAAGCTCTGCTTAGCTTGGGATCAGATAGCCGTGTGTGAGTTGTCCCAAGATATTTATTTATAGTTTTTTGATGATTTTCCACCCTAAAAAAAAGTTATTATAATCTAACATTGATTATATAAACTTAACAAGAATGAATTTAAGCATTCTAAAAAAGAAACAGATGTAGGTACATTTAGATTTAGTTAGGAATAAATGAAGTAAAGCCCTATCATTATAAATAAACTACTAAATGTTCATTAATTGCAAAATAGCATTTCAAGGTAAAACAATATCTAAATTGCAATACAATGGGGTCTCCCCTTTTGTTATCTAAACCTCTCCCAGCCATAATAAATTAATAGATTACATACTCATGTTTTTAAAAGTACCTTTTTACTTCGGTACAATAACTGTCTTTATTCTCAAACCATAACTCGGTATACAAACTAATCGTTTTAAAAGTCAAACAATAGGCTGCCTAGCTTGTAGGTCACAACAAATGCGAGTCATCCTTAGTTCCCTCCAACACTACCTTATTCACAAAAGGTAAGTTATTCGCAGTAATCAACTTAGCTACACCACAACTTAGCTACCCTTTTCACACAACCGCAGAATTAATCCTGACTCACTAACTCATTAAGACTTGAAATTATCCTTACTCGGACTTGGCAAGTTTTTTGCACGTGTTACGTAATATCAAGCTACAAATAACGGGATGAAATAAAGTAGGCTGACAAAACTTTAGACACGTAATGGAGATAGATGTCAAAAGTCATTAGAAAAAAGAAAAACAGTTTTTCTTTACTCTTAATTTCACGAAATTACCTGCGGGCTTAATAACAGAAACTTGTGTGATTTGATAAATTAATGTAATTGTGACTTTAGTCAATCATATTCTCTTATATCATTAATGTCTCACTACTCTAAATTTTTTTTGTTAAAGGACATTATTTTCGGATATTTCATTTTTTTAAGTAATGGCAGAAGAAAGGAAGTTTTTCTTATAGACAATAAAACCCTTATATGATTGTTCTTTTACAACAAAAGTTTAGCATTAATTTCCATAGAAAAATAGATTTTTTGTCTTCTGGCCAGCAATTAAATTTTTGGGTACACTCTCTTCGCCACCTGAATTATGTTTTTCAACTTTTTTTTTGTTGTTGTTGCTTTTATCCTTACTAATATTATAAAAGCGAAAGAGAATTTGTTTGTTACGTCTTCACGCCTAAATGGCCAAACCGATTTTGATGAATTTTGGTACAGAGATAAAAAAAAGTGAGAAAAGGGGAAGAAAGAGGGAAGAAAAGTTTAACCCAAAGTAACTATGCCACGCGGACGAAGTCGCGGGCGGAGGGTAGTCTTTAATAAAACAGAACATAACGGTTCTATTTATAGGTAAAATAACGTTGTTTGTAGTTGAACTGACAGCTACTTCCCTCTTTTTATGTTTACTACAAAGTAGTGAAAATAATTAAGTCTCTATTGTAAGCATATTTGAAGATTTTCCTCCTTTTGATAAGGGTTGACGTGAAAAGATAGTTTTTTTTTATACTTCAAAAGTTTTTTTTTATGTTTGAGTATATTTCGGAATGAACTTGGAAGACTATAATGATTAAATGGGTCTTGACAGGTTACAATGACGGGAACAAAGTGTCATTGAATTTTTATGACAGCATACAGCAGCTTTTGCTAGAATAATGAAGACGAAAGATATCTCACAAGATATATTATATCTTTAACATTGAGTACAGTGACAGATTAACATATTTTGCATTGTTAAAGCAGATATCTTGGTATGGACATGTAATGAGGAGGGACGAAGCACATGTGACTAAAAGAGTGATGGATGTGATGATGTTGTAGATGTTGATTGACGGAAAGCGAGAGGAAGTCCAAAGAAAAGATGGATGGGTTGTGTAAGGAATGATATGAAGGAGAAAGGAGTAAAAAATGCCGTGACGGGATCTGATAGGGGAGAATGGAAGAAGAAGGCGTGTTGCGCCGAAATAGAATGAGACAAGGGTAGAAAAATGATGATGATGCATTGTTAAATAAGAATGCAACTGTTTAGTTTGATAAGGATGTGAAGGTTAGGAGATCTCTCATTCGATGTTGTTGTCAACCGTTGTCATGACGACAAAGTCCAGCTAAACTGAGCTATGGAATTAAGACGGCTCTGCCAATATCAGTGAACTCTATTCAGATTATTTTATTTTTATTGAAACAACAGCAAACAGTTACTTAATAAGTTTTAATATTATAAATAAATTATAATATTTATATGGATTTTGAAAATAAATTAACAAAAGCTCTATTTTGCAACCACTTGATTTATTTATCAAAATGCAATCCTAAACAATATATTCCGTTATTTATAAGTTGGTTGAATATCTCCCTAAATTTTTGTGAGAAAGTTATTCTACTACTGATTAAAAACAGTTTCAGTTAGAATGCAAATTGTAATTCCTACATTTCTTAGATGATCACGGAATTCAACGCAAATGTTTATCAAATGATTTAAGCGCTGTTTATAATTTCATGTAAACAGAGGAATTTGGTTTAATGGTACTGTTTGATAATTGAATAATAAATGATTACACAAAAAGGTAATTTGATTGGTCATATTATTTTTTATTTATTTCAAGTAACGATACCACTCATTTTATGTAACATCAAACACTGCATGTGTTCCAGTTTCAATAAAATAAAATTATTTACAAAATACAATAAATTTACATCGGAAATAAATTACATTACATACAAATTTTGATTAATAATAAACTTGCTGTCCTTTCATTTATAAACTTCTACAAAATGTTTAACATATTTCAGCGCTAAAAGAGCTTTCAACGATATATGAATATATAAGATATTCATTTTTTTGCAAAACCTTTGGGTACACACATCAATCAATCTGACATATTCATGTTGTCTTCAGAGACATAAACTTTACCTCAAGCTTATTGGAAAATAATAAAAATACGCGAAACAAATAACATGATATGAGCAGAAAAATACCTATTCAATGGTAAAAAGGAAAGATTTGCCTATATCTGTAAAAGTGTTGGATTTTCCTGACCCTGAATTAAAATTAGGACACGCAAATCATTGAATTTTTATTGCGGTTATTTTTTATACTGAGATTGAAACTCTGAGTGCTTCACCTGCCCTTAATGAATAAGGATTTGTATAAAAAATCATGTGTGTTCTGTTTTGACTGGTCTACTTTCTAGTAGTTATTTTCTAGTCTAGAATATGTTTTAATAAGTCTTCCGCCAAAACACAGCAGATCTACTTAGCTGAGACATTGACCAAAATAAATTTAATTTATTGATGCTATTTTTTAGTTTATTTATGAGTCGTTCGTGTTTTGTTTAATTTATTTATGTAAACTTCTTGCAAAATAAACACCGAAATAAAAAATATATATTTCGGTAGGTCACCTTTATCTAAATAACATAGCCTTAAAGGTACCATTTTAAATCAACCTAAGCTTTCTCACTTTATATCACCATTTTAGAGCTCTGAAACCGCATGTAAAATAAACAGCGCACAGGTGAAAATCCAATTTGAAGTGGTTTGAACCAGTTCACACCGGTTCGGTGCGCATGGAATTATTTGCATTTATATTAAAGGAAATAAACAATGCTGTATCTGTCAGTTATATGATTGCGCCTTATATTGTAGTTTGTTCGCTTAATTAGTAAAGTGATAAAGATATATTCCGTCTATGTCTTGGCAACTACTTTATACCTATATAGTAAGACGGAATATATCTTTATCTCGTGAAAAAGAATATATTCAGCTTTTGTGATTTACCAACAATTAAGTTAGAAGTATTTCTATCATAGGCGAGTTAATAGCATGTTCAATGAAAAACATGTATGGTTTCTTTTAGAATGTATATTTAAATACTAGATTTAGTTAGAAAAATCACAATTACATAATTATAATTATACCTAACATAATTTGTACAAACTTGTGATATAAATGGCCACATCTTTTGACTGCGTATACTATTATACTTAACTAGATTTTGCCTGCGGCTTCGCTCGCCTTAAATTCGGGCTAACACAGTTCTCCTTTCCTGATTTACAGATACCTGGCTACCTGTAGTTGTTGCCTTTGCGCCTTGCGCATTGTAATAGCAATGCTAAGTTTTCCCTTTTATTACCTCTTTCTCCCTCAACTCTCAATTTTTTTTAAAGTTAGCCTTTGTCCGTCTCCTGGGTCCCAACTATCTCTGTACCAAAATTCATCAAAATTGGTTTAGCCGCTAAGGCGTGAAGACGTAACAAACAAACTCACTTTCGCTTTTATTATATGTAAGGATTTTCTCATAGCTGCAGGGTCCACAGACTTGAATGTGTGGTTTTAATTTCAACTCGATACCTCTACGAGTTGTCGAGATGAAAGGTCTTCACAGGCAGATAAATGGGCAATTTGACGACACGGTTGGCGAAGCGGCTGAGCGTTCGACTGTTGCGTTGCGTGTCGCGGGTTCGATCCCCGCACGGAACAAATATTTGTATGGCCTACAGATAGTTGTTCCGGGTCTGGCTGTTTGTGTATGTGAGTTTAAATGTTTGTAAACGCACCCACGATACAGGAGAAATCCTAGTGTGGGGCAAAGTTAAAAAAAAAAGACAGACGGACAACAAAGTGATCCTTTAAGGGTTCTATTTTTTCCTCTCAAGGTACGGAACCCAAAAAACCAAGAAAATCACGACACAATAACCCCTTTATCGTCCACAGCAGTTAGACAGAGACGAATTAGCTTATTTTTTACCGAAATTAACATTAAAATTCTGTTTCGTTGCCGGCTGAGTGATTCCAAGCAATAGGAGTCTCCTTAACGCGAGAAAAATTACACAATTAATCAAAAAAGTTCATAAAACAAGAAAAGGGTGGCAAAAAATGTCGAAACTTGTAAAAAATTACATAATGTTATGTTAAGGTCTGGAATACTAAATTAGCTTAATAGATTACAAAGGTTAATTGCGTTTGTAATATTATTAAATGCACATTTTCACTAATACTAGGCGGCACCTAATTTATTAGTACTATGGAATATGCATGTTTCATATATATAATTACTCCTACGGTACTATAGTACATGTATATATATTTATATATCAGGGTGATATAGTATATAAGGAGTTCGTTGCCTAACGATAACAGTCGTTTTGGGTAAATATTTTGGCTAAGTCGTGCTTGCCTGGGTTGATTAGCGGATGGGAGACACATTATTGCATACCGAGTTTTCTTAATTCTTTGGAAAGCAAGTTAAGCGTTACAGGTAATCATTGAGCTGAAATCACCGACAACCAGTCTTACCAAAGGATATTGTAATACCCACCACAGCGTAACCTACACCGCTTAGCACTAACTGGGTTGTAGAGTACAAATTGGCAGTCTCTCCATCCCCAACAAAGTTGAGAAGAAGCGAGGCTGATGGTGTGGTATTCTAATATTCAAGTAAGCCGGGCTTACCTAGGTTGGTATGTGGATGGGTAACCATGACCACCGGTTACATACCGAGCTCCCGCCGTGCTTCGGGAAGCACGTTAAACTTTTGATAAAAATACTAGTATTCAGCTCCATCCGTTTGGACTGACCGACCCCAAGAAAGCTGGGAAAAAGCTACGCAATACATGATTTTGATAAGTTTTAAGAAATGTAAATCTGTAGCAACAATACAATAAAAATGATAGATTTCTTAAGCTTTAATATCGTATAAATTGCTTTGCCTTCGTGAATTCAGCTTTTAGAGACAATTTCTGCTTTCATCGGAGCGAAATTAATTGAAGAGTAGCATATACAGTAGCTACAAAAATGGTCAAAAACCCATGAATCCATACCTAATCATTCTGGGAACGGACGAAGAATATACTAGTTTACTTATATCATTTATTTGATTCACTCATCCTTTAATCTTCTCAACCTAATTTCGCATTGTTAGAAAAAATATTCAGAAAACTTTTGACGAACCCTTTCTTGGTAAAACAAGCGTACCTCCTTTTTAGTCGAAATTTGTAAATGTACGTTAAAGATATAACAATACTAGCTTTTGCCCGCGGCTTCGCTCGCGTTAAATTCGGTAGCGCCTTATTGATTTGTAATAGTAACGCTAAGTTTTCCCGTTTCTTCCCTCTTTCTCCCTCATATCCTACTCTTTTTTTTTTAAAAATAGCCTATGTCCGTCTCCTGGTTCCCAACTATATGTGTACCAAAATTCATCAAAATCGGTTTAGCCATTACAGCTTGAAGAGGTAACAAACAAACAAACAAACTCACTTTCGCTTTTATAATATTAGTAAGGAAGTAAGGATATAACAAATAAAGATAGAACATTTCCTAGAACAATTCCAAAAATTGAACTTTCTCTTTCAATACAAATGATCGCTGTAATTTAATGATAGCCTTTACTTGAATGTGACTTTTACTACTTTTGTTAAAAGTTTGCCTATTTCGGAGCTAGATGGAAGATGATTAATGTTATTAATGAGTTGAAACAAATTTACCTAATATTTATAACTAGTTTTTGCCCGCCGCTTCGTCCACATAGAGTTCGGTTATTGCCCCACGGGATCGTTCACCACTGTGATGAAAAGTATCGTAAATGCAAATAAAACTTTATAAACTGTCTGTGAACCAAATTTTATCCAAATTCGTTAAGTAGTTTTTGCGTGAATGTGTAACAAACATCCAGACACCCTTCAAACTTTTGCATTTATAATTTCGTTTATTGATTTAAACACATTTAAGTTTACATTTTGAAATATTTCTTATTAAAATATAAAAAAAAAGTAGCCCACTGGTATCGGAAACAGAGTCCAAGCTACGGGTGTCAGGGCTCCAGAGAAAGGAACCTCCTAACAATACGAGCCGTGTCCAGGAGTACCGCTTTCTGTATCAAACCCTTGATCCAGCTGCCTAACGAGAGCCTCCTCAGGTGTTGGTCGAGGCTCTTGGCAATTAAGCCATTGACTGTAACATTTATAATATTATTACTAGCTGCGTTCCGCGGTTTTACTGGCGTAGACAGGGTAGCGTAAGGTAAAATATATGAATGTCAGAATAGTAATGGAATTAAAATAATTTCAAATCATTATCCTTACTAATATTATAAAAGCGAAAATGAGTTTGTTTGTTTGTTACCTCTTCACGCTTTAATGACTACACCGATTTTGATGAATTTTGGTACAGAGATAGTTGGGAACCAGGAGACGGACATAGGCTATATTTTTTTTTAAATGGGATGTGACGGAGAAAGAGGAAAGAAAAAGGAAAACTTGGCGTTGCTATTATAAATCAATAAGGCGCAAGGGGAACTGTGTTACCCCGAATTTAACGCGAGCGAAGCCGCGGGCAAAAGCTAGTACATATATAGATAGGAGCGATATTGTCGTAGTTACATGGGACAAAACCAACGGTAGCATTGCGGCGGCTTTTGCGTTTGTGACGAGGGCCCCAACAATTAAATTCCTTAATATCAAAAATAAATGTTTTAGGTAGGTACGATATTCATCTTTCCGTCAAGGGAATAAAATTCGGATTCCATCGGATCATTGGTAATGTAATTTTGGAGTGGATCAATTTAAATTGGATTACTTTTTACATCGAAAATAAATTTCATGGGGATAGAACTGTAGGTAGATTACATTGTCAACGCGAACAAAATATAAAAGGAAATGTACACAAGGAACAAAATTGACTTAATTTAATCGGTAAAACGCTTAAAAGGCAATAGGAAGAAATTGCGCACGTTACAAGGAATGCTTTTGTTTTCTTTACTTCTTTAGCGAAGGTTTTAATAGACAGATTGTGCCACCCTCATTGGTACAAATCAACTTATAATAACTCAACTTAATTCTAAATCGTCATGAACTACAAGAGCCTGTGAGTGAGACTATTATAAATAGCGATATTTATAAAATAATACCAGCCTATATCAGTCCTATTGCTGGGCGTCGTCTCCAAGGCACGAGCATTGATCACCACTCTTGCTCAAAACGGGTTGCCCATTTCAGACTTGATGAGAAGATTAATTATGTTATTAAATAAGAATAAGAATTCTTTCTTCCCAACGACAAGTGTCCGGAAAACCTTTTTAGAGATATTCTAAATTACAGGCGTTGGTGCCCATTCGATAAGAATAATATCGATATTAATATCTCGAGCGAAAAGTTAATTCACGATTTTATAAGATTTGATTTCACCGGGTTATATTAGAATATTTCGAAGTCAATACAAATTGAGAAGAAGATACAAATTGTCATAAAATAATATTGTATTTAGAATATTATGTTTATTTAAATGTAGTAATATAACCAGGAAAAAAATGCTATAATAAAAGGAAAGGTTAATGCCTCATGAAAAGACGAGTTAATTTAACGTGCCGATCTTATTTTATTAGTCGATGAAATTGGGAAATAAATTTATGTCAGTAGATATTCTGGATACGCTCTCTTCCGCCGTAAGGTGAAATTAGGGTGGATCTGGTGAGATACCATGACATTTTAAAGACAGAACTATGCAGGGTGTCTAGCGCCATCTCTTTTCCGCACTGGCATGATGGTAACCCTACTGCTCCTCAAAGCTGCCCTAGTCGCCGTGGGTGACGCTTCGGGCGCGGCACACAACGACAGACACGGCGCGGGTCTATGGTCGGTGAGCTATGGGTAGTTCACCGGCCGTCTGTCAAGGGACGACAGGCCGTGTTGACGGCGCTTTTGTATTTCACTTGGGCCTCAAAAACATGTCAAAAAATCTGAGGGGTCTATCAGTTCCACTGCCTGCCGGGGCTACGGGTTGGGTAGAAAGTCATAACAAAACCCCAGAAACCAAAGGGAAAAAATAGAATATTATTATTTATTTATTTTAAAGGCATCAAACCCAATACAAAAACACAAATACAAATGTGGACTTTGAGCCAATGCATCTGGATCGGACTGTTCCAATCCTCACCCACGACCCTCAGCAGGTGATTGGAGTATGGATCGATTTTAGTCCGTAGCGAGAAGATAGTAAGTAATATTCTATTACAATATGTCCCTATCACGCATTGAAATGCACATTTTCCTTTATCTACTCTTCCTACCCTACCTATCCTACCCTTTTTTTTTCTTTCTTAAGAGTCTTCTGCCAACACAACAACAAAAAAAAAAATAGCGAAATCAGCCCAGCCATTCACGCGTAATGGCGTGACCAAGGGAAATAGGGATTATTTTATATATAGACTAGCTATGCCTAAGGGTTTCACCCACTGTTCAGATCCCCTTTTAAAAAGAGCCACCCTTATCTCAGACCTACCGAGTTACCGACATTCATATAAAATTTCTCAAAAATCGGTCAAACTGTTTCGGAGGAGTGTGGCAACTAAAACTGTGACACAAGATTTTATATATAACAAAGAAAAAATACATAGATGATTCTACAAAAGCAGCTATTTAAGTGTCCCTCTATTATTTCATCCCTTATGAACGTTACAACGACATTAAACGTCATCTACATTTTCCCAAAGGTTTAGGCAGCGACGTACAACTGCTCACAAATGGCTGTTAATGAGAATTCTATTGGTGAAACCCAATAATAGTGCGCACTTAGGAATCAAACCGCATACCAATAAGCTGTGATACTTAAGACCAATAGACCAATTAATCATTCATATAGTAATTAGTAAAAATAGTGACTAATAAATAAAAATGTTTTATGATAGTCTCACAATTCCGTCCGAAAAGTCCGTGATTAGACCTGTTGTACTGTATGGGTCAGAATGCTGGGCTGTGAAAAAGGTGGATGAAAAACGATTGCATGAAGCGGAGATGAGAATGTTGAGATGGATGTGTGGAGTGACACGAATGGATAAAGTAAGGAATGAATATATTCGAGGAAGTTTGAAAGTTGCGCCTGTTACAGAAAAATTGAAAGGGAGTCGTTTGTCTTGGTATGGACATGTAATGAGGAGGGATGAAGGACATGTGACTAAAAGAGTGATGGATCTGAATGTTGATGGACGGAGAGCGAGAGGAAGGCCAAAGAAAAGATGGATGGATTGTGTAAGAAATGATATGAAGGAGAAAGGAGTAAATGATGCCGTGACGTCTGATAGGGGAGAATGGAAGAAGAAAACGTGTTGCGCCGACCCCAAATAGAATGGGACAAGGGCAGGAAAATGATGATGATGATAGTCTCACAATTCGTCAGCAATACCTAAATTGTTGTTAGAAATATATACCCCTTTCAGCGTTAAGGTTTTTTTTTGTTTTTTTTAGGGATGGGAAGTCATTAAATAGGTTCCCCCGCTGTGGGCGGCACGAGTGAAGAAGTGTCAGACTTTTACTGCCTTATCCATCCATGTTCTTTATTTAGCTTTTTGTGTCCCGGTATCTCTTTCAAACACCCCACAACTCTGATGAGCGTTAAGGATTGACTCATAAATAAACAAATTACAATTATGCGTTCAAACAAGGAGGTTTTATTTTATTTTGTGTTCGTTGAGTCTATCCTATGTTTGGTAAAAAAGATTTCCATTTAAGCAAGAAGACCGCTAATGTAGTATTAGAATAAGCAATATTGTGAAAGACGTCATATCTAAATACATAGATAAGTAGCTGAAAAGCAAATAAAGTTAAATTAGTAAAAGTTACGAGAAGGAGTAAGACAAAGGAAATCGTAATATACTACGTCTCGTAATCATAAGTTTATTTCTTAAATCACGATCTGACTACAGATTCATCTACAATACATGTATATTTTTTGCCTACAATGAAAGTGTCACAAACAGTCCACCTTTTTCTTTGGCCTCGTCTAACGACAGGTCATTGTTCTAAAACAATAAAAAAAACTCCCAATTGTTCCAATACAACAAAACATCACTGTTTTTGGCAGGTCTATGACTTAATTAACATTTTACAAAAAAAGAAAAAAGCAGTCAAGCATGTTCTAGACCAAATGGTTCCGTGGTCGGGATGAATAGAATGCACAGATTTGATTTTGTATGTACTTATGTATGTCATAGTATGTCTCGAAACAGCTTGAATTATTGAGATTAAAATATAAGTATCAAAGATACTTCACACGCTTATGTGCAATAAAATAGAAAAAACTTTTCCAAAGAGTAATATAAATAGGTACAATTCACTTCCCGGTTACTTAACTATGTAGTATGAGGTAAGTCACTCCTATTTTTTCTCATAATTTTACTACACCTTCTTTTAGTGATGCCACTTTACTACATTTTAAATCTCAGAGAGAGACAACTGCTGAGATAACAAGTATAATACAAGTTATGGGTTAAGAAAACATGCGGCTTCGACCCCTAATTGGAATTAGTACAGGAGAATGAAGAGTCAGTGAGTACAATGACTATGTGCAATACGAATGGACAGGTACCAATGGAAAGGTTCCGTTTTCGTCCCAGTTTGCCGATTGACTACAGAACTCTAAAAAACCAGATAATACTGAATAAGTCGGTTGATTTCACGCGTCACTCATCAAAGACCTTTGCTCCCTTACACTGCAGGCACAAACTTTAGGGTCTTCGTAAATAAGGATTTTATTGGATTTGCTCATGCATGCTATTCGACTTGAATATTGATGAAACTGGTATGTACGACCCTTTGAGGATAAATTATGTTTATTGCACCGTGGCTCCTGGAGTGATTTTTGAGAAAGCTTAAATTCTGCTACATTATCATCTAAACCAGCCTATTTATTGACCCACAGCTTTGCAAAGGCCTCTTCTCATACAAAAAGGTGCGAGCATTGATCACTATGTTTGCTCAAGATAGGTTGGCGATTTCAGACTTATATTAATTAAAAGTCCAAGTTTCCTCACGATGTTTTACTTCACAGATGTCTATGATGTCGAAGATAAACTTAGAAAATACATTTTAATTAAAAAAAATTACATAAGTATGTACTTGTTCGGATTTGAAACTCATGCATGAGAGGCGAGTACTTTACTCTGGACCATCATGATATCATATTTATACATGAACAAAATTGAATTTTTTAATTAGATAGATTAAATAGGCAGTCGCTCCATGTAAAATACTGATATTCAGCTGCATCCGGTAAGACTGGAAGCCGACCCCAACATAGTTGTAGGTTACAAGAAATGATAGACGGTAGACTCGTATCCTAATTCTGGGCGAACTCTATTCATATAGTTAGTTACCTTTACTCTAATAAAATGTGAACATTATTTAATGAACATTTTCTCTTAGTAAATTTAATAAATACAACACAATATTTATAAACTAAAAATAGACACAAACTAATAATAAAAAATATTTATAAGTAAAAAATGGTAAATTACAGGGCGTCAAAAAATTTGTCCGCATCGCAGTCAACAGGAAAAGTGCCCAGAAGGCTGGCAGCATTACCGCGTTGGATGGCAATGCTGATTTTTTGCGCAAAAAAGAAGCCAGCCCTCTGGTCACGAGAAGAGTCGACCAACCGCTTGGCGATTTCTCGAAATACTAAGTGGGCACTCGGGCCCCAAGTGTGAAGTGAACTGAATAGATTTTATAACAAACAAACTTTCTGATAAGGTTACCAAAACAAGGCTTTAATTGGCTTATAAAAATCGTTTCGAGAGCCCTCGGCTATTAGCCTATAGTAACCTTATTCTGCCTTAATTTAATTTTGCAAGATACGCTACTAGCTTGCACTTAATAGGGATATTAATTTCTGATCAGCAAGGGTTTATGAGTTCAATTTCAAGGGTTATTGGGTTCATGTTCAATTAATACGTTTTTAGGTCATTGGTTGTACGTCGGTACAGATAGGTTCTAATTTTGTGAAATAATGTGATTTTCTGGTAGGTTGATAAAAGCATTATTTTTTGGATTGGGGCCGGTAAATCACATCAACGTAACTGGCTGATACGACTTAAAATAGGCAGGTTTCCAAAAAAAATACGTATTAAAGTTACGTAAAACGTCACGCGTTGCTGCATTTTTTCGCAAAAAGTGACGTCACACGTTATTTTAATGGGCTATATCTTTGTCATTTTTGGTCTAATTTACAAATAAAAAATACGTGTCCCTTATTTTTGAATAATCTAAAAGACGGACTAAATAGAATGTAATTACTTTGACCCTGGAAACTACCCTATTTGAAGAACATTAAATTCATACTATTCAGAAACTGCGTGGCGTTTCCTTTAAGATGGCTGATTCCAAAAATAAATTCTGATATGATGCCTTTCTCATCCAATTTCCCATAAGAATAAATTACCACATTTACATTTGAATAAACTCCATTTCCGTGAAAGTGACTGGCATGAAATGAGATAACTTCTGTGTTGTTATTATATTCCGTTTTTTTCGTTGACAACACGTGCGGATATTTTAGAAACAAAAAATAACACACATACCAGCATATCCCACTGCTGGGCAAAGGCCTATTCTCAAACAAAGAAGGCAAATCAAATCAATCAAATCAAATCATTTATTTCAATTAGACCATTACAGGCACTTTTGAATGTCAAGAAACAAAATGAATCTACAGTCCCGGTCACAAAGCATAATAACTTGTGAAAGTACTGTAGTTGCCCATTCCAAAGCGTTGGTCTCTATGGAGAAGAATGGGCAAGAAACTCCATGGACACTCTTTTCAATTATAATATTTTTACAAAATCGTTTTTACATCATTCATGTTGAGATTATACAAATATGTGAGAACGAGGCACAAGCATTCATCCCCACGCTTGCTTAAGATGGGTTGATAATTTCAGATTTATATTAATTATAAGTCCAGGTTTCAAAGTTTTAGAACGTACATTTGAATTGAATAAGTCACATTGGTACTTGCCCGGATTTGAACCCACAACCTCATGGATGAGAGACGAGGCGCTTAACTTCTAGACCATCACGACTAGGACACACGCGACTAAATTAAAAATAAATAGAAGTTTGTAATAGAAAAAAGGATCTCTTTCCTTTTTTCTATTACAAATTTCTATTTATTTTATTTATATGATAGGAATAATAGATTAGAATATTTTTATTTTTAGATCTTAGGTTTTCAAAGTTTGCATAGAAATCAGAGCCTTAGACGTTTCCACTAGAGATGTGCGAGGATGCGTAGCGAGGGATGTGTATGAAACTAACCAATCATATAGCTATCTTAGCTCAAGCTGTGGAAAAGAAGCTTAACTATTGGTTAGTATCATACAGTCTCCCTCCACACCCTCGCCTATCTCAGGTCCTTCACGTAAACAATCAAACAAGGGCAAAAAATGTCCCTACGTGCATTAGAAACAGGGAGCCACCTTTTATGGCAACGTGTACGCGAAGATCACCTTGGACGTGTGTGTACAATTCTCGTAACAATTGTTGTGTTGGGAAATCAGACAAAAAAGAATATAAAGCGTCGAAAAAATATCTACGCAATTGGTAGCTGAGGCTGATACAAGAAAATGGTGAACCCATCTGCGTCTTTGCAGCTTTGGGAGTCATTATCTTAGATAGAACCACGATTGAATGGGTGGGACGTGGTGAGCGAAAATGTAGTTTAGACGGATTCAATGTTAGTTTTTCTTTAAAACTACCATTTAAGTGCACCAAATAATACTATATTTCAAATCTCTAGAACTTTCTACAATTGAATTATCTACAAAAACCATACTTATAAATCCAAGGTACAAATAAAAATTCACAAGTTTAAATTCTGCCTGTCAAATCTAATGGAGAAAACACGTTTGATTAGTTTTTTTTAGTTGTAACACTCGTGCAAGTATCTATTAGTGATTTACGGTTTGATCACTCCAAATAGGTTAAATGAACCCTAAAGTTGTATGTCACTGGCACCTCATATGTTATTAAGGGTTATTTTAACTTTAAGACTAATGTGACGTTTGATAGTTTCAACCTTAGTGACAATTCAGTTTATTGAGAATTTTTGACAAAAGTGGTGAAGCCATTATGGAGTAGATTTATTCTTCAGCGAATCTACGAACAGCCTTTTATTTGAAAAGGAAAACTCAAGATTAAAACGTTCTTTAATTTGTAACTCAAAACTAGTTGGAAAAAATATTTAGTCTAAGGTGATCTTCACTGGAAATCTAAGAATGAAATCAAAATCTCGCCTGGCCTTCTTTATGTTTTTTTGGTAAAGATTTTTGTTGTAGAAACTAATGAATGACAAACGTCGGATAGACCTTTGCAGAACTTTTTAATGATGAAGTGGATATCAAAATTATCAAAGGTCAAAGGAAAAAAGCTTTATGAAAACCAGGCAAGTGCGCGTCGGACTCTCAAACAAACTTGCAACATGAACAGCCATATCCTTTGACTGCGTAGACTTAGAGATATATTTTTTCCAAAAATCCAACGAACCACAGACTTAAGGGTTTTATATTAAACTCGATACCTACACGCGTTCCATAGATAAATGTTGTAGACAAACAGAAACACGAACAACAAAGTGAAATTCCAATATTAGTTTTTTTTCTTTTCAGATCATTACGTTTTCTCGACATCCGTGTGTCACTAGCAGGATTCCGCAGAATACCAGCGTCAGGTAGTCTACCTAGCACTATGCTGAACTAAGCTTCTATATGGTGCAATCTTGAGACACACACCGCCCAGAAGTGGGCGACCGTTATAAATGTACTAAATGTACTCATGTGGGCGACCGTTATAAATGTATGTCATCATCTGCCTAGCCTTTCCCAACTAGGTTGGGGTCGGCTTCCAGTCTAACCGGATGCAGCTGAATATCAGTATTTTACATGGAGCGACTGCCTATCTGACCTCCACAACCCAGTTAATACTGGGTAATACGATATCCCTTGGTAAGACTGGTTGTCAGACTTTCGGAACACTGACTACCTGTAACGACTGTCAAAGATCTACAAATGACAGCCGGGACCAACGGCTTAACGTGCTTTCCGAGGCACGGAGGAAACTCGGTATGTAACGGGTGGTCACCCATCCACAGACCAACCTAGGCAAGCGCGGCTTAACCTAAAGATCGACCCAAGCGGCTACTATTTATTTAGCCACGAGCTCCTCACTGTTATAAATGTATGTGATGTGTCTAAATGTCTATGGTCAATCTAACTTTTTCTTAAAATCTAATCAATGTTTCCAAATTTTCTATTTACCGCAGTTATTTCGTGAAAACTTTAAGTTCCAAATCCCTCCGAGCCTCGGGGAGCAAGTTAAACCATCTGTCATCGTTCTCGCCTGTGATGTAATTACCCCTGACGATACGTTGGTACAGCCAACCACACGTCACTCCAACACTTAGCTTATGAAAACCGTCCTTACTGTTACAACCTTGACCTTCAAACCAAAAAGTTTCAATTTGCAAGGAGTTTTTGACAAAAGATGTAAAGGTCAGGTCACTGGCCGAACGACACAAGATAACAGCGTTTCTTAGGTTTGAAATTCGAAGATATTGAACGCGTAGGTATAGTTTTTTTTTATACTTTGCCCCACACTAGGATTTACTCCTGGAGCCATCCTGACTTACTGGTAACCCGGGGTTGCGGCGTAATTAAATTCTGCATTCCTGCCTTAATATTATGCACTAATATCATGCAATAATGCACTATACAATAATAGCACTTTATCTACTTATTAGTTATTACTCTGATATCCTTTGATGAAAATGGGAGTCACTTAAAATAATCAACCATAGCCACCAAAAAATTACGAATTAATATGACGCGAAAGCAATAAATAAACCATCATTAAATTTTACATAAACCGAATCAAATAAATAAATTCAAATTATGTGTAACCCTATTTAAAATTCTTTCTCATTAATGTTTTCGCGATCCTCTTCCCTTGGCAGTTTTCATTTTAATTGAGCAAGGTCGCTCAAGGTCACTTCGCACGTTTGCTTTGCCAGTCACAGTGTAAAGTTGTGTACACAAATATAGGTATACAATAAATGAATGAAGGCTTTTCAGGGTTCTGTAGTTAAGCAATGAAAAGGTAAGGGGGACACGGATCTCAACGGAGGTAGCAGGCTGTACGAAAGAAATACCGCGGCCTCAAAACTTAAAGGGCAAAGGAAGAAACATGGGTGGGTTTTAATCAGTAAAAGCCTGACATTCCCCCATTCTCCGTCCAGAGCGGGGGAAGTTATTTGATGATTTCGTATTAGCAAAACCTAGGGTTACGTATCTCATAAACATGTAGTGGCACAAAACAGAACCCTTAGTGCGAATCTAACTCGCACCTACCTAACCATTTTTTTAAGCCGACGTATTTTTAATATAGAGCTTTGAAACGCGAATACCCAGAATCTCTTGTGACATTTTATGACGAGTGGATAGTTAGATAGTTGATGCAATGTTAGGGAGAAGATTAAAAAAGTTTTGGGTAAAGGCGCATTTTTTCCGGTAGGTACTTATTTTTTTTCGGTTTTAGACTTTGTTCGGCAAACCCGACATGGTTTGGTTGTGGTTTAAATTACTAATGAGTTGTATTCTGTGTATGTTAATGGCTTCCGCAGGATAACTTATGAACCAGAAGCGATGGCAGCCTAGTGGTGTGACCGTCTGACTGCAAGTCATAAGTCTCGAGTTCGAACCCCAGACAGTGTTTTAGCTGGGAAGAAAAAGTCCCAACAAAATACCTTCCAAGACCATCTTTCTTGTTTATCATTTGTCTCATTACTGGTGTCAGTGTTTTCATACCGCCCATCGGTCTCATTCTTTTTACATGCCATTGAGAAATATCTCTCAAACATGCTGGTTTCTTAACAATATAATCGACACGGTTGGCGCAGTGGCTGAGCGATTAACTGCTGCGCTGCGTGTCGCGGGTTCAATCCCCGCTCGGAACAAATATTTGTATGACCTACAGATAGTTGTTCTGGATCTGGCTGTTTGTGTATGTGAGTTTAAATGTTTGCAAAAGCACCCACGATACAGGAGAAATTCCTTGTGTGGGGCAACCTTTTATTTTTTAAAGCACACGTGTATCTATTTACATCGTTTACAATAAATAATGATCATTGCCCACTGACTCACACTGTCTGTTTCTGTTCAAGACCATGACTAACGTGTAGCGACTCAATTCTCAGTACAGACTACAATTAATAGGTTTTTTATTAACTGTACTAAATGTGGTAGTAAATCTGGAAGACTGTTTTACACCATCGTTAACTTATAATTAAAGACGATGGCTTCCTTACGTCATAACTGTATCATCATGTCTTTGGATTCTTTTTGTAGACTTCATATAATTAAGTAAGGTATAATTAAGGAAGTTTCTTGTTTATTTTAGGAAAATTAACAGGGTTTGATCGAGGGGTATGTAGGTACTCGACGTTTGTTATTCTTCTGATTGATTATAGACGTAGATGTCTATACAAACAAAATGTTATTCTTTCTTTTTTAAAAACGCTGGCCATTGCTAGGAATTTCTCCTGTATCGTAGGTGCGTTCACAAACATTTAAAGTCATATACACAAACAGCCAGACCAGAAACAACTACCTGTAAAACTACGGGGATCGAACCCATGACAATGACTCGATCGCTCAGCCTACTGCGCCAACCATGCCGTCATAGTTCATTGTCGATACCTAATTCTTGAGATCATGGATTACCCACACAATGATCCTCATTAGAAGGCTTAAAATCAACCATAGGTTGGTGAGTTTACAGTTTTCATTTTTGATTCATTCATATAGGAGAACCAACGTGACTGGCATATCCTGAAGCTTTGCTATAAGACTGAAAAGTTGTAGTCACGTACGAGAACATGCAGCGTTGGAAGGCGTCCTCCAAAATGAACCGATAATCTGACGAAGGCAGCGATTTTCCGTTGGGTTGCTAAACTTGGAGGAAGTTTATGTCAGCGACTTTCGGCTGATAAAATGATCTTGTATTTCATTTATATATTTTTCCTGGTCATAGACTGAAAAAATCTTTGTGAAAGTTCATTAAATAATAGTTTTGCACGGACCAAACGTCCAAGGTCGCGGGTTGTTCTGGGGTTGCGGGTTTTGTCGAAACAGATACCTAGATGGAACATGGGTGGATTTTAGTCTGAAGTCTAACAATCATCATCAAATTATTATTTGATGATATTCGCAAATAAAAAGGGAACCAAACTTCTTCTTAAAGTGATCATCTACCTAGCCTGTTCCCAACTAGTACTATGTTAGGATTGGTCGCTGAACACCAGTAGTTTACACAGAGTGACTGCCTATCTGACCTCCACAACCCAGTTAGTACTGGGTAATACAATATTATTATCCAGTACTTAGGAGTATTCTCCTCGTTACGACTGGATGTCAAAGTTTCACGCCACTGATTTACTGTCTTCGTCGAGTGATAGGAACACAAATTCTTAACCAACAGTTCCCCTACATGAGTGCTGTTATCGCATGCATGAGCAATTAGTGAGCATATAATTAAACTCGGCGTTATGAAACTTTTCCAATTAAGACGCAAGAAAAGTTCGACCTGGATATCCGAATGAGTCGGCGAAATGTACCTGGTCTGTTAAACTTCGGTGATTGATTTGAACCTTTTCCACGTAGTTGATTGTTCTTTGTGTGGCCATAATTTTAATGCTGACGAGTCGTACATGTATTAATTTATAGACACGATCGACTTACTGCTATTTACTATGGCAAAATGTTGGCAATCATTTGAATTTTGTGAGTTAAAATTGGCGACTTAAATGGCCATATCTTGAGTTGATTTGAGGCTGGCTCCATGAGAGTACAGACTTGAGTACCTGTTTTAATTGCAACTCGATTCGCGTTCTTTAAATAAATGTCTTCACAGACAGACAGTTATACAGACGGACAACAAAGTGATCATGAGGGTTTTACTGTTGAGGTAAAGAACCCTTAGAATGATAACTAAATCTATTTTTAATTGTTGTTATTTCTAATAGATACTGTAACTCAAAATATGGAATTTTAAATAAATGCGTGAATTTTTAATTATATTATATATTTTTGCTTAGTAACCGGAAACTTTTTGTATAATGGCTTTTAAAACATTCTTCTCCAGTTAACCCTAAAAGGGTTATGTGTGAATTGTATGTACCATTTAAAGCTCGTTAATGTGAGCTTAATTTAATTAAGAAATGAAATGTAATAAATTGACGTAGGGAACCATTGAGAAGGGTCAGTAAGGGTAGACATTCTAGGTATGTAGACTCTTTGTAAAATGTAGGCCTATTAGCTTCCATTTTGTTCGCCCACTTTTGTCCATTTTGCTAAGAGACGCATTAGGCCTTCTTTATTAGGGAACTTTGCTCGGATATGCTATCTATATAATAAATGCATTTGTTTTCATTTGACTCCAGAACTCTGATGGGAAGTAAGTTTTTGCAGCGTCAAAGCCACTGTGATACATCGCAGTGACTCGACTGTATCCATCTTCACCTGCCTACAAGCCAACCCAACGTTAATAAGCTCAGCTTCTTGTTTTACTGGATGCAGCTGAATAACAGTCTCTCCTCCTTTAAATCCATCCAAAGGTTGTCTTGAAAAGATCGCTTTTCGCGATAAGATTGCCTATTGTGTCACCCTATTTATAAGTTGTATACTGTTATTTTTGTAATTTGTATGGTGTACATAATAAAGAATATTCTATCAAGCTTTAATATAGAGCGACTGCCTATTAACTCGTACAAACACTAAGTCTAGACACACTCCATACAACTTAAATAACAGTTATTCATTACACATATTACCTATACTGTGATAATCAAGTTTATTATTTTTAGTATTTAAATTCATACCTGCATAATATATATAATATATTCGCCGCACATTATCTCGACATCCGTGTGTCACTAGCAGGATTCAGCAGAATACCAGCGTCAGGTAATCCACCTGGCATTATGCTGAGCTGGACTCCTTTTTGGTGCAATTTTGAGATACACACCGCCCATTAGTGGGCGACCTTAAAAAATATATGTGTCTATGGGTCAATTTAACTCAGTCTACCTTACTTTTTTTTTTAATGTGTGCCATTTTTTTTTCTGTGTGATGTTTTTTTTTTATTTTAATTCTTGTATTGTGTCTTTTGTTGCATCAAATAAATGATTTATCTATCTATCTATCTATTACCCAGTTAATACTGGGTACCCCTTTATGAAACTGGTTGTCAGACTTTCCGGCTATTGACTACCTGTCATGACTGATAAAGATCTACAAATGTAAGCGGCTTGCCTAGTTTCATTGAAACATTTAACTTGGACTTTGTAAGAGACGACAATGCTGCATGTTGCTGCTGCTGTGTGCCGTTTGGTCGCCTTCAGTGCTGTATAAAGGGAATGTTATGTGTTGGTTGTTCGAAAGAGTTACCGCGGCCCCGGAACATAAAGGGCATATAGTTACCGGCACGGATCTTGAGCGCTGACCTTCACTTGCGCAGAAGTGAGTTATTGGGTCCCTTTGGTGGTATGAAGTGAGGCGCGGGGGCGGAGAAAGTGCAGCGATTGGCCCGTAGCGCATCGCGTCATAGACGTCACTCGGGATTCGTTCTTTTCCTGCTGCATGTACCTCACGACGACGAGTACAATTTCGGCCAATTTAATAGACAACATTTTTATTATTATGTTATTCAAATATTTTATGTGATTTTTTATTAAATATACCGTTGGAATTATAATCAAAGGTGATATTTATCGAAAGCAAAACGGGGAAAAAAATAATATCAGTTTGTAATTAGCAAAACTATTTTTCATTTAATTATTTTATTTGTACTTGTATCAAAATGTACTACACTTCTGGACACATCTATTGGCCCACCTTAGAGTTTAGGTTTCGATGGCCCCTACCGAAATATGATTGCTAGATTGAACAAAAACTGTTGATGCAGTTTTAAACCTGATACATTTTACCATCTTTTTCGATCGTATTGTTTTAAATTTGAATTCAGAATACCATACGACATGGAGCTACGCCTAACAAGTCGGATATGCGCCTTGTTAAAGGCAATTGATTTTTGAATAAAAAACATGTTTTATCAAATAAAGGTTTAATTTAATAACGCGTGTTGCCTCCATGGGCATCTACCACAGCTCTCATACGATTAGGCATAGAGTTTATCAACCGCTCTATGAAATTTTGAGGGATCATCTCCCATTCCTCTTCTATGGCAGTTTTCAACTCCTGCATCGTCTGGGCAACT
This sequence comes from Ochropleura plecta, assembly GCA_905475445.1. Lineage (NCBI taxonomy): Eukaryota > Metazoa > Arthropoda > Insecta > Lepidoptera > Noctuidae > Ochropleura > Ochropleura plecta. The sequence goes on along the minus strand of FR997726.1, from coordinate 21,525,848 downwards.
GGCTGACGAGCCCTAACACGTCTTTTTAGCTCGTCCCACATCTTGGGGTTATTGTTCAAAGGTAAGTTTCTTGTATTATACTCCAGGGCACGTTGTTTTAGTTTATTTGGTACGTGGTTATGTAAGGCGGAGTAAGTTTAGTAAGTACGATGTAGGCAGATTGTGCTTAAACTTATGGTAGTACTAGCTGGCGACCGCGGCTTCGCCTGCTTGATATTGAAAAAACATATGATAAAAATATATGTGGCAAATTTCATCAACATCCATTCAACCGTTCTGACGTGAAAGAAAAACAAACATTCATACATACATACACCCATCCATCCTCACAAACCTTCACATTTATAATATTAGTAGCATAGTAGGAAGTAAGATAGCTGACGCCCGCGGTTTTGTCCGGGTGATATCAAAAAAAAGTATTATATGTATTATTCCGGACTATAATCTACCTCTGTGCCAAATTTCATCAATATCCGTTCAGCCGTTGTGACGTGAAAGAGTAACAAACATCCATACATCCATCCATCCTCACAAACATTCACATTAAAATTTATAATATTAGTAGGATATGAATGTCACTGACTATCACGACAAAAGTGGTCATTATTCTTTACGCCAGCGGATTTATTAGAAAGTTCGTTATGATGATAATTGAGAACACAGACTTGTTGTCACGTAACCTATATTCCCAAAAAGCCTTTCCGTGTACGGAGAGCAAAAGTTTCAGGCAATTGACAGTCAGGTGACAGTTATTAACAATGTTTCAGAGCTAAGTTCAAGAGAAATGGATAACTCTGCTGTTGTATGCCTTTGGGATAGCGACAATTATTGATGGTCAAATTTGAACTCTGCTGTCGGACTTTCAAGGTATACTTTGCCCCTGGTACGTCATAAGAGCTGTAGGAAAAAAAAACTGTCATTTTTCTATTAGGAAAGTTCGATTTTGGCATGAGTTTCGACTATGGTTATATCTATACACTACAAGAACTAGGATGTATTATTACTGAAGTGTCTATATCCTATTAATATTATTAACGTGAAAGTTTGTATGGATGGATGGATGTATGGCTGTATGGATGTTTGTTACTCTTTCACGCATGTAGTTCACTGAATGGATTTTAATGAAACTTTACAATAATATAGCTTATACATCAGAATAACACATAGGCTACTATTCAAAAATATATATTGTATATTCTATCTCCACGCGAGTTAAACCGCGAGCGCAGCTAGTATTTTAATAAGATAGAGAAGAAGCAAGAGGAAGCGGACCGGGCGTTAACGCGAGCATGTCTCATGTATTCATCATTATCAGCTACCTAACCATTAGTCGGCTTCCAGTCTAACTGGATGCAGCTGAATACCAGTACTGCTTGCCTCTTTAACTCATGATCATTAATATTCAGGGTTGTTTATTGACTACAAAATTTAGAAGCACACTGTATATACCTAATATAGAGAAACTAAACATACTACATCTGTTGTTACGACTTTAAACAATACAGGAAGTATCTTTGAAATTACTCTTAAGGTACAGAGGGGCTTGCCAGAGCCTCCGCCTGCCGGGGTTGCGGGTTGTTCGAAAGAGATACCGCGGCCCCGGAACGTAAAGGGCAATAGAAGGAACATGGGTGGGTTTTAGTCAGTACAAGTCTGACATGCCCCCCCGCTCCACCCAGAGCGGGGGAAGTCATAGGATGATTTCCCACCCGAAAAAAAAAAAAAAAAAAAAAAGGACAGGTGTCTACCGTCTAACTATTTTCTCACAGCTCTATTTTTCTACCAACGATGTAACATTTCATCATCAATAAAAATCTCGAATTCTACAAAATGTTAATACTGATCACTCAATAACATCCGAATTCCATCCACATAAACATTTAGCATAAGAATTTACTTCAGATTCTATCGGAAACATTTCATTGGCGCTTACATTAATATCATTGAAGCTGTAATTTCAAACAATATCACGTGAAACTTTGCACATATGCGTCAGAGTTTGTTTATAAGATTTGTAAATTTTGCCTGTTTGGCTGTGTGTGCGTTTTTATACGTAGATGTTTCTCTTTAACCCGTTTGCATGTATAAATGCAACGCCCAGTTTGATTTGCTCAAGAGTGTTTTTTTTTTTGCTATAAATATCTTTTAGTATTTTTCTATTTGTAGGAGCTGAAGCAGTTTTTTCTCCGAAGTATCAACACGCAATTATTATTTTGCTCAGCGAAATTAAACTTATGGTCGCCGGTTGCGCCGACAGACAGTTTATAATCATAATCACGAATAGTAACCTAGCACCTGTAATTATTTATGTCTACATAAATAATTATAGGTGCTAGTTCTCATCACAATCGTATATAAGTAGAGAAAGTTGTCTGAAAAAGAATGATCCTGAGATACAGATCAGTACAGCGAGGGTTGTACGTATAGTTCCTGCTACCATATTTTACTGTAGTTGAGTCGAGTCGAGTCGAGAATTGTTTGTAATATTAAGGAAACATAGCTTTATTAACATACTAGCTTCCGCCCGCGACTTTGTCCGCGTGGCATAGTTACTTTGGGCTAACGTTAACTTTAACCCGCGTGATGATCGAAAAAAAATTATATTTCTCTCCCCTTTTCTTCCCTCTTTCTCCTCCTTTTCTCACTTTCTTTAGCCTTTGTCCGTTGCCAAGGTCCCAACTATCTTTGTACCAAAATTCATCAAAATCGGTTTTGCCATTTAGGCGTAAAGACGTAACAAACAAACAAACAATCTCACTTTCGCTTTTATAAAATTAGTAAGGACGTAGGTAGGTTTGGGTATTTTATTTCTAACTAGAAATAACGTACACGTACCTCATCACAATCATTCTCCCGCCCATAGGGTGAATATCAACAAGTCCATATTTTTGTCAATTTTGGTGGCAAATTTTTTTCTTAACTTTTCGTGAAACTATTGACATAGGACAAAAATAGAAGGTTCAAGCTTTAGGAATCTTCATGAGGTCCGAAAATATCTTGGTAACTTTTTGAGGTATTTGAGTTCAAAGATAAGTGTAGCCACCAAAATTGAAAGTTGACCACCAAAATTGATATTGGTCCACCAAAATTGAAAGTGCTTAAAACAATACATTAAAAATCAGTTTTTGTCACAAACTTAAATCTCACTAATAAAGCTCAATGACCAAAAAACTCCATCAGTTAATAAAACTCAGTCTTGTTATAATAATATTTCGTTTATTCAGTTAAATACATTTTAATATTTTTTTTAAATATTTCTAAATAAAAACAGTAAATAAAAAAGAAACATTTAAAAATACAAAAAATAGTAGCCCACCGGTATCGGGAACAGGGTCGAAGCTACCGGTGGTTAGAGTTCCAGAGACAGGAACCTCCTCACAATACAAGCCGAATCGAGGTGAACTGCCTTCAGAATCAGGCCCTTGATCCAACCGCCTAAGGAGAGCTTCGACAGATGTTCGTCGAGGCTCTTGGCCATCAAGCCATTGGCCGTTACGACAATCGGCACAATGATAGCCGAGTTCACATTCCACATGTCAACAACCTCGTGTGCCAAGTCGAGATATTTTAGTTGTTTTTCTTTCTCAGCTTTCACGAGGTTCTCGTCATGCGGGGTGATTACATCTTATCACCACTATGTCAGGCTTATTGGCGACAATAGTCCTGTCAGTAATGATAGACCGATCCCAGTACAGCGTGACATGGTCTTTCTCGAACTGGGTCGGGCACATACTTGTAGTACGGTACCTCAGATTCCACAAGATTATATTTCAAGGCAAGTTGCTGATGAATAATCCTAGCTACTTGGTTGTGCCTATGCAAGTACTCGCCGTTAGCTAGACGAGAACAACCAGAAATAATATGTCCTATGGACTCACCCGGATGGGTGACATGGTGGCATGCCCGACACACATCAACCGTCCCATCCTTCATAATATATTTCCGGTAGTTGTTCGTCAACATAACTTCGTCCATAATCGCACAGACAAAACCTACAGTTTCCCCAAAAAGGTCGCTGAATCGTAGCCAGGATACGGATGCTAGAAAATTTACATCAGGCCCATGAAGAGCCCGGTAAAAGCGCCCGTGAAGCTCCTTGCCTTGCCATACTTTCTTGCGGTCATCGGTAGTAAGTACCACAATATTTATTATTTATCTGATGAACTCGTAATGAGAACTATGAGGGTAGACATAAAAAAAAAACTTTTTATTTTGAACAAAATTACCTGCCATACTACAAAATTTTTCTCAGCAAAACTAAGAAACTAAAACATAATAAACTCTAAAATAAAACATGATTAAATAACAATATTAAACCGTAATATATATAAAGAAAAGATATTATAGTTTTTAAACATGAACCTTGTCTCGTCTTTATTACAAAAAAAACATGTAATATTAAAATAATTAATTCTTAAATAAGTATTTATAATTGTACACGTAATTGTAAAGGGATCGATCCATTATCACTGACAGGACTATTGTAGCAAATAAACCTGATGTGGTGGTGGATCGATCAGAGCGGCGCGCAATGTTTGTTGACATAACGGTCCCACATGACGAGAACCTTGTGGAAGCCGAAAAAGATAAACAAATCAAGTATATTGACTTGGCTCGCGAGGTTGTCGACATGTGGGACGTGGACTCAGCGATCATTGTGCCGATAGTCGTTACAGCCAATGGCTTAATTGCCAAGAGCCTCGACCAACACCTGAGAAGGCTCTCGTTAGGCAGCTGGATCAAGGGCTTGATACAGAAAGCGGTACTCCTGGACAGGGCTCGTATTGTTAGGAGGTTCCTTTCTCTGGAGCCTTGACTGCCGGTAGCTTGGACACTGTTCCCGATACCGGTGGGCTACTATTTTTATATGTTTTTGATAAGAATTATGTAAAAATATAAAAAAATATGTATACAAATAAATAAACGATAATAATACTAATTATAATACGGTTTTAATGTACTCTTTCGGCATACTTAAATGGACTCAGACTGAACTTGATGCCCTGGATAGGAGAGTCCGTACACTGCTAAACGCAAACCGGATGCATCACCCAAGATCATCGGTAATCAGACTGTACATACATCCCTCGGAAGTGCGGGGGTCAAGGCCTATTTAACGCGAAGACCTTCCATAACCGAGAGGTGTGCAGTCTCAGTAGCCATTGCCAGTCGACCTTAGAGTAGTGCAGAAAAATAGCATGGCATGTGCACTTTAATAAATAGAACAAATAGAACAGAAACAAATAGAATAGTAACGTATACATATAAATGAACAATGTGTAGTGAAAAACTGTCTTTATATGTACAAATAATATATAAACAGTACATACTTAAATTTTGGTGGCTTATTTTCAATTTTGGTGGTGAAAATCGCCACCAAAGCCACCAAAATTGAACCACCAAAATTGAAACCAGGCATAAAAAAAATCTTAAAAAATACAGTTATTAAGATACAAAAGAATAAATATCACTGATAAATAAGTTACCCAAATCACTACCTACAACACGTAGCTTACTATTAAAACACAAAAAAATCACCAGCAAATCGATCCACCAAAATTGACAAATTCTTGTCCCCTGTTCGGCCCAAGATGAATACTTCGTTTTTGGCGAGCAATTACAGCACTAAGCACAGACCTGTTACGCGCCACTTCCCGCGCACGACTGAGAAATACAGAACATAAAAAGCGATTGATCGCACACGCACGAATCTTCATGATAATGTAAATTGAAAAAGTGCTACCAAAATTATGATTTTTGCTAGGACAAACTTGAATCGAGTATCCTGTGCTTTTAACATCAGTTTTATAATATGATTTAGATGTTTTTAGATAGTGTGTCATATGCATTTACCAATGAAATAATTTGTTTTTTACTTCACTTTAAATTGTTCCTTTGGTAAATACATTTATATCAAAAAATGGAGCTAGGACAAGCCACCAAACTTGAATTTTAAAGTTATTTATTTTTCCTAGCCTCCATAGGTAAGCCTATTTAAAAAAAAATTGTGGCCCTAAGTGGGATAAGTTAAGTAGTTCACTAGAAAAAAAAATAAGAAACATCCCATCATTTTACACCATGATTCTCAACGTGGACACGTAAAATTAGCGCCTGGGATATTCACCCATATACCAATTTATTTGGGGTCGGCGCAGCATGATTGTCTTCTTGTTTTTTGTATTACTTGTCATCGCATCAACACTCCTGTCTTGCCATACCTATGCCACGAGTAAGCCTTTTTTGGGCTCCGCACCTCTAAAGGTAAAATATAGAACCTTTTTTTGCGGATGGGACACCATCAAATAATATCTGGCTGTTGGAGTGTTAGAATTTTTCTGACTAAAACCCACCCATGTTCCTTCTTTTGCTCTTTATGTTCCGGGGCAGGCCCCTATGGTTTACTGACATGTCTTTGAGGCGCGCGTGGAACACGAACGCGCCGTCGCCGTCGTCGACACGGCTTGTTCAGGCCCTTAGGTGTAATACGATATGAATTGATAATTAAATAATTCTACAAGATAAAAATAAACACATTAAATTCTTTCTTCTATATTATCAGACTTCATTTCGTTTTGTCTCTAATAAAACGCCCACACCAGCACATAATATTAATATTCTTAATTGAGTATGCTGTTAAACATCAAAGTGAGTAGATTGAAGTAAATTTTTCATAAATGAGTCGAAGGAATTTTTAAAAGGACGATGCCATACATAATCATCTGTAGGCAATATTCTAATTTAAATAATTGAATACTGAAAACGACTGGTACTAGTTATGTAGATAATATGAAAAATATAGTACTAAGTACCTACCTATCTCATCATCATCATTCACCTACCCTTGTCCCATTCTATTTGGGGTCGGCGCAACTCGTTTTCTTCTTCCATTCTCCCCTATCAGACGTCACGGCGTCATTTACTCCTTTCTCCTTCATATCATTCCTTACACAATCCATCCATCTTTTCTTTGGCCTTTCTCTCGCTCTCCGTCCTTTAACATTCAGATCCATCACTCTTTTAGTCACATGTGCTTCTTCCCTCCTCATTACATGTCCATACCCAGACAGACGTCTCCCTTTCAATTTTTCTGTAACAGGCGCAACTTTCAAACTTCCTCTAATATACTCATTCCCTACTTCATTCATACCTACTTAACTATTACCACAAAAATAGCGATTTTATTTTTATAAAGCGGCTTCGCCCACGTGATATCGAAAAAAAGTATCCTATGTGTTATTCCAGACCATAATCTACCTCTGTGCCAAATTTCATCAAGATCTGTTCAGTCGTTTTGACGTGAAAGAGTAACAAACATCCATACCTACATTCATCCATCCTCACAAACCTTCGCATTTATAATATTAGTAATAAGTAATATAATGGATACCATATAATTTTGTATTGGTGCACTCCTTCACTTGTATCCTTTTGACAGCGTCCTGTAATTATTTCATAATTTTGAAAATTATACTATTTTAGTCATTATTTTAAACAAAATATTTAACATTCTTATAATGTACATGTATGTTTGGAAATATATTTTTAGATAGGTAATGTTAGCAAAATAATCTAACATTACATCGCATGTAATATCCGAGAGGTAGGTAGCCGTTTACCTTTTACGCCCACATATTGCTTGTTATCTTTTTTGACGTCCTTTAATATTTCGTGTCCTATTGCTATTTTTATCCTATATATTTGTATCCTTGTACAAGTCACGAATTGACCCACGATAAACGATGACGTTGACAACGCGTTAATGGCTTTTAGCCATTCGTTAATAGCACTTTGGACACAATGGACGTATTTAAAAAGTAAATGACCAAATATATTTGAATTTAATTAAAAGTCAAATTAATTGACTTTGGTGTATTCTGGAATTTTTATTGGTCCTTTTTGTAAGTACTGTAATTTAATTTAACGCGCTGTTCGTTAAATATTTTATATCTGACGCGTGTTTGTTTAATCATTTATGAAAAAGGTTTGTACACACCAACCAGCCGTATTAAAAAATTTAGTTCTTTAATTTTATAAGATTTACTGTGGAATTTATCTTCACCACTTGAGGCTTTCATAAACTTTTTTTTTTAATCTGCTCCACACTATGAATTTCTTCTGTATCGTGGGGTGTGTTTACAAACATTTAAACTCACATACACAAACAGCCAGACCCGAAACGACTACATACAAACAAATATTTGTTTCGTGCGGGGATCGAACCCGCGACACGCAGCGCAGCAGTCAATCGTCCAACCACTGCGCCGTCATAATGTAGCAAACTATTGACTTTTGTGGCTTAAATGTATCAAGAGCATCTACGTACAAAACATGCAGGGCTTTGATGTGCGCAATGATGACGATGGCCAGATAATTCACTACCTACACAAAATACCTCAACGTGCTCGAACCTAATTTATTACCCATATTGAAGCAATATAACATCCAAAACAAAAAATAAAAAGCTTTAATATCTTAGTAAACCACTTGACATCAAGTAGTATAGATTAACAGGCAGAGTCAGACATTTTTATTACTTTGTTTTCTACCTGCAGGGAAATAAACTTCCAATTCAATCAACGTTTAAAATAATAAAAAAGTGATAAAACGAAGTCAATTTGCAAATTAAGATACCTACATCATTACTGTTCACACCCAAACTGTAAAAGTTTCATAGTGTACCCAACCAGATGGGCAATATTTAGATACGGTCAGCATTAAAGTTTGTTTACACTCCAACCTATTTTAACATATTATGTATTAGCAATGTCAACAATAAAAATTATAAAGCAAGTGTTGGTGTCAGGTACGATCAACAAATATAAAAAAAATTTGAACTGGCGATTGCCAATCCTTACTTAATATTATAAAAGCGAAAGTGAGTTTGTTTGTTTGTTTCTTACGTCTTCACGCCTAAATGGCCAAACCTTTTGATGAATTTTGGTACAGAGATAGTTGGGACCCTGGAGACGGACATAAGCTAAAAAAAAGTGAGAAAAAGGGGAGAAAGAAGGAAGAAAAGGGGAGAGAAAGATATTTTTTTCACGCGGGTTAAAGTAAGCGTTAGCCCAAAGTGACTATACCATGCGAACGAAGTCGCGGGTGGAAGCTAGTAATATATAAATGCATCACACAAAGAAATGCATAAAATTGCATACTGCAGACTCTGCATTGCTGTCGGTACGAGTACTCTACCGCTACAAACATTTTTAGTGTAATCAAAATAAACTTTTACATACAAAAGCTGTGTCTCTGATCTCCAAAAGGGGAAAGTTCACTCACACTAACAGTAAATAATAGTTTCAGTCTGGGGTCCAACGAAATGCCTCTTTAAATAAAACATGTACCACGAACTGCATTGCTTGCATCGTAATTGGCATCCCTTTGTATTTTCAGTGAAACTAGATTGGCTTTGACAACAAACGTTTTTTTTAGTAACAAGTTGTCTCTAATTGAAAGCTAAAACCAGCTTCTGTTAGGGTGTAGGCTTCGTCTTCAGCACGACGATCTTTGAAGGTTTAGCTGGTGCGACATCTGTACTAATATTATAAAAGCGAAAGTGAGTTTGTTTGTTACGTCTTCACGCTTGAATGGCTATATCGATTTTGATGAATTTTGGCACAGAGATTGTTGAGACCCTGGAGACGGACATACATATGCTACTTTTTTTTTAAAGTGTAGAGAAAGAGGGAAGAATAGGTAAAACTTAGCTATTTTATTATTTGCTATTACAATCAATAAGGCGCAAGGGCAAAAACTACAGGTAGCAGGTACCTGCAAATCAAGAAAAGGGAACTGTGTTACTCTGAGTTTAACGCGAGTGAAGCCGCGGGTAAAAGCGAGTTAATTATAAGGCGGCAATTAGCGAAACTGTATATTAATCTAATGCTTAGCATTTATTACTATAATTGCCAAAGTTGCGGGTAATTCGAAAGAGATGATGCGGCCCCGAAACATAAAAGTGAAAAAAAGGAACATGGGTAGTTTTTACTCAGTAAAATTCTGACACACCTTTACGCTCCGCCCTGAGCGGGGGAAGTTATTTGGTGATTTCCCACCCGAAAAAGAAGAACTTCGGTCATCATAGCTAGGACATGATAGTTTTCGCACAATGTTAAATCATAAGCAGTGATGGCTCAGCGCTATCGGCCGCGACTTCCGAGTTGTGGATCGTGGGATCGATCTCGAGCACCCGCACTCATGTACTTGTGTATTTTGCGATATTTATTTGAATTGCTCCTAAATAAAGTTGCATAAAATGATGTGGATTCGTTTTGCAAAACGTATATTTTGGTTTGTATTCAATATAATGAGACAAAGTTTTACGTTTTTTTATAAGTTATAACGAATATATTTCATCATGTTCCAATATACATAAAGAAATATAACAGCCCTAACACTTTTATTTTAGAATTAACGTTCTAAACCCTTGAAAATTATTCAAATAGGTACCTACTTAATGTCCGGTGGAGGATCTACCGTCGACGTTATGTATACTTATAAGTATGCTTATGGTAATTTTTCCTTTTTAGGGTCCAGTTCAGGGAGGATCATAGTAAAGCTATGTTTAGCATAAACTTTTAGAGACCAAAAAAAATGTAACGAGTGCGTTTTTATTTTTTGTCTATAGAGACAGTCTCTCACGGCTGAGCAAAAGCTTCCGAATCACATCGTCAATAATATCAGATAGTGACCACTACACCACACACAGACATACACATGTAAAAGAGGTGACTGTTTAGAAGGCAATTAATTAGAAGATATGATCTACTGACCTCAGATCAATTGGGATTACGGACGACCCATAAACGCTTTTCTGATTATTCGTAAAACATTGCCATTTCAATGTATTTTGGGCTGCATTAATTAAGCACCGTTTTTTGCAGTTGGGAAATCATCAAATAACTTCCCCCCCTTATTGTCAGACGTGTACTGACCCATCCATCATTCTTTTGCCCTTTATGATCCGGGTCCGCGGTATCTCTTTAGAACAGCCCGCAACACCCGGGGCAGGCGGTTCCCTGCTCCTGACATCTCTTTGGAACACATGGAACACTAAAGCGTAGTCGACACGGCAATTTGGTTCCCTTGAAAATATCCTTACTAATATTATAAAAGCGAAAGTGAGTTTGTTTGTTTGTTTGTTACCTCTTCACGCTTTAATGGCTAAACCGATTTTGATGAATTTTGGTACAGAGATAGTTGGGAACCAGGAGACGGACATAGGCTAATATTTTTTTGAAAAAAGTGGGATGTGAGGGAGAAAGAGGGAAGAAACGGGAAAACTAAGCGTTGCTATTACAAATCAATAAGGCGCTACCGAACGCGAGCGAAGCCGCGGGCAAAAGCTAGTTTTTTATAAAACTGGGGTTAGAATAGATGCAATAGATGCAGCCCAGTGTACGTGACTATTTCAGCATAACTTTACTTGACTTTTCAATTTGATGTAGATAGCTACAATTCGATGAACTATCAAAGAGCAGCTACTTAAATATGGTAATACATTTTATTGGATATCCCCTCTGACCTAAAGGTTGACCGCTGGAAACTTAAAGGGTATAAGATATAAACAGAATTCATAATATGGCATAGGCCATCTTCTTACAAATAACAGAGTATTTAATATTCATTGGTATAAAACTTATTCTTATTGGCACTTAAAAGTTTTAAAAAATTACACACAAATTTCAATACTTAAGCTTCATTCGCACGCTTAGAAATATAGTGACCTTATCCAAAATTTTGTATTGTTGACTTTTACTCATAAAATGGATGAAATTAAATATAATTTAGGTAATTTTTTGAATGAAAGTCAAAAATATTTTATTACGGATTTGGACCTAAATTAAATCTTACTGTTAATTTGCTTTATTTTGTGAATGAAAGTCCAAACTACAACAGTTTGGATCAAGTCACTATATTACTAAGCGTGCTATAATATGTACAACCTAGAATTGAAGTTTCTAACAGCAAACCTTACTGAAATTGGGTCATTTGCGAAACAAACTTGTTATCGTTTTCAACCCAAACTGTCTGATCTGTAAGTCCCGAGGGACTTGTAAAAACTACTTACTCTGAAATGTCTCCTTCCCCAAAGGTTCGCCAAAATGATGCTCAGTACCCTTATAAATTCTTAATGATAAATCCGATGGGATTTCTAATCGGAAAACTTTAAAACTTTCCAAACTTATTTAACCAAAATGTGTTCGATGAATTTTTTCATACCCGCTCGAAAACTGTCTCATATCGCACTACTAAGAATGCAATGTATTCCACACTAGTGGTTTTTTTTCATAATTATATTTCTAATCTTGTTTTATTCCCACAGATAAATAAAAATAAAATAAATATCTTGGGACAACTCACACACGGCTATCTGATCCCAAGCTAAGCAGAGCTTGTGTTATGGTAACCAGACAACTGATATACATACTTATATTATTTATAAATACATACATATTATAGATAAATCACACCCAGACACAGAACAAACAATCATGCTCATCACACAAAGTTTGTCCTGGGTGGGAATCGAACCCACGACCTCCGGCTCAGCAGTCAGGGCCACTAACCACTAGACCAACAGGCCCGTCAAACTCAAAAGTAAGTCCAATGTGGTTGGTAGTCGGCGGTTTTTGTTTCTTAAGCCTATTTTTTAAACAACTTAGGCAAGCGCGGCTTAACGTAAAGATTGACCCAAGCGGCTGTTATTTAGTTAAGAGGACTTTTGCTTTTACGTTGATTTGTTGTTATAATAAAAAAAACTAAATTCCTTTTATCAACAAATTAACATTTCTTAGGGTTCTTAATATAAAAATAATTAAGTTTTGCTATTTCTTATAATATGCTGTTTAATATCTTTGCCGTTCCGTCAACCTACTAAAGCAAAACGTAGAAGAATAATAATTATGTAATGACAAAAACTTTTCTATCCATTATTTTTGTTTGGAAGTGTATTGAAAAACGACTTGAAACATGTGGACGGACATCTATTTGTTACTACAGCTCTCTATCCCATAAAAATTGAATTCCGCCTCGGGTGCTATGAGAACAGCTTTTGGCCATTGTGCTCGTATCAAAATTTACTATTCACCTTTCCAAATAAACTAAATTGCAACTCTACTACTCTACTATTTAGGCTGTGTGTTGTCTGTTTATTAATTAAAAATATTTATTAGGTGCCTAGATGCTATAAGGTACTAACTAACTTTAAATTTTCACTCAATTTTCTCATACATAGTATAGTCCTGCCCGTTTTCGGTCACAACGGCCAATCTCAGCGGAGATATCAAATCAAATCAAAATCATTTATTTCAAGTAGGCCAGTTACAGGCACTTTTTTATCATGGTACAACTCACACACGGCTATCTGATCCCAAGCTAAGCAGAGCTAAACATTGACAATAATAAAAATTAAGCTACAGTCCCAGTCACAAGGCATAATAACTGTGAAAGTACTGTAGTTGCCCATTCCAAAGCGTAGATCTCTATGGAGAAGAATGGGCAAGAAACTCCATGGACACTCTTTTAAATCAGAATATTGTTACAAAATATCTGTGCGGGAGGTATTATAATGCACAGGTGCATTCCCTGCTCCGTCACTCTCATAGTCCGATGGTACGGCAATCCGATACGACAGGAGAGAGACACAAGACATACATAGATAACGCACACACACACACACATTTTTGTTAAAACACTTATTCCCAACTTTAAAAAATACTATAAACGGGACTACAAGTTTAAGAACCCAATGCGAAGACAAGTTATGCATAGGTAGGTGGATATAAAATTGCACTGTTGAGAAAGAGCGTAATTTGTATGGCTCCTGTTATTTATAACCATGTACCAGAACTGATTAAAGAGCAACCTCAAGAAGATTTAAAATTATCCTAAAAAAAACGTAATTAATTTTACTACACTGTATCAGATTTTCTTAATGACAATTTTTTTAATCTGTTTCTTAAATAAAGTAAGTAAGTCGCTTTAAGTATGTAAATAAAATAATAATAATTTGTTTTGCTTAAGTCAATAAAATCTTGCATTCTATGAAGCAGAATGTATGGATTGAAAATATTGTAACATCTAATTGCATTCCCTACATTCTAAGCAACTAAATAAATCTATTTATCTACACACATACATCATATAACGATATGATAAACATAAATTATGCTTGTATTATGGTAATTCTGATTTTAGTATATTCAAAACTGACTTGAATGTGAATTAGGTACTTGTAACTATGCGAAAATTAAATGCGGGTCAGTTGTTTACAACTCAAGCCACTAGAGGGCCCTAGCAACGACGAGGCTTTTCAAACCCATTTTGGAAGAGAAAAACTTACTAACAACTCTTCAAAGGAAAAGAGGCCTTATAAAGGAATATAAAAATATTATATTTCCATGTTTTGGATCGTATTTTAGGGTAGTGTTTGTTTACAAAGTGTTTTTGAAAGGAATAATAAAATGTTATTTCTTCAATAACATAAATTTATTATTATTCGTGTTCTCGGTTCACTAACTGCCTCGCTGAGTTTGCGTGCGCTAAGGCTGAGAATGAGGTTGTGGGTTCGATTCACAGGCTAGGTAATTTTTTATTCAGTTCTTCGAGCAGGAATAAGCTTGGAGTACGATTTTGTGCCCCTTTGATTGCATAAGGCTTGCACTCACATGGGGCTGAACATATCTGGCCAAATATAAGGTTTCTCTGTTTTATCCTTCGTATTAACAGACTTCGTAGAAATTACGTTGTGTGTATTTCTTCTTTTTTGAAAACTTGATGAACAACTGCCAAAATTGCCGTGTGCCGACGAGATACCAGCAAAGCAAAGGGGCTTGCCGGGGTTACCGTCTGCCGGGGTAGCGAGTTGTTCGGAAGAAATACCGCGGCCCCGGAACATAAAGGGTTAAAGAAGGAACATGGGTGAGTTTTAGTCAGTTAAAGACTGACACTCCTCAGTTATTTGATGACTTCCCATCCGCAAAAAAACTGCCAAATTGAAAAAAAAACAACAGGAAAACCTTCCTACTCATTAGTTATGGCTATGACCCAAAGGAACCGACCATCTGATTCAAAAATAGTTCTACCTACCACCCAAATATAGGCTCCGAATGAAATAAATTAGTTGCTATTGCTAGAGTCTAGATTTCAATAGGATTCAAATAGTAAACCACTTATTAATAAATTGGAATGGTGTGCAATGACCTGGAATGTGACGTCATTGCAGAATGTATGGGATCCGAGATAATAACTAACGCATCCGCGTGGGAAGGGTAATTGATTCTCAAGATTTTTTTTCTGTGTTGTTTATGCAATTCAAAGAAGTGTGTTTAAGTGATGATGTTAGTTTTGAGTAAATATTAGAAAGTGGAGATATCGAATCCATTTCAGTATGTTTCAATTGTAAATGATTTCTACATTACCAATCGGAAGAAACAATTTATTAAGTGTTGTTATTTTTTAAGGCCGTACCCTAACCAAATAACCTTCAGCATGCGTTCTCTCTTTGCCGCGAAGGAGTAACAGTTGTGAATAATGCCCATTCTTCTGGAATAAAATCTATATAAAAAATGTTTGGGTTTTTTTGGAAAAAATATTCAAAATGTTCATAATAAAATTCTGTATCCATTAGTGTCAGTGGCAAAATTAAACAATGTTTACTTTACGAGGAGATGCATGTTACTGATCGTTATTTCTCATTTCTGGGGTTTTGTTGTAAGGAGATTTACTAAATAATTACTCAATAATTAAAAAACTACAGTAATGGAATCAAGATTATAAAGAAATTTAATGTATTCATTTTAAATAACAAGTAGAGCTTTAGAAAACTGTACAAAATCAATAATTTCTCCCACTACCTTAAAAAAACCAGTACGGGCAGATGTTTGACCGTATTCTGGATTACTGAATATCCGGCTTGTATTGTATTGTGTTCAATAATTGCCCAAACTCAATCACCATGATATCGTTCTTAGTTTAAACCCTGGCCCCTTTTTTCGGTTGGTATCAAATAACAGGTCCCACTCCGGGCGAAGCGAAAGCGAGTGTCAGACTTTAACTGACTTAAACCCATCCATGTTCCTTTTTAGCCCTTTCGAATAATCCTATCTAACCCCAATTGTTTATGTGTTCAGTAAAAAAACAAACAAAAAATAGGAGTTTCAAAAAATTACGCTTCCATTTTGCCAGCCAGCTGCAAAACTAAATTAACGTTCTGCCGCGTACAGTTCTCTAACTAAAATACTCACAGACGTGCAACAGAATAATTGAAACCCGAGCCACAGCTATGGGTAAAAAGAATAACTAATTATTTTCTCGTCCAGCCTTTTCCCGACGATGCCTTCCAATCTAACCAGATGCAGCTAAATTTACATGAAATAACTGATACATAATTATATCTGACCTGTACAACGTGTCGAGTGTTTAACGATATCAGTTATTCATTCTAATTTGGATGACCGACGCCATCTTGTGTTTTACTCAACTGCACGACAACAAACATAAGTTTAAGTTTTTTTAGGAATCGCTTTCGTTCCTCAAAAGGAAAAATTAAAACCTTTTAGCATCACTTTAGTGTCTGGTTGTCAAAACAAACATAAAATGTATCTCACATTGTTTTTTCTTAACCGTCACTTGTTTTCTTTTTCCACACGAAGCGAAAACCTTTGAGCTCAACCCAACAGGTGTACTGTAGACAGCATTGTTGTAAGCAACACAATATTTGTTTCACAACACTACGGCTGCGTCAGGTGGCAATTCTAAACGAAATACGATATCTTGAGAGATATCCGATGATGCATCTGTTATGTAAGGCTTTATAAAGAAAGGAAATAGAGTATTTTTACCAGCAACAAATTATGTACAAGTGTTAACTCAAGTTATTGTGGGTGGATATTTATAAGCAAAAAAAACGGTCTACCCTTTTCCTAATTCGTTTTTGTGCCCAGTACTGCTACCACTGTCACTTGCGATTCAGGGGGTCACAATTGGAGGCGATCGGCGGCGGCGATCTCTCGCGTCCGGCCCTGGTTCAGGCCATGGTCCGGAGCGAGAGGGAATGGGAAGCGGTCACCACCTTCTGCGAAGCAGTAATGCTAGCAAAGGAGTTGGCCGGGCGTTTGAGGGAGAGAACATCTGCCCAACCCAGCCGCCGCGGGAGACGCCCCGGGCGCCGGGCGCCGCGAGACGACTCCCGGCCACCGTAGATGCGGGCCTGTGGACGGTGAGCAATGGGTAGCTCACCGTCAGTCCGTCGATTGACGACAGGCCGTGTCGACGGCGCGTTCGTGTTTCACGCGCGCCTCAAAGAGATGTCAGCAAAGCAGAGGGGCTTGCCAGAGCCTCCGCCTGCCGGGGTTGCGGGTTGTTCGAAAGAGATACCGCGGCCTCGGAACGTAAAGGGCAATAGAAGGAACATGGGTGGGTTTTAGTCAGTACAAGTCTGACATGCCTCCCCGCTCCGCCCAGAGCAGGGGAAGTCATTGGATGATTTACCACCTGAAAAAAAAGGGGGTCACAATCCTTGTAATCCTTGCTATCCTTACTAATATTATAAAAGCGAAAGTGGGTTTGGTTGTTTGTTTGTTAGGTACGTCTTCACGCCTAAATGGCTGAACCGATGTTGATGATTGTCGCGGGCGGAAGCTAGTAGGATAATAATATGAATTACGTCACAAACCGTAAAATGGTCACAAAGAGACAACTCACAATATTAACTGCGTCTGTGACCATTTGAAACCGATTTTCGGCGGTAAAATTATTTTCCGTCGTGTTTTTGGAAGTTGTTTTTTTGCATTTTTTTTTCAGCCTTTTTAGTTGTGGTATGGTGGTAGCTTAAACAAATTCTTTTGAACTAGCTTTTGCCCGCGGCTTCGCTCGCGTTAAATTCGGTATAACACAGTGCCTGCTACCTGCAGTTTTTGCTCTTGCGCCTTATTGATTTGTAATAGCAACGCTAAGCTTTCCCTTTTCTTCCCTCGTTCTCCCTCATATCCCACTTTTTTTAAATAAAAAATAGCCTTTGTCCGTCTCCTGGTTCCCAACTATCTCTGTACCAAAATTCATCAAAATCGGTTTAGCCATTAAATCGTGAAGAGGTAACAAACAAACAAACTCACTTTCGCTTTTATAATATTATAGTAAGGATTAATTTTCCATTGCTACAAACAAATATAAGCATATCGTCTATATAGGTACTTTAAAAGAAAAAATATGTATTGTAGAAGATAAGTCATAAACTATCCAAGTAATATACAAAAAAATATGTGGGAACCCCTTCGGAAGTAAATCATTTCGATTATATTGTAATTGTAATTTGGTAATTCGGCTTACAATTGACGGAGAAATCAAGTAAATATACAAATAAACAGTCGAGTTGAAAACCTCCTCTTTTTGAAGTCGGTTAATAAGAAAAGAAATCAAGGAAGAAAGCGATTCAATAATCAAAGCATCAAAATGTAACCTAATAAAAAGCTCAACAACATACTGATCAATATATCTTGAAACAAACTGAAAATGTAGTAGTTTAGTGATGACCTTTCAACTTTAGGGCTTAGTCAGAGTTTTTAGTAACTTTGTTCTGTAACAAGATGTCTTCGTCTTCGTCTTCTGCCTGGATAACTCCGTTGCTCTCAACGTAATATTGAAAAAATACGTTCAAACCTTAACCCTCTATTACTTATAAACTGGGATTCATTTGATTTTTTGAATGGATGATTACTAAAAGATAAAATACACGTAATTTTGGAGGGAGTGTTGCTTTCAGGCAACACTGAGGTCGAGACTCGTATTTTTGTTACTAGTTCGTTAGTTCGGGATGTAGACTACGATCGCGCGATTACGGTATGAAATCAATAATTTTAAATATTGAGGCGTTTGTATGGTATGAATCCTACAGTCTACATAATGTTATAGAGGGTCAAATAAAGTCTAACACATTTCTAAAAGTTAATAAAAGAGGAAAGGAATGGAAGGCGTGAAGATATGATTATTAGATAGCACGAGATGAAATGATATAGAGTACACCCACATTTAACCAGTTTTGTTTAAAATCCATGCAAAAGGGGGCGACCCTCTTACAATCTTATTTTTACTTTTATTTACTCTGGACGCTCTTACTGTGCACGTCTTTCTACATCGTTCTCACATATTTGTATAATCTTAACACGAATGATGTAAATACGATTTTGTAAAAAAAATATAATTTAAAAGAGTGTCCATGGAGTTTCTTGCCCATTCTTCTCCATAGAGATCAACGGTTTGGAATGGTCAACTACAGTACTTTCACAAGTTATTATGCCTTGTGACCGGGACTGTAGCTTCATTTTGTTTCTTGACATTCAAAAGTGCCTGTAATGGTCTAATTGAATTAAATGATTTGATTTGATTTGAATCCTATTATGAAAAGTACCAAATATATAGATTTAGCATAAGTAGGAAAATCATACTGAAGACAGCTACCTAAAGTACGGCCAACGAGAAGCGATACCAAATGTAAACAAAACCCATGCTAAAACCCCATCTAAAATGGCCGCCCGAATGTTGGCGAACCCGTCTTAACGTTGTCATGTTTTTGCCGGGAGAACGAGACATTACGACCAAGGCACAAGATGGAAAGAGATAAATATTAGATTGTCAACGCCACAGTTGTTCTATAGGTTAATGACCTTTCGTATCGCTTCTCGTTGGCCGTACTTTAGTACAAAACCAAATTTTGAATCAATAGGTATGTATCGAAATAGAAATAACACAACCATTCTATTCATAAAAATCGTGTCAGAACCTTTTTTCTCAAGACTCAGACATTCCGTCCACTACAAAACATCGCAGCGGATTTAAAATTGGAACGAGGGAATAATGCCTTTTATTATGTTTCTGCAGTTGGTGCCGTCGGCCATCTTGTTAAGAACGCAGTAAATTATGTAGAAACGCTTTATATTGTGATTTTGTACCATTCATAGAAGAAGAAAACTCGTAAATTAAAATGTGAATAGTGCTGAAAATATTCTATTGAATTTTGGATATTTTGTGAATGATTAAATCTAACCAGTCTTCTTTCCATGACGGCAAAAGGTCAGTTGTACGAATCTTAAATTAATTGCTCAATAATTAAAATAAAAAGGTAAAGTTTTGGCCGGTAAAAATAACGCGAATTGAGCCAAACTTTACAGTCGCATTTTCAAATGAAAACATCAAAACCTATCGTAAAATCACTTACACACCCTCAAAATAAAACCCTAAACCTACCCAAAACAAATCGAATGATTTACGACGTTCGAAATTCAACCCGTTCACATTCCTCATATTGATCAACGTCATTGCCATTTGTCGTTCGAGACCATAAAACTGTATCGGTACTTTATGATCGAGACCGAAACTACGTCATATGGTATCTGGACTAGTACCTAGTAACTGGCTTGTGTTCAGTGCTTACTTGACATTGTGTTGGTAGTAAAGTTTTCCTCTATCACATAAAATTTTTACGGGTACGCCTGTCCGGGTAGTTTATTGAAATGACGTGATTTTGTTACTAAGACATAATACTAAGTATATTGGAATAAAGGGTCGGTTTAGTGTTTTTTTTCCTCAATTATTTATTCGCTTTATTCTCTCTCTATTGGGCAAATGCTTCCCACTTTCAGGAACTCTTTTCCTGCATCACCTCCAATCAGCATTCGTAAGTGTTCTTTTACTACCCTCTCCAGGTTATTTGGACACAAGAACGATGTAGTTAGAACTACATCGTTCTTGTATTCTTTAAGCACTAGTGCTATAAGGGTACAGAGTGATTAAATCGTTTGGTCTAACATGATATTATGACCAAATTAATTACACTGACGATGAGATCCTCTCAAATGTGAGATGAGACAGATGTGTTAAATTATATTGGTCAAATTAGGCCTTAAGGACTCACAGAAATAACAAGGTATAAGTTACGGCCAAGAATGGAATATTTCATTTAAAGGTACTTCAAATATACTACTGCAAATATTTATAATATGTATGTTAAGGCACCTACGATACAAGGAAAACTTTCTAGAGTGGATCAATGTTTTTTTTTTATTGTAAGAAGAAGACTTACACAATTATTCTTATTGATTGAAACCCAACGTTCATTGACATCAGCCTACACAAGTAAATTGGGAAGATATAAAGACATCCTGTAAAACCATAATTTCATCAGCTACAAAATGTCAAACCCACTAACATTGACTTTTTGAAATAAATAATAGAAAATTCAATACAAAATAATCTAATAGCGAAGTCATAGCAAAAATAACAATTCGCTATTTATAAAAAAAGTAAAATTCTGAAGTATTCATCAGTTTTTTTTTATATAAGAAGAAAGTTTTTTTTATAGAAGAAGAATTATTTTTTAAATCTTTAGTTATAAATTTCAAATTGATATTCAAAAGCTTTTCAGTTTGCATGAAAATATTTTAGCCACACAAAAGTAAATAATTTGGTTATGCCTGACATTTTTATTGAATACTTTAGCATTGTGTCGCATATTGGTTCTAAAGTAGTTTATTTTTATATAACCGTGACTTTAGATTGAACCTAGCTTTTTATATGCATAACCAGGGTTCTAAGGCAGGGTACGCAAGCCCATGTTCAGTTTTTGTGTGAACTAATAAACTAACATATTTAAGCCTACAATATTAACGATCGCAGTTTTAAATTATGATGAAATAGGTTTTAAAATAATAATTACTTTTAAAACAAAGGTTACAAGTCCAAAGTCACAACTTTTAATGAGACTAAATCCAATAACAAAACGAAAACAAACTAGATTTTTTAATTGCACTAAGTAAACTGCCCCTTTTGAAAGTAACTTTAATAAAAACAAAGTTCAATAAAAGTAAAGATCGCGTTAATTGCTCTTTCAAGCCACAGTATTAAAATATCTAAGTTGAAATACATATTTTATTCAATTTGTCTATACTTGTTTTACTGACATTTCAATGTTCTTGATTTAGTTGGTTAATTTATATTTTTTAAGTTTGTTGGAGACATTTCTATACACATTTCACTTTTAGATTTTTAGAAATTAGTTTATCGAAATTGCGATATATATTTTTGTAATTTGTTTTATTAAACTGAATTTCGAAACACTAAGTTCCTTTTATAGAATTAAGAGGAAATAATTTTGGTTTAATTTAAAATATATATTGGTAACGGATTCTAACAAGTCACAAAGTTATGCGCATAAGTATTACATTAATCAATTAATTGTATTGTCAAATAGAATACAAATATGTCAAATTAGTCAGAAATAACAAGTGAAATAATTTAAACTAAAATGTCACGATAGTAACAAATAAAAAGAAAACAAAAGCCATCCCAATAATGCATAGAAATATACTTTCAAGCCACTTAAAGTGAAATTAATTCACACGTAATATTCGGTAAGTTCGAGGTTTATTAAAGACTAGCTTTTGCCCGCGGCTTCGCTCGCATTAAATTCGGGGTAACACAGTTCCCCTTGCGCCTTATTGATTTGTAATAGCAACGCTAAGTTTTCCCGTTTCTTCGCTCTTTCTCACTCATATCCCACTCTTTAAAAATAGCCTATGTCCGTCTCCTGGTTCCCAACTATCTCTGTACCAAAATTCATCAAAATCGGTGTAGCCATTAAAGCGTGAAGAGGTAACAAACAAACAAACTCACTTTCGCTTTTATAATATTAGTAAGGATAAGTGATGGGCACTTGAAACTGAATACTACAAAGACCGCTATTTTAAAAATAAGCAGGGTTTCAGAGACCACAATAATCTAAAAGGGTTTCGATTGTGATTTATTTCTCTCACAACTTTTCCCGAAGATAGGTTTCGTCTTTCAAAACATTATTTCAAAAGACCCTGATGATTTTTTAGGGTTACGTAACTGAAAAGGAAAACGTAACCCTCTTAGGATAACTTTGTTGTCTGTCTGTCTGTCTGTATGTCTGTCCATCAAGACCCTGTATCTTATTTTAAAAAAGACTCCGAAACTTTTTAGTGGTGAAAGGTTATTATAATATAAGTGAGTACCTACCTTACGGAGAAAGACTTTTTGAATTAGAACTGTTTTTTGTTTAGTGTAATATTTTAAATTGTTATGTAAAATTTTTAAGTGGTTTCTTAGTATGAGTTGTATGTTTCAAAACTTTTGCATGCCTGAATGGTAGAATATGGCTGAACCTATCAATATATTTTACCCATGTTTGCAAAATAAAATTATCTTTATCAGGAACGCGTAGAGGAATCTAGTTTTTTTTTCTCTTTATTTAAATTACAAACAATCAAACAGTAGATTCACTTAATTAGTTATTCTATTTTTAATGCCTAAAAGGTATCTAGTTGAAACCATGTACTCAAGTTTGTGGTTCGATTGTGCTGTGAATAAATCAACCCTTTAAGTTTATGATCAAAAGATATGGTCGTTTTTGTCGCAAGTTTGTATGAAACCTTCGGTGCGAGTCTGACTAGCTCTGGACCGGTTTTTTACTGAACCATATAAGTGACAAATTGCTAAGCTTATAATGAAACCTACGTACCTTGTGGTGAAAACCCCTAGAGCTTTCATTTCAACTACAATTTACGTTCCCATTTTGTTATATTTTGAACTGACTTTAATACTTTTCTCTTGTGTATTTTGACAATGAAAGACTATCTTAGTCCCAAAGGATTTATTTTCGTTGGATCCCAGTTTTTGATCCCATTTTTTAGGTATTAACGATGGGTCCCATTTGATATTACCATTGAATCCCATTTTATGACAACATGTGTACATTTCAGAAGAAAAGTGATTAACTTTTATTAAATATTTCAAAAACACCGTGTGTGTATTTTGGAATTTTTAGGATTGTTGCCACTGGGGAATAAATGAGACAAATGATGTACTCCAAATAGTACTAGACTGGCATGAGTCAAAAATGATCAGGTTTATTTGTGATGTTTATAAGTAAATAAATATGAACGCCTTCAAAACAAGCGCCTCTAAGCTCAAAAAAAAAATACTGCCGTCATAATTTTTCCAATTTTTTTTATATAATTTGGCCGTTTCTGGCACACAGGTCACAGTTTTAACCTAACCTTTTTTTTGTAAATAAGTAATTATCCTAATCTAAATAGTTCAGTTCCGGGTAAACAACTAAAAACAATCTCTTTTTTCTATAAATGCAAGTCGTTTGTGGCACTCGCCCGCCGCTGCCGCGGCACCGCTCGCTCCGCTCGCTCGGCTCGTGCGTAGGAGGTCACAGTTTTAACCTAACCAAACCTAGTTCCCAGTTCCTATAATTTGTTTGGGTAATGAAATTTTGTCCAAATCTTTTCGGAAAAACGGCAGGCACCCGTTATTCTAACATAACCTATCCACATACCCAAATTTCATCCAAATCAGTCTAGAAGTTTGAGCGTGTTGGAATAACAAACATACATACAAAATTTCGCCTTCAAATATTATTGTGATTTTGTTGTTGGATGTACCCGCATTCAGATGTTTTTAAACATCTGGGATCCAACGGAAATAGTTTTTGGGATTCAGTGGCAATAAAACGTATTTTTTTAGTATTTTTCAAATTTGGGATTCAACGGAAATATATAATAATGTTTTGTGGGATCCAACGCCAAAAATATTAAAGTGGGATCAAAAACTGGGATCCAACGAAAATAAGCGTCCCAAAGGACCACATTTTCTGTTTCAATTTTAATATATAGCCAATTAGCCATTTAATTTGAAATTGACATTTAAAGATATATTGGTCCATAATTTGATAAGACAAGTCGCTGGATATCTCTTGTGTATTGGAAAAACCTCTCACAATACTTCCTTAGAAGTTGTAATTTTATGCAATTTTAACCGACTTCAAAAAAAATGCAATGAAAAATGAATACTTGAAAAGAATAAAATAAAAAACTTTTTTTCGAAACAAAAAACAACCGTTTTTTTGGCTAAAAAGTGTTTCATCTTTCCAAGTATTCGTGACTATTTCGTTAGTCTAGTGGGTACAAGTGTATTATACGTAAGTTTCTTGGTTCGATTCCTAGTTTGAGTAAAGAAATGGGGTTTGTATCTGTGCCTGTTTGATGAAAAATAGGCACACCTTTTATCATGGGACTTAAACAGAACTGGCAACACATTGGAGCACTATAAGAACATCTCTGCCTTACTCTTCGAGATTTACAGGCGTCATGTTATCCTTACTAATATTATAAAAGTGAAAGTGAGTTTGTTTGTTAGTTCGTTACGTCTTCGCGCCTAAATGGCTTAACCGATTTTGATGAATTTTGGTACAGAGATAGTTGGGACCCTGGAGACGGACATAGGCATATTTAGTTAAAAAAAGAGAAATGAGGGAGAAAGAGGGAAGAAAAGGAAAAAATTGGCATTGCTATTAGAATAAATAAAAGGCGGAAGGGCAAAAACTACAGGTAGCAGGTACCTGCAAATCAAGAAAAAGGGGAACTGTGTTACCCCTAATTTAACCCTAGCAAAGCCGCGGGCAAAAGCTAGTTCTAGAATAAACATGCCTCGGTTCACAATCGTTTTCAACAGTTTTATGCCCACCAGTACCACAATTGATTCGGAACAAAACATGTTTGTAAACAAAGAGGGCGAAGTTATACGTCGTTATGATGGCCTATAAATTTTGGGCGCGATTGTACTAAGTCAGCTATTGGTATTTAAGTGTTAACAGACGGATAGGCAATAAGGGCAAATAAAGGAAGTTATGGGGGATAACTTGTTTGTGTATTTACTTACTTGTTTGTTTCGTGAGGGGCTTGTTTCTAAGTTGTTTGAATCGATCGAAAGGTAAGCTATATTCGTCGAGGATCCGTGTTTGGATAACCAACCATTAATTCCAAATTCTTCTTTGTGTTACTAGCACGACCATTTATTATTTTAAAATTTATATATTTACTTCCACTACGTAATTAGTGGCAGCGTAGAGGTCTTTTCGGCTGCATGTGTTTGGGCTAAGAGGGTAAACCGTTGATACTACTTCATAGACTTTTAACAGTTGTAATTGCTTGCCAGAAACTCTGTCAAGTCTGAAAACCAATTATAACTGTTAAAGGTCTGCCACATTTGTCTTTGTGTGTTATATTTCAGTTCATAAATAAATAATAAATAAATATCTTGGGACAACTCACACACGGCTATCTGATTCCAAGCTAAGCAGAGCTTGTGTTATGGTAACCAGACAACTGATATACATACTTATATAATTTATAAATACATACATATTATAGATAAATCACACCCAGACACAGAACAAACAATCATGCTCATCACACAAAGTTTGACCTGGGTGGGAATCGAACCCACGACCTCCGGCTCAGCAGTCAGGGCCACTAACCACTAGACCAACAGGCTCGTCAATTCGTGTTTCAATTACCACCTATTTGAAAAATGTCTCCTCCCACTGTTGGCGGGGCGGACTTTTACTTAAACCCATCCTTGTTCCTTCTTTAGCCCGTTGTGTTCCAGGGCTATGGTAGCCATAAATTAACCCTCTTTTATAAGAAATCATCAAATAATATCATCCGCTTTAGGCAAAGCAGAAGGGAGTGTAAGACTGATACTGATTAAAAACCTATCCATGTTCCTTCTTTAGACCTTTGTGCTCCGGTGAAGCGGTATTTCTTCCGAACAACCAGCAACCCCGGATCAATTACCACCTTGCCGCGTGATTTGCAATATTCACAAGGGTGGCTATAATGTCTTAAAGAGTCAACCACAAACATAACATTGCCATTATAAGCCTATTTCAAAACTGGAACAGAATTATCCCATTTAATCCCGTTTCGTAATGAGATCACAATCATTTAAATATTTAGGTACAACTAATTCTAGCTAACAATCTTTCATCTTATCTAACATACGACCACTAATTGCTGAAAAGGATTCAAGATTAAAATCATGTCAGTTTAATCTTAAATAATTGCTTTTGACAAGATTAGATCGCTCTGTAATTAGTCCTAAGCCAACTGTTAATTGCATTTGGGAATTCTATGATTGGAATAAGATTTCGAAAACATTAGAAATTAGTCTAAAGCTATTTAAACTCATCACTTATGTAAAAAGTTTATTTTGCGCGACGTTGGCAACACAATATTTGTTGTGACATAACATGTTTGTTCAAACCATCGACAACCTATCAATTCAACTTAGGGTTGCTGTGTGGACATAGTATGTTCAGGTTGACATGATTCGGTAAAATCAGGTGGTAAAGTCGAATAAAACTTGTAGACATATATTTGCGACAAATTCGTCAGCTAAGGTTACATACAGACCTGAACATGATCAACCGATGTTATATGCTGGCGACCCTGATTTGTGAAAGCCAAATAAGTGTATTATTTTTTTTTGGGCCCGCTTTCGTGGTCTTCACATGCAAACCAAATATACTAGCCTAAACTAATGTATCATCCCTTCAAAAATTGTTACAAATTGTTTGTCAATTGCAAGCTAGCTTGTTGCGCCTATGTCGCAAGATAGCCTGACCTGGTAGCTGATAAGAAAAACATTTTTATTTATATTTTTCTAATTATTAAGTGTAGATACATATTTTATAAAAAAAATTATAGTTAAATACTAGTGATAGTTTAGAATTTAAATATATGTTACACAAAAACAAAAATTGTAGCTAATAGTGTATTTATTTTAAGGTCAGAGAAAATAAAGGCTATTTTTATTTATTTTTATTTTATTTATTGTTGCGCCAATACATGTTAAAGGCGTAACAAAGGAGAATATAAAGCCTCCATTTTGTGCTAAATACACCTATTGTGCAGTTGAATTTATGATTAGACATTCACAAGAAACAGCATTTAATTCACGCAGATCTCCGCTCCAACGAGGTAACGCTTTTTTAACGTACAAAGTCGCGAATGTAATTTTGATCGTGGAGACTACTCTGTGAATCGATTAGGTTCAATTTATCATATCAATTTTCGAATTTGATTCGGCGCGGT
The DNA here is from genome assembly GCA_905475445.1 of Ochropleura plecta. Classification (NCBI taxonomy): domain Eukaryota; kingdom Metazoa; phylum Arthropoda; class Insecta; order Lepidoptera; family Noctuidae; genus Ochropleura; species Ochropleura plecta. Next base: position 21,497,889 of record FR997726.1, on the reverse strand, counting down.
ATCGAGATGAGCTGTCTTAACTGAAGTTATGTGTGACTAAGGATGCTATTTTTAACTATCTCAAGCCGAAAACGGAGGGTAGGTTATTACCAAATCGCTTTAGTATAAAAAGATATTCCTCTAAAAGACATGAGGCATGTAATACAACAGTGATTATGGTAATAGCTTATGCTATACAATAATATATTTCATGCTATATTTTCGTCTTATGCAATGCAAGATAGTCAGACTATTTTATGAATGACATGTGGCAGTTCAACCAAGGACGTTGTCGTCTGCACAGCCGGGCAATTTATGTGGATGCCTTGAAATTAATGCCTCCATGGCTGGAGGCATTAATTTCAGGGCAGAAAACTTACAAACTAAGCGCCTACACGCTATTGGCACCTTGTGGGGTACGAGCCTCGGTTTAGGGCTTCGCTGGGGAGGACAACGGGAGGACAGTAAAGGGATAGGCTCGATCTGTTTGATATTATTTAGGGGCTGGTTTGAACTTACTGGCTCAACAACGCGGGTTGGCTCAAGCAAGGGACGGGTGGGGCAATTACTGGGACGTCGCAAAAGCCTCATCGGCGAGGACGAAAGAGGCCGTCAGACTTTATCAAGGAGGCAGCCTGTATCGTGTGCAGAAGAAATGCGGTCTTCTGCAGTGGCTTGGAGACGTGTCACAGGTGTTCTCGATCGTCAGCAAAAAGAATGATAAAGAAGAAAAACACGCCTGAAAAATTAACTATTCACATGATGCCATAAAAGATGCGTTCGAAATTTGAAAGATCTTTCAAATTTCGAACGCGTCTTTTTCCACTCGTAGGTTGTACCAAACAGTTTATTTGGCTACCATAAATGATGGCGGCGCCCATATGTCATATAAAACTGGCAACTTAGATCAAAATAAAAGAAGCCTTCATAGACGTCAGGGAAACATATTTACATAGTAATTGCATGTCGTGTCGTGGCTTTTAATAATATTTCATCGCCGTATCAAAGGTCAAAGGTCCTTGTAACGTGGAGCATAATATAATATGTACAACATTGTAATATGCATTATATGAACTCATTTACATAATGATATGCATTATGAGAGAGATATGCAATAATGAGGTTGTTCTTATTTTCTGTTTTCAGTTGAATTGCAAATGACATTAGTGAAAAATAATATTCTAAAAAGATTTGCTGTTGTCTCTGCGTGGACTATAAGACAGATCATTTAAACATAATTAAACCAGCATAATAATTCCACATTGCAGAGCAAAAACCTCTGCAAAAGTTAGAGGTAAAATACATCACATTGGTGAACTGTCTGCCCAGATTACGTGCGACATTTAATAAATATACATAAAACCAGCACTTAAGGCGCAGTAACAAGCTAATCTTTAGGTATTCGTGGAAGTGAGGCTAGCTGCATACCGGGCATGGTCTGACACAAGTACACGACAGTATTGCATCGCAAGAATAGAAATAAGGTCGAAAATATTTCGGTGTTTGATTTTATTTGAATATCATGTCCGCCAAAATGTAGGTCATTTTGCAGTTTTAACTGAATATAAAAAAAATACAGTTCCGTGTTTGAAAAATTTTAGATATCTCTTTAGTCTATAACATTTCCTTTGTTATAGATATAAAAAAAAATGATGGTTATCGCTGAAAAAATTGAGAATTTCGAGACGAAAAAATTTTTTTCGTGGTCTTTTTAAACATTATTTTTTTTTTCGTATTACTAGACCACTTTTGTAAACTGATTTTGTTTAAGTCTTTATTTTATATATTGAACTATATACGGTATTTTTTTTGGCTAGTGGCATGTACAGATACGGCTAACTTTGCGACGAAAATCCAGACGTTTTACGAAGTGTTTGCTTTGTACAGCGCCTTAATTTTTAGAGTTCCGTACCTCAAAAGAATAAACGGAACCCTTATTGGATCACTTTGTTGTCCGTCTGTCTGTCAAGACCCTTTATCTCGGGAATGCGTGCAGGAAATTAAAACTAGAAACTTAATTCTATGGTTCCTTTGTGCTGTGCAAAAATCAACAGACAAAAGAGCACAAAGGTACCGCTTATTTCATTTAGAAATCAGTTTTTTTATTACTGTTTTAAATGGGAAAGCTTCAAAGACTACTGCATCCTAGGTCAGGTGAGATAACGACCAAATGCGATTTTAACCATAAACACAAACAAATGATAATTATACTATATATCGACTTGGCTCGCGAGGTTGTCGATATGTGGGATGTGGACTCAGCGATCATTGTGCCGATAGTCATATCTGCCAATGGCTTAATTGCTAAGAGCCTCGACCAATACCTGACGAGGCTCTCGTTAGGCAGCTGGATCAAGGGCTTGATACAGAAAGCGGTACTCCTGGACACGGCTCGTATTGTTAGGAGGTTCCTTTCTGGAGCCCTGACTGCCGGTAGCTTGGATCCTGTTCCCGATACCGGTGGGCTACTATTTTTATATTTTCAAATGTTTTTTTATTAAGAAATATTTAAAAATGTGAAAATATGTAAATCAATCAATATATAAACGAAAATTACACTATTATATAGCTTAATGCTGAACACGAAAGTAACACCCGTTTCAAATACACGTTATCTATTTCAATCAGCTCTTATCTATTAATATCCCAACAGCTATTCAAAAGTCATTACGGTAACAGGTTACATATTATCCTTACATAACTAATGAACCTGTCACTTCGTTGTTTTGAATATTGTTGCCGTTTTACCCCTATATCCTAATTACACACACTATTCATTCTCCATTAATCTTTAACTGACATGTATGACGTCACTACACACAAATGATATGTCACTGTTATTGTGAGGATACGGAAGGTCTAGACTGAAAAATCAGTCTCTCGGTGTTAGCAATGTTAACGTTTGAATCGCGGTTTAACAAATTTACTATCACTACTTATAAAACAATGTTCCCTTGTCCGTCGGTCTGGCTGAACGCGAAAAACTCAAGAACAATCAAATTTCACACAGTTTTCAGCAATGAACCGAGTGATTTATGAGGATTATTTTTCCGACCCAAATATCGACCAATAGAATTGCACCATTCGACGTCACGTGGTACAACCTACATGGTATTTTACTGAAAATTTTTTGAAAATTTTCTCTGGTCGTTGTTATGCATAAAAAACAAAACATCCAGTCAAATTAACCACACGTCAAACTGACAGGTTGAATTCAATTGTGAAAATTGGAGATTTTGCATGAAAATGAGTCGATTTGGAGTTTGTGCAATTCTATTGGCCGACATTTGGGACGGAAAAATAATCCCCCGAATACCACACGAGCTTCAAAATTATCTGGCATTTCCCGATAGGTTCCCTGCAAACAAATAAAATCGTCAAGTTTTTCAGGAAAAATCACTCGCGCTTCGCGCTCGTGATTTTTTAGCCTGAAAAGAAAAACTTGACTCCTTCATTTGTTTGCAACGAACCTATCGGAAAATACCCGATAATTTTGAAGCTCTTGTGGTATTATATGTGAAAATTTTAGCGTATAAATCACGAAACCTTTCCAGTAAATTGACTGATAATTGTGAAAAAGTAACAAACGTTCATACATCCATACATCCATCCATCCATCCTCAGAAACATTCGCATTTATAATATTAGTAAGACAGTAGGATTTAAAAAAAACACGTTACCCCACACTAGGATCATCTCCTGTATCGTGGGTACGTTTACAAACATTTAAACTTACATACACAAACACCTAGGCTCGGAACAACTATCTGTAGGCCATAAAAATATTTGTTCCGTGCGGGGATCGAACCCGCCACACGCAGCGCAGATTAGTAGGATTAGTAGGATGTAATTTTTTGTGCAAATTGTGAAGCCCCTGAAGTTGGCCTTCTATAAATAATTTAACATACGACAACCTACGTCATAGGCCGTCAATGATCGTAACGCTATATTACGACGCGTCCATTGAGTCTGGACATAAGTGGGCGTCAAATAGTTTACGATGCCTCATCCGGTTTTATTTCGAAGATCACGGTCCATGTGCGTGCAATGTATTGATCGGTTGAGCAAAACACTCGATGTTTTAGCGTGCAATGAGAAAATTCAGAATAACTATTGCATAATACTTTAAAATAATCAGCTTAAATATATTGCTCACTGCTACGGTTTTTTTGTAAGTCAGTGTATTTTTTGCTTCCAATACTAAGGATAGACACAGGTGGCTTGCTTGATTGCTTCACGTCGGAAGGATCACGACCTTCGTAATGAGGTACATGACGCGAGGAGGTGCCTTTTTTCAATAGAACATAGTTAATGAAAGTGTTAATATTATTTCATAATAATTAAACTTCTTTTTCTATTTTGGATGGGAAATCATTAAATAACTCCCCCCGTCTGGGCGGAGCGGAGAGGAGTGTCAGATTTTTACTGACTAAATCCCATCCATGTTCCTTCTTTGGCTCTTTGTGTTCCGGGGCCGCGGCATATCTTTCGAACAACCCGCAACCCCGGTTAATAATACTACTTAGCGTCACCTTTGTACTATTTTCATGCCTATTTCGTGATGATGGCGACATAGAACGCGAGCGCAGGGCGTTGGCGGTTCGGGGCAATATGCTCGCCCGTAGGTTCGCTCGCTGCACGACAGACGTCAAAGTGAGTTTATTTAAGGCGTTCTGTCAATCCTTCTACTCCAGCGGCCTATGGGTGTCATATACGAATCGAGCTTACAACGTCCTGCGTGTACAATACAACAACGCTTTCAGGATGCTGTTGCGGTTGCCGCGGCGTTGTAGTGCGTCAGGAATGTTTGCTGCAGCCCACACGGATGGCTTCCATGCCATCATGCGCAAGAAAGCGGCTTCCTTATTGCAACGCTTGCGTAACAGTCGTAACGGCATCCTGAAAATGATTGCTGGTAGGCCCGACTGTCCCATTCAAGGGCACTGGGTGAAGTTAGCTATAGGTTTGTGTAATTAAGTAGTACTAATAACACTAACATAGTATATAAGCATATTCTGTTACTAATTCACTAACAAATTATGGATTCTTCTGGGTCTGAAATAAAGATATTTTATTTTTATTTTATTTTATTACTCAAAGTTAGTGCATTTCTTCCCTTCTATCACTCCACTACCAAGCTCTACCAAACCTATCAAGTCCTTACTTTGAGACAACTTTTTAAACTCAACACTATCATCAAAATGCATGGTCTTCTAACCTACAATCCCATCGCACTAATGCATAAACGTCGAAAACATACAGTCTGCGAATCGAAAGCTTGCCGTACTCAATTCGCGCAGAGATTCTTTTTATTCTTAGGTGGCCATATTTATAATAAAATTAATCAGGCACTCACAATCTATCCTCTCACTAAGCAAAAATGCAAACTGATTGTCACAAGATGGCTCCTTGACCTTGATTATCCTAAAATGGAAAAAATCATAAATGTTCCGAAGTAGTATCATCCACATTTGCGTACATGCCAAAACACTTACACCACTAACACACTCACAAAAACACCCATAGACGCTATTACACCCATCTTCACGCTACACACATATATACACACTATCACACACATATATTTTCGTCATTTGTATCCTAAATGTTTTTATTGTTATTACTTTTTTTGTGTCAGTTTTTTTTTATTATTTATACCTATTGTAAAATGTCAGAATTGTATAGTCTAATTTACCATCAACTTGGAATTGTCATACTATCTTTATATCAAGCTCCTCAATTCATTTTGTCTTTTAAAGTGAAGTGAACTTATTCCCAAGATACAGGTTCTTTACCTAGTTTGGAAGTCAGACGCGCATTTAGTTTTTAGCAGCCTTTTATAATTACAACCCCGTGTAGTCATATTTTGTACTAGGCTATATTCTGTTGAGTCCAATAAACGATTATTATTATTATTCTCTAAAGATATAGTTAGTTAGAATAGTTTGACACTTATCCTTACTAATATTATAAAAGCGAAAGTCAGTTTGTTTGTTACCTCTTCACGCTTTGAAATGGCTAGACCGATTTTGATGATTTTTGGTACAGAGATAGTTGGGAACCAGGAGACGGACATAGGCTATTTTTTTTAAAGAGTGGGATATGAGAGAGAAAGACCGAAGAAACGGGAAAACTTAGCGTTGCTATTACAAATCAATAAGGCGCTACCGAATTTAACGCAAGCGAAGCCGCGGGCAAAAGCTAGTAAATAATAAACACAAACGTAGGAAACAGTTACTTTCTTTGCTAAAGAAAATCAACGGTTTTTCTAAGAATCCTTAATCATCTCTGTTACAAAGAAGGTACCGATAAGAACAAACAACACTATGAAAACAGTACCCAATCAAAATAAAACTGCAACTATACAAACAGAAGGGTTACCATAACATCTTATAGCAGTTCTTATACGCTCTCCTGTGTGAGAAAGAGATGGTGCTAGACACCCTGTATAGCTCTGTCTCTTTCCCTCAGTGGAATAAGTTCTTTAAGACGTCATGGTAGTGTAGCAGATAGCAACTTGCAAAGTTATTCAACTAACGCAAACAAAGTCCATAAGACGTTACGCGAGAAGCAACAACATTTATATTTTTAAGCTGGCACAGACAAGCGGAGTTATTTGTTTCTGTTCGTGAGTAAACGCGGACCAAGTGAGCTCGTGCCTTTAGGGCCGATTGCATTTTATGTAACGTGCAAACGTGTGTATGTATGTGGCTTTATGTCAGTTTCCCTCACAGAGGTGATGCGACTCGACTTGTGTCGCGGCCTGCTGCAAACGAAACATCATCATAATGTCTAGCTTTTTCCAAACTATGTTGGTTGGTCATTTTTTAGCTGCCACGGTTCACGGTTTTTAATTTATTTCGATTTTTATATTGAATTTTGTTTTTACTCTGGACGCTCTTACTGTGCACGTCTTTCTACATCGTTCTCACATATTTTGTATAATCTCAACACGAATGATGTAAATACGATTTTGTAATAATATTCTAATTTAAAAGAGTGTCCATGGAGTTTCTTGGCCATTCTTCTCCATAGAGATAAACGCTTTGGAATGGGCAACTACAGCACTTTCACAAGTTATTATGTCTTGTGACCGGGACTGTAGCTTTAACATTTTGTTTTTTTTTTGACATTCAAAAGTGCCTGTAATAGTCTAATTAAAATAAATGATTTTGTTTTTTTTTTGGTTGTGTTTCTTTTTCTTTTATTGAGAAAAAAACGTTTTTAGGGAAATTTTGGGGAAATGAAATATTTTGAAAAAAATGCTATTTACCAAGACTACACTTATAGATAACATTCGATACCTATCGTTGACAAATCATTAGGAGAAGAAAGACAAAAAATATTGATGGTTGATCAACAATTCTCAGCTGATGTTAACTATTTATCACACACAACAATTTTCCGTTTTCTCGACAGCAGATTCTGATGACAAGTTATTACAATAGCAACCAAGCGTAGTAGTTTTCATCTGGATCGACTTATTGAAAAGCTTCCAGACTTCCAGGAGTCGAATTTCGAAAACTTCATGATATTTCCAAAAACAACGGCCGAAACTCTTTAGCCTATACTGTCTCACTGTTGTGCATATACCTCCTCCAATTCCTTCCCTGTTGTCTTTTCCCGGGCCTCCTCGGACCAACTCATCAACCAACTGAACTCAATTAGACTGTTTCCAGAGTCATCAGAACAAACGAGGTAAATCGACGTTGCGATCTGTTTGATAGTGATAAACAATGGCGAAGCCCAAACAGACTGTTTTCATAGAAATGCTATTGACACGGTGGAATACGCAAACTAGTGCGGATTTGTGATTTCAGACACGATGGTGGAAGTAGCGGGTGTACTAACTAATGAAAACGGCATGTTGTTTTCAGCAGTCAAGCTGTAATCCTCACTAATATTATAAAAACGAATGTGAGTTTGTTTGTTACGTCTTCACGCCTAAATGGCTAAACCGATTTTGATGAATTTTGGTACAAAGATAGTTGCTACCCTGGAGACGGATATTGTAGACTGTTTTTTAAAGTGAGAAATGAGGGAGAAAGAAGGACGAAAAAGGAAAACTTAGCTTTGCTATTACAATAAATAAGGCAAGCAAGGGCAAAAACTACTGGTAGCAGGTACCTGCAAATTAGGAAAGGGGAACTGTGTTACCCCGAAATTAACACGAGCGAACCCGCCGGCAAAAGCTAGTAAGATATAAAATCGGTGTTATTTTAGGAGTCCACTTGATGATGCATATCGTCAAGTATAGAGGGGTTCGCATCGGTGTCGGGTCGACGATGAAGTACCTGGGAATCGTCCTCGACAGCCGGTGGAATTTCGTGGAGCACTTCCGACGTTTGGCTCCCGAACTCGAACGGACGGGGGCTGCTTTCAAGCGGCTCCTGCCTAATCTGAGGGGGCCAAACGCCTCCTGCCGTCAACTGGGATCCCGACGGTGGCGTGTTTCCGCGGCCATGAAATACCATGGCCTCGGATTTGTGCGTCCTTCCCCAGCTTGAAATCAAATTCTTGCCAAATTTCATTAGGATCCGATAAGCCGTTTTTTTGTGAAAAGGTAACAAACAAACAGAACTAGTTTTACACTTTTATATTACTTCGGAAATTACTGTACTGTATAAAATCTTGTCTAAATAGAGTCCGCAAATGATGTCATGAGTACTTTTAGATCTAGTGCTAGTTTTATAGATTCTAAATCTTTGACTATGTCTTGATATGCATCATCAAGTGGACTCCTAAAATAACACCGATTTTATATCTTACTAGCTTTTGCCGGCGGGTTCGCTCGTGTTAATTTCGGGGTAACACAGTTCCCCTTTCCTAATTTGCAGGTACCTGCTACCAGTAGTTTTTGCCCTTGCTTGCCTTATTTATTGTAATAGCAAAGCTAAGTTTTCCTTTTTCGTCCTTCTTTCTCCCTCATTTCTCACTTTAAAAAACAGTCTACAATATCCGTCTCCAGGGTAGCAACTATCTTTGTACCAAAATTCATCAAAATCGGTTTAGCCATTTAGGCGTGAAGACGTAACAAACAAACTCACATTCGTTTTTATAATATTAGTGAGGATTACAGCTTGACTGCTGAAAACAACATGCCGTTTTCATTAGTTAGTACACCCGCTACTTCCACCATCGTGTCTGAAATCACAAATCCGCACTAGTTTGCGTATTCCACCGTGTCAATAGCATTTCTATGAAAACAGTCTGTTTGGGCTTCGCCATTGTTTATCACTATCAAACAGATCGCAACGTCGATTTACCTCGTTTGTTCTGATGACTCTGGAAACAGTCTAATTGAGTTCAGTTGGTTGGTGAGTTGGTCCGAGGAGGCCCGGGAAAAGACAACAGGGAAGGAATTGGAGGAGGTATATGCACAACAGTGAGACAGTATAGGCTAAAGAGTTTCGGCCGTTGTTTTTGGAAATATCATGAAGTTTTCGAAATTCGACTCCTGGAAGTCTGGAAGCTTTTCAATAAGTCGATCCAGATGAAAACTACTACGCTTGGTTGCTATTGTAATAACTTGACAGCAGAATCTGCTGTCGAGAAAAAGGAAAATTGGATCAATAGCTTACATCAGCTGAGAATTGTTGATCAACCATCAATTTTTTTGTCTTTCTTCTCCTAATGATCTGTCAACGATAGGTATCGAATGTTATCTATAAGTGTAGTCTTGGTAATAGCATTATTTCCAAAATATTTCATTTCCCCAAAATTTCCCTAAAACGATTTTTTTCTCAATAAAAGAAAAAGAAACACAACCAAAAAAAAATCAAAATCATTTATTTTAATTAGACCATTACAGGCACTTTTGAATGTCAAAAAAAAAAACAAAATGTTAAAGCTACAGTCCCGGTCACAAGACATAATAACTTGTGAAAGTGCTGTAGTTGCCCATTCCAAAGCGTTTATCTCTATGGAGAAGAATGGACAAGAAACTCCATGGACACTCTTTTAAATTAGAATATTATTACAAAATCGTATTTACATCATTCGTGTTGAGATTATACAAAATATGTGAGAACGATGTAGAAAGACGTGCACAGTAAGAGCGTCCAGAGTAAAAACAAAATTCAATATAAAAAACTAAATAAATTAAAAACCGTGAACCGTGGCAGCTAAAAAATGACCAACCAACATAGTTTGGAAAAAGCTAGACATTATGATGTTGTTTCGTTTGCAGTAGGCCGCGACACAAGTCGAGTCGCATCACCTCTGTGAGGGAAACTGACATAAAGCCACATACACACGTTTGCACGTTACATAAAATGCAATCGGCGATCGACGGGCCTGTTGGTCTAGTGGTTAGCGGCCCTGACTGCTGAGCCGGAGGTCGTGGGTTCGATTCCCACCCAGGACAAACTTTGTGTGATGAGCATGATTGTTTGTTCTGTGTCTGGGTGTGATTTATCTATAATATGTATGTATTTATAAATTATATAAGTATGTATATCAGTTGTCTGGTTACCATAACACAAGCTCTGCTTAGCTTGGGATCAGATAGCCGTGTGTGAGTTGTCCCAAGATATTTATATTTATATTTATTTATTTAATCGGCCCTAAAGGCACGAGCTCACTTGGTCCGCGTTTACTCACGAACAGAAACAAATAACTCCGCTTGTCTGTGCTAGCTTAAAAATTTAAATGTTGTTGCTTCTCGCGTAACGTCTTATGGACTTTGTTTGCGTTAGTTGAATAACTTTGCAAGTTGCTATCTGCTACCTACCATGACGTCTTAAAGAACTTATTCCACTGAGGGAAAGAGACAGAGCTATACAGGGTGTCTAGCACCATCTTTCTCACACAGGAGAGCGTATAAGAACTGCTATAAGATGTCATGGTAACCCTTCTGTTTGTAAAGTTGCAGTTTTATTTTGATTGTGTACAGTTTTCATAGTGTTGTTTGTTCTTATTGGTACCTTCTTTGGAACAGAGATGATTAAGGATTCTTTGAGAAAGAGAATTTCGTGGAGCACTTCCGACGTTTGGCTCCCGAACTCGAACGGACGGGGGCTGCTTTCAAGCGGCTCCTGCCTAATCTGAGGGGGCCAAACGCCTCCTGCCGTAGGCTCTATGCCAGAGTCGTGCGGTCCATGGCCCTTTACGGGGCCCCGGTATGGGCGCGTTCTTTAGGGCGGCGCGCCGCCCACTATCTGAACGCGCCCCAAAAGGTGGTGGCCATACGGCTGATCCGGGACCGCACGATCTCCGGCGAGGCAGCGAGCCTCCTTGCCGGATTGCCACCGTGGGATCTGGAGGCGATAGTCCTCGCGCGCCTGTTTGAGTGGCGCGCGGAGGCACTACACCGGGGGGAAAACCCGCTGGCGCGGCAAATTGCCGCTCAGTGGACAGACCTCCGGTGCGATCTCATGGTGGCATGAAGAGAGCGACTGTCGCAACCCCGTGCAGGGCACGCCACAATAGTGGCGGTAAGTCCCCTCTTTGAGGAGTGGCTGGAGAGGCGTCATGGCGTCCTCACCTACCGCCTGACGCAGGTCCTCACCGGACATGGAAGTTTTGGGAGGTTCCTGCAAATCATCGCGCGCGAGGAAACGCCCGGGTGTCACCATTGTGACGATCGCCCGGAGGATACAGTGGAGCACACAGTGGCGGTCTGCCCAGCTTAGGCGGAGCACCGCCATGCCCTCGTGGAGGCGATCGGCGGCGGCGATCGCTCGCGTCCGGCCCTGGTTCAGGCCATGGTCCGGAGCGAGAGGGAATGGGAAGCGGTCACCACCTTCTGCGAAGCAGTAATGCTAGCAAAGGAGGTGGCCGGGCGTTTGAGGGAGAGAACCTCGAACCAACCCAGCCGCCGCGGGAGACGCCCCGGGCGCCGGGCGCCGCGAGACGACTCCCGGCCACCGTAGATACGGGCCTGTGGACGGTGAGCAATCGGTAGCTCACCGTCCGTCCGTCGATTGACGACAGGCCGTGTCGACGGCGCGTTCGTGTTTCACGCGCGCCTCAAAGAGATGTCAGCAAAGCAGAGGGGCTTGCCAAAACCTCCGCCTGCCGGGGTTGCGGGTTGTTCGAAAGAGATACCGCGGCTCCGGAGCGTAAAGGGCAATAGAAGGAACATGGGTGGGTTTTAGTCAGTACAAGTCTGACAGCCCCCGCTCCGCCCAGAGCGGGGAAAGTCATTTGATGATTTCCCACCCGAAAAAAAAAAAAAAAAAAAAGCTGGGGAAAGACATGGGTTAAAACATGTAGCAACTTTGCATATTTTATCATCTTTATACATATTCATTTTTAACAAAATAAATATAACTTTAAATAATAACTAATATTAATAACTTAACCTTCATAAGGTCTTCGGGTCAATTTTGACCCATTTCGGTATAAAAATGTAATTTTCTCAGAAAATAAGCGTACGAGAAGTTTGATATTCTATGACTTTTAATTATTCGCTTCAACTTACTTATAATTGGAATAAGTTTATCAAAAATAATTAAAATATTCAACATATGGTTTTTTTTACTCTAACGGTCTTTGGGTCAGAATTGACCTCAATTAATAAGAAGCGCACAGTGCATCTAATATCGATCGAATTGTTTATGTTTCGCATAACATTTTGAATGAGACTTTATTTTGAACTGCCCACAGTGGTGAAAACTTTATTTGCTTATAAAAATGATCGACAATCAAATAGAAGCGGTGTTATTTGATGTTATATCGGACAGTAGTGAATGTTGTCCTGAAACAGAAGATTATGTCGAAGAAGTTGAACCATCTGATAGCTCGGATAGTGACAGTGAAACAGTGATTGTGCCTTCAATGACGTCAAAGAATGGGTAAATTCAATATTTCAGGAAACCTGTCACAGTCTTGTGGCAGAGCTTCCAGGGAAAACATAATAAACTTGATACCAGGATTAACACGCTACTCTTGCTCAAGGATTACCTCAGAAGAAAAATCCAGTTTTAATTTTTTTCCCTCCACCTTTGATACACACTATATTGAAATATACGAATTTGGAAGATAAGCGTGTTTTTGCTGATGATTGAAATGACCTGAATGATATTGTTCTGTTGGCATACATTAGGCTACTGTGGAAGGAAGGCTGCCTAGCAAAATGACGACACTATTTACCGTACATAAAAAACAGGAAAACATTACCGAAGGCTTGCTTCGTAAAGCTTCGTCAGTGTACTGACAATGTAGAAAGTCCCATCAACTTCGACCCAACAAGAAACAAACAACACTGGTTCAGCTAAAAAGGCTCCCAAAAGAAGTTGTCAACTATGTGCAAAATCTGACAATAAAACTTCTTTGATCTATGTAGATTGTTAGAAATACGTATGTAAAAAACGTTCTAATACAGTTGTTCTATGCACCTAGTGTAATAACATATAATTTCATTTACATTTTTTTACATACTGCTCAGGCTCTTTTTGTATAAATGTCTAACAACATAGTAACTTTTTTTTAAATTTAAAGGGTATTACATTTTTTTTTTTATTAAATTAAAATTAATTCTGTAGAAATAAATATGTTATATTAAAACAATCCATTACACATTTTATCTTTATTTGTTGTTAATTTTTTCAGTTTAATTCTACTACTGGGTCAAATTTGACCCAAAGCACGGCAACGTTTGTAAAATTAAAGACCTTATGAAGGTTAAGGGGAGACTATTGCATTATGTCCAAATTTCTAAACTGTTTGATAACTATCATGACATATCAAGCAAGGTAGATGATATTGTATTCATATCAATACAAATATAAGTATTAACACTACATAACACATCAGGGGGTCTACTCTAATTCTACGTAAAACGAAATTGCGGCCTAACTTCGAAAGGTTGCTACCACGGTTTCATTCGTTTCGAAATTTCGGACGTCCGAAGTTTATTTGACAAAATTTCTAAACCTACTCTAATTCACGGAAACTACGGAAGAAACGTCAAATTTGACAGATTTTTTGTCGGAATTCTAACCTCAATTTTACGAAACCAAAATTGTTATCGTTTGTTTTTCGTAAGAGTGAATTATTGTGAATATCTGTTTAAAATGGCTGCGAGATTTCTAATTATAGAGGCTCTACGTGAAGAACGTATAGAATATACAGTATGTTAGTTTAAACGAGGGACGTATTCAAACCCACAATAGTGCATACTTACATGATACCAATAAAAATATGAACAAAAAAAAACACTAATAAATAAAAGACAGAACCATACCAAAAATTTCGCATAAGTCTCGCAACGTGTATATACCCTTGCGCTAGCGATTTAATACTATCGCAGAACATGTGTGCATGTCAATGACCTTTAGGTATAATCCATTTTCCCTTCATACTTTAAACCTGGCTTAGGACGCCTTTTCGGTAGAATCAGCGCGTAGGTATTTTGCCGCGTGATTTACTTCACTGTTTACAAGTTTACTTCCCTCGCGCTCAGTGTTCATGAATAATGTATTTTATTGGACAATTACGTCAGAAATTAAGGTTATAGGTTTTTTACATATTTGGGACGAGAATCGAATACTGAATACCCTCCCTCAATGAGTCCCTCGTTTAACCTAACACTCTGTATAGAAGATTGTCTATGAATTCTAACTTCGTGTGCGTGTCCGAAAATGATATAGACTAAGGTTAAAAACGTAACTACGTTTGACTTTCGTTCGTTAACGAAGTTACGTTTCGGAGAAAGAGAGTAGACCCACAGGTACTAAATGAAAAGAAAAATGGTATTAAAAACGCCATAATGATGAAATACCTACAACGTTTAATTGAAATGTTACCATATCCTATAGCTATAAAGTCCAAAATTAAAGATAAGGAAATAAAATGCTACTTAACGTGAGTCAACAAATCCACCTACCAGGTGTTATGAGAATAGAAATTGGATTCCACAAGAGTAATAACCCAAGTAACAGAGACATTTCAAAATGCTTTTATACAGCTACAATAAAACCAATAATGTTGTAACTGACAAGTTATGCGGTAATATGGCGGTTATATAACATTATTATTTGTTTTTCCGTACATGAAGGAAATCTTGACTTTGAAAACGGCCGAATTATAATAAAGAGAAAAAAAATGGTTGCTAAGATACAGAACAAGCCACTTCACTTTTTTATGAACAGAGGGAAATATAGAGAGGAGATACCAAAATGATTATGTTGTAAGAGGTGCCGTTGAATCATCTATAATATAAAAATGAATCGCAAAATGCGTTGGTAAGCGCATAACCTCAAAAACGCCTGGACCAAAACTACCAATTATTTTTTTTAAATATCGTTGAAGTCCAAGGATGGTTTTTACGGCGAGAAAAATAAATTAAAAAAGCTAAAGGCAGTATAGGTTTTGGTGTAGGTTAGGTAGGGTAGGTAAGGTAGAAAAATTGCATTGCGACGCATTACGCCCGCACAGCTAGTATTTTATACAAATAAAAAGCAGGTTGCTTTTTATTTTTGTTATTTTTTTTTTCTAAAGTTCGTCTATAACCTCACAGAACATGGTGAAGGAAAACATCATGAGGAAACCTAAACCCATCTGAACCCATTTTGAGCAAGCGTAGTGATCAATGCTCTTGCCTTCACTGTATGAGAAGAGGCCTTTGCCCAGCAGTGGGACAGTTATAGGCTGGGAGCAATATATTTGTCCAAAATTGTGTACTGTTTTTGGTGAAAACGTGAATTTCAGAACAGCGAGTTTGCCATTTTCTCTAAATTGAGTAACAAAAATATATTGACAGCTATTTTGACGGCACGGATCAAATATTTGTACGACCTACAGGTAGTTGTTTAGGGATTTTTAGAGTACTTTTAGTTTAGTTTTTTGACGACACGGTTGGCGCAGCGGCCGAGCGATCGACTGTTGCGCTGTGTGTCGCGGGGTCGATTTCCGCACGGAACAAATATTTTGATGGTCTATGGGTAGTTGTTTCGGGTGTAGCTGTTTGTGTATTGTGAGTTTAAATGTTTGTAAACACACCCACGATACAGGAGAAAATCCCAGTGTGGGGCAAAAAAAAAGTTTGTGACAACAGAATTGACACAACTATCTACTACTAGCCTAGCCACTCTGCTAATATTAAAAATACTAAGTGCTAGTTACCTAAAATCTAATAAGGCTTGACAAATCGTGGTCAGTGTCAACATATAGCGCTTTTATGTAGCAAGCACTTGTGTTATGTAAACCTGCGCATCTAAGTTATACAATGTGTCCGGTCACGGACTAGCGATATTCCATGTTCTTATATAACAAACATTCTAGTACTTAATTTAACCTTTTTTTCACAAAAAAGTTTACAAACTTTCGTTGATTTCCATATTTTTTGGACTTTAATTTTGTTTTCTAAAGTTACGAAAATGTATGTTCATCATTTCTTAATTTAAACGGTAGACAATATTGTTGCTCTCTGAATAAACCTATTGTCGTCTCAGAAAGACCAACACTTTTAGAGATATGATTATTTTTTGTACACGCATA
This sequence comes from Ochropleura plecta, assembly GCA_905475445.1. Lineage (NCBI taxonomy): Eukaryota > Metazoa > Arthropoda > Insecta > Lepidoptera > Noctuidae > Ochropleura > Ochropleura plecta. The sequence continues at coordinate 21,481,467 of FR997726.1, read as the reverse complement.
GAGAATATCTCAAAATGGCTGCCATAAAGCGGGGAAGTGAATTAGACCCAAGTGTGTAGCGCAATAGTATATTAAAACACTCGTTACATAAGTATCTAGAATATCGCTAGTCAATGACCGGACACATTGGATAAAGCTAACTGTTACTTATGACATCCTTCCTTTATAACTCAAACTCAAAATATTTGTTTCAATTAGACCATTACAGGCACTTTTGAATGTCATAAAATCAAAAAATATGCTGCTACAGTCCCAGTCACAAGACATAATAACTTGAGAAAGTACTGTAGTTGCCCATTCCAAGGCGTAGATCTCTATGGAGAAGAATGGGCAAGAATCTCTTTCAAATAATAATATTTTTACAAAATCATGAATACATCATTCATGTTGAGATTATACATATAATATGTGAGAACGATGTGGAAAAACGATCACATTAAGAGCGTCCAGAGTAAAAGCAAAAACAAGAGTTTAATAGCTAAATTAATTGATTAAAACAAATTGTGGCGGCTAAGAGATGACCAGTCAAGACTGACAGCGCCCGTTCACGAACAGAACGCCCGATAACGGGTGTAAAAGTGTCCTTAGAAACCGAAAGCCACTTGTTTTCCCCGCCATTACGATGTTTTTTTTTGTTGTAAACTACGCCTATGAACCTTCTAGTAACCAAGATATTGGAGGTAAGAATGTTGAAGTTCATTTTTAACCCCCGACGCTAAAACGACGGGGTGTTATAAGTTTTTAATGTAATAACTTTATTTTTAATACCTCTCCGATTCGTGAACTATGTATATTCAGCAATATTTTTGTACTCTAAGTTAGTTAGATGTACAAAATGCATGGTTGACTTGCATGCATAGCTTTGTGAAGAGTTCGTTAACACCCTGTATGTACCCCACATTTTTGGTGGCTCACAGCCTTTTTTTGCGGATGGGAAATTATCAAACAAGGACTTACCGTCACTATTGTAGCGTGTGGCTCACAGCCTTGAGTGACGCCATTTGAATAAAGTAAGATTTTAAAAAAATAACATTCTTATATGAAAGTATGTTTGATCTGTTAGTGGCCTGCTTTAAATTACATTAAAGTGAAAAACAATATCTAAAGTTAGTTCTATTCCTGCCGGGGTTGCGGGTTGTTCGAAAGAGATACCGCGGCCCCGAAACGTAAAGGGCAATAGAAGGAACATGGGTGGGTTTTAGTCAGTACAAGTCTGACATGCCCCCCCGCTCCACCCAGAGCGGGGGAAGTCATTGGATGATTTCCCACCCGAAAAAAAAAAAAGTTAGTTCTATTGTTTTCAAGTTTCAATCAAGCAAATTATTCAAAGTCCTATCAATAAATAGACCAACACAAGGGGTCCATACCACCAATTCACACTTTGTTAAGAACTTGGAGGATTAAAAAAGAATTTTGTAAAATGTAAACTGAGGAAATTCTTTTAGCTTAGCATTAGACGGAAAAGCACGTCTTACACTTCACTAATAGCGAAAGCTATGTCCGCTGTTACCTCCTCTTGAAAAGCTTTTAGTTCTCTGAAAGAAAAACTACTTGAGATGTCTGTACAACTGTTAAGTACAACTATTAGCTTAGGCGTTAAAACGAACTTAAAAACGCTCTCAATACTTCACAAAATTATTATTTAAACGTAGCTGTAGACATCAAAACATTGTCAATTTTACTAATAGCCAATAGCACTATCTTTTCAATTTCAACATAGTGCTGTAACTACTACCAATAATTGTCATTTGGTAAGAAATACAATGGGAGTAGGTATATTCGTGTCCACTTTATTAAATACAATTAATCCTTACTAATATTATAAAAGCGAAAGTGAGTTTGTTTGTTTGTTTGTTACCTCTTCACGCTTTAATGGCTCAACCGATTTTGATGAATTTTGGTACAGAGATAGTTAAGAACCTGGAGACGGACATAGGCTAATTTTTATTAAAAAAAAGTGGGATATGAGGGAGAACGAGGGAAGAAAAGGGAAAACTTAGCGTTGCTATTACAAATCAATCAGGCGCAAGAGCAAAAACTGCAGGTCTGCTTGGTGTGTTATACCGAATTTAACGCGAGCGAAGCCGCGGGCGAAAGCTAGTATACCAATAGTTGTTTGTTGTCAACGAACTGACACCCTTTTAATAACAGCCGGATATCCGTCATACAAAGTAGGGAAACTAGCAGCATTCGTAAATTTAGATGCAAACCGCCGTCATTCTGTCCTCGCCGACGAGGCTCGTTGCGACGACGTACCGGTACTTGCCCCACCCGTCCCTTGCTAGGACTGGCCCGAGATGCTGAGCCAGTAGGTTTAAACCAGTCCCTAAATAAAATCGCTCAGATCCGGCCTGTCACTTTGCTATCCTCCCCCAGCGAAGCCCTAAGCCGGGGGGCTCTTAACCCAGAGAGGGTTTTAAGATTTTTGGCGTGGCTTGAGGCCTTAATCTCAAGGCATCCACAGGAATTGCCCGGTTAAGCAGACAACAACCTCATAAGTTGAATTGCGAGATGCCATTAAAAAAAACCGTCATACCAAATGCATCACAACTGCTTGTTTAGGAAATCTACAGAGTAATTTCAACACACTCACTTTAATTATTCCAACGCTATTTTGGTAATAACTGTTCATTGCATGCTTAAGACGCGGTAACAAGCTAATCTTTAGGTATTCGCGGAAGTGAGGCTAGCTGCCTACTGGGCATGGTCTGACACAAGTACACGACAGTACTGAATCGAAAGAATAGAAAAAAGGTCGAAAATATTTCAGTGTTTGATTTTATTTGAATATCATGTCCGCCAAAATGTAGGTCATTTTGCAGTTTTAATTGAATATAAAAAAAAAAATACAGTTCCGTGTTTGAAAAATTTTAGATATCTCTTTAGTCTATAAAATTTTCTTTGTTATAGATATAAAAAATATGATGGTTGTCGCTGAAAAAATTGAGAATTTCGAGACGAAAAAAAATTTTTCGTGGTCTTTTTAAACATTTTTTTTTGCAGTACTAGACCACTTTTGTAAACTGATTTTGTTTAAGTCTTCACTTTATGTATTAAAGTATACACGGTAATTTTTTTGACGTGATAACGTCTTTAAAATCGTTTTAGTCGGGTGACATGTTCAGAAACTTGTGTCACACCAAAACCTCACAAGCGACATTTCATAAAGATGGTAGCGCCATCTGTTACTTGGCTCGAAAAAAAAACTTTAAATTAGTACTTAATTTCATTTTAGATGTCACTACTGGTGATAACTTATATCACCAATAAGACGTTATCACGTAAACATCTCGATCGTAAACCTACTTTTTTGGCTAGTTGGCATGTACAGATACAGCTACGAAGTGTTTGCTTTGTACAGCGCCTTAACACTGTATAGTAGACGAATTTTCCAAACATATGAAGCAAATGATTACGATTTTTCTTCCATATCCATCTAATAGTGATAGAAAACGGTGCTAGCAAATTGCGTTGCTGATGTGTCATGAGCTTGTATGTCTTTGGAACCGACGACGGTATTAAAGTCTCAGAGCATAAAATGTCTTCGTTTCCACACTAGTTACTTCTCTAAAAGGCACTGAAAGGTTGTAAGGAAGAGGGTGGCGGGGTTCAAAAAAGCCTTTTAGGATTACTAACGTTCTTTAGATGTTGTAAACGAGAGAATGGTCCAATTATTTGTAAGTTACAGTCCTGTTTACAAGCGATGCAAAAGGTTTTTTTTTATTAAGATACAGTGTAGTACTTATCAGTTTAGTATCGTCGTTTATGATAATAAAACTAACTAATAACCCTACCCAATTTGTATACTATTGGATGTAGTATCCATACAAAGTTTAAGCTGCTACCGTTCATTTTCATTTATTTAGATTTTTAAATTGAATTTTGCTTTTACTCTGGACGCTCTTACTGTGCACGTCTTTCTACATCGTTCTCACATATTTGTATAATCTTAACACGAATGATGTAAATACGATTTTGTAATGATATTCTAATTGAAAAGAGTGTCCTTAAAGTTTCTTGCCCATTCTTCTCCATAGAGATCAACGCTTTGGAACGGGCAACTACAGTACTTTCACAAGTTATTATGTCTGGTAAGGTAACCGTTAGGGGACTCCGGGACTCCGGGAACATTTTGATTTTTTGACATTCAAAAGTGCCTGTAATGGTCTTATTGAAATAAAAGCTTTTGTTTTTGTACTCATGTAATTTCATGATTAGATTTTGGCTACATTTTAGTGATTTTCGACCATAAATTGAGGAAGTTTTTTTTGTAAGGTATGGGAAATCATCAAATCACTTCCCCCGCTCTGGGTGGAGCCGGAGAGAATGTCAGACTTTTATTGACTAAAACCCATGTATATTCCTTATTTTGCTCTTTGTGTTCCGAGGCCTCAGTATCTCTATAGAACACCCCCCAACTTCGGCAGATAATTGAGGACCTAAATTAAATAGGTATTTACTAAACATATACGAAACTAACATAACTTACGAAATCAATTTTCTTAATGATGGTGAAAACATTAAGTTTATATTTTTAAATAACTTTAATTCAGGTAAGTTACACCCATTTCATCACATTTACAACAACATTAAATTACATTAAAACATCCATATTAAAAATAAATTCATAAATTATAATTATATAGCTTAGACCACGAAAAGCTTATAAGACGTATAGATTTAGATTGTTCCGCGGCGGTATCTCCTTCGAACAACCCGCAACCCAGACAGGCGGTGGCCCTGGCAGACCCCTATGCTGTGCTGACATTGCTTTGAGGCGCGCAAACACGACCGCGCCATCGACACGGCAAAAGCTTAGTCTTAACTTTAAAACTAGTCGTTTTAAAGTTTCCGACAACCTTGTTTAATTACCCAGTAACTGAATACTGTTCTTGGACACTAGGAAGTGGCGAAGGGCAGGGCGTTTTTGTGGGACTGTCTCTTGTAATGTGACGTTCAAAAAGTGCTGATTATCAGCCTAATTTGAATAAATGACTTTTGATTTGATTTGATAATAGTTAAGTAAATTAACCTTTTTAATGGATATTTGTTTAAAATAAACTGATAAGCAGATTATGAGAACTTCTCATCCACAAAGAAAATTAAACTAAGAGTGAATTTCTTTTCTTGTTAATAATAATGAACTTACTAAAAGCATTTTCTAATTGGAATATTATAATCTTAGTAAAAGCGAATGAATTAGTTTGTAATAGACTCTGAGTAATCAGTTTTGTTTTTGTTTTTGACACTCGAAGTTTTGAGTCGTTAGGTAATTAATAAATAAAATAAGTTAATAATAATCTGCTTTGGGTAAGTTTTTTGTGGAAAAAGTTAAATTTCTTTTGGACTGTATTTTTTATGTGTCTCAGAACTTTCAACTGGGTGAGGCGATTCTTTTCTTTTGCTGGTCAGTGGCAAAAAAACGATGTCAACGACTTCCGGTAGTGACGAAGTAACATCCTTACTCCTTACTAATATTATAAAAGCGAAAGTGAGTTTGTTTGTTTGTTTGTTTGTTTGTTTGTTACCTCTTCACGCTTTAATGGCTAAACCGATTTTGATGAATTTTGCTACAGAGATAGTTGGGAACCAGGAGACGGACATAGGCTAACTTTTTTTAAAAAAAAGTGGGATGTGAGGGAGAAAGAGGGAAGAAAAGGGAAAACTTAGCGTTGCTATTACAAATCAATAAGGCGCAAGGGGAACTGTGTTACCCCGAATTTAACGCGAGCGAAGCCGCGGGCAAAAGCTAGTTTTTCTATAAAATCGATTTGCATTAAAAAAATAAATGACGACACTTGATAAAAATTTCCAGTAACAGTACCGCTCCATTTATCTTTTTGTTTTGCTTTTTTTAAAAGTCCCTGATCATCACATCGGTATCCACTGCTAGACTGCTAGACAACTAGTGGCCGATGTAAGATTGGTCTAAGTGGCGACGCTTGGCGGCCATTTTTTAATCTTAAACATTAATAAAGGGTTTTTAACTACATGAGTACGCCAACCTCATTGTACCTTGTGTCTACCGTGACTTCACTAAACTATGATAAAGAAAATAAAAGTCAGTCATTCATTCGAAGCTCGTTGTGATTGTGTCAGTAAAACCCAATTTGGTGAAACTGGATCTGAAACTTTTAGAAAGTAGGTTATGGCAAGGTTAATCTTATACACGTGTTCAAAGACTACCGTGTTGCCACGGATCTACTTACCGCTAATGAGGGTATTAATTGTCATCAATCATGACCGAATTATTAACATCGGCTAATTCGCTAATGACCTAGATTAGACCTGTTAACAAGATTTTCGGATTAAAATTGGCCAAACAATTTAACTTTTTTGGTAGTTAAGGGGGATAAAAAGCATGTGACTAAAAGAGTGATAGATATGAAAGGTAATGGATGGAGAGGGAGAGGAATGCCAAAGATGGATGGATTTTGTAAGGGATGAAATGAAGGAGAAAGAAGTAAACGATGCCGTGACGTCTGCTAGGGGAGAATGGAAGAAAAAAACGTGTTGCGCCGACCCCAAATAGAATGGGACAAGGGCAGGAAAATGATGAATTCAAGTTTTTTGTTACTGGACTCAAACATTCTTTTTTTTCTTTTTTTTTAATTAAAGTATGTTGGTATCCAAAGGAAAAAACCGAAGAGCGAGTCAATCTCGCGCACCGAGGGTTCCGCACGTGCGACACGGCCATATCTTATGACTGCGTAGACTTAAAAGGTTAATATTTTCACAGCACTAAGAGACCACAGACTTAACGGTTTTTTTATAATTTCAACTCGATACCTCCATGCGTTCTCGAGACAAAAGGGTCTTGCTAGACATATAAATAAATAGACAGGACAACAAAGTGATCATATAAGGGTTTTTTTAATGTACGGACCCCTAAAAAGAAAACAATCAATGAGTTCAGAAGTAAAGTTTTCACATTTTTTAAAGTAATCATTAGTAATTGTGGTCATTCTACAATCATGTACCTACAATTATCTGTCTAGCCATTTTCCCAATGATGTTGGGGTCGGCTTCCAGTCTAAGCGGATGCAGCTGAATACCAGTATTTTACATGGAGCGACTGCCTATCTGATCTCCACATCCCAGTTAGTAATGGGTAATACAATTCCCCTTGGTAAGACTGGTTGTCAGGCTTTTGTAACGCTTACTACTGTCAATGATCTACAAATGGCACCCAAGACCAACAGCTTTGCGTGCTTTTCAAAGAACGAAAGAAACTCAGTTATTATGGCGCGGCTATTATTATTTAGCCTCGAACTCCAATGGTAAACTTACAAGCGACTTTTATAAAATAAACATAAGGAAATGAAAGCTTCTATTAACAAGAATTAATGTTACTCTAAACATGTTAATACCGACTAATTAATTTATCGCGAGCAGGTCCAACAACGCAGGTGCAACGTTTACATTAAATTTTCTTGTTTAGAAACTTTATCATTATGAACTTAGAGAGGGTGCAGGGGAATAATGATAGTAAATTCTAATAAACTAAACCAATGCATGTTTACAAACCACTAGTTGAACTTTAATGAACACCTAAAAAAATTATCGCAATGTTTGAATTTCAACTTTCATCGTATTAAGCGTTGCATTTGGCTTGTGTATGTTTAACAAACACCATCAATCACCTAAAAGGCTGAACGGAGTCGGATGTAGACCTAGATTATGACACTTTAAAAAAAAGGTATTGTACTAGGTAGTTAGGAAGTAGGTAGAGCTTTTGTAAATCGTCTAAAATACAAAGATTGTGCTAAAAATTGCACGTCATCGTCAAAATTAGGTACCACCTAGATTTATAACTATCTTTATATATGAAGCGAGATAAAAAAAATAAAAATAAACTAGCTCATACCTGCGGTGTTGCCCGATTGAAGTTCGGTAATCGGTAGTATGTACATTATTTTTTCGGATATCATCATCTGCCTAGCCTTTTCCCAACTATGTTGGGGTCGGCTTCCAGTCTAACCAGATGCAGCTGAATATCAGTATTTTACATGGAGCGACTGCCTATCTGACCTCCACAACCCAGTTGGGACTGGGTAATGCGATACCCCTTGGTAAGACTGGTTGTCAGATTTTCGGAACACTGACTACCTGTAACGACTGTCAAAGATCTACAAATGACAGTCGGGACCAACGGCTTAACATGCTTTCCGAGGCACGGAGGAAACTCGGTATGTAACGGGTGGTCACCCATCCACAGACCAACCTAGGCAAGCGCGGCTTAACCTAAAGATCGACCCGGGCGGCTGCTATTATTTAGCCACGAGCTCACAAATAACTTCTTCCGCTCTGGGCGGAGCGGGAGGGAGTGTCAAACTATTACTAATTAAAACCCATCCATATTCCAATTTTTGCCTCTTTCGCAACCCCGAAGCACGTTAGTACGTACTATCGGCATAAAAAGTATCCTATGCTAATCCAAGCTAAAAACGGTGTGCCAAATTTCATTTAAGTCCGTTCGGTAGTTTTAGCATGAAAGAGTGAAACATACAGATGTCCAGACATCTTCACGAACTTTCACATTTGTAATAATGGTAGGAATTATGACAAACCAGATTACTTTTTATCGTCGAATACATAAAAAAGAGTTTGTCCATTGACATTAAGTACTTGAAAAGTAGAGCTTACTTCTAAAATTAAACGATTTTTTTTCACTGAGTGCCAGAATTTTTATCCCGTCCCTTCCATTTAGAAAATAATTTCCAATTTTTTTTATAAATACAACTGGAGCATAAAATGTTTAAATGTCAGAGAAGTTATTCTCTGACATTTAAACATTTTATTGTAATGTCACCCATTTAGTAATAAACTCAGGTGTAAGTAACATTTTAAAATGTTTTCAAACTTCCCAAGTAAAGGGTACGTACCTAAGTGCTATTTTTGTTATTGGGAATAGTCGATACCTTTTTAATGGACATCGAGGGACAAAATATATGATGGAAACCTTACTAATATTATAAAAGCGAAAGTGAGTTTGTTTGTTACGTCTTCACGCCTAAATGGCTAAACGGATTTTGATGAATTTTGAGATAGTTGGGACTTTGCAGACGGAAATGGCAATTTTTTTAAAGTGAGTAAAAGGGGGAGAAAGAGGGAAGAAAAGGGGAGAGAAAGATATTTTTTTTCGATCATCACGCGGTTTACAGTTAGCGTTAGCCCAAAGTAACTGAGCCACGCGGACGAAGTCGCGGGCAGAAGTTAGTAAAATATAACTTCCAGACCACTGAACAACTGCCTGTTACAACTGCTAAAGATCTACAAATGGTAGCCGGGACTGACGGATTAATGTGCTTTCCGAGGCATGGAGGAAAATCGGTAATTAATCGGTGGTCACCCATCCTCGGACCGACCTACACAAGCGTTGCTTAACCTGAATATCAACGCGTGCGGCAGATATTATTCAGTAACGAGCTCCAATATCAAATTAAGATAACAGCTGAAGTGTCGGCTTGTTTGATAGTAGGCGCCTATACCTAATCAATATCAAGTTATTGTATGTGTGAAACGTATAAAATTCGATATAATGGAATCAGATAGGTTTAATTAATTTCAGAGCTCATATACTATAAGTGTGCCTGTATCGATAATAATTGGGTTATTATCTACTATTATTAATACTTCACCAAATATATTATTATACAAATAACTTGGCATAGATGAAATCATATACAGTATGTTAGTTTAAACGAGGGACATATTCAAACCCACAATAGTGCATACTTACATGATACTAATAAAAATATGAACAAAAAAAAAACACTAATAAATAAAAGACAGAACCATACCAAAAATTTCGCATAAGTCTCGCAACGTGTATATGTATACCCTTGCGCTAGCGATTTAATACTATCGCAGAACATGTGTGCATGTCAATGACCTTTAGGTAAAATCCATTTTCCCTCCCTGGCTTAGGACGCCTTTTCGGTAGAATCGGCGCGTAGGTATTTTGCCGCGTGATTTACTTCACTGTTTACAAGTTTACTACTCTCGCGCTCAGTGTTCATGAATAGTGTATTTTATTGGACAATTACGTCAGAAATTAAGGTTATAGGTTTTTTACATATTTGGGACGAGAATCGAATACTGAATACCCTCCCTCAATAAGTCCCTCGTTTAACCTGAAAAGAAGAAAGAAAGAAAGAAACGTTGTCATGTTTTTGCCGGGAGAACGAGACATTACGACAAAGGCACAAGATGGAAAGAGATAAATATTAGATTGTCAACGCCACAGTTGTTCTTTAGGTTAATGACCTTTCGTATCGCTTCTCGTTGGCCGTACTTTAGATATAAAAGCAAAGCGTTCCAAAACCAGATTTTTTGGTCAAAACCACTTTAAACAAAAAAAAATAGTGACTAGCTCCAGCTTTGCACGCGTGCCATGAAGATGATGAAGATACTAATATAATACAAATAAACCTTCCGCTTTAGTCACTCTATCTATTGCTGAAAACTCAGTAAAATCCGTTGAGTGGTTTAAAAAATCTAAGCTAACAGACAACAGAAGTGACTTCATTTTATATTACGTAAATATATTTGACCATAACTGCCAGCATTTGAGGTTGCAACGTTGTGACCGTGGGATCTGAGTGCTAGAGGATTTATCAAAATGCTTCTTGTGACCCAAGAGCTTTTAATTCCGGGGTTGTTCTAAAGTAATACCGCGGCCCCGGAACATACCGCGGCCCCGGAACATACCGCGGCCCCGGAACATACCGCGGCCCCGGAACATAAAGGGCAAAAGAAGGAAGATGAGTGGGTTTTAATCAGTAACGTCTGACACTCCCCCACGCCCACTACAGGGGAAGTTATTTGATGATTTCCCATCCGCAAAAAATAAATATAAAGCAAGGCAACGCCACACATCTCTTGGGCACATTACCTGCTAACAACTACTTTTTATATTTTGTTGTGAGTTAAATTTAGTTATAGTTAAGTTCTTTTATTTAACTGTAATATTTTATCAAGTTAGTTTATCTATGTAAAATCAATATTAAAAAAAAGCAATATTATTGAATTTTACTAAACAAATGTTTACCAAACTCGCTCCTGTACATGTATTTATTTGTTACACCAACAGCAATACATACTAAAACTTAAAAGAAACTACGCAATAATATAAAAGTGCTGGTATGTATGCCTAATACAGGTTAATACGCAGCATTCACCATAGTGACAACAAAAAGTTTACAAATAAAATAACACTCTAAAATGAACATAAAAATGAATGAAATATTGTGAAAATTAACTTTAAAAAATGATGATATGAATATAAAATAACTTTTTCGTACCACTTGCTCAAAAAAGTGACATTCTATGCCACAAAAAGCGAACATAACAATAGTCATTTTTAATCTGTTAAAAACAGGGAAAGAAAATTGTACTGAATTTCATTCATGCTCTAGGGGGAGAATGTGATTTAAATTTGGAATAGGTACTTACCGTTTATACTGAACTACATCTGTGTTTACACCATTGAGTTTTTACATAAAGCATTATACATCTTTTTGGAAAAGGAATACGCATTTATTATGCAGTTATGATTATTAAATAAAATTACGAAAACCGACGAGGCCGTATTCAGAGCTTGATGCCTTTGCTTTTCCGACAAAAAATATTGGTCTTGGAATTTGTCGTATTTTTGTTATCTTCACATACATTAACGTTAAGTTTATTTTAATTTATTTTTATAAATAAGTTAATGTTCTAAAAATACGTTGCGATGCTAAATTAAAGCGACAGTGACAGTGAATTGTCGGATTCCATCAGTGCAAATGCTGCCGCAATTATACTCATCAACAATAAATGTACCAAACAAAAATGTAACTCTCTCTATCAATAATTAGACCAATGTTTCGAATGTTTACTTTTACTTTTAATTGTCATTATTTTTTATAAATGCTTATCTCATATTATTACTGTGTTAATTTTTTCGCAAAATGGTACGAAAAGTAGAGTATTTTCCTCGGTGATAAAGCTGTCTTAGTCTTGGGTGAACTTAAATCTCTCGCTACACTCAGGACTCGTCTTAAATCCCTCGCTTCGCTCGTGATTTAAGTTTTTAACACCCTCGCTACGCTCGGGAGTAAACCTCGAGTCCTTCGTTACGCTCGCGATGTAAATCGTCACCCGCGACAGAAGACACTGCTTTATCCCCTTGGTTAATAATCTACTAAATAATGAAATATTATGACGCGAATTTGAAATATGTATTAATAGAATGTGATATAAATAAAATTAAAAGCAGAAATTAAATGTAAATAAATTGTTTGTTTGTTTACATTTAATACATAAATAATTTTCAACCGATGCAATGTAAATAATGATGTAATGTGCAATGGACACGCCAATATATGGCGTTCGTCGAAAAATACGCGTCTATGGATGCGCTACCTGATAGCGTCTCAGATGACATAATTTTAGTAACGATTTACTACTATAAAAGACTACTCCTTGCCTATTTGCTCTAGTACAACGACTACAGATTAAAAAAATAATTGAGCACCAAATAACTCATCATGTACGAGCCAATAATGCTCGTACAGCAAATAAACGTCATATTAAATACCTTCGTAAACATTATACTTCAGTCGTAACTAAATAGCCGTCACGCGCTAAGGTGTCAATAATATAATCGTATAATATACGTAATGTGCGACTCAGACCCTCAAGCTTGTGCGTAGACAGCAACTTGTATTTACTCCTTTGTAGTAAATAAACCATTAATGAGTAGTGTTTGTGGAGTATCATTTATCACACCTGCAATCAACTACCTGGAGTATCGTCAACGGCGAGAACCCCAACATCTTTTGGTCCTTCGAGATATATTGAACCTTCCGGCCCTTCGAGAAATTGGAACCTTCTGGGTCTTCAAGATTTCGTAGCACCGGAGCGGCGAAGATAACGTCGACTGCTACCAATGGCGGAAGAAGAATACCAACAGTTTGCGGAGCTTCTCCAGAAGCAGCAAAGCAGCTATGAGAACATCAAAGCTCTGCAAAGTAACTACAAAAAGGATTCAGGGAGTAGAAAAACCCTAGAATACTTAAACAAACGCATCGTAGCGTTACAATCCCTCTGGGATGAATTTTTAACAAATCATGAGTTCTTGAAGAAGTTTGAATCTGTAAAAAAGGACCATGATTACTTTAAGGCGGACATTTTTGACATAACAAGGAGAATGTTCGACGAAACTAAAATGTCGATGACTCAACGAAGAAAAGAGTTGTTAGAGGCACCTGGATTCTCGGGGACTCCGAAACTGAAAATACCAGAAACTAGCGGAACACCGAAGTTCGATATAGAAGGTGTAACGAAATCTGCAGGAGATGATGCGGACAAGCATTTATCATTGCTGTTACGAAATCAGATGTGCAACTTCAATGCCTTAAAGCGAGCAGTTTCGAAAGCCAACGCGAAAGACCTGAAAGAAAAGTGGCAACTCCAAGATCAACTGAAGACCATACAGGCTAAGTGGGAATCTATCGACAGGATCCATTGGGAGTTAAGTTACCTACTGGACGGAGACGACGATGATTATGAATCCAAATTCGAGTATTGGGAGCAAGTCTACGACCAGCTGAAAGAAGAGTTGAATAGAAAGATCTTTGAGACTTCATACTACGAAAATTCAACACCGCGAATGGAATTGCCAGAGTTCAACGGAGCTTACAACAACTGGGTCTCGTTTAGAGATTTATTCCATGAGATGATCCACAAAAATCCAACGTTGAATAAAACGCAGAAGATGAAGTTTCTGAAATCGAAGTTGAAGGGAGAAGCAGAAAAGTTGATTAAACATCTTTCGGTGAGTGCTGAGAACTATGACTCATGCCTGGAAATTATTGAGCATCGCTACAACAACAAGCGACTACTTTTCACATCGTATCTTGATACGCTTCTCGAACAACCAGCTATCGATAAACCAACTTCGGCAAACCTGAAAAGACTGCACGATACTACGAAGGAGTGTTTAAATGCACTGGGAAACATTGAGATCAATATTCCAGTATGGGGTCCATTTATCGCGCATTCACTGTCTTCAAAGCTGGATGACATCACTCACAGTGACTACATAGAAAGTATGAAGCACCCAAGAGAGTTACCAGACTTAGATGAACTTATGGACTTCCTGGAAATGAGATTTATGACATTGGAGACAGCTAGAAACAAGAAAGGTAGTCAGAAGCAAAATAATTCAGCATATAACAACCTATATAAAAATAATAAGTCAACGACCTTTAAAGACGCAGAAAAGTCGACCAAAACATATCATACTTCACTGCGAAAATGCCCTCTTTGCAGTAATGAACATGCACTGAGGCAGTGTTCGACATTCTTAGGCATGGATGTCGCAACGCGCAATCAAACTGTAAACAAACTTAATACTTGCAAAATCTGTTTGTTTAGTCACGGCGGAAAATGCAAATTTGCGAATAAAAGATGCCGCACGTGTAACAATAAACATAACTCTCTTCTTCATGACGATAATCTAAAAGGGCTAAGAGCAAAGCCAGTCATCCCTGCGGTGACTGAGTTAACCTCGAATCACGTAAACGGCGATCAAGAGATTCTCTTGACGACACTTCAGATTAAGATCAAAAATAAGGAGGGAGAATATGTCATCCTTCGGGCGTTACTGGACCAAGGCTCTCAAGTGACCTTAATCACAGAAAATGCAGCTCAAAGATTGAACCTTCCCCGAAACAAAACTAATGCCACTGTCACGGGTGTCGGAACTATAATGGGCGCGAGTAAAGGATTAATTCAACTGGAATGTAAATCTATACATTCAGATTATACATTCCAGACCGAAGCATTGGTCATGCGTAAACTTATTAGTAACTTACCAAACTCTACTATTAACACGGAGAATTGGACACATCTAGATAACATCAAATTGGCAGACCCTGACTTCAACATCTCCGGCCCTATCGATTTATTGCTAGGAGCTGATATTTACTCCGCTGTAATCCTAGAAGGAGTACTAAAATATAGTCCAAACACACCAGTGGCACAACAAACAAAGTTGGGCTGGATATTGTGCGGGGGGGCTACGAAGCAGTTTAACTGTCTTGTCACCCTAACAGAGATAGACGATCTGACAAGATTCTGGGAGACTGAAGAAATTCCTCCGGAACCTGAGTCTACGACAAACGATGAGTACTGTGAGAAATACTACACAGAAACTACACTGCGATCCAGCGAAGGGCGGTACGTCGTAAAAATGCCAATAAAAGCTAATTACGAACAAAACCTCGGCAGTTCAAAATCACAAGCCATCGCGCAATTTCTTCAATTAGAAAAGAAAATGACGAGACAAGAACACTTCGCTAAGCAGTATAAACAGTTCATAAGCGACTACATCGAATTAGGTCACATGAGACCAGTGAGAGAATCCGAGAGCCAGCCACAAGCCTACCTACCACACCACGGCGTGCTAAGGGAGAGCTCAACAACAACGAAACTACGAGCTGTTTTTAACGCATCAGCAAAAACAGACTCTGGCTATAGTCTAAACGACTTGATGGAAAAAGGACCTAACTTACAAAAGGACATATTATCTCTGATCATCAAGTGGCGGAGCTATAAATATGTTCTTACGGCGGACATAGAGAAAATGTACCGTCAAATCCTTATCCATGAAGATCAACAATCTCTCCAAAAAATAATTTGGAGAGATTCCGTAAAGGAACCTCTTAGAGAGATGCAACTGTGCACCCTAACCTACGGTACCAAGGCAGCACCATTCATTGCAATGCGCACTCTCCAGCAACTAGGCAAGGACGAAGGCAACGCATTCCCCTTAGCCCTAAAGTCGCTACAAAATGATTTCTATATGGATGACGTCATAACGGGTCAACATACCATAGAAATGACAAGATTATTGCAAAAGGAGCTCTACGAGTTACTGAAGCGAGGTGGATTCATTTTACGAAAATGGGCCACTAACGAACCCTCTATTCTTGAAGAAATACAAGAGAAAGAGAGAAGTCACACGAATAATTTTAATTTTAAACAGCAAGAATTTAGCAAAACTCTGGGTCTTGCATGGGATGACGTAAGCGATACATTCCATTTCAATTACGAAGAGCCTAGCAACAGTAAAAATGCACCATATACAAAACGCAGGCTACTATCGGAAATTAGCAAGATCTACGATCCACTCGGCTGGCTAGCTCCAATGACAATCCAAGCTAAGCTGATTTTCCAAAAACTATGGAGTGAACATTTCCAACATATTGGCTGGGATGACAATGTTCCTGACAGTATCCAAAAGGAGTGGATAAAAATCAAATCGGAATTGCCGAATATTAAAAACATCAGTTTACCTAGATGGATAAAATATGAAAATAACGGAACGATCGAATTGCAAGCATTCTGCGACGCAAGCGAGCAAGCCTACGCATGCGTCGTCTACAGCCGTACGATGTCGCCAAGCGGTGAATACCAAACGGTTTTGATCGCAGCTAAAACCAAAGTAGCGCCAATGAAAAGGAAAATTACAATACCAAAGTTGGAGTTATGCGCAGCAGTTTTACTAGCGAAACTTATAGAGAAGACAGCCAGGGTACTGACAGACTACGATCTGAAGGTTTCCTGCTGGACCGACTCGAAAGTAGTTTTAGCATGGCTCCAAGGAGTTCATGCTAAATACGAGAAATTCGTATCGAACAGAGCTAAGCAAATAGTAAACATCGTTCCTGCAATAAACTGGGGTTACGTAAAGACCAATGAAAACCCCGCCGACTGCGCAACAAGGGGACTATCACCATCGAAGCTGATTAATTTTGCTCTCTGGTGGGAAGGACCTCAATGGCTAAAGAATCAAGAGAAAGAAGCCACTGCAGCATCTGAAACATTTTCTACGAAAGAAGGTGTCGTAATAAACTGTTACACAAATGTGAATACAGAACCCGCAACGATTACAAATGTATTAATTCATTCATTACTTGTGCGACATAGCAACTTAGATCGCATTACAAGAATACTTGCTTGGGTCATCCGGTTCGTCGAGTCGACGCAAAACAAAAGGAGGTCGAATGAGTGCAATGAACTAAAGTTGAAGGAAATAAATAACGCATTATGGATTATTATAAAATCAGTACAAGAAGATCATTTTAAAAGTGAAATAGAATCTCTCCGTAAAAGCGAAAAACTTCCTAACAAGAGCGCCATTCTGAAACTCAACCCGTTTTTGGACTCGGTCGGGATCCTACACGTCGGAGGTCGTCTCGAACATTCAGACTTGCCAATAGAAGCCAAACACGCCATTCTCATCCCGGGAGAAGGCAGACTCACTCAACTGATAGTAGAAAGTGCGCATCAGCACACGCTACACGGTGGAGCAAGACTAACGCTAGCTCACACTAGGAGCAAGTACTGGATCATAAGCGGCAATAGAACTGTCAAGAAGATATTGCGACAGTGCGTCCGGTGTCGTCGTTACACAACAGCTCGGACTGAGCAGCTGATGGGGAACCTACCAAAAGAAAGGATCACTCCGTCAAGACCATTCTTACATTGTGGCATTGACTTCACAGGGCATGTGGATGTGAAGATGAACAAAGGCCGCGGAATCAAGACCTGTAAAGGTTATATCGCCATATTCATATGTATGTGCACCAAAGCTGTACATATTGAGCTGGTTTCGGATCTATCTACACAAACTTTTATCGCAGCACTGAAGAGATTGTGCGCAAGAAGAGGAACTCCGAAACATATTTATTCCGACAATGGTACCAACTTTGTCGGCGCTGCAAAAGTATTAAAAGAAGAATTCCTGTTATATAGAACAATGCTATCTTCAGAGTTCTTTAAAGAGGTCAACAACCTGCAAATCGAGTGGCATTTCAACGCTCCATCTTGGCCGTCAGCTGGAGGCTTATGGGAAGCCGCCGTACGCTCAATGAAGTCTCACTTGAAACGAGTAATTGGTCAACAGAAGCTGACATACGAACAATTTGCGACGCTTCTTACTCAAATCGAGGCGTGCTTAAACAGCAGACCACTGAGCCCGTTGTCTGAAGACGTGGAAGACCTGGCCTATCTCACCCCGGGTCATTTTCTTACGGGAGGTCCAATGCTGTCACTACCAATGAATGAAACTGAAAACTGGAAATCTATAGATATCAGGGACAATTGGAAACTTAGCGAACTGATGCGTCGACACTACTGGGATCGTTGGTCAAAAGAGTATCTTCATCTACTACAAAATCGAAACAAATGGCAAAAGACAAAGGAGAACTTGCAAAGGGGGCAACTAGTACTCGTGAAGGAAAATAACCTGCCTCCAGGAAAGTGGGCTATGGGTCGTATCATAGAATTACACCCCGGCACCGATGACCTAGTCCGAGTCGTCACGCTGAAGACGCAAAGTGGGGTTCTTAAAAGACCTATAAGTAAACTGGCACCGCTACCTATAAACGAAGTATGCGAGACTACTGAACCACCGGAATTGAGTCCTGAACCTGAAACCTGCAAAAGGAGCAAACGAGTTAGGAAAACCAAGAAGGTTAACTGCTTGTTGATGATGTTACTTGTAGCATTCGCAACGCTACCTTTTGGCCTACCTATGCCCATGGAACATTTTAAAACGACTCGATTGACTGATAACCAACCTATTTACTTTGACCCTATCGGAAATATTCAACTTATTCACGATGAATGGAAGCTTCTGGTATTCTACAACCTAACTACATTCTGGCAGAGTACAGCAAAGGTGGACAAATTCGTCAAACAGTTGGGTCAAATATGTGACACAATGCCTCACGAGCCATGTCACTCCACGATACATCAGCTAAAGTTCGAAATGGACCAGCTGAACGAATACAATAACTTGTTACTGTCTCAACATCAGCAACGAAGACGTCGCGGCTACATTAACGGCGTAGGAAACATCGCACGAGCTCTCTTTGGTATCCTGGATAACGATTTTGCTGAAAAATACGCTCAAGACATACAAAAAATCCAGACGAACGAGCAATATTTATTACAGCTGATACGGAATCAAACGCTTATTATCGAGGCAGAAAACAATGTTATAAAGAAAAATGAAGACTTCGTAAAAACACAACTGCAAACGATACAACAATTTATGGACGAAACGAGAAACAATACAGCAGTACTAGAAAACAGATTTCAAGTTATGAAAACCATGAATGACGTTAACGCTGGAGCGCTGACTGCCAGTTTACTCTTGTCCGTACTAAGAAGAAATCAAAAGATGCTCCTGGATGCAATGACGGACGTCTACAGAGGACACCTCGATGTGAATCTATTCACTCCTGAACAACTGTCGGAGCAGCTCAATTTCATAGCCGACGTTATATCAAAACGATTAACGTTACCGATTAAAGACAGCAATGAAGAAAACATACGGGACATCTACAAACTTATTTACGTCAAAGCTCGACTTACCGAAAAATACCTGCTATTTGAACTTCATATCCCGTTACTAAGTGACGACGAGTATACGTTGTATCGCAACATACCTATACCTAGACAACACACATCGAACCAATGTCAGGCGATAGCGATAACAACAAAGTATATTGGAGTGAACTACGTTAAGAACACCTATATACAAATGGAAGAGGTGGATCTTGGTCAATGTACAACGATGACTGCTGACAGCTACATTTGTCACGCCTATACGCCGATTCGCAACTTACATGGGACCTCAGCGTCCTGCGAGGCCAAACTGCTGAGTCAAACTGGAAACATCACCTGTGATTGGAGGCTACAACAATGCTCTGACCAATGGAGAAAGTTACAGAGACCGAACATATGGCTGTATAATTGCATAAAGGAATGTGCAACCCATATAGTATGCGAGAATCGAATTACAACGACCATGTTTACCAAGGCGGGGCTCCTTGCCCTGGGTCAGGACTGTGTAATTCAACACGACGACGCGACAATATACTCACATAACGTGTTCACTAGCAAGGCAAAAATTGGACTGACTTTGGAAGTACCGACTATTGACTCTCCAAATGATATGTGGTATACGTACAAAAACACTGCGATTGTACTACATAAACTCAATCTATCTGAGGAACACCGGTCTTTAGATTACCAGATAAATGAACAGAAGGGACGGGAGAGCCTACCTAACGAATTGTCCGTCCATGACGTCGGCAACTACACCATAAGCAGTTTGCTGGTGGGAGGAATTGTCGTCACAATGGTGATATGGGGAGTTAGAAAATATGCACCCTCATGCCAGAAAGGCAAGACGCCCATAGCAAAAGAAAATATAGAACTAGAGGAGATCCCCACCCATGCTACGGTAGGAGGTCGACGTTCAAGGAACCCTCGTCAACAACCAACAATGGAATCAAGTTTCCGATTATGAGTTATTAATTATATCAGTGATTGAACTTTTGCTTATAGTGCTTTGCTTAGACATTTTTATTGTAACATTTGTAGTGTAACACAAGTTTGGCGATCTGGGTACGCATAATCTTTCCCTCGGGAGCATGTACGAGCCAATAATGCTCGTACAGCAAATAAACGTCATATTAAATACCTTCGTAAACATTATACTTCAGTCGTAACTAAATAGCCGTCACGCGCTAAGGTGTCAATAATATAATCGTATAATATACGTAATGTGCGACTCAGACCCTCAAGCTTGTGCGTAGACAGCAACTTGTATTTACTCCTTTGTAGTAAATAAACCATTAATGAGTAGTGTTTGTGGAGTATCATTTATCACACCTGCAATCAACTACCTGGAGTATCGTCAACGGCGAGAACCCCAACACATCAAGCGAATGGAACGCGCCAAAATTTGAAACAAGCTTGTCAATTCAATGTCAGTAGGCGCTCAGCCACGAGTTCCACGAGTTATTATCAAAGAGTGTTCAGTGTCGTCATTTCTATGTCACAACACCAGAGGCCACTAAAATCACATGGAACGCTTTATTAGCTTTCATGAGGATTAAGGACCACCTCCGCTATCTACAGTAGATTAATATGGCCCCCTTAATATGTCGATAAGAGTTCGTTAGGTTTTGTGTTTATTGAATAAGCTTGCGTTGGAAAATTAGCACCCTTGTGGTCAGTGATGACGTGACCTTCACTGGGTAAGCATGACAGCTTCAAATGTACATGCAAGACTTCAAGATTCATGCAAAACCGAGTTGTTCCGTAGAGTCAAAATTGCACATAGCGTAAGAGCAATTCATAGATACGTAATATTACAATATTACTTACGGGATATATTTCGTGATTTCATATATTTCGACGCTATTGCCACACTACTAGACCTCGTATAAGTCACGACAACCACACTCACAATTTATTTGAAACCTTATATAGGGAGCGACTGTTATTTTTTTCCGTATGGGAACACATTAAATAACTTCTCTCTGGGCGGAGCGGAAGGGAGTGTGAGACCGTTGCTGACCTTCCCATATTCCTTCTTTAGCCCTTTGTGATGCCAGTGCCGCGGTATCTCTGTCGAACAACCCGCAACCCCAGCAGGGGCGCTTGATCTTTGCTATTCCCCAGACAAACTCATTCACAGGTGATTTTAAAACCTTTGGCCTGACCAAAAATAGGTCGCCCCCGCAGACTAGGTTGCCTCTAATCTATTCATGATAGCCATTATAAACGATAAAAGGATTATTATTATCAGACTAATTTACCAGCTCTTTTTAGATTGTCCAGTAGCAGATGATCCAAATAATCAGAGGTTCCCTTGATTGATTGAGCAGATGGTTTCCCCAAAACCCAATTTAGGTGAATTTTACAGCAAGTAGGTAAGGAGAAAAGTTTTCTACTTTGACGAAGTTTCGTTGTCAATATAATAATATTCAATCAAAAAAGGGGTAAATGATTTATATGAAAACCGAACACCCACATCGATAAAATATCTCTGGCAACGACAAAAAATAAAATGGCGGTTAGGTGAATAACATACAAACCTGCTAATGAAAGAATTTTGGGAGACAGGGAGCGAATTGAAGGCAGGCAGATAGATTGCAGTAATTTGCTACCAGAACCCGAAACCACTTATGGTTCAACGCATATTTCTTTTAGACACCTTATTCACGTATCAGTAATGAATTACCAATGCTTGGCACAAACAATAACCGCATTCGGTACGACACTGTACATCGTCTTTACCTACATTTGAAAACCGGGCAAGTTCCAATTTTGACTTTTTCGATTCATAATATGTACTTTCAAAAGTTTATCTTAGACATCACCACCATCATAGAAAACCTGGACTTATTTTATTTTATTTTATTACTTTTAAGAAAACTTACAGCTAAAACAGTTCAATAGTCAGATACAATATGAAAACGAAGGCCAATTACAAGTTTCCACTTACAAAACATAATTAATATAAGTCTGAAATTCTTCTCTGTATGAGAAGAGGCCGTTACCCAGCAGTGGGACAGTTATAGGCTGATATTATTATTTCTTGATTTTAAAAACAATTCATAACTTAATAACAAAAACTTTATAGTCCCTTTTTAGTTAAAAAGGGACTATAAGTAAAGGCTTAAACTGAGTATAACCTACAGATGTAAAAGCGTCAAAATAAGCATTTGCATTGCTGTCATCCAGAAACTTGCCTAATCCTTAATAAAGTTCAACTAAAATAAACAGACAATAACTTTAAATTAAGCCACGATTGACAAAGAATAAATAGAGACACAATCAAACATTTGTACAACTGTTTAAACAGTCAACAATAATCACAGCAGATTTATCGTTTAAACTGAACAGTTAGCCGACACAGTTGAAATAAACAAAGCGTTGTCGGAATTTAATTTACAAAGTTATTATTAAACACAAATCTACAAACAAACTTCGGTTTGCTGACCTATAATTAGGAATTGTCTATCGTTAGGTTCTGGTTAGAGCTGGTTCACATTAGGTCGGACCGACAGTTTGCCGTTCACCGACTGCCGGGTGTTGCTGTTCACACTAGACGCCGCCGACCCGACCTAATGTGAATATAACTGTCGGTACGGTCGTTTTACTGCCCGGCCTGGGTCGTCACAAAACAGTTGTGAGTTGGCTTTCGTATAGGATGGACAGTAAACTCCTGTCTTCCAAAAGAGAAATCAAATCTTCTACATTAATTTCGCCCTCCATATTGAAACGTGTCTTTTCCGCATACACGTCGACGAAACTGCTTGCGCAAGTGCCGAGAGCGGGGTAAGGGCGGGTGGGAGTTTGGCAGGCGGGTGTCGCGCCGACAAATGTGAACGGCGCCATACTTGCTAGTACGCCAATATTATGTCCGATCCGACAGAAATCGTGGCTGGACGTACGGTAATTGTGTCGGCTCCGACAGTTTGATCGGGTCGCCCTAATGTGAACGGCGCTATTGACATACATACGCCAATATGGATCCGACACGTTTGTCAGGCCGGTAAAACTGTCGGTCCGACCTAATGTGAACCAGCTCTTAGAGATTTGCGCAATGTGAGGAATGTGGTATTCGTGAAGGTAACACGAAATCTTACAAAGGTAGAAAGTTGGTGTTAAACAATGAAAACAGTTCGTGACTGAATAATAGCAGCCGCTCGGGTCGATCTTTAGGTTAAGCCGCGCTTGCCTAGGTTGGTCTGTGGATGGGTGACCACCACTTACATACCGAGTTTCCTCCGTGCGTCGGAAAGCACGTTAAGCTGTTGGTCCCGGCTGTCAATTGTAGATCTTTGACAGTCGTTACAGGTAGTCAGTGGTCTCTTAAGTCTGACAACCAGTCTTACCAATGGGTATAGTATTACCCAGTACTAAGTGGGTTGTGGAGGTCAAATAAACAGTCGCTCCATGTAAAATACTTATTTTCAGCTGCATCCGGTAAGACTGGAAGCCGACCCCAAAATAGTTGGGAAAAGGCTAAGCAGATGACTGTCTCAGTAAACAGTTGAGCGTGGTCATACATAAAAAAATATAAATATACATGTCGAATTGAGAACTTCCTCCTTTTTCTCGTCGGTTAACAAAAAACTAACGTAAACATTTGACGCGACAAAAGTAACATTCATTTATAATTTTTATTTTATTAGTATGTATTTTTATTCTATTTTGATATGATTATGTTTGATTAAGGTTGAGCTTAATTTATTATTTTTACACTATCGCGTCACTGTGCTACGTCTCTTATCAATCTGTCCTATCGCAGGTCTGCTGGAAAAGATTTCTAAATAACCAATAATGAATGTTTTAAATTAACTAGCTGGCACCCGCGGCTTCACCCACGTGATGATCAAAAAAAAGTATCCTATGTGTTATTCCAGACTGTAATCTAACTCTGTGCCAAATTTCAACAAGATCCGTTCAGCCGTTTTGACGTGAAAGAGTAACAAACATCCATACATTCATCTATCCACACAAATCAACAATACAATCTATCCATCGTAGACCTCATCTGTCGCTTACCATCAGGCGAGATCGAGGTCAAGAGTGAGTTCATTCTTAATAAAAAAAAAAAAAAAAAACAACATTTATAATATTAGTAGGATGAGCGGTACCTTTGTGCTCTTCTGTCTGTAATTTTCCAAAATATGTGTTTTGCGTGGATATAAATAATAATTCAGCTGCATCCGGTTAGACTGGAAGCCGGCCTTAACGTGGTTGGAAAACGGCTTCGGAAATGATGGTGATTTTACCAGACAAAAACAAATAATTATCTTTTACCAAAAAGTTTTTGACGTCATTTTCATTAATTAAGTTCTTCTTTTAACAGTTCCTAAGTGATATCTTATCTTACTTTCTCATGTTTTGCACTATATTCGCCTTAAAAGTTTAATATAAATTTAATATTAATACTAACATAAACTTCTGTAGTTATAATAGGTTTTTATATTTACAATATTCGCCGCCCTATTTTTTGTATACCCAACAATTCCCTGACCCACTTGCACTCAATAACAAGATTTCCAAACAGTAAATAAATATCAGACTCACATAAAAACTGTCATTATAGACATAAATCAAATACACAAACATCCAGATAGTAATCTGTGAGCTATATATCAATAACAGATAGTCTCGATCCGGGAATTGAACGCGTTCCCTAACGTAAATCGGAATGTCATAGGGTTGTATTTGGATTGATCTTTAGGTATCCACACAACTTTTTTATTTGTTTTGACTAATAAAAAATAAACAAAATTACCTATACCTATGTACAAAACATTTAAATCTGACATGACGACACGGTTGGCGCAGTGGCTGAGCGATCGACTGCTGCGCTGCGTGTCGCGGGCCCGATTCCAGCTCGGAACAAATATTTGTATGGCCTACAGATAGTTGTTCCGGGTTTGTGTATGTGAGTTTAAATGTTTGTAAACGCACCCACGATACAGGAGAAATTCAGATTCAGATTTTTGTATTTGTGTAGATAATAGAAGTCAACATACACAAGTTGCCGTGTCGACTGCGTGTTCGTATTCCACGCGTGCCTCATAGAGATGTCACCCTGGCAGAGTCTCTAACAGGCATATCTGCTTTAGATAGGCCTGTTAGAGACTCTGCCAGGGTTGCGGGTTGTTCGAAAGAGATACCACGACCTCGGAACACAAAGGACATAAGAAGGAACAATATTAATTCTTACTAATATTATAAAAGCGAAAGTGAGTTTGTTTGTTACGTCATCACGCCTTATTGGCTAAACCGATTTTAATGAATTTTAAGTTGGGACCCTGGAGACGGATATAGGCTTATTTAAAAAAAATATTAAATGAAGGAGAAAGAGGGATGAAAAGGGAAAACTTAGCTTTTCTATTACAATCAATAAGGCGCTAGGGCAAAAACTACAGGTAACTGGTACCTGCAAATCAGGAAAGGGGAACTGTGTTACCCCGAATTTAACGCGAGCAAAACCGCGGGCAAAAGCTTTCTCAGTAAACTTCGGAAATTAGAACAAAATAGGTTGTTTGGATTGAAAAACATAACGAAATAGCCTTTTCGTACCACTTGCTCAAAAAAGTGACATTCAATGCCACAAAAAGCGAACATAACAATAGTCATTTTTAATCTGTTAAAAACAGGGAAAGAAAATTGTACTGAATTTCATTCATGCTCTAGGGGGAGAATGTGATTTAAATTTGGAATAGGTACTTACCGTTTATACTGAACTACATCTGTGTTTACACCATTGAGTTTTTATATAAAGCATTATACATCTTTTTGGAAAAGGAATACGCATTTATTATGCAGTTATGATTATTAAATAAAATTACGAAAACCGACGAGGCCGTATGAGCTTGATGCCTTTGCTTTTCCGACAAAAAATATTGGTCTTGGAATTTGTCGTATTTTTGTTATCTTCACATACATAAACGTTAAGTTTATTTTAATTTATTTTTATAAATAAGTTAATGTTCTAAAAATACGTTACGATGTTAAATCAAAGCGACAGTGACAGTGAATTATTATTGTCGGATTCAAATCAACTCATCAACAATAAATGTATGTACCAAACAAAAATGTAACTCACTCTATCAATAATTGGACCAATGTTTCGAAAGTTAACTTTTACTTTTAATTGTCATTATTTTTAATAAATGCTTATCTCATATTATTATTGTGTTAATTTTTTCGCAAATGGTACGAAAAGTAAAGTATTTTCCTCGGTGATAAAGCTGTCTTAGTCTTGGGTGAACTTAAATCTCTCGCTACACTCAGGACTCGTCTTAAATCCCTCGCTTCGCTCGTGATTTAAGTTTTTAACACCCTCGCTACGCTCGGGAGTAAACCTCGAGTCCTTCGTTACGCTCGCGATGTAAATCGTCACCCGCGACAGAAGACACTGCTTTATCCCCTTGGTTAATAATCTACTATTATAATTCTGTTAAAATGTCCAAAATATAATTAAATGTCTGACATACTATTATGTCTGGGCATCTGAAATACCGTGAATTTTAATTAGTAAGTTTTAATCTGCTAATCTATTACCAGAGTGCGTAAATTAAATGCCATTACAACTTTGTTGCGAAGCCGCCTGCCGTCAGAAAATATTAATTAGGCAATAACTAGCTTTTCACCACGGATTCCCCTGGGACGAGGTGGTCGGAAATAAAATTATCTCACAAGAACTTACTCATCATCTGATTTTTCCCAACTATCTTTTTTTTAACTTTGTACCTCACTAGGAATTTTTCATGGTTTAAAAATTTTAACATTTAAAGACACACAAACGGTCAGATCCGAAACAACTACCTACCTGTCGGTAACACAAATACCTATTTGTTCTGTGCGGGAATCAAACCCGCGACACGCGGTGCAGAAACCACTCGCTGAACCACCAACCGCGTCGTTAATTTTATTAGATAGGGCTGGCTTCCATTTTTACCAGATACAGCTGAGTATCAGTATTTTACATGGAGCGACTGGTAGCGACTAGTACTAGGTTTTTTTTTTTTTATCGGGTGGGAAATCATCAAATGACTTCCCCTGCTCTGGGCGGAGCGGGGGGGCATGTCAGGCTTGTACTGACTAAAACCTACCCATGTTCCTTCTATTGCCCTTTACGTTCCGGAGCCGCAGTATCTCTTTCGAACAACCCGCAACCCCGGCAGGCGGAGGCTCTGGCAAGCCCCTCTGCTTTGCTGACATCTCTATGAGGCGCGCGTGAAACACGAACGCGCCGTCGATACGGCCTGTCGTCAATTGACGGACGGACGGTGAGCTACCCATTGCTCACCGTCCACAGGCCCGTATCTACGGTGGCCGGGAGTCGTCTCGCGGCGCCCGGCGCCCGGGGCGTCTCCCGCGGCGGCCGGGTTGGTTCGAGGTTCAGTCCCTCAAACGCCCGGCTACCTCTTTTGCTGGCATTACTGCTTCGCAGAAGGTGGTGACCGCTTCCCATTCCCGCTCGCTTCGAACCATAGCCTGAACCAGGGCCGGACGCGAGAGATCGCCGCCGCCGATCGCCTCCACGAGGGCACGGTGGTGCTCCGCCCAAGCTGGGCAGGCCGCCACTGTGTGCTCCACCGTGTCCTCCGGGCGATCGTCACAATGGTGACACCCGGGCACTAGTACTGGGTATTATGGAACCTCTTGATAAAACTATTTGTCGGACTTGCAGGCTTCTAACTACATGTAATGACTGAAAAATACCGACCTTGGCACGCGAAACTTAACTTCAAAGATCGACCCGTGCGCCTGTTATTATTTAGCCACAAATACTGACTACTGGGATAAAAAGTATACTTATCGCAGGCTAGTTACTCATCAAAACAACAATATCGCCAATAATTACATGTGGGATAAAGCTTCGATGAACAGTTACTAATAACATGCCCTAAATTAACAGGAACAAAGTTAAAAATACAAAGATAACATGTTTGTTCGTCAATACTAACAACTTTATGTTGATTGCTGATTTGTTTTAACATGTTCCATAAACATAATGTTTTTGTTTAAAATTCCCTTTTGAGGGGTGTACTATCGGGTCTGTAGACGATAAACAACCAGTAGCTTACCGTCCGTCCGTCTATTGACAACAAGCCGTGTCGATGGCGCATTCGTGTTCCACGCGCGCCTCAAAGAGATGTCAGCAAAGCAGATGTGCCTGCCAGGGTCCCACGCTTGCCGGTTTTGCGGGTTGTTTTAAAAAGATACAGCGGTCCCGGAACATAAAGGGCAAAGGAAGGAATATAGGGTAGGTTTTAGTCAGTAAAAGTCGGACACTCCCCCCGCTACGCCCAGAGCGGGAGAAGTTATAAATGATGATTTGCCATCCGCAAAAAAAAATAAAAAGAGGTATACTATACCAAAACGAATGTCAAATAATCAAATATTAATTAATCGATCACTATAAATCGAACGTCTAAGTATTCGAACGTTCATAATATCGAATGGTTATTAAATCGAACATTCAAAACATCGAATGTTTGTTTGATCGATCAGTGTTCAACGCATCACATATTCATTCTAAGAAAATATCAATACTGAATATCATATTTAAATCTTTAATTGTAATCTTTTTTAGGTACATTAGATAAATTAAATCCTTACTAATATTATAAAAGCGAAAGTGAGTTTGTTTGTTTGTTACGTCTTCACGCCTAAATGGCCAAACCGATTTTGATGAATTGAGAATTTGCGTTCAGAAATAGACTTGTTTTGAGAGAAACTTTATGTATGTTAAAAAAAATATGATACATTTAATTAACTTGAAAATATTATAATTAAAGATTATTTAATTTTTACATTATGATTTATTACTAAACTTTGCGTTTTTCTTATATCCAGTACATTGATATTTCGATAAAATGAATATGCGTTGAACATTCGATCAAACACACATTCGATATTTTAAACACTCGATTGTGTTGACTCGAGTGTGCGAGATGTATTGAATGTTCGATTTAATAACCATTTGATATTATGAACGTTCGCGTAAATTGACGTTCGATCTATAGTGGTCGATCAATAAGTATTCCATTATTTGGCTTTAGATTTGGCATAGTACCTACACCATTGGGTGTCATATAAATAATAACGGGCATTACAGTAGAGTAGATAACATAATAATTTTAAGCAAAAACATTTGGGAAGGTTCTGCGTCTGCAATTTAATTTCTATATAAAATAAATTGGTGTCTATAGAAGAACAACATTTAACATCTTCATGATTTCATCAATATCTTCTGTCATTCAGATATCAATTTAATAAAAAAAAAACAGCAGAAAGTCGATATCCGTAGCGGAAATAACTAAAATCGGAGGCTAGGAAACGAAAATGACAACACGAATCAATTTGATGAAAATTCAGGCTCGTAAACTACTAGGTAATCGCTCAGTTATTTAATTGAAGATTATCCATTCCAAAACGTGAGTCTGAACTTAAAAATAGAAATTTGTGTCTGAACGAAACGCCATTAAAAACTTAATTAATAATACAATAAATAACTTACCTCCTCATGTACTGAAACTTGATCACAATGAATATCAGAAGCGTATTCGCCGACAGCGAAGCAGTCAACACCACCACGTACAGCACAATGATCACCACGTCAGGCCTGTAGAACACGTCCAGGTCTAACTGGGGCACACCCCACACGTCCGTGTCGTTCCACCCCACTTCGAACGTAGTGTTGAAGTTCTTCATACTCATGGTTTCAAATTCACTGTCTCAAGTGTTTGAGTGAGATGTCGCCGCCATCTTGGGAATCTGAAATGGATAAAGAACGGTTACATTGTGTGTCAGAAATTGTTTTATGGTCGTGTCGGGATTTAGGAAAACGATTTTCCGTGTATGGCTGGTGGTTGATGACGTGTGCTGGTATTGATCGTTGTCATACGAAAATCAACGTGAAACTAACAGTGAAAAACTAAAAATATCAGACACCTTGACACGTTAGCAAAAACCGAACGAGTTCTGAATAAAGAATCCAGAAATAAATCTTTTGCGAGAAGCTTAATAACTTTGTTCCATGTACGAAACAAGTATTCTCAATATCATGAAATTACGTCACGTCAGACGAAATTTTTATTTTTCTTCAGAGACGCCTGCCAGGGCCATCGCCTGCTGGGGTTGTTCGAAAGAGATACCGCGGCCCCGGAACGTAAAGGGCGATAGAAGGAACATGGGTGGGTTTTGGTAAGTCTGACACTCCCCCCCGCTCCGCCCAGAGCGAGGGAAGTTAGTGCTAGTTTATATGTGTGATATGTATATGTATATAAGTTATATGTGTTATTATAATTTACCATCCGAAAAAGACCTAATTTTTTACAACAGACTTTTACTTGGATACTAGGCCCGCCTACTTACGTTGTACCTACGTTGACGTTTGGCTGTCTAAAGAAACCTGTCAAGGTCGTATTCACGTGAGAATTTAAGACGAACCACTGCACAGACTGCACTCTTAAAAACAGACGTATATTGGTAATCAATCTTAGTTGTTTATCTATTTCTAACTCTGTGTTGAACGCCGAGTTAAAAATATATTCATGGGAGGTACTGCAAAGTGCACAGGAGAATTTCAACGATTCCTATTTTGAAGTGCACTCGTTTCCGAGTTGGTATGTTTTCGAACAGTCAGGTGGTAATGACAAATATTTTTGAAAATACACTTTTGAAAAGGCCGCTGTTAAACTAACCTGGACATTGCAATTCACAATGCAATGTTAGTTGCCGAACGGAGTTTCCCGATCGGCAAGAGTCAGATGAACGGCGAATATGTGTAATTTTATTGTTTCGGGATCAGCTTTTTGTTCAACGTTTCATAAATACATTTCATACATTTCATCATCATCATGTGCCTAGCCTTTTCCCAACTATGTTGGGGTCGGCTTCCAGTCTAACCGGATGCAGCTGAATATCAGTATTTTACATGGAGCGACTGCCTATCTGACCTCCACAACCCAGTTACTACCCCTTGGTAAGACTGGTTGTCAGACTTTTGGGACAACATAAAACATTTATAATCATATTAAATAATAATGTTCAAAGTAAATATTTTTGCATAAAAATATGTTTATTTCCTTAAAGACTGGTGCCCAAACTGGGCATAAAATAAGGCACTTAAATTTTATGCCCATTTCTGGCACCAAACTCAGTCTACCTGCGTTACGATTCACCATAAACTGAGAATACTGTCGGCTCGATATGTGGAGCCCCAACAAGAGTGTCTGGTACTTCCTCAGCATTATCATTTGAAAACATTTTTGACGGCATGGTTGGCGCAGTGGCTGTGGGCTCGACTGCTGCGCTACGTGTCGCGGGTTCGATTCCCGCAGCGAACAAATATTTGTATGAACTGCAGATAGTTGTTTCGTGTCTGGCTGTTTGAGTTTAAATGTTTGTAAACGCACCCACGATACAGGAGGAAATCCTAGTGTGGGGCAACGTTTTTTAAAAAAAAAAAAATCCTTTACAAGCAGTATACTCGTACCTAAATGGTCAGACCTCGAACAATCGGTATCGAACTAAATTTTGGCACTGAATACGTACAAACGCGCCAAAAGTTCTCATTCAATATATAATAACGGGCTTTGCTTCACATTGCTAAATATGCAAACATTATTACACTTTGTGAAATTGATGGGACTCGATGGAATTCTGCTATTGTTATAGAAGTATTCGTTTTAAGCAAGAGATGTAAACGTTTTATTCTTGTGTTAGGAATTGATGAATGATGGCAATAGATTTGCGCTCATATTTAACTAGTTATGCTTAAGGCGCCTCCCCGACCAAAACGCCGCGCAAGCCGTTTTTGTGGTTGCGGGTTGTTCGAAAGAGATACCGCGGCCTCGGAACGTAAAGGGCAATAGAAGGAACATGGGTGGGTTTTAGTCAGTACAAGTCTGACATGCCCCCCCCCCCCCGCTCTGGCGCAGAGCGGGGGAATTCATTGGATGATTTCCCACCCGAAAAAAAAAACCGCTTTTGTGCAGTTTTCTTGAGCTATCTACTTGTTATTTAAAACGAACTAAAAAAAGACATTAAATTTCTTTATAATCTCTATTTCATTATTGTAGATTTATTTTTTAATTTTATTGAGTAATTATTTAGTAAATCTCCTTACAACAAAACCCCAGACATGAGAAATAATGATCAATAAATGCATCTCCTCGTAAAGTAAACATTGTTTAATTGTGTTACTGACACTAATGGATACACAATTTCATAATGAACATTTTGGTTTTGTACCAACATTTTGGTACAAATATTTTCTCCACAAACCCAAAACTTTATTTTAAATAGATTTTATTCCAAAAAAATGGGCATAATTCACTACTGTTACTCCCGCGCGGCAAAGAGGGAACGAATGTTCAAGGTTTTTTGCTTAGGGTACGGCCTTAACTTTCGTGTGGAGGGCCCCTATTGGGGGGCGGGGGGTATTGCCATCAACCGTGAGAAACCCTGATTCTGTAGCTGCTATTGAGAAATACTTTCTACAAAATCCCAATAATAACACATGCTGAACAAACCAAGGATGATGATGGTAATGTTATGTTTATGATATTAATATATCATTAACTCAAACTCAAACTCAAAGCATTTATTTCAATTAGACCATTACAGGTACTTTTGAATGTCATAAAAACAAGAACAAAAAAATGATGCTGCTACAATCCCGGTCACAAGGCATAATAACTTGTGAAAGTACTGTAGTTGCCCATTCCAAAGCGTTGATCTCTATGGAGAAGAATGGGCAAGAAACTCCATGGACACTCTTTTAAATTATAATATTTTTACAAAATCGTATTTACATCATTCGTGTTGAGATTATACAAATATGTGAGAACGATGTAGAAAGACGTGCACAGTAAGAGCGTCCAGAGTAAATAAAAAGCAAAATTCAATTTAAAATCTAAATAAGTTAAAAACAAAAATGACCGTGGTAGTTAAAAAAATGACCAGTCCCAACTGACAGCGCCCGTTCACGAACATGACGTATGGATCAGCCCCATTCAGCTCGACCATTTTGAAGGGAGCTAAATGACCCGACACACCCGCCACTATCAGCGAGACATTTAAGTGAGCATGACACTATTAACCACCAGGGCCTCGTCAAGTCAATGATAATACATAGCACTCACATATGGGCTTAATAATTATACAATACTAGAGAATTGATTCTATACATTGCAAAGATAGTCTTACAATCTTCTGCAGCTTCCACTATAGCTTCGGGTACTTATCAATGAGTTTACCCCTATGCTTGAGGAGCAGGACCAGCATTGAGCCAAGCATTTTTATCATCAATATAATCCCCCAACTTATAATATGCTTGCCTACATAGTGTGCGTTTAATACAAGATTTAAATTTCGTTTCATTCAGTTGAAGAGGAGTGAGTGAGAGGAGGAGGTGGGGAGGTATTTTATTGTAGCATTTCAAACAGTACCCCATGAAAGATGAGTCTACTTTAGCTAACCTGAAACCCGGCTGAACCAATTGGTCCCTGTTTCTCGTATTATACTTGTGTCTATCACCTCGTTTACCAAATAGATGCAATTTTTTTCTGACGTACATGATGTTTTCATAGATATATTGACAAGGTACTGTCATGATGTTAATTTCCTTAAACTGTTCTCTTAGAGAATCTCGTCTACGTAGATTATAAATGGCTCTAATGGCTCTTTTCTGCAGAATAAATACAGACTCGATGTCTGCAGCCCGTCCCCAAAGTAAAATACCGTATGACATTATACTATGAAAATAACTAAAATAGACTAGCCTCGCGGTATCTACATCAGTAAACTGACGGATTTTTCTGACAGCATATGCTGCTGAACTAAGCCGTCCTGCAAGAGATGTTATATGCGGACCCCATTGTAGCCTTGAATCGAGCGTTATCCCCAGGAAAACAGTTTTATCGACGAATTCTAGTTTCTCTTGATTCAATACTATGTCACAATCACTACTTTTGACGTTTGGCAGAGCAAATCTTATGCACTTCGTTTTTTTCCCATTTAATACCAAATTATTGGCGGTGAACCAATCATTTACCTGTAATAGGGCGTTATTTAAGTCGTCTAGATTTGTGGCACGTCTATTTATCTTAAATATTAAAGAAGTATCGTCAGCAAACAACACCATTTGTGGTTGGTTTTTAAATAAATGGGGTAGATCATTAATATATACTAAAAAGAGGAAGGGACCTAATATCGATCCTTGTGGTACACCCATCTTTACATTTAAACCCATTGAATTGACACCATTTATTTGCACTTGCTGCTGTCTATCATTTAAATATGATTTTACTAAACTAAGCGCAAGTTTTCCTAGGCCGTAATGTTCAAGTTTCAAGAGTAGGGTTTCGTGGCTAACACAATCAAACGCTTTTGAAAGGTCACAAAAAATTCCTATGGCATCCTGTGCCTCTTCCCACGCAGTAAATATGTGTTTTAACAAGGTAACACCAGCGTCAGTCGTACAACGTCCTTTGGTGAAACCATACTGTTTTTCATGTAAGATCTTATTGGTGTTAAAGTGGTTGAGCATTTGATTAAGCATTACCTTTTCAAACACCTTGCTGAAAACCGGCAAAACGGATACGGGTCTATAGTTATTGGTGTCTTTACTATCCCCAGATTTGAAAAGGGGTATAACTTTACTGTATTTCATAAGGTCCGGAAAAACTCCTTGGTCCACACACAAATTGAATATTATGGCTAAGTACGGTGCTATTGTCTCAATAATAGCTTGACAAACTTTAATAGACATTCCCCAAAGATCTTCGGTTAATTTGATTTTGATTTGCTTGAAAGCTTTAATGACTGCAGTGGGGTTAATATGCTTAAATTGAAACTCAACCGGACATGGTGAAACGTTTGCTCTTAATAAATCAATGGAAAGCAAGGGTGAAGAATTTAATGTTTCAGTAGTTTTAAGTGGGATACTAGTAAAGAAATCTACAAATTCTTGAGCAACTTCGTTTTTAGTGGTTAGAAGACCACGCGAAGACTCTAGTGTAACCTCTCAAGGACCGCCATTATTTACGTCAACTATCCGTCAAACACCGCAGAGCGGGCTCTTATCGTAAGCGTAATCTGATTTTAAGGCTTATCTTTACTACAAATACAGTTTTAAATCGGTCGGGGTTTGGTGGCACAAACTACTACTTGTTTACTGGCACGATTTTGTGCCGCTTGGGCTCTAGAGGTTAACGTGTCACCGCATTTCTAATGTTGCTTAAAAAAGGCAGTCAATGGATATGAAATACCCAACAAAAAGTTTTTTGGCAGAATCGACAAGGATTTGAAACTATTTGCGACCGTGCTTATAACTTCTAGTTAGATCAATAATTTATATTCAAAAAGAGCTGTCGAACGATTTTATTAACATAACTATTAGGGTGAAGTACCAAAATTTGCATGATCTAACACTGAAATACGCTATTACTAAGCTATTTGTCTAACAACTTCTATTCAGTTGTCTGACTGTGAAAACGGATCTAACAGACAGAGACACTCACTTTCACAGTTATAATATGGCAGTTATAGTTGGCGACACGGTTAGTGCAGTGGCTTAGCGATCGACTATTGCGCTGCGTGTTGCGCGTTCGATCCCCTACGGAACAAATATTTGTATGACCTACAGGTAGTTGCTCCAGGTCTGGCTGTTTGTGTTTGTGTGTTTCAATATTTGTAAACGCACCCACGATATAGGAAAATTCCTAGTGTAGGGCAACGTCCTAAAAAAAAGAAATATTTGAGGTAATCTTATCATAATAGCACCACAATTTAAAAGTGTCATCAAACCTATAAATCACATTATTTCTCAACTATACAAAAACCCAGACATTCTTCCAGACATTACGATGCATCATAAAAATAATAACATATCAAATATAATAACAACATTCCGGTTATTACGCAATCGTTGTAAAGCGAGCGAACAGATTTTCCCACAATAATACCAACGAGTTATTTTTACTTAGAAATAAATATTCTGTTTTAAAAATACATGAAATATCTGCATGGAGATTCGCAAGCTTTGTCTACATAAACTTCGTGCATGCAACTTGTAAATGATAGGGATAAAACCTAGCTTTACGCTAGCGAATTGTTTTCTCGTGAGACAAAGCGAAGAAAAGATAAATATCTTCGTTCGTAAACGTACCTACTACAGAAAGGTAGAATGCATGTTTAAAACCAGATTTATTTTCATTCTACGGTATCGTATTCAGCTATTCTTCAAAAATATTGTCTTCATTGTTAAGTTTGATTTTTGGTTATATGCTGACCAGAGGGCCAAGGAAAGCCGTGTCGACGGCGCGTTAGTGTTTCACGCGTGCCTCAAAGACATGTCAGCAAAGCAGAGGGACATGCCAGGGCCACTGTGGGTTGCGGGTTGTTCGAAGGAGATACCACGACCCCGGAACACAAAGGGCTAAAGTAAGAACATGGATGGGTTTTCCACACACGACACTCCCTCCCGCTCCGCCCACAGCGGGGAAGTTATTTGATGATTTTATAACTGAAAAAAACCGGCCAAGAGCGTGTCGGGCCACGCTCAGTGTAGGGTTCCGTAGTTTCCCGTCCGTCACAATAAATGTTCCCACTTATGAGTTTAAAGGTGGAGGAGGAAATTATTTTGTACAACTTTTTGTCTTTTTTGCACAAAAACTGTTGTGTCAATCAAGTTCAAAATGATTTTCATAGAAAGTCCTTATAAAGTTCTACCTTTAAGATTTTTTTCATATTTTCTAAACTTATGGTTCAAAAGTTAGAGGGGGGGGGACACATTGTTTTTTACTTTAGGAGCGATTATTTCCGAAATTATATACATTATCAAAAAATGATTTTAGTAAACCCCTATTCATTTTTAAATACCTTTCCAACAATATATCACACGTTAGGGTTGAAATTAAAAAAAAATCACTTCCCACTTTACATATAGGGTGGCTACCCTAATAAAACATTTTTTTCTAATTTTTATTTTACCACTTTGTCGGCGTAATTGATATACATATTGGTACCAAATTTCAGCTTTCTAGTGCTAACGGTCACAGAGATTAAGCGAGGACGGACGGACGGACGGACAGACAGACATGGCGAAACTATAAGGGTTCCTAGTTGACTACGGAACCCTAAAAAGGGTCAAGGAAAAGATGACAATTATTCCATCAATAACTAGAAAGAACGTCTGAAAAGTAAAGAAACTCAAAAAACACATGAGTACAAAACGTTTCAAAAGCTATTTTCACCTGTGTAAGTTTTTAATATCCGTCAAGGAATTCAAACAGTTTTGTGATGAACCGTGACTAAATTTGAATACCAGGTATTAAACTTTCAGGCACCTTAAGCCCATAACAATAGCACGTATGTTTGCATGGCACATATTTAGCTTGACATCACTACGTATCTGAAGCGGTCTTAAGTGGGAATTTGTTTATATAGCATTACTAGCTTTTGCCCGCGGCTTCGCTCGCGTTAAATTCGGGGTAACACCGTTAGTTCCTGATTTACAGCTACCTGCTACCTATAGTTTCTGCCCTTGGGCCTTAATGATTGTAATGGCAATGCTAAGTTTTTCCTTTTCTTCCCTCTTTCTCTCTCATTTCCCACTTAAAAAAAAAAGAAATAGCCTATGCCCGTCTCCAAATTCATCAAAATTGGTTTAGCCATAAAGGCGTAAAGACGTAACAAACAAACTAACTTACGCTTTTATAATATTAGTAAGGATAATGGTTTTCATACGCTAAGTGCTTAAGTGCGAGTAGATTCATGTTTAGTATCTCCTAAGACATTGTAGGCACTTAAGGGCTCGTTCTATAACCATTTGCAGTTGCAGAGCAGTTTGAAGTAATCACCGTACCATAGTTATGACTGCGCCTCAATCCCCGAAGAATTTGGCGGAGAAGTAATCATAAAAATAGTACACCCATGGGTTGCACGGATGGTGAGAAATTGCTGATGGAAAACTCCAGTAAAGCTTCACATTATGTTCAACAGCCGCGCTTGCCACCACAGCGAGGCAGTGGATGATGTAAACCTCCTATTTTACAGATGGGAAATCATCAAATAATTTCCTTAGCTCTGGGCGGAGCGAGGGGTGTCAGACTTTTACTGACTTAAGCCCACCCGTGTTCTTTCTTTCGCCCTTTTTGTTCCGGGGCCACGGTGCCTCTTTCGAACAGCCGCAACCCTGGCAGCCGCTCTGCTTTGCTGACATCTCTTTGAGGCGTGTGTGGAACACTAACGCGCCGTCAACACGGCCTGTAGTCATTGGACGGACGGACGGTGAGCTACCCATTGCTCACCGTCCACAGACCCGCATTTATGGTGGCCAGAAGACGTCTCGCGGCGGCCGCCCGCGCCGCCCGGAGCGTCTCCTGCGGTGGCTGGGTTCTCCCTCAAACACCCGGCCACCTCCTTATATAAATCTGCTTGACACTAATTAGGTATAAAACATTGACCTCCTCCAATGTGATAACACTATTCTGGTACATATTT
Organism: Ochropleura plecta; assembly: GCA_905475445.1. NCBI lineage: Eukaryota > Metazoa > Arthropoda > Insecta > Lepidoptera > Noctuidae > Ochropleura > Ochropleura plecta. The sequence continues at coordinate 21,442,560 of FR997726.1, read as the reverse complement.
CGTAGAAGTTGTAACATCACTAATTATATGTTGGCAACACTACGTCAGTCGCTTAAATCCGTTTCCTTCTCATTCACTTTTTCTGGGTTGAACGCGGCTGTATGAGCTCCTTGACTATCTGTATAGCTATAAAGTAATCTGTGTATGTATGAAATTTAATAATATTGACAGTCATTGGAAGTCTTTAATTATATTGTAATAATAATGCAATAGTTTAAAATATCTTGACTTGGACACGGGGCTGTCGACATGTGGAATGTGAACTCGGCTATCATCATGCCGATTGTCGTAACAGTCAATATCTGAAGCTCTCCTTAGGCGGTTATTAAGGGCCTGATCTAGAAGGCAGTGTCTGTCTCTTGAACCCCAACCACCGGTAGCTTGGAACCTGCTAATTATTTTTTTTATGTCGTTTACATTTTTTTATATTTAAAAATTTGAATAATACGGTAAAAAATTAATAAAGAAGAAAATGCAATAGTTTCATGTTCTGACAAGTTAAAAGTTGAATAAAAACTTGTATAGTCTACCGAGAGTTGATCCATGATTGAATGTTCGTGGGAGTGATGTTAGATTTACGTATTGTTTACAAGTTGACTTAAATACTTTTAAACCGTCATCGTTATACACAAAGATGTGTCAAGGCTGCAAAGTCTAAAGTATGAGCATATACTACGTTATGCTATACATATTTTAAAATGTTCGATCTATCTAGAATTACAGAAACTACAGATTTTTTTCTTTTATTTTATAAAACGTTGCCCTGCACTAGGAATCGTGGGTGCGGTTACAAACATTTAAACTCACATACACAAACAGCCAGACCCACAAAGAGACATATAGATACAAATATTTGTTCCGTGCAGGCATCGAAGCCGCGAATCGCAGCGCGGCCGTCAATCGCTGAACCGCCGCGCTAACCGTGTCATCGATTAGGAAAACTAAGATGATGATATTGTTCCATACGTTTTACTTGTAAGTATCTAAGTAGATAGTTACAAGTACTTACTTAGTTTCATCGTTTGCTTAACCTTTCTCCAATTTTGTTGGGGTCGGCTTCCAGTGTAACCGGGTGCAGCTGAATACCAGTATTTTACATGAAACGACTGCTTATCTGATCACCACAACCCAGTACTGGGTAATACAACACTTCTTTGTAGGACTGTTTGTCAGACTTTTGGGACACTGACTACTTGTTACGATTGTCAAAGGACCAACAGTTTAACGTGCTTACAAAAAACTCGGTATGTAATGGGTGGTAACCCATCCCAGACCAATCTAGGCGAGCGCGGCTTAACCTAAATATAGAGAGCGGCTGCCATCATTTAGCCACGAGCTCCTTGAAGATCTAAGTATATCCATATTATAATTGCAACTCAGAACATCGTATATACAGAAACGAAACTAATTTTCCCGGTAACCCTACGAAAGTGAAGCTAAATGTACCCTCTTTATATTTTCTACCCAGTAATGAGTTCATTGCTATAGCATAAGATTATAACCCAATTTAACCTTCATTTAGCCCTCTACAAGCCTACTAGATTAAGCAGCAATTCCTGTTTAGATAACTTTGCCCACACCTACAGAAAGGACTGCAAAGCACAAATAGTAGATTTAATTCTGTCAGATCATACAGCTCAAATACTAAGTGTACCCATAAATAAATCATGTAAACTGAAATACTGGAAAACTCAAAAGCAAGACATAACAACCGAAAATTTGGAGAAGTTTAAAAACTATTTAAGCAGTTTGTCCTTCACCCAAGTGTATAGCTCAAATGATGTGAACGAGTCGTATGACTTATTTATAGAAGATTTCTTGATGCTTTATAAATTATGTTTTCCAACAAAAACTGTAACAATAAAAACGAACACTAGAACCAAATGGATATCTCGTGGTATAAAGATCTGTAGTAGGAAGCAAAGAAAACTACTTTGGTCATATAGACATAAGCCTGACAGTAAAAGTAAACTTGATTTTAAGAATTATACTAGAATTTACAAAAAAATTATACAACTTACACAGAAAACTCAAAATAACCATTTCATAAACACTTCTCAAAATAAATCAAAAGCTGCATGGCAAGTTATTAATAAGTCTAAATATCGCCTACCACAACAACTAATACCGTCCTTAAAGAAAGATGATGTCACAATAACACATCCCAAGGAGATTGCAAACGAATTTAATAACTTTTTTGTAGATGTGATTGAAAATAATATAAAGGGTAACGTTTCTCCACCAACTAAAAATATTTTTAACAACTTAACTTCGCAATCTTTATTTATGCAACCAGTTTTACCCATTGATCTAATCAAAATAATTAATAATCTAAAAAACACAAATACTGTAGGCTATGATGGAATATGCACACAAGTCGTAAAATATACCAAAGAAACTATAGCACCACCACTAACTCATATTATTAATTTGTGCATAACAAATGGTGTTTTTCCTAATAGTCTTAAGAAAGTAATTATTAAGCCCTTATTTAAAAAAGATGATAAACATGATGTTAAAAATTATAGACCCATAGCAAAAATTCCTATTTTTTCGAAGATTTTAGAAAAAGTTATCTACAATTCTATTTATAATTATTTTGAAAAATATAAATTATTTTGCAATGAACAAAAAGGATTTCGCAAAAATATTAATATCAACATGGCACTGTTTGACCTCCTTTCTCATATTATGGCGTCTGTAGATGAAAGAGCTCCGGTATGTGCTCTATACACCGACATGACGAAAGCGTTTGACTTCGTGAGTCATAAAATTTTGTTAAAAAAACTAAATGGGTATGGAATACGAGGAAATATTTTGAAACTTTTGGAGTCATATCTGGAAAATAGAACGCAATGCACAGAAGTATCACAACTCTGTCCAAAAAGCAATGTATTAACCATTTACACATCTGAACCAAGAGTTCTAAAATACGGGGTACCTCAAGGTAGCGTGCTAGGGCCGCTACTTTTTTTAATTTATATCAATGATCTCCCAAAAGTCGTATCTCAAAATATGGTACTGTTTGCCGATGACAGTACGGCTATTGTGAAGTGTAATAATCTTGCCTGTTACGAGAGAGATATTAATGATTGTCTAAGAAAAATTATTGAATGGCTTATTAACCTTGTCATTAATTTTAATAAAACTAAAGTAATGCACTTTCATCAAAGGTGTGAAAAACCTCCCGTTCACATTGAATATGAGAAGTACAAAATAGAAGAGACAAACGAGGCTAAATTTTTAGGTGTAAGGATTGACAGTAAAATAACATGGAAACCGCATATCGAAGAAATTTGTATAAAATTAAATAAATCTGCATATGCACTATTTCAATTATCAAAAAAAGTAAATACACAAACACTTTTAACAGCATATCACGGATTGGTTGCATCTGTTCTGAGGTATGCTATTATTTTTTGGGGGCAATCTACTGAAAGAGAGACTGTTTTTAAAGCGCAAAAACGATGTATTCGATCCATGTGTGGCTTAAAAACTACTGAATCTTGCGCACCCCATTTTAAATCTCTAGAATTACTAACATTACCAGCTATGTACATCTACGAAACTGCTTTGTTTGTTAAAATGAATTTACACCTTTTCACAAAAATTTCTGATGTAAAAAAAACTCCAATGCGCTCTCAGTATATAAATCAATTGTGCGGTATAAAATGCAGAACCGCTTTGATGAAAAAAAGTTTCTTTGGAATGGCCTCGAAAATTTACAACAAAATACCTGATAGTATTAAAAACATGCCAATAACAAAATTTAAGAAAGTTCTTGCCGCTCTATTAAGAGAAAAATGTTATTATACTGTTGAAGATTTTATAAATGATAATTTTTAATTTAATTTGTTTGTTTAATTTTAGTCTTGTTGTTTATTGATTGTTTTATTTAGCTTTTAAGTATTTTTGTTTTATTTTGATTTTAAAATTTGTATGCCTACACGGCAAAACATAGCGCTCAAATATGTTAAACTAACACCATTATGTAAATACCTATGTTTAACAAATAAAGATTCTGATTCTGATTCTGATTCTGATTATTTAACCCTACAAACTCTATAAGGATTATTTTATAAAAAGCTCTTATCAAAACGATCTTATCGCAAACCCGTGACCGTCGAGCTCATAATATTTTACGGCACTGTTGGCGCAGTGGCTGAGAGATCGACTGTTGCGCTGCATGTCGCGGTTTCGATCCCCGAACGGAACAAATATTTGTATGGCCTGCAGATAGTTGTTTCGGGTCTGGCTGTTTGTGTATGTGAGTTTAAATGTTTGTAAACGCACCCACGATACAGGAGAAATTCCTAGTGTGGGGATAAGTTTTTTTTTTAAATCAACTATTGCCCGTCGCTTTGTTCCGACAATGAGTGCGCTTTCCAGTTTCTCAAACAAATAAACGAATGTTGCGAATGCGCCGCCAGCTCACTTTGATTAGAACGTGGGGTTACATATGAAAAAAAGCTATATTAAAAATACTATCGCAACTAGATCAAGGTTTTGCCAATGATAACAAAGTTAAAAAATAAATTCGTTTAAGATTTTCACAGCCAAATCAAATAAAGACTGCTGCAGTATTCTTTTATATTTGTTGGTTTAACAAAGAAAGATAAAGAAGAAATTGTTTGTTTCGAACTATATGCGTCGGAGCGCTTTTTTAAATAAGGTAAACCTAAAAGAAATGGTAAAAATACTGCGTACACAGGTGAGAGCCCAATATTCAATTAAGCTAGATGGTAAAAGCTTTTTTGTAACCAAACAAACTGGCACGGACACCGTCGCACAAATGGTGACCTCGTATTATAGACTTGCTGGCACCCGCGGCTGCGCCCGTGTGATATCGAAAAAAGTAGTATCCTTTGTGTTATTCCAGACTATAATCTACCTCTGTGCCAAATTTCAGATCAAGATCCGTTCAGCCGTTTTGCCGTGAAAGACTGACAAACATCCATACATCCATCCTTCCATCCTTACAAACATTCGCATTCATAATATTAGTAGGATTTTTTCAAGAACAACTTTAAAAAAAACATACAGCCGAGTTGAGAACCTCAACCATATTAAATGTGTCCCCACTCCCTCTAATTTCTAAAGAGCGAATACGAAAATTCTGAAAAAAAAATAGGTTTGTAGACCACAAAAAAACTTGCGACGAAAGTTGGCTTGTACAACATTGATAATTAATTTTCGAGGTATGAAACTTTTTCGTCAAGCTATAACTTTGTTTTTCATTAAAATGCTATGAAAAAAAAAGGTTTTGCCATTGAATGTAAATTTACGGATGAATGAAAGTTAAAAATATTGTTAATATCAGCTTTTGCCCGCGGCTTCGCTCGCGTTTAATTCGGGGTACAATAACACAGTTCCGTTTTCCTGATTTGCAGTACTTGTTTTCGTAGTTTTTATCCTTGCGCCTTATTTGTAATAGCAAAGTTAAGTTTTCCCTTTTCTTCCCTCTTTCTCCCTCATAAATCACTTCGCTTTTATAATATTACTAAGGAAAGGATTAAGACAACAGGCATCCAGTGTGTTAGTAACAAAACTAACTCTCTAACTTAGAATATTATGTTAGTACTTAATAGTAAACAGCGAACGCACAAGCGGGCTGTCTGCCCTGGCGGCAATTGAGTGCAGGATGCTATTACGACTGCCACGCAATCTACGAGTTTCAGACTTGTACTGACTAAAACCCACCCATGTTCCTTCTATTGCCCTTTACGTTCCCGGGCCGCTGCATCTTTTTCGAACTATCCGCAACCCTGGCAGGACAGATTTAAGTCGTTGGAATATTTTTCGGAAAATTTATTAAGTATTTAAAATAGCATGGCGGCATTAAATATTATCATCATATCTAATGGTGTTCTCAAAGCGTTCCTGTGCTACGGCACGGTAATTAATTTTTTCCACACACATCAACATAATCCAGTTAAATTGGATTAAGATCCCTCGCTGTAAGTAGGTAGTTCAAACAAGGTCTTAATTATGTAAGCGAATTTTATACACTGTAATTAAAAATGTGTAATATTTTTAAACATGATATTCCGAAAATAAAATCGTCATTTTCAGAATGAAGACTTGAAACGATCATCGGTTTAATATTTCTAATAACTTCGGCGAATGCGAACAATCGTGGGATTTGCTAATTGTCCCACAAGATTGTACTACGGAGATAAAAAATATCCTATGTTCAGGAATGGTAGCGCATCTGCCACTCGAAGTTATTAGAGCCTTTTAAAGCAACATTATGAGAAGCCATTACCCTAACTCACCACGAGAACCCATTTTCTAGCTCAATCTACTAAGCAAACAAACATATGAGACTCTGAGTCACATTTTAGTGTTGATAGCCGTTTAAATGGCTATCAACACTAAAATGTATATGAAACGCTATGTACGGAGCAGCGTAAAACAGCTAGGCACAGCTATTTAGTAATCTGTTAGTTACTAGTTATTATATACACATTATAATTGTTCAGAGATAGGTAGATAAATTTGGCACAATAAATCTTCACTAATAAATTACATAAATTTACAATGAAATACGGTAAGTACCCGCAGAATATAATACGTTTAAACTCTGTCTAACGGTGACAATGAACCACCTACTCGTAAATTGGCTCACTTAGCTTTGAGTGATGTAACACTGATGCCCTTTCATCTATATTTAGATTTTATTGTTACACGAAATTAAACACGTTTTAGAATACGGAAAAAAATGCTAACAAAAGGAACTCGTTTCCCCTATCTAAAATTGGAATTAACGTGTGAATCCGCCAGATGTCGCGTCGTATACAAGTTCCCCTAATTCGCCAACAGATGCCACTATGCAGTGACGTCACGTTTCTGAATCGCGGTGTTAAGATTCTCCGCGGTAGAACGACCTCCGCGCGGTACTGTTGAGAACTCATACTTACCTGGCATAGGGGAAACCGTGATCAAGTAGGCGGTTCCCCCAGGGCGAGGCCTTTCCATTGCACTGCGGTTAGGTTGACCCCTGCGATTATCCCTAATGTGGATAACTCGGATGCGTAATTTTTGGTAGTGGGGACTGCGTACGCGCCGTCCCCTCAGAATCTTTTGTAAAACTAGTTATAATAGTATTAGTATAACAGCAACGTTGAAATCCTTACTAACATTATAAAAATGAGTTAATTTGTTACGTCTTCACGCATTAATGGCTAAATCGATTTCAATGAATTTTGGTACAGAGATAGTTGAGACCCTGGAGATGGAGACGGACGTAAATGTTTTTTTTTAAGTGAGAAATAGGGAAGAAAAGGGATTTGCAGGTACTTTTTTGACAAGTTTAGTATGTAGTAGATTATCAAAATCAACCATTATGCGATCAGTGATCGACCATTCTGACACTGTTGTAATAGCAGACTAAGGCCCCAGGTAGCAGGTACCTGCAAATCAGGAAAGGGTTTATACATACTCAAATTATATCATAGTATTCTAATTTTCTAAAAAGAAAGTTACTACAAAGTCTACGACAATCTTAATACAAACTTTATTTGACTGTACGAATTACAGTCTATAATATATATTTCGAACATTCCAGAAATTCGTACGACTTTCAACGACCAAGGAATGTGTAAATCGGGTGACAATGCCACCCGATGAGCCAAAAATCTATGTATATTGGGATCGGGACCAGAAAATCGTGACAAGAATCGTCGAAGTAGTTAACTTGAAGTTGGAATTGATTTCAACAGAATGTTCTAGTAGAAGTTCAAATTTCTTGTGTGGATTCTTAGTACTAGCACCTTATTTATGTGACAGGAATTTATTAATTTAATTATGTTTTCCGTGATGAACACTATTGATATCGTCTTAAGGATTCATTGACTTAGTACGGTGACAATGAATACTCCGCCTAGGGTTAGGTGACTAAAATCATGCATTTCATCATGATCTGTCTAGCCAACTATATCGAGGTCTACACTGTCACTTACGACATATCATATGTTATTAACCGACTTCAAAAACAGGAGGAGGTTCTCAATTCGTCGCCATCTTTTTTTATGTATGTACACCGATTATTTTCCACCATTTTTATCTCTCGATATTACGTTGATGCAATAGTTGGTGTAGCCAAAGAATAAGATTTTTTTTCATTTTACATAATGATAATACTAGCCTATAACTGTCCCTCTGCTGTGTAAAAGCCTCTTTTGAAGAAGAAATAAGAATTGAAGAGAAAGCACGAGAATTGATCATCACGCTTGCCCAAAACGTGTTGGTGATTTCAGACTTATATTAATAACTAGCTTTTGCCCGCGGCTTCGCTCGCGTTAAATTCGGGGTAACACAGTTCCCTTTGCACCCTACTAGCAACGCTAAGTTTTCCCTTTTCTTCCCTCTTTCTCCCTCACATCCCTATGTCCGTCTCCTGGTTCCCAACTATCTCTGTACCAAAATTCATCAAAATCGGTGTAGCCATTAAAGCGTGAAGAGGTAACAAACAAACAAACTCACTTTCGCATTTATAATATTAGTAAGGAAGTAAGGATAAGTCCAGGTTTCCTCGCGATACTTTCCTTCACCGATGTTTGTAAGTCTTTTTAGCACTTGGTTCGTTGACACAGAACGTTGACATATTTTTTGCTCCTCAATTTTTTAATATAACAAGCTATATTAGTGAAGTTTATAACATTAAATTACTATTAACTTAAAGCCAGTGAACTGCCGCATCGATCTGTGCAAGTTCTGTTGTGATACGTTTGAGTGAAGCAAAGTTACAGTGATTATAAACAGTGAGAAAAAAACTAAACTTTCGTAAAAAATCTAACGGCCGTCGTCGGGGTCACTGACCTACGACAGCGCGGAGCGCGCTCGACTCCCTACTCCTCGCCATCACCTGAGTGAGTATGACTCAGTGGAATTAGCGACCATCAATTTCGGCTAGCTGTGTAGTGCTCGCTTTGGCGTGGAGGAATAACGCTACGACCGCTAAACAGTGTTCGTACGTTCAAATCTCATTGCACCATTAACACTTTTTGTGATACAAGAAATTGTCTGTCGTAATTTATTCTAATTGTACTCAACCAAAGTGTGTGACAAACGACATCACGACAAAATGAATTTCTTCGAGAACATTACTATGCGCCGTACGCGTACGAAATCGGATTCTAACACCGTCACTATTACACTATCACTACGATACAATAAATAATAGTACATTCGAAGATACTGTTTCCAGCCTACCCGACTTAACCAATGATGACATGGATGATGCAAAACAACAACAAATTACAAAGTTAAAAGAACAAATTGACAAGCTTGTGTTAGATTTGAATAGCGCACATCAGGAAATCGAGTCTCTTTCTTTAGAGAATAGCAACCTTAAGCATACAAACTTAGACTTGCAAAGGAAAAATGATCTCTTCACAAAACTAAGCAGCCCAGTTAAAAAACACAAAAAATCTACTCCCATCAAGAAATCTTCAAATAAGAACAAAAGCACACAAACAGAACCTTTCTTTGTATCCAATATAGAAAAAGAAAAGTCAGCACCCTCACACTGTATTCAACATAAAATCAGCAGTGTTGAGACAAAACGTCAACAGAAAAATGACAGTAAGATCTGTATCCTGAGTACGAATAACAGGAATGACATTGTAAATATTGCCGAACAAACCCTTCTCAAACATTCGGTAAACATATGTCATTACATAAAGACACACTGCAATACAAAGCAACTGGTACATGACATCGAAACTAAATTGGAAACGTTTACAATGAAAGACTTCTGCATAATTCTAATAGGAGAGGAAGATTTTAAGACTACATGTGACTACCTTCAACTGACTATTCACTTACGAGCTACTTTACAAAAAGTGAACTTCACAAACATCATTGTTTGCACACCGACATTTAGCTGTAGTTACCAAAGAAATATGTATAATTGGAGAGTAGAGCATTTAAATAACTTACTGTATCTTGACATATTAACATATGAGCATGCATATCTTTTGGACTCGAACAAAAATCTAGCATTTGATTCAACAATGTTTACCAAACTAGGACTAGTAAATAATCATGGAATGCAGACAATTTTCAAAGATATTGATGAGTTGATCGACGGTATTAACAAATATGACTTATTGATGATAGACGATGACATAATACCCGATAGTCAACAATTAGACACGCAGTTTTTTCTATGATACCTGTATAAACATCTTACATCAAAACATTGCAGGACTTTTAAGTAAAGCTGACGCATTCTCTGTGTGTTTAGAGGAACTCTTGGCCAAAAATATTGATGTTGATGTTATCTGCATAACGGAACATTTTATGATGTCTGGTTATGAGCAGTATCTCTCAATCCCGAATTTTAATTTAGCTACTTGCTTTAGCAGGAAAGATACTAAAAGAGGAGGTTCATGTATATTGATAAAAAAGGGACACCTCTGGAAAGAAATTCCTGAAGTTCGGAACATAGCAATAAGTAGCACATTCGAATGTTGTGCTATAGAATTGACTCAGGCTGGTACCGTTGTAATCTGTATCTACAGAGTTCCAAATTCAACCAATTTGACCTGTTTTTTTGAGCAACTGTACAAATTATGTCAACTTATAACAAAGAAAAATAAGCGAAATGTTGTAATATTAGGTGATTTGAACATTAATATCTTGAAGCGTAGTAAGGTCACCTTAGAACTAGAATGTATTTTACTCAATTTTAATTTCAAATTAGCTATTAATCAGCCGACTAGACTTTCCAGTGACACATGCATAGACCTTTTTGCACATAATCTGACTAAGAAATGTGATTGTGACGTAATTGATCTTGCTCTTTCTGACCACACCTGTCAAATACTCAAGGTTCCCACCAAAAGAATATGTGTAATGAAGCATTGGTATATCGAACGCCGTGACTATAATCTAGTTAACATGAATAAATTTAGGGAGTGTTTGCAAAGTGTTGCTTTTTCAGAAATATATCAGGTTGATGACCCGAACATAGCCTATGATAACTTTTTAGAGACATTTAGTGTTCTATATAACCTATGTTTTCCCTTTAAGCGTGTTACGATAAGATTACACAAAAGACCACAATGGGTCTCCCGAGGTATCAAAACATGCAGCAAGAAAAAAAGAACTCTTCTGTGGCGTTACAGATTGTCTCACAATGAAAAAGACAAAACAACGTTTAAACAGTACTCAGCAGTTCATAATAAAATAATTAAATTAACGCAACGTGCTCAAAATAACTTCAAGATCAAATCATCATCTAACAAATCTAAAACTACGTGGGAAATAATTAATCAAAGTAAATTAAATAAACCCAATAATAACTTAATTCGTAGCATTAAAATAGGAAATAAAATAGTGACACATCCAACTGATATAGCAACCGCATTTAATGACTTCTTTGTTGACAAAATAAAACCTATTGCTAACTGCGGCATACAAGTGACTTCGAATATAGAAAAGACTAGCAGCTCGATGTTTATGGCACCAAGCAATCAAACTGACATTAATGCAATAATAAAAAGTTTGAAAAACTCTGGCAGTACAGGTAATGATGGCATCTGTACTAAAGTAATTAAACATGTTGCAAATTGCATTAGTGGACATTTAAGCCTTATTCTTAATCTCTGCATATTACATGGTACTTACCCAACCAACCTAAAAACAGCCGTAATTAAACCGTTATTTAAAAAAAACGACAAGCAATGTATCGAGTCTTATAGACCAATAGCGCTGGTGCCAGTGATATCAAAGATATTTGAAAAATATATATATAGTCAAATTTTTAAATATCTAGATAAAAATAATATATTAACCGATGAACAGAAAGGCTTCCGCAAAAATAAAACCATTAATATGGCAATATATGACTTTTTGAACAATGTCGTTACGAATGTTGACAAAAGAATACCTGTTTGTTCCGTTTATTGTGACATGACTCAAGCGTTCGACTATGTCGATCACAATATCTTGCTCAATAAACTGGATGCATATGGTATTAGAGGGAATATACTCAGTTTGATAAATTCATTTTTGCAAAACAGGAAACAGTACGTAGAATTAACTGACATAGATCCTAAGACTAAATGCGAACGAAGTTATAAGTCTAGTCATCGCACAGTTGCTTATGGTGTACCCCAGGGCAGCGTCTTGGGGCCTCCATTATTTATACTATACATAAATGATCTTCCAAAAGTAACAAGTCACCCTATGTCACTGTTTGCTGATGACAGCACTGTGACCATTTCAAGTACTGATGATCGCAACCACGACGACGTTGTTACTCAGACAATAACCTCCATAGTGACATGGTTAGATAATAATAATCTCAAAATAAATATTGATAAGACGAATTTAATGATTTTTAGCCAACGTGCGAATCCCAATATGACAGTATATCATAACAATAAAATTATAACACAAGTAGACTCGTCAAAATTCTTAGGTTTAACGATTGACAAAAAATTAGACTGGAAAGCACACACGGAGGAGCTAACTAAACGTATTAGCAAATCAGCCTATGCCCTATTTAAACTGACCCCAGTGATTAACGTCGATGCTTTAGTTACTGCATATCATGGTTTGGTGAGTTCAGCATTAAGGTACGGTATCATTTTCTGGGGTAACTCAACCAACAGAGAAATAGTTTTTAAAGCGCAAAAAAGGTGCATTAGGTCAATGTTTAGACTCCACTATTTAGATTCGTGTAAGCCATTTTTCACCGAATACAAAATATTGACATTTCCGTGCCTATATATTTTCGAGGTAGCTGTATTTGTTAAGACCAATCCAGATCTGTTTACCAAATTAACATTTTACAACACACGAACTCGACCACAAAATAATAACTTGTGCGTAAGAAGGTCCAACACAGCATTAATGAAAAAAAGTGTGTTTTGTATGGCGCCATTAATTTACAACCAGATACCAAAATCAATTAAAGATTTAAATGTATCCTTATTTAAGGAAAGGCTTAAATCTTTGCTGTTGACTAAAGCGTATTACAACATTTCGGAATTTTTCTCAGACAAATTGTAATGAAATGAATGAATGTGTTTTTTGACTTTGGTATTCATTTTGACCTAGTACTTATGTTATAAAATTCTATTCCGTTTGACATTCCACGTGACATTTTTGTATTATTTAAATTATTATTTTACTATTTTGTCGTTTATTCTATTTTTATTTTTTGATTTATTTTGGACATTATTTTATATTTTTCCTTTTGACATTTTTCATAGATTTTCTTTTTGACATTTTTATATTATTTCTATTTTTAATTCCATTAATTTAATTATTATGAATTTTGATGTCAATGACTTCTACAAATATTTGTACACCTCCGGGTATAACATGGCGAGCTTGTAATTTTTTATAACAACTATTTATTGTACCTGTGTTAACAAATGATTAAATGATTTATGATTTATGATTTGTGGTGTCTTAGATGCACTTTAGAAAGCATATATGAGAAAGTCACATCGGTACTTGCCCGGACTTAAACTCATTACCTCATGCATGAGATGCGTGCCGCTTTACCTCTGGGCCATCACGATGATTCTACATACCGTGAATAAAATACTCAGCACAAAGATATACCCATTTTATCAATGAGAACCAGTTTATTTCTAAAGTATCCATATAAACATATGTAATAAAATATATCCAATAGGTACCATCTGTTTCCAGATGAAAGAAAAAATGCTATGATAATAAATCTTTGATAGACGGTATATCAAATGTTACGAGCATTTTTTGTCAGCATTTAGTGAAATCGGTGTGTTTTTAGACCAATATGATGCGGGATAAGAACTGTTTCAATAAACAATGTGTCCGGTCATAGACTAGCGATATTCTAGATACTTATGTAACGAGTGTTTTAATATTATTACGATACACACTTGGGTCTAATTTACTTCCCCGCTTTTTGGCAGCCATTTTGAGATATTCTCTATGCGTGTACAAAAATAATCATATCTCTCAAAGTGTTGGTATTACTGAGACAACTGTAGGTTTATTCAGAGGGCAACAATATTGTCTACCGTTTAAATTAAGAAATGATGAGCTTACACTTTCGTAGCTTTAGAAAACAAAATTAAAGTCCAAATAAATATGCAAATCAATGAAAGTTTTGTACACTTATTTGTGAAAAGAAAATTGTCAAAAAATCAATAAAATGAGTACTAGAATATTTGTTATATAAGTACATAGAATAACGCTATTCCATGACCGGACACATTGTGTAGAAATAAGAATCATGTATATTCACAAGCAATAAATATCAGAAACTCACAATCTTAGAAAAACACGGAAGATGGCGTAAGTGGCTTTGTAAGTATAGTTAGAAACTGTGAAAGCTTAAAACAATGTTATTAAATATTTATTTAAAAAAAAGCTTTTTGGCAAAAAATACCGACTTCCAAAAAATACCAAAAACAACTTCCGGAAGTCGTTGACTTTTGTTTGGTTTATAGATGTTTTATTTCAGCCTTTTCAGTTGTGTCGTGACGATATCTCAAATAAATTGACGACACGGTTGGCGCAGTGGCTGAGCGATCGACTGCCGCGCTGCGTGTCGCGGGTTCGATCCCCGCACGGAACAAATATATGTATGGCCTACAGATAGTTGTTCCAGGTCTGGGTGTTTGTGTATGTAAGTTTAAATGTTTGTAAACGCACCCACGATACAGGAGAAATTCCTAGTGTGGGGCAATGCATTTATAAAAAATACAAACAAATATGTAAATACAATATTACAAATATTCACAATTGAGAGGAAACGTAATGCTCTTATTATATTGGAGAGTTTAATCTGGAACGTTTTGTATTCACAGAAATATTAAGTTTCCATTTTATAAAAAAAAACTCCTTTTTTGTTGTGAACCCTGTTATACTGGAATCCGCTATATTTATTTATTTATTCTCACAGTTTTAAACCTTAATATTACACAATTACAATATTATAGATGGTGATTGTGGTTTTATAGTAACAGTACGGGTCGCAATTGGCATCTTAGCTAGATTACAAAGTAACCTGTTTTAAAGATACCAGTCCCATTTCCCTTTACTATTTCAAAACATTTTCACGTGAGTTTAAGTATATTTAAGCAATAAATTTTTAATAAAATAAAGTTCATTAAAAATGTGAGAAAACAAAAATAAATAAAAATAAGAGCTAATAGAAAATTTTCCATATATACATTCGCGCGAGAGCGAGTGTCAATTAATGTGTGCGTGAGTGTTAATGTGTGTGTGGGTGTGAGTGTGTGTATATGTATAAAACATATTTTAAAACGTCAAGTTCGATAAAAGATTTCAACTTTATTCTTCAGTGACCACAACCAATCACAATCCACTTTGATACACATTTTAGGTCAGGCTATTCAATATTGCAAATGCTAAGTATTGGCTGATCGGAAATGTTAAGTATGTACTTCAGTATCGGTTACTGCCGTTGTTACCATATTTTTGAGGACGGTTTCATAAAATTCAAGAGTACTTATTACATCACAAAGTTGGTTGGGGAATAGAAACTTCACGCTTGTTATTTCTAAAGTGTGAGGCAGAAATGCACCTAATAGTACACCCACCTCAAAGAGATGTCAGCAAAGCAGAGGGGCTTGCCAGAGCCTCCGCCTGCCGGGGTTGCGGGTTGTTCGAAAGAGATACCGCGGCCCCGGAACGTAAAGGGCAATAGAAGGAACATGGGTGGGTTTTAGTCAGTACAAGTCTGACATGCCCCCACGCTCTGCCCAGAGCGGTGGAAGTCATTGGATGATTTACCACCCGAAAAAAAAAAATAGTACACCCATTTCGCGTGTTGTTGTCTTGTAAAAGGGAGCGACGTCATCATTAAATAACTTCGCCCGCTCTGAGCGGAGCGGGGTGGAGTGTCAGGCTTGTACTTACTAAAACCCACCCATGTTCCTTCCATTGCCCTTTATGTTCCGGGGCCACGGTATCTCTTTCAAACAACCCGCAACCCCGACAGGTGGTGGCCCTGGCAGGCCCTTCTACTTTGCTGATATCTCTTTGAGGCGTGCGTGGAACACGAACGTGCTGCGTCGACACGGCTTGCCGTCACTAAACGGACGGGCGTTGAGTTGGTGTAGATATTATTTATTATCAATCATGGATCAATGCATCATCATCTGCCTAGCCTTTTCCCAGCTATGTTGGCTCGGCTTCTAGTCTAACTGGATGCAGCAGACTATCAGTATTTTACATGGAGCGACTGTCAATCTGACTTCCACAACCTAGTTAGTACTGGGTAATGCGATACCCCTTGGTAAGACTGTTTGTCAGACTTTCGGAACACTGATTACCTGTAACGACTGGCAAAGATCTACAAATGACAGCCGGGACCAACGGCTTAACGTGCTTTCCGAGGCACGGAGGAAACTCGGTATGTAACGGGTGGTCACCCATCCACAGACCAAAAAACCCTTATTTTCTAAAATGCATCCCTCTGAGCTCGTTTTAATTAACTGGTTTCCAAAAATATTGGAACACAAGTTTTATTTATATTTCTTTAGTTTTTACTTTCAAAATTACCTTCTTTTAATAAAAATTAAGTGAAATGTAATGAAAACAATGCAAAAATAGCAAAATATTTCAGCAATATTTTTCAAAAGATCAAAATGTATGTAGCCACCTGGCTACATACATTTTGATCTAACAAAAAAAAAACAAATATACATGTCGAATTGAGAACCTCCTTTTTTTCGTCGGTTAAAAATATGAGAATCATACTTATCTAACAAAATATGAGTAGGTATCATCGACAAGAAAAAAAGTAAAACTTTCAAAAATTTAAATTGACGACAGATTCTTAGTATTATCACGTCCTCGATTCTTTTGGGACCTAAGCAGTACGATCCATAACTTAGATAACCAAGGGTACAAGTAAGATTTTATCACAAAACTACTTTACGTTCAAAAGTTATTAAGTTTTTACATCTTTTTCTTGTAGCTAGTGGTTTGGAATATTAAACAGTCCATCTCTATTCTCGACCCTCAAGTTTAAGTATGACGTAATGCAAGTTATTTCATCACAAATACTCTCAAATCGATAAAGGAAAATATCGTGAGAAGGTTACTTAAAGCAATTGTTCACGTAAATCTAGAGTCCGTGGCTATCATAACCCGATAACATTTTGCCCTGCCCAGAAATCGAACCCAGGACCTCAGGCTCAGCAGTCAAGCTTGCGACCACTAGACAAACGAGGTAATCAAGACAGTTTTATAACTAGTTATTAAATAAATCACACAAAGCCACTTTTAGCCATTATAGGCATTACTATCTGGCGCCCGCGGCTTCGCCCGCGAAATCGAAAAAAAAAGCATCTTTTGTGTTATTCCAGACTATAATCTACCTCTGTGCGAAGATCGTCAAGACCCGTTCAGCCGTTTTGACGTGAAAGAGTAACAAACATCCATACATCCATCCATCCTCACAAACATTCGCATTTATAATATTAGTGGAATTTGAAAGAAAACAGGTTTATTTAGCACTTGCCATAAGTACACACAACAAACACTACAAAAAATAAAAACTCAACACTACAAAGAAAATAAAAAAGAGAGAATATAAAAAACAAAGCTTGTTGTGTGTCTCACGGCTGCGCCAAACAGGACCAGTGGCATTTCGTGGTAGTTTCAGTAAAACATTTACAAAACAAACACCTCTAGGACAACAATTTGACGGCACGGCTGGCGCAGTGGCTAAGCAATTAACTGCTGCGCTGCGTGTCGCAGGTTCGATCCCCGCACGGAACAAATATTTGTATGACCTACAGATAGTTGTTTGGAGTCTGGCTGTTAGTGAGTTTAAATGTTTGTAAACGAACCCACGATACAGGTGAAATTTCTAGTGTGGGGCAATGTATTTATAAAAAATACAAACAAATATGTAAATACAATATTACAAATAAAATAATAACACACACAATACTGTATTCGTGGATCAATGCATCATCATCTACCTAGCCTTTTCTCAACTATGTTGGCTCGTTTTCTAGTCTAACTGGATGCAGCTGAATATCAGTATTTTACATGGAGCGACTGCCAATCTGACCTCCACAACCCAGTTAGTACTGGGTAATGCGATACCCCTTGGTAAAACTGGTTGTCAGACTTTCGGAACACTGACTACCTGTAACGACTGTCAAAGATCTACAAATGACAGCCAGGACCAACGGCTTAACGTGCTTTCCGAGGCACGGAGGAAACTCGGTATATAACGGGTGGTGACCTATCCACAGACCAACCTAGGCAATCGCGGCTTAACCTAAAGATCGACCCGAGCGGCTGCTATTATTTAGCCACGAGCTCCTCCGTGGATATTCGTGGATCAATGCATAAAGAAGAAACAAAAGAGGTTCACTTCAAAGACACTGCAAGAATGATGAACAATTCAATAGTTTTACGATTCTTTGCATAGAAACCATTTATTCGCACAAACTCAGCTATCATTACGTCAGCCTATCGATATATGTAGCAGTATTGTTTAATTGTTTAAGACTGGCATATGGAAAAGTAATTAAACATTACACGGCTATTAAATTGATTTAGAAGAAAGTTTTATCTTTAACAGCCATTATAGAATCGTTTTGTAAAGCATGGTTGAGTTTAAACTGCTTAAATTATGTTGATTGAAAAGGCTGGTGCGATTTATATTTCTATCTCCTTGTATTTTTTACTACTCTACCTACCTATCCTACTTATTTTTTATAACGATCAATTATTTATTATCTGTCTGTATATCTGTGTTTTTTAAACTTTGCCCTACACTAGGTATTTCTCCTGTATTGTGGGTGCGTTTACAAACATTTAAACTCACATACACAAACAGCCAGACCCGGAACAACTACCTGTAGGTCAAACAAATATTTGTTACAAAAAGGGATCGAAACCGCGACACGCAGCGCAGCAGTCGATCGCTCAGCAACTGCGCAAACCGTGTCTTCTATCAAAACCCTTTATCTCGGGAATTCGTAGAGGTATCGATTTGATACAAAAACCATGTATCTACTCAAATCTATGGTCCTAGCTGTGGAAAAAATCAAGCCTCTAAGTTTCCGCAGTCAAAGGATACGTCGCAAGTTTATACGGAACCGTCATTGCGAGTCCGGCTCACACTTGGCTGGTTCTAACATTATAAGAACCTTCTCCTGACAATAGCAAATACAACATAAAATAATTAGCAAAATTGGTCCAGCCGTGAACGCGTGATGAACCAAAGGAAAAAGGAATTCATATTAATTTTATTTTTTTCATTTTTCATATTTTTTTCATTTTACACTTCAATAAATAATATTACAAATCGAAAATAAATAAATAAAAACTCAACACTAGCCCCCTTTTAATATATATATATGTAGAAACAAAGATGCAATTCAATTTTTCAATTCAAATAGTTTACCTAATCTTACGAGGATAGCAGAGCGGACATAAAGTTCACTCATGTTTAATCTTTTTTTGGCTGAGTGATCGACTGCTGCGTCGCTTGTCGCGGGTTCAATCTCCGCACGGAATAATACTTTTATGACCTACAGGTAGTTGTTCCAGGTCTGGCTGTTTGCGTATGTGAGTTTAAATGTTTGTAAACGCACCCACGATGCAGGACAAATTCCTTGTGTGGGGCAAAGATTTATTAAAAAATATATATGTAAAAAGTGTTTTTATTTTATATGTAGTAATGCTAAACAGTCTGCTAAGGGGTACTGTATTCCTCAGTATTGACTGGGTTGTACAGGTTAAAAAGGCAGTTACTTCAGAAAATAAAAACTGGTATTCGGATATATCGGTAAGGCAAAAAGAAAATCAAACTCGATCAAGTTGGGAAAAGTCTAGGCATAATGTTGTGTGTGTGTGTGTGTCGAAGTTATCATATTTAAAAAAAATTACTGTATTTAAAAGCCTAGCGTACTCAGCTTAAATATAATAAATAAGAAAATGCAATAAATACCTCTTACGTATCAAAACCCGTACGTCCGTTTGTCAAATTAAACTTTCAGACTTTCAAACAAATTTTCTTTGTAATATTTATTTGATAAGAAAAGTTTGATTGAAATATTACTTTAAATTCACATTAATAACACTCTGATCACACTTTTTTATATTAAACAATTCGAATTATCTTTTCAGCAAACTTGACTGCTTGGAGGCTTAAAAGTTTACCCCTATTGGCATCATTGGGCCTTACGAGGATATTAATACTTAATTTGACACTCTAAATAAAATCACAATTATCCTTTCAATAATCACTAAAACAATCACAAATCACGGAAAAACTTTTCCTAATATTTTTTATGCTTTCGTCATGAAACTTTCAGTCCGCGTTACATTCACACCGCGATGCGTCGTCACCGACGCTCTGCTATCGCGCGACTGAAGGCTGAAAGCTGTTACCGAAACTTGTTTACATGACTTTACGATCATATTTATGTATTTTAAATGTATTGTAATATTTATTGTGAATGTTTTGTGCAGATATTTGTGAAATGGATTCGTGTTTACTTCCGTTTTTTATGTTTCTTTTTGTTTTAAGGGTGGTGGAAATATTGTTGTTTTTCTTAGTTGTTCCTGGTAGAGGGTGTTTTTATTAAAAAAAAAATATTGCCGTATGAGAGTATTAAAACAGTTGGTCCAAGATGTCAAATCCTACTTATAATATTATAAATGCAAATGTTTGTGAGGATATATGGATGTTTTTTAGTTACTCTTTTACGTCAAAACGACTGAACGGATCTTGATGAAATTTGGCACAGAGGTAGATAGTCTGGAATAAAACATAGGATATTTTTTTTCGATATGCGGGCGAAGCCGCGGGCGTCAGCTTGTTTTTTTTATAATGTTTTGCGATGCTTTATATGTTTCTTTTTTATTTTGAGTGTTCGTCGTCATAACGGCTAATAAATATTTTTTCTTTCTCATTTGGGGATCTTTGATAGTCGTTATGAGTAGTTTGAGAGTTTGACAGCCAGTCATACCATCCGAGGGTACCCAGTAATTGAGTTATGGAGTTCAGATAGGCAGTTGCTCCATAGAATAACGTATATTGTAGGTGCAACGTAAAGTCAGACTGAAAGCTGACCGCAACATACTTAGTAAAAGGTTTAGCTATATGATAAGAATATAATAAATTGAGACATTAATCATTTCTTATTTGGATAGATATTGTATTGTAGAAGTTCCTGGTGCAAGTTCAAAACGCTTACTTTTCGTACGGATTTGGATAGATAACTCCGAACATAATCATCAATCAACATTTCTATTGTTGTTTGGACGTAGACCCGGGCCGGCCACGACGTGAACCCATGGACTGGTGAAGGTTACGGGTATGCCCTGTGTTACCAAGGGAAGCGGGAGATCGGGGCGCAGTTCTGCAGTAGTTTTTGTTCCATTAATTAATCCTTATCCTTAGTAATATAAAAGCGAAAGTGAGTTTGTTACGTCTTCACGCCTAAATGGCTAAACCGATTTTTATGAATTTGGGTACAGAGATAGTTGGGACCCTGGAAACGGACATAGGTTATTTTTTTTTAAAAGATTGAGATATGAGTGAGAAAGAGGGAAGAAAAGGGAAAACTTAGCATTGCTATTACAATAAATAAGGCCCAAGTCCAAAAACAACAGGTAGCAGGTACCTATAAATCAGAAAAGGGGGAACTGTGTTACCCCGAATTTAACGCGAGCGAAGCCGCGGGCAAAATCTAGTAAACAATAATTTATGATACAACTGGGACTAGGATAAAATATAGCCTAGGTGTATCCAAGATATAAGCTATCTACATACCAAATATCATCCAAATTGGTTCTGATATTTGAGTGTGGAAAAGTAACAAACACACAGACAAATACAATTTTTCGCCTTTATTATTTAGCGTGATTACCAACTCAACGGTTCACAGTTAACAAAGAGCATAAGGATGAAAAGTGGTCGACCGTAAATGATCGCGGTATTATCCAAAATACCAACTTATTCTTATTTTTTAATCAATTGAATAATACATGTTGTGTTACTAGGAATGTGTTATCTTTCATTCAGTGTAAATAAAATTGTTTGAAAAAAAAAATATTGGCCTTTATAAGTTTGAAATGGTTTTCCAGTTATAAGATTTAAAACATCTATAATTATCTATAACCATTTTGTGACTGTGCTGTAACAGTCTTCAAATAAAATAGTTGAGTCTGTACTCAACTTTTAATGGAAGCCTTGATAGTTAATGCTCTTATTTCTTTGAAACTTACTACCGTGACAGTTTCGACAAGTTTTTCCATATGAAACTTCCACAAATCACCGTAATATTATCGGATATTAAAAGTATTAACATGGCGACCGCAGTTACAAAGCTTTCTAAGCCCTAAGGTATACGGTCGCGAGCCGACTCCCGGCCACCATACATGCGGGCTTGTGGATGATGAGCAATGGGTAGCTCACCGTCCGTCCGTCTATTGACGACTGGCCGTGTCGATGGCGCGTTTGTGTTTCCACCTCAAAGAGATATCAGAGCAGAGGGGCCTGCGAGGGCCACCGCCCGCCAGGGTTGCAGGTTTTTTGAAAGAGTTACTATACGCGGCCCTGTGGAAAATTAAGGGCAAATGATGAAACATTAATGGGTTTTAGTCAGAAAAAGTATGATACTCCCTCCCACTCAAAAGAGCGGGGGAAGATATTTGATGATTTCATTAACATCTGTAAAAAAGGGTATGAGGTCGTCAAAATATAAACGGGTTTTAACTCTGAGTTTTAAATCCATCAGCGAGCTTTTATTCGAGTATTCTGCAGGAGGGGGCCACTTAAGGGTGAAAACGAATCAATTTAACATAATATGAATAGGAAAGGGACCTTAACTATAACCATTAAGTGTCCACATTCGACGTATTTCTATTTGAATAAACCTCAATAATTCTCCAAATCAAACACAGAAATATTTGAGAACAAGGTTGACATTAACACAATCGAATTTTCAATTTGACGGTATTCAATAGAAATGTAAGATTTCATGGTTTTAACAAAGCAGGAATAAATAGCAGGCCCATACATCTGTTCTGTAGATGTCTTCTTTGATCGTGGATAGATAGTGATAGGCCAATCTTAACCTCAAAGATGCAGTTGCTTGCCTTAGTCAAATGACACGGGGGAGTGTCAGACTTGTAAAATACAGGTATTTAACACAAAGTATGGTTAGACTGGAAGATGATCATTGGTTTAGAGATAATGATGACAGTACAGAATTTAAGAAATCGCACTGCACTTACTGATGTCAGGTCATCAAGTGCACTGGTATCAAGACATGCGGCGAGCATGTGATGCGATAGAAGGATGCATTGTCTGTGGAGAGGTGCCGCATGTGTACTTCAAGCCGGGTGAAGCCGCGGGCGCCAGCTAATAGTTTATTAATTTCGTGAAAGCAAAATTTCAATTCATTCTAGCTAAGAAATCGCATTCTCCCATACATATTTTGCCGCCCTGTTTCACGTCTTAGTGAGCACCTACGTCGTAAAAGAAACCTCATGAAAATTTTCTTGTTTTATAAATTTTCTCGTATAGATTTTCACATTACGTTTTTTTTAATAATTTGCTAGCTTTTGCCCTCGGCTACGCTCGCGTTAAATTCGGGGTAACACAGTTCCTCTTTTCTGCTTTGCAGGTACCTGCTACCAGTAGTTTTTGCCCTTAAGTTAGTCTATGACCGTCTCCAGGGTCCCAACTATCTCTGTACCAAAATTCATCAAAATCGGTTTAGCCATTAAGGCGTGAAAACGTAACAAACAAACAAACTCACTTTCGATTTTATAATATTAGTAAGGACTTCTGCTGATAGGCCTTAATTCCTACTATGATATAACCATTTATATCAAGACTGTTCTGACCGTTTACCAAGAGCCGTTGGCACATTTCCGGGTATTCAGACAATAATTCATTCCGCTATTTCCGTAAAAGGCAAACTAATGTGGTCAAGAATGTTGGGACAGAATCCTGTTATGTGGTAATAACTACGGGCATGTTAAGGGGCTCCCTACGAAAAGAGTTTGAAAATATACGTTTACCTTAAAAAGGCAACAAACAAACCCCCGAAACCCATATATTGTTTATTGAAATACACACAGACAATTTTTGTGCAAATTGCGATTCAATGTGTTATTTTTTTTAGATGATTGCATTTTTTAAAGATTCAGAACAACCCCAATTGTCAAATTGGAATGGCTCTCGTTTTAATATTAGTGCAGCATTCACGCTGTGATGATTAATATTTAGCAAAATGTAGTGTTTTTGGTGCTGTTTAAGGTACTACGTGTCATTAAAAAAACGTTTATTTTCTACCTTTTTTTAATGGAGCCTCTTTTTTGCAGATGGGAAATCATCAAATAACTTCTGACATCCCCTTTCGCTCCGCCCAGAGCTCGGGGGAATGTCATACTTGCCTACTAACTAAAACCCACCCATGTTCCTTCTATTGCCCTTTATGTTCCGGGGCCGCGGTATCTCTTTCGAACAACCTGCAACCCCGGCAGGTGGTGACGCTGGTAGGCCCCTCTGAAATGGAGCCCCTTAACATTAAATATTTTGATTGTCTTGTGATTTTCTGAGAAATATCGGAGTTTTATTTTTAGCAACGTTACTTTACATAGTTAAAGTCTAAATATAAGCCCTCTGCTAGCTTTCTAACGCTACTACCGCGTAGAGTTAAAATTCCAACTGTAGGTACATGCTTTTTACATTTAGGTGTTGTCTAATGTTAGTAAAGATCATTAGATAAAATACGAAAGCAAAACGACAGTCAAGATCTGTCAAAGGCAGTGTTTTTGGTACGTCATCGTCATTTCCTTTCAATTTCCTGATTTGCAGTTACATGCTACCTGTAGTTTTTGCCCTTGCGCCTTATTCATTGTAATAGCAAAGCTATGTTTTCCCTTTTCTTCCTCATTTCTCACTAATAACTTCAAAAAATCATCAAAATCGGTTTAGTCACTTAGGCGTGAAGACGTAACACACAAACAAACTCACTTTAGCTTTTACAAAATCAGTAAGGAAGTAAGGATGTTAGCATAGTGTAAACTACAGATACATATTAATTACAATATAACTTAACTTAGCTAGCACGAAATGTTTAAAACTCATTTCTTTCTCGAAGTACTAATTATTTACATCCTAAAAATGTTATTTAAAATCTTCAAGTCAATAATTAGGAACGGCTCAATCTCAAATTAGTCTAGACCACAATCGTGCATTTTAATTTAAATACTTTTTAAAAAACGCGAACACTATGACATCTGATATTTTAACTGTACCTATACGCTATATAAATAAGTTGTATAAACAATCCTAAACGTAATACTTACCATACACTCACACTATTACACACACTCACGCAATCAAAAAACACTCATAATCACACTCGCATACGCCACACAAGTGCGCTACTTTTTGTATTTTAATTTTGATTTTATTTTATTTTATTTTTATTTTTTTGTATTTTTTCTATAACTTTCCTTTGTTTTCAATTGCATACACTGCTTAATGTGAAGTGGAAGAGCAGAGTCACCTAACACAAGCATGACCTTGCTTAAAAGGTGATCTCCAGAACATAATTATGTTAATGTACTATGTAATTGTTTTTTTTTTTTCTGAAAACCACACTCTACACGGACGCCCCTAGCGGCGAATTCATGCGCGGTAGCTACCATTGCGTTTGGTTTCAATTAAATTAAATTTTACACTGAGTTTAAAGTCTAACATACAATCTAAATTCTTAATTAAAGAAAACAAAAACAAATAACAATTTTAAATCCTTAGTTTTCTACAGCATTTCCGATATTTCAGTCTACTGCAGTTTAAGTAGTCGTACGCAGTGGATCTTCTATATAACTTGTTTGTTCATGCGTTACCCATATCAATGATATTCGATCCATTGTGTTACCTCAATGGAGAGGTAAAGGCCTTTGAGTTCACGACGAGAGACCAATTGAAATCTATTAGAAGTACCTATTTCATAACTTCAATAGGAAAGTTTACATAGTGTTACATTATTTAAATGATTTTTTCGACGCAGTGAAATATGCATAGAAGAAATTGTCGAGTGTTTGTGCCGTCAATCGCTGAGATTATAACGCGGAGGCATTCGTGTTCTACGAAGTTTCGTCTAAGATGGGGTTTTCTAAACAAAACGATTTAAAGAAGAGATATTTTTATTAGCTGAAACCATTGAACGCCATCTGCTACCATCATTTTTTGTGCGGATAGGAAATCATCAAACAACTTTCCCCGCTATAGGCCGAGCGGGTGAGAGTGTCAGATTTGTACCGACTAAAACCCACCCATGTTCCTTCTATTGCCCTTTATGTTCCGGGGCCGCGGTATCTCTTTCGAACAACCCGCAACCCCGACAAGATCTGCTACGATCCTTACAAATTCCTTTTACCTCATTAACGTTTATACATCTGCCTTTCTATTGCCTGTTTTGTGATCATTGTTTTTAAATGACGGCACGGTTGGCGCAGTGGCTGAGGGACTGGCATCGACTGCTGCGCTGCGTGTCGCGGGTTCAATTCCCGCCCAGAACAAGTATTTGTATGACCTGCAGATAGTTGTTTCGGGTCTGGCTGTTTGTGTATGTGAGTTTATATGTTTGTAAACGCACCCACAATTCAGGAGAAATTCTTAGTGAGGGGGCAACGTTTTTAAAAAAAATCCTTACTAATCTTTACTAATATATATATTTTATATATGACGGAGATTCGTCGTCGGATGGTCGAGATTATCATGGCGGAGGACACGAAATCATACTCGCACAACTTTTGTTAACACTTGTATTGTCCTTTCACAAAATCAATAAAACAAAATAACTAAAGATGCTAATGATCGATACAGATTTAAATCAGAAACGCGGTAAGTTCGGTACAGGCTGGCAAAACGACCTCTCACGCTCGTGTCCATCCAAAAAGTAACGTCTCTTCAATCTCATTCCTCTAATGCCCACAAATGCCAACTGACAGCTATCAACCCAGACTTGCCACCTTGTACCGACCTCACCTAAGCCTACTGCTTGACGTTTCCGACAACCGATAATAGATGGCGTTGTTCTAAAATAACGATTTCAAACATTTCTCTTTGTTGATTCTGCGACACGGCCGTCCTGATGGTCACACGACCTCGTGTGAAGTACCTCCAAGCGTATCCATCGTCACACTTATGACCTCCATCCAGTCATAATCACCAGACAATACGACCTCCATCCGGTCATCACCACGTAACCTCTATCCGGTACCACTACACGTAACCTCTATCCGGTTACTTACACAATAGGCAACCTGAAACAAGAATTCATGGAAAATAAAACGTTCTTTGCTCGGCCTTTCTGACAAACACGCCGAGAAATAAAGTCACACGATTCAAACAACACAATTTTTCTGATTCACATGAATCTCATCAAATCTCATTAAGAAAATCTTAACATTAAAATCACCACTTTAATAATTTTTAACCAATTCATGAAACATTACGGCCAAATCTAGTATGAAATACTCTTTCGGTAACCAGTTTCATCACACTCAACACATTTTTCTGATTCGCATGACTCTCATAAAGAAAATCTTAACATTAAAATCACCACTCTTAATCAATTTCAACCAATTCATGAAACGTTACGGTCAAATGACAAATCTAGTCAAATCTAGTCAAATCCAGTATGAAACACTCTTTCGGTAACCAGTTTCATCACATTCAACACATTGCCTCCATCCGGCAACCAACGGGACCTCCATCCGGTACCCGTCCTCAACACATCACATTGCCTCTATCCGGCAAACCAACGGGACCTCCATCCGGTACCCGACCTCAACACATCACATTGCCTCTATCCGGCAACATTGGGACCTCCATCCGGTACCCAATCTCAAGACAATACTTAGCACCATGCTTGACCCCAAGTGCCCACCCAAGGTCACCATCCTTAAGTAAGCACCAGGATTCAAGCAATCCGAGTCATTTGCATACTACATTTGCATCTTTTAAACCCCTCTCAAGGTCTATTATCCTCATCATCAGTCGGTCTCGTCTCGTCAGTGTCTATCATGTCGAACTCAAATTTATAATCAACAATCACGTCATATGTCTGAACAGTCCGTATTTTCTTAAATCGTTTCTTATCTGACGACATATGAACTGCTAAACCAATTAATAAAACTTCGCGTCAAATCGCCAATCATGATTTCATACCGCAATAAAAATGTCAGGTAAAACGTGGAAAAGAATTACAAAAATAATTAAAACTCATTAGTACTCAATATTTGTACAGTCGACCTTTTAGAAGTCTGTCTGATACCAGTCAATGTCACATTTTCATAAAGTCCCACTAAATTTACAGGATACAGAGGATTCTTTGATAAACGAACATTCTGCACCAGAATCATAATAAAAATGGAGTTGCTCACCAAAGTGCTTTAAGGATCCAGTAGGTGCGTTCACAAGGCACACATCAACTCACTTTTCCTGACGGGATCGACCACCGTGCCGCTGCGTGCCTCCTTGGCGTCCCTCTTAAGGCAGCTGGATGCGTAGTGTCCTTGTTCGCGACAGTTGAAACAAGTGATCCAGGCTTTCCCGGTTGCCTGGTTACTCTTGCCACTGCTAAACGCTGTCGATCTCGATTCTTCTTCATGTGCGACATTGCGCCGATCGGTGTCCTGGAAGTCTGCTGTTGCCAGCCAAGCACGCGGGTCAACTTCCCGTTTTTCAGGGTCAAAATCTGGTAGGCGAACATCCACAATCACAGAAGGTGTTTTCAGTGCTTGCACGATAGCCATAAAGTTTTTATTTTGCTGCTCTAACAGAAAACGCCATTTTTTCGTTTCTGTGTCACTTTCAAACACGCACGTATTGTCTTTACAGTTTTCTTGGTTAGCACTGTCACTCACACCACGTGTGGCGTTTGGATTGCATTCCACTTCTGATGAAGGGGATTCGTCGTCGGATGGTCGAGATTATCATGGCGGAGGACACGAAATCATACTCGCAAAACTTTTGTTAACACTTGTATTGTCCTTTCACAAAATCAATAAAACAAAATAACTAAAGATGCTAATGATCGATACAGATTTAAATCAGAAACGCGGTAAGTTCGGTACAGGCTGGCAAAACGGCCTCTCACGCTCGTGTCCATCCAAAAAGTAACGTCTCTTCAATCTCATTCCTCTAATGCCCACAAATGACAACTGACAGCTATCAAACCAGACTTGCCACCTTGTACCGACCTCACCCAAGCCTACTGCTTGACGTTTCCGACAACCGATAATAGATGGCGTTGTTCTAAAATAACGATTTCAATCATTTCTCTTTGTTGATTCTGCGACATATATATATATAATATTATTTAATTTAATATTATTAATATTTTAATATTATTAATTATTATTTTATTTTTTATTAATATTATAAAAGCGTAATACATATAGCGTAATACGTAATAGCTTAAGCATAATACAAGTATACGCGCCTACCGAGGCAGCGAATGACGAAGAAATTAATGAATTTTACGATAATTTAGATAAAACCCTAGAGTTCGCCCATAAAAACTTAATTGTTATGGGAGATTTTAATGCAAAGATTGGTCAACCCCTAAAAGACGAATATAAAATAACAAAAAAATATGGTTATGGACAAAGAAATGAAAGGGGACTCAGACTGATAAACTTTGCTTTTGAGAAAAATCTATCGATTATTAACACATTCTTCAAGAAAAAACCAAGTCGGAGATGGACATGGCGATCTCCAAACGGACAGTACAAAAATGAAATTGATTATATAACAACGAACCAACCAAAAATATTTCAAAATATAGAAACATTAAATTTAAATTATCCATCAGACCATAGACTAGTCAGGAGCACAATTGTCCTATCAAAAACTCGTAAAAGTAGAGTGACATACACAAACAAACAAACCGGCACACTAAAAGAATCCAAAGAAATTAATGAATACATAAATAATCTTAAAAACCATCTGTTAAACTGTACTGAAATAGATACTGTACAAAGCTGTTATGATTCACTGTTATATGCTATAATGCAAAGCCTGGAAATCAAAAAATCAACTACACAAGCCGTTAATATACATAAAGTTTTATCTGAAAAAACACTGTCGCTTTTAAAGAGAAGACAAGTACTACAAAAAACCAAAAATAAATCCCGTAGCCAAAGAAACGAGCTTAGCGCTCTATACAAATTAACAGGCAAATACATCAAACTTGATTACAAAAACCACAGGGCTAATACTATAGAAAAACACCTTAAACAAGAAGGGAGCTTAAAAACAGCCATAAAAGAGCTTCGAACAAATAGAGCTTGGATCGAGGGTTTGAAACAATCGGGAAAATCATCTTACAAACGCAAAGATATCATCGAAATTGCAACAAACTTTTACCGGGACTTATACAGTGTCAAATCAGATACACAACTTTCTATCAGTGAAACCAACCAGGATATTTTAGAGACATTGCAGTCAAGTATTGAAGACAAAATTCAACCGATCGATGAAATAGAAATTCTTCAAGCGATTAAGAGATTAAAATCGGATAAAAGCCCAGGCCCAGATAAAATCACCAATGAGGCCTTAAGATATGGAGGAACTCTACTAGCCACACCACTTGCGCACTTATTTAATCTCATCTTAGAAACAGCAATTATACCCACGCAATGGTCCGAATCAAATATAATTCTACTCTATAAAAAAGGAGACTCACGTGACGTTGGCAACTATAGACCTATTAGCCTTTTACCGACTCTTTACAAACTATTTTCTTCGATCATTAATGCGAGAATAACCGAAACGCTAGACACATGGCAACCCGTAGAACAGGCAGGTTTTCGCAAAGGATTCTCTACAATAGATCACATACATTCCCTAGAACTGGTTATTGAAAAGTACCTGGAAAGACAGAGACCACTCTACATTGCCTTTGTCGACTTTCAGAAAGCTTTCGATACAATATCTCACGCAAGTATCTGGGAAGCACTAAAAATTCAAAAAGTAGATAAGAAATACATAGAAGTGATAAGAAACATTTATAGCAAAAGCACTAGCAAAATAAAATTGGAAACAGTAGGCCAAAGCTTTCCTATAAAGAGAGGGGTAAGGCAGGGCGACCCGTTATCCCCAAAGCTTTTTATAGCTGTACTGGAAACCATTATAGGAAAATTGGACTGGAAAAAATGCGGTTTAAACATTAATGGCAATCACTTAAGCCATCTTAGATTCGCAGACGATATAGTGTTGTTGTCAGAAACTAGCTGTGGCCTGCAATATATGTTAGAGACCCTCAATGTAAGCAGCAGACTAGTAGGACTGGAGATGAACTTGTCGAAGACGAACGCCATGACAAACAGCATAAAGAAGCGTATTATGTTAGAAAATGAGCCGCTAGAGTACGTAGACCAATATATTTATCTCGGAAAGCAAATTAGTTTCAAAAAAAATAACAACGAATTGGAAATACAGCGAAGAATTAAAAATGCTTGGAATAAATATTGGAGCTTAAAAGAAATATTTAAAAGCAACATGTCAATAAAGCTCAAAAAGAAGGCTATGGACTCATGCATTCTGCCCTCTCTAACGTATGGTTGCCAGACGTGGAAAGTTACGAAGAAGGTTAAAAACAAAATAAGCTCGTGCCAAAAAGGAATGGAACGAAGTATGTTGAACATAAAGAAAATGCACAAAGTTCGACACACGAAAATAAGAAACTATACCAAAACAATAGACGCGCTGTCCTATGCACAAGTTTTAAAATTTAGATGGGCCGGTCATATAGCCCGATACGCAGACAACAGGTGGACCCTTAATGTAACCACGTGGAAGGGCCCGCTAGGCAAACGCAGAGCAGGGAGACCCTACCTGAGATGGGAGGACGATATAAAAAAGATAGCAGGAACAAATTGGTTGCAAACAGCAAAAAACAGAGAAATATGGAAATCCTTGGAGGAGGCCTTAACCTGAGAGGGGTCCATGCTAATATTAAGATGATAATATTATTTTGAAATATACATTTAAATAAATTAAATTGTAACATGTGTGATTAGAGTTTATTATTTTTAATTATAAAATTAGAAATGAATTTTTAAAATAAATTGTGTTAAATTAAAATAATTATGATAAATTCAAGCACTTATTTGTAATATTTTTATTTCAAATGTTATAATTTTTTATTTTATTTTTATTATTGTTACAGATGCATGTATGTAATTTAGTATGTCAATTAACGAAATTCATTTAATCTGAAAAGCAAATTTATTTATATTTTTTTTATTTCAAATTAGGTAAATTCTGTAACGTGTTTTTGCATGGAATAAAAGGCTTTTTTATTTTATTTTTATTTTATTTTATTTTATTATTATAAAAGCGAAAGTGAGTTTGTTTGTTTGTTTGTTACCTCTTCACGCTTTAATGGCTAAACCGATTTTGATGAATTTTGGTACAGACATAGTTGGGAACCAGGAGACGGACATAGGCTTTTTAATTTTAATTTTTATTTAAAAAAAGTGGGATATGAGGGAGAACGAGGGAAGAAAAGGGAAAACTTAGCGTTGCTATTACAAATCAATCAGGCGCAAAAGCAAAAACTGCAGGTCTGCTTGGTGTGTTATACCGAATTTAACGTGAGCGAAGCCGCGGGCGAAAGCTAGTAAAATAATAATAATAAAGTCATGTTTCCTTATGGTCACGCTACGTCTGATCTTGACAAAGATGGTGATTAATTACTGATTAGAGCCGCAACTTTAAAAAGAATACATTTTAAGGGTTTCTTATCTCAAAAGGAAAAATACGGAACCCTTATTGGATCACTTTGTTGACCATCTGTCTGTCTGTCAAGACCCATTCTCTCGGGAACGCGTGGAGATATCGAATTGAAATTAAAACCATATTATATACTCAACTTCCCTTTGTGCTGAAAAATCTAACCTTTTAAAGCCCCGTTCCAATAAACAAAAACGATTCGTTTTGCTTACGGATGGTAGTATTTTGACATAAGTTCTATGAGACTTATGTCAAAATCTTACTATCCGTAAGCAAAACGACTCGTTTTTGTTTATTGGAACGGGGCTTAAGTCTACGCAGTCAAAATAAATGACTGTTTATGTCGCAAGTTTGTACGGAACCCTTGGTGCGTGAGCCTGACTCGATCTTGATCATTTTTTCCTTTAGTTTGTTACTAGCTGTTTAGGGACCATTACTCTCCTGTTTTTGTCTTTCAAACCAAAAAGATATTAATGATATCTTTGTCGACTGCGTTTGAGTTTTCTTGTGAATTTTCTAAAATAAAAGTTAATGTTGTATTGTTTTTGTCTTCAGAGGGTTTGTAGAGTAAGTCTACCTCGAAAACTGGGATTATTTCGTAGTTAGGTAATGTTAATTTTATGAAGTAATTTTTGTATTTTTAAATGTCTTTGTTATATTGATTTAATTTAGCAATATTTAAAAATGTAAGAGATAAGAATATAAATGAATAAAAGAATACAAATCCTATGAAGTAATTATTCATTAAAAACAACACGCCTCTTTTCTGCAAATGTCTCCAATCCAATGTACTAGAAAAGAAATCTATTGCTATCACCCTGGCAAAACTCCAGTTTCTCCAGAGAATTCCAACCATTACCTCATGCTTAGATCGGTAGCATTTACTACCACAAAACGAACATCTTTCAAAATTGCTGATAAAAATCCGCGTCACTATCTAGGTACTAAAGATTCCTATTACTCTTGTTCAACGGAATCTAAGTTTATAGTAAACCCGCTATTGGTATTCCAGATTTCAAATCATCCGGTAAATTGTTCTGGAAGGCACGTACCTATCTGACGTAAGACATTCCCAATTCCGTTGAATTTGAAAGCGAGTCCAAATCGCGATCTAAGCGAGGAATGTCTGCTGGAGTAAGAAATTCAGGAGTTGTATTTATCCTTTGCAAGTAAAGGGTAAGTAGAGCTGTTATTCGACGTACTTATCTGAGATTTTGTAATAAGGGTGTTTTAGAACTCACACCCCCGAATACTGAAACGTCACTCAAAATTTGAGGGCTGCTTAACATTTGAGCAGCTCTTAAACTTTAGATGTATTGTCAAACGTCACTTTTTAGTATCTGTTAAATTTAAGTGGTACTTAAATTTTGAGTGACGTTTCAGTATTCGGGGGTTAGATACTTTTTACTTAGCCAATTAAGTGATAAGACGTTCATTTGAATATTTACGTTCCTCCAACGGCAATATTTAGGATTAGATTTGTGTTCTGAGACGTTTAGTTTTTTAAATACTTAAAAACATCGTGTCGCTGACTCGATTCAGAAGTAACCTAAACTACTGGACATAACATATACACTACTGGAAAAAAAGGGATAAAAAAAAATCTGACTTAACGAATCCAATCCAAAAACTAGACACTTGGAGCTACAATTTCCTTTTCTTTGTTTCCCGTACGACCATTTCACTCGATAAAGATAAAGATATATTTATTGCGTAACTGTGTACATGAAGTTCTTATTTATAAACATTACATTTTTTGGTTCCAACAGTCTACCCAAGTCGGATATGCAATAGTATTTAAGGGTACATACAAAATATTATTTTTTAGCAAAAAATTCATGCAGATTATAAAATACATTTTCAATTAACATTTTTTTCAATTTATTTTTGAACATATTTCCATTTAATTGTTTAATAGCTGGCGGTAAATGGTTGTACACTCGAATAGCGGTTACATAGGTACTTTTATAATACATCATATTGTTGATAGCTGGTAAATTAATATCATATTTATATTGTTTTCGAATGTTTCTTTTAGATTTAAAATTAAATATTGCATATTTTAATTTTAAATCTAAATCGAAATCTAAATCGAAATTACGGCCTGTTGAAAATTTTCCAAAAATTTAGAATTTTCTTTTGATCCCGTCATTTTTTCCAGTAGTGTATATGTTATGAGCCACAGAGGCTAAGGTAAGGTGAACAATTGTTTTTGATACAGCTCTGGCATGGCAGCTGCATAGCTGCCCTGTCAGCATTCCATTAAAAATCATTAATTAATTACACTTTGGAAATACTATGCCTTTTTGTTTAAATAACTTCCCCCGCTCTAGGCGGATCATCACGGGGGAGTATCAGACTTTTACTGGCTAAAACCCATTCATGTCTCTTCATTTACCTTTTGTGTTCCGGGGCCGCGGTATCTCTTTCTAAAAACCCGCAACCCCAGCATGCAGTGGCCCTGGCAGAAGCCTCTGCTTCTCTTAGAGGTGCGCGTGGAACACGAACGCGCCGTCGACACGGCTTGTCGTCAATAGACGGACGGAGGGTGAGCTACCCATTGCTCACCGTCCACAGACCCGCAACGATTTCATGCCAGAGATCTACTTTACGTAAGCCAGACTAAGGTACAAAATACCACAAAATACAAGATTCCCGAACTTTCCTAATTCCAAGTGATTTAACACAATAAAGGAGCTTTATTAAATACTTTATTGGCGAAAGCCTTAGTTTTGGAACAAATCAGTCGGTCAGTCAATCAGTCTACAATGGCCGGGAGTCGTCTCGCGGCGCCCGATGCCCGGAGCGCCTCCCACGGCGCGGCGGTTTGGTGATTTCAGGTTTGAATGCTATGCCTTGAATTACATAATCGGAAATATAATTGTGTGTTGAACTTTATTTAGCATCGAACCTATTTCAGCTGATAAATAGAATATCATAATTTCAACTGTGGGTTCAGCGGGTATTTCAACCAATAAAAAAAGAATAGCTTATTATTACCGATACTTCGTCTATTGCACAAGCCAGTCTTGTTGGACTAAAAACTTTTTTGAAATCGATTTGCTCTTTTCAGTGGACAGACACATAAGTTTTAAGCCTCTAGGGGTCTTGTTAGTGCAACCTACGTGTACACACAAAGTCCTAGCATCGATTCCAAGGTCAGGCAGTTTATTTATCGTTTTCTCAAATATCTCGGTACTTTTGCGCACTGAGCCGCGTGATAAACGAAAACCTTGTCGCTTGGATACTAACACGCTTGGAGACGAAACTAAGTATTGTTTAGAGATTGGTGTCGTGGTATTGAAATTCCTAAACATCGGTAACATTTGATCTCTAAACAGTACACTTATACCGTCTGACTATTTATGTTAAGTAGTCCTTAAAACATACGAAATATTATATAGCGAGAAGTTTTCTTCTTTTATAGCCGTCTGCACTATCAGTAAACTACACCTAAATGTATTTGTTTATTTGAGAAAGCATGTACAGTTTTTCAGAAAATCTAAGCTTTTGCAAAGTTTTAGAAAAGAGTGTTTTATTTCAGGAAAGACATGCCAACAATCATAACAAACTCATTAAAATAAAAAGTAAAATAATTAACATCAATAAAATCCGAGCATTGAAAACCGACAGTGGTTTTGTTAATAACTGTATTGGAATTAGCTATAAGTCTTATCGGATGAAACTAAAAACCAGTTAAACATAGAGCCTATCTGACTTCAACAACCCAGTTAGTACTGGGTCATACTATACCTTTTTGTAAGACTGGCTGCCTGACTTTCGATTCACTGATTACCTCTATCGAATGTAACTTTCGATTCACTGATTACCTCTATCGAATGTAAAGAATTGAGAAGAAGAACAATTGACAGCCGGGACCATCAGCTTAACGTTATTTTGGCACGAAAGACACTCGGTATCTAATGAATGGTCTCCTACCCGCGAATCAACTTAGGCAAAAGCAAAACCTGCGAATCGACCCAAGAGGGTGTTATTATTTTATCATGAGCTCCTCTTTTTAAGCATTCAATAAGTAACACTATACCATGTCGAGTTGAAATCCAGGATCGGCCACTAGTTGTCCGCTGAACTAGGCCTAGTTTGTTGCAGCAGTAAGTGTTGTATCCTTTCCAATTTCCAATATTATAAAAGCGAAAGTGAGTTTGTTTGTTTGTTACGTCTTCACGCCTAAATGACTTAACCGATTTTGATGAATTTTGGTACAGAGATAGTTGGGACCCTGGAGACGGACATAGGCAATTTTTTTTTAATGAGAAAAGGGGGTGAAAGAGGGAAGAAAAGGAGAGAGAGAATATTTTTTTTGGATTATCACGTAGGTTAAAGTTAGCGTTAGCCCAAAGTAACTATGCCACGCGGACGAAGTCGCGGGCGGAAGCTAGTTTATAATGCTTTTTTGTTCCCTTGTGTCGAGTGCCAAACAAACGTATTTTCTTACCTTCTGAAAACGGGCATATATTGTTTGTTATACTGAAGCATTCATAACTTTTTATTACTAAAGAAATACAATTTCCCCAAGTTGATAGTTTCTGCAAGTTGTAGTTTACAAGTTCCCTAGTTTGAGAGGCAGGGTTTTCCATATTGTGTACAGATTCCAGTTTTTAGTTTATATTGCATTGTGTTACTACCAAAGCTCATTTAATATGAGTATATTTATAACATGCAAAATCTGTATTTTTGTGAAAAAAAAAAAGAAAAATAAAATTGTGTTGTTTGACTTGGTGTATAAAGAGTCTTTGTAATCAAAGAGTCTTCTTTTCAAGCTGTGTTAATTTCTAGGACGAAAGCGATATGAATACTAATGGAATAGAATGTTTTCAGTGTGTACATTAACCCAAGGAGACGTTTCATTAGTATGCGCGTGTCTCCACTCCATTAAAGATCTAGTCTGTTGGAAACGAATTACATTGATTTCTAAAGTAATGATGTGGTATATATTGTTATTAATTAATAACTGTAGAACTTTTGCCACATGGATATATTAGTAAAAGACGGTAATGTTTTAAACGTAGCCTTTGACACTCTTGGATAATATAGTTTCCCAAAAACGAACTTGAATTTAAAGATCCGAAGATCGTCTACAAAAAAAATGCTCTTAGGTTCACTTAGAAAACAATAATAATATAAAATAGTATAGAGGTATATACTACCGACAAGCTTTTACTTCGTTTCGTTTTATTTTTACAACTTGAGTCGATTGGGTTCGTTGTCAAAAATCCACAATGTTCTTTGAAAAGTCAAAGGACATTGCGGATTTCCGACTTCCATATTTTTTATAGAGTTAAAATTAATCGCTAAATATGAGGCCTTGATAAGGCAAATTGTTATAGTGTTTTTTTATCACGATTTTTGTACCACGGACTTTAGATTAGTGTCCAGTTTATTTCAATAGGCTCTAGAGCCCTCTATTAAAAGGAACTTAAACTAAAATGGCGAAATGTGAGTGTACTAATGAGGCACACCTCTGCGTTACCCTTCGCGGGTTATTGGCGTGATGTTATGTGTTAATATTAATTACTAGCTAGCGCCCGAGGCTTCGCCCAAGTGATATCGAAAAAAAAGTGTCCTATGTCCTATTCCAGACTATAATCTGTGTGCTAAATTTCATCCAGATCCGTTCAGCCCTTTTTGCCGTGAAAGAGTAACAAACATCCATACATCCATCCATCCTCACAAACAATTTTGTATATACATATAATATTAGTAGAACGAAACACAAAAACCGCCCGGTACCTAAATTACGGGGCTATTATTGTGTTTATATAGATAGATCAACTAAATAGCTGTTTTTTTCACATTCTCGCCCATAGCCTTTAATAGTAAAAAAAAACTTTTTTTCATTAAAACATGACGCAGAATAGCTTCTGAAACACACTTTAGCATAGAAAATTATCTTTTTTAACATTTTAATTTTACTTACTAAAACCTTTTTAATGGCTTGGCGTTTTCATAAAAATAAAATGTTTTCGATAATTAATTGTCACTGTCACATTTTGCCTTCGTTCTGAACTTAATTTATAGAAGACTAGTTTTTGCCCGCGGCTTTGCTCGCGTTTCGGGGTACCACAGTTCCTCTTTCCTGATTTGCAGGTACCAGCTACCTGTAGTTTTTGCCCTTTCGCCTTTTTTATTGTAGTAGCAAAGCTAAGTTTTCCCTTTATTCCCTCTTTCTCCTTTATTTCCAACTTTAAAAAAAAAAAATGCTTTTGTCCGTCTACGAGGCCTCAACTATCTCTTTACCAAAATTTATCAAAATCGGTTTAGCCATTAAGACGTGAAGACGTAACAAACAAACAAACTCACTTTCGCTTTTATAATAATATTTTAAACATTCTGGGATAGAGTTTTTTCTTTTACTAAATAGACTAGAGTTTGGTCTCAACTCGCCTGAAGTGAAGCTATGATGCGGTCTAGGAATTCACGAACTATGAAGAGATCGAGATTATAATCAGTGAACAAAGAAGCCAGCAGTGAACAGAAATATATATTTATCAAACTAGCTGCGCTCCGCGGTTTCATCCGCGTAGACCAGGATAAAAGCAGCTTGTGTTTATACAGCAAATAAGCTATTTATAAATCAAATTTCATCCAAATCCGTTAAACCGTTTGAGCGTAAAGGAGTAACAAACACACATACAAACTTTTGCCTGTATAAAATTAGTGTGATATATACAATTATACAACCTACATAATATAAACCTTATTGTACTCTGACCGCTTTTTTAATTCTAAGGTAAACAAAAACCAAGATTACATTTTCACAGTTCACGCTGAAACAGCAGAAAATAAGTTCTTTACTAAATCGGGATTAGGCGTTATCACCCGACAGGCGCAGAGGTTGGATAAAGTACCCAGTTTCACCATTTTAGGTAGTAAATTCCTATGTTTATATTATATGAAAATTTTACGAAGGTTCTCATCGCCGACTTAATTTAATGAAGTCTGTCACACGTGAAACTGCTTATAATTAACGTTATCAGGTCCACAACTATGTCGGTCAATGTGAAATGTAGGAAAGATGATAACTTCCATCAATTTATAGGAGACACTCCACTTTTTCTTCATTTTTATTAGCTTAGCCAGCGGTTTTACCCGCTGCTCTGGTCCCTTTCTGAAGACCGCCACCCTTATCACTTAGGGGTATGAAAAATGGCTTACGACTTATTTCAGACCTGCCGCAAATACGAATAAAATTTAATAAAAATCAGTCAAGCCCTTTAGGATTTTAGCAACTAAAACTGAGACACGAGAATTTAGAGAAAAGATTTTAAAACATTTTTCACTGTAAGTGAAATATAAAATGTCTGAATTAAAAGTGGAAAATGAATTCATTACTGAACTGATACCGCGATGTTGTATTTCTTCACCCGACATAATTCAGTCGCTTCACGTGTACGATCGAAACATTAAAGGCGCGGGCCCACCGTGGCGCATGCTGAGTACGGGCACGCGGCGCATTTTAGCTGCGTATATTAATTTGTTTGACAACGTGGCTCCACGTTTCCACTGGAGTACCTACACGAAAACCCACGACTATGTATGGCGAGGCACAGCGCACGGAGGAAAACTGCTCTGCGATAAGCGATATGTACATAGTCATGGGTCATATTCGTGTACTCCGGTGGAAACGTAGACCCACGTTGACAGCGTTGAGCTATGTAACCGCCTATTCGAGCAATCCACGCATGTTTTAATGACGTCAATTCATGCGTAGCCTCTCCGTGGGTTGCAGTGGACACAACCATATGCATTTTCTTACAAAGCGTAGCTTAATACACGTGTAGGGCTCTCCGTGCACCGCGGTTGGCCCGCACCTTAAAACAAATGAAAAATTAATTAGACCATTCCCTCAAATGCAGTGTCTGATATGAGCCTAGCAGAGTACGGTTTTTAGTTGATCAGGGTAAATAAGCTGGTAGACAGAAACATAGTGCCGCATTGTTTGCTATGATTTATGTTAAGCTATAAAAGTTGCTTTTGTTTGCCAGAGAGATGCCATTATGTTGTCGATCTTGTATTATCTTTATAACTTTTGACAAGAACTTCACTAAGGTTGAAAGTATCTAACTGTCATATGCATCTTGAAGCAAAAACGGACTTTAACGTTTTATGATAATATTAATATTAAGAATTATTTTGGTTAATGTATTAATTTTATTTCACAATTATTTTATACTTTTTGCTGTGCCCTACAGGGACCGTTATTGTACCTTAGCTTTGAGCCCATTGCATTGCAAGATCTTCACACATTATAGCAACACACACATTATGCAAATAAAGATAATTAAATATGACGTGCAGTTAACATTCAACCTTTAACACGGAAGCCGATCATAATCTTACTAATATTATAGATGCGAATGTTTGTGAGGATGGAAGGATGTATGGATGTTTGTTTCACGTCAAAACGGCTGAACGGATCTTGATAAAATTTGGCACATCTCACGCATATTATAAATGCGAATGTTTGTAAGGATGGATGGATGTATGGCTGTATGGATGTTTGTTACTCGTTCACGTCAAAACGGCTGAACGGATCTTGATGAAATTTACCACAGCGGTAGATTATGGTCTGTAATAACACTTTGGATACTTTTTCTTCAATATCACGCGAGCGAAGCCGCGGGCTTCAGCTAGTTCTAAATAAGATTGAAATAGGAAACGAAAATTTTATCAGCCTAAGGTTATATAAAATCAGTCACAAACGTATCCATAACCACGCTTGTTCTCCCCGATGGGGCAAGCAGAGGTGATAAATTACAAGGTATCATACATCAAAAATCTACTTAAAATAATACCAGCCTATTACTGACCCACAGCTGAGGCCTCTTAGCAAATAGAGAAAGCACGAGCATTGATCACGACGCCACACCTCACCACTTATTAATTGTAAGTCCAGGTTTCCTGTCAATGTTTTCTTCCACCAACATCTGTGAGTGTGATGTGTAAGATAAACTTGAATTTTGACAACGCGGTTGGCGCATTGGCTGTGCGATCGACTGCTGCGCTGCGTGTCGCTTGTTCGATCCCCGCACGGAACAAATATTTGTATAGCCTACAGATAGTTGTTCCGGTTCTGGCTATTTGTGTATGTGAGTTTATATGTTTGTAAACGCACCCACGATACATGAGAAATTCCTAGTGTTGGGCAACTATTTTTTAAAGAAAGTACGAATTGAAAAAGTCACATTGGTACTTACCCGGATTTGAACTGAACCTCCTGTATGAGAGGCGAGCGATACTCACAGCACTCAAAAGTCTACTTACCATCCAATTATGATGGCATAATTATGTTCTAGTAAGTAGGTGAACTAAACCCGAATTAATACGACATGACGTCTGTACTGAGTCTGTCATAGCCTTGATATAGTGCTAATGAGGTCTCATACATAAGTACTGACGAGCACAAAACTGTTCAGCTAGAATTGCAATTATCCTCATTAATATCCTACTTCCTACTATAATATCTATATATATAAAAGAAAGTCGTGTTAGTTACTCCACTTATAACTCAAGAACGGCTGAACCGATTTAGCTGAAAATTGGTGAGGAGGTAGCTTAGAGCCAGGAGACGGACATAGGGTAGGTAGAGTAGGTAGGGTAGGTAGGGTAGGTAGGGTAGGTAGGGTAGGTAGGGTAGGTAGGGTAGGTAGGGTAGGTAGGGTAGGTAGGGTAGGTAGGGTAGGTAGGGTAGGTAGGGTAGGTAGGGTAGGTAGGGTAGGTAGGGTAGGTAGGGTAGGTAGGGTAGGTAGGGTAGGTAGGGTAGGTAGGGTAGGTAGGGTAGGTAGGGTAGGTAGGGTAGGTAGGGTAGGTAGGGTAGGTAGGGTAGGTAGGGTAGGTAGGGTAGGTAGGGTAGGTAGGGTAGGTAGGGTAGGTAGGGTAGGTAGGGTAGGTAGGGTAGGTAGGGTAGGTAGGGTAGGTAGGGTAGGTAGGGTAGGTAGGGTAGGTAGGGTAGGTAGGGTAGGTAGGGTAGGTAGGGTAGGTAGGGTAGGTAGGGTAGGTAGGGTAGGTAGGGTAGGTAGGGTAGGTAGGGTAGGTAGGGTAGGTAGGGTAGGTAGGGTAGGTAGGGTAGGTAGGGTAGGTAGGGTAGGTAGGGTAGGTAGGGTAGGTAGGGTAGGTAGGGTAGGTAGGGTAGGTAGGGTAGGTAGGGTAGGTAGGGTAGGTAGGGTAGGTAGGGTAGGTAGGGTAGGTAGGGTAGGTAGGGTAGGTAGGGTAGGTAGGGTAGGTAGGGTAGGTAGGGTAGGTAGGGTAGGTAGGGTAGGTAGGGTAGGTAGGGTAGGTAGGGTAGGTAGGGTAGGTAGGGTAGGTAGGGTAGGTAGGGTAGGTAGGGTAGGTAGGGTAGGTAGGGTAGGTAGGGTAGGTAGGGTAGGTAAAAAATTGCATTGCAACGCATTGCGGGCACAGCTAGTTATATTATAAATGCGAATGTTTGTGATGATGGATGTATGGATGTTTGTTACTCTTTCACGTCAAAACGGCTGAAAGGATATTGATGAAATTTGGCACAAAGGTAGATTATAGTCTAGAATATCACATAGGGTACTTTTTTTTCGATATCACATGGGCGAAGCCGCGGTTCCCAAATAGTTATTTATAAAAATGTGAAAGGCAGTATGTACGGTTTGTTTATCGTTGACAGTCTTGGCATGTGGTCATTTTCTTGGGATAATTATTTACGCACGGTGTATTCACGGTCAAGATATCCACGTGACCGTAGGCTATTCTAGGATATAAAAAAGCCCACCACATAGCTGTCAACTAGCTCTCAATCAAGCAATCATTAGGGGAAAGTTATTTCCGGGAAATTCGTTTTTATTCTTTAAAATAAACATCATTATTATATGGGGATTTAACCTTTTGAACGCCATTGTCACATATATGTGACAAGCGGGTTTCGTGGATACCAATGACATAAAATGAGTTTTTCGGCGTGGTGAGCAAAAACACCGACCTCCAAAATACTACTTTCGGAAGTCGGTTATTTTTTCACAAAAAGTTTTATTATTTCAAGCTTTTTTATTCTAAGTTATCCTGTTGTAAATCTTTGACAAACTTGAAAGAATACTACATATTATTTATGTTTAAGATTGAAGAACTACAAACTTCTAAGGAGTTAAACCTTCCATCACCAGGTCACCTCAGTAACTTGACACATTTCAATGAGGGGTCTATCTGCAAAATTCAAAGATTTTATCACTTACTTCTAATTTCAAAGAAGTTGAACCTTCCATCACCAGCTCAGCTCTGTAAAATGTTGACCACCAGACTCAAATATAAAAAAAAAAACTTAATTAAAAAAAATACGTTGTACCTACGTGCTTACAAAATTTGAGGGTTGCCTTCGATTTCTCTAAGTGACCTTCATCAGATGATCAGAATTGGGTGACAATGGACAACCTGTGAAGATAAGCTTAAAGACAAAAGTAAAAAAAACCCTTACTATAATATTATAAAAGCGAAAGTGAGTTTGTTTGTTACCTCTTCACGCTTTAATGGCTAAACCGATTTTGATGAATTTTGGTACAGAGATAGTTGGGAACCAGGAGACGGATATAGGCTAATATTTTAAAAAAAGTGGGATGTGGGGGAGAAAGAGGGAAGAAAAGGGAAAACTTAGCGTTGCTATTACAAATCAATAAGGCGCAATGGGAACTGTGTTACCCCGAATTTAACGCGAGCGAGGCCGCGGGCAAAAGCTAGTAATTTATAAAATCGGTTCATAACTAGCGGAGTAATCGGTGAACATAAAATAAAATAAAAAAAAACGGTCGAACTTAGAACCTCTTTTTTTTCAAGTCTATTTTAAAAAAATATAGAAAACAAGAAAAGTAGAACCACTTATCGTAAGAACAAGAGACTGTTAAATTGGTTCCGTGTCTTTTAAAACTGCTATTTAACTATTAAAAACACAATTTCACATTTTTTACA
The DNA here is from genome assembly GCA_905475445.1 of Ochropleura plecta. Taxonomy (NCBI): domain Eukaryota; kingdom Metazoa; phylum Arthropoda; class Insecta; order Lepidoptera; family Noctuidae; genus Ochropleura; species Ochropleura plecta. Next base: position 21,397,832 of record FR997726.1, on the reverse strand, counting down.
TTTATCAAAATCCGTTTTTTAACACGTTGCACGCTTTACGGCTCACCGGTGGGCCTAGCGTACTATGCCATTCGGGCCAAGCCGAAAACAGGGAATCGGTAATTTTCATCAACTTGAGATTTTAATTCCAAAGTTTATAAATTGTGGTAATTCGTATGGAAAATAAAAATTAGCGACTTTTCCCGTCTAGTTTCTAAGATATTATAAAAGGCTCACGGGTGGGCCCCGTGGCCTCGTATTAAGGGTTGCGTATTTTTCCGTTGGCGGGGGCCGCGGGGTCACGCTGTGGCTCACCCCCCGCGCGCGCTTTGCGGGCGTTGCGATTTACTCCGGCCGATCAATATCGCGCGCTGCGTCGACGAGTGAGTATCTGTTACGCGTTTTCCGCTAAAAATGGAGGATTTTGAAGAATTTGAGTTAACGGAAGAGGTGATAACGCAATTAGACAACATAGAGATAAATCTTTTAAGCCATAGTTTCCAAATAGATTCAGATGAAGACGTAGTTCAACCAACGACAAGAAGATACCGCCGAATTGTATTATCAGAGAGTGAAGATAGCGACAATGACATATTAGGGGTTATTGCCGATACTATTGGTAAGTAATATCTTAATTTAAACGCGCTATTGCTCACGGCTTTGCCTGCTTTATATGAGTTTGACATGTACTTTTAATTGCGTCTCTTCTGCTCTCATGGGAATTTAGTTCTGAATTATTTCAAGACTTTATAAGTGCTACATGCTTGCCGGGGCTGTTTTGTTGTTTGGATTATTTAATAATTATTGTTAGTGAGTATAATGTAGTTGTATTTTTATTGTTCAGGTAATACATCGCCATCGGGCACCTGGTTAAAGCCTAAAGGTAACCAACGTAAAGTTATACCTTTTACTGAACATCCTGGCCTTCCCACTAACCTATGCTCAAGCATGCGTAGCAAATATCCAGCTGATTTTTTCAACTAATGGTTCCTGATAGTCTTTTTCAAGTTATTGCTGATCGAACTAACCAATTCGCACTTAACAAAATATCTAGTTCAGAAGAAAATGCACGCTTTGCAAGGCTTCGCAAATGGGTTCCAACAGATCTTGGGGAAATAAAAAAGTTTTTTGGCTTAATCCTGTTTATGGGTATCACAAAGCTTCCTAGATTGGCGGAATATTGGTCATCTAATGATATTGTAGGCCATCCATTTCCACGCAAAATAATGCCACGGAATCGTTTTGAGTTGATATTGCAAATGCTTCATTTTTCTCAAAACGATGAAACAAACAAAGAAGACCGCCTCCATCGTATTCGTTACCTGTTGCAAGTATTGAATGAACAATTTCAGATGCATTATACACCCGGTGAAGACTTATGTATAGACGAAAGTGTTGTCCCGTTTCGTGGCAGGATAATATTTCGTCAGTACAACAAACAGAAACGCCACAAATATGGAATTAAAGAATTTAAGTTGTGCTGTGTGCCTGGATATACTTATAAAATAAGTATTTACGCAGGAAAAAATAATGAAACCACAAATACCACTCCATATAATGTTGTCATGGATTTGCTTAGCGGTCTTCTAAATAAAGGTCACACTCTTTATACTGATAACTGGTATACAAGCATTGGATTAGCCAGGGCTTTGCTAGATAACGAAACTCATTTAGTGGGAACAATCCGAAAAAATAGAAGGCACCTGCCCAAGAAAGTAGTGAGTACTAAACTCAAGAAGGGAGAATATATTGCCAGAGAAAGTCGAGATGGTATTACTGCCATGAAATGGAAGGACAAAAGAGATGTGTTGGTTTTGTCAACCAAACATTCAGACAGATTTGGAAAGATAAAAAAGCGTCAGGGCAATGTGGTCATGAAGCCGCAAATCATAATCGACTATAACAAAGCCAAAGGAGCAGTTGACTTATCAGATCAGATGGCAGCATACTCGTCCCCTTTGCGAAAATCTGTAAAGTGGTACAAGAAGCTGGCTATTGATTTATTACTGAATACTGCGATGGTAAATGCTTTGACTCTGTACAAGTCAGTAACTAAAAAAAACATTCAGATGGTAGATTTCCGGAGGTTTATCATGATGAATCTTTGCGAAGTCCAAGTAAATGATGTACCTGTACAGGGACTGAAGAGAATTAAACACTCACTGGAAAGAAAAGAGGGTTTGGCTAGAAAAGTCAGAAGAACATGTCGCCAATGTTATGCAGATAACGTACCAATCATGGGTAGCAAACAGGCTAAAACGAAGTCGAAAAAAGTATCCACTTATTGCCAAAGCTGTCCAACTAAACCTTTCCTCTGTTTACCTTGTTTTAACAAGATTCACAAGTAATTTAGATATGTTTTATGTTTCATAAGAAGACTGATTATTTAATAATGTTATAATAAAAAGAAGTGCCATGGTTTTGATTGATGAAAATTATAAATTATTTAGAAAGTATTATAAAAGTTTGTATTGAGTACATAATGTCACCGATATTTTTACTTATTTGGAAATGAAGAAAATGTTACCTATGTTCTTTTGTATTTGATTAAATATTGTATTATTATTTTATAGTTTTATTATCGCTATTAAATTTTAAACAATAATTTCTACCGTATCGTTAAGAATAACCCTAGCATCATTGCAAAAACCTTGACAAAACTGCAAGATTTTATTGGATTTAAAAACCACGCCGTCCGGTTCGGCTACAGGGCCACGCGGCTCACTTCCATACGCGTTTTGTTTGATAGCTGCAATCTGTGGCCTGTAAGAAGCGTTTTCGTTGGACCTTCCACGCGGCTCACGGGTGACCGCCATGGCTCGAATGGTTCAGTAACATAAGGCTCACCGGTGGGCCCTATGGCCTGAATGGAAATATTCGATTTTTCATATGGCGTTCAACGTGTTAACAATCAATCGCCTTCAGAAACTATTATTTAGACAAAATATGTAGGTATTAATTTTCCGTCTTTACTTGTAAACAGAGAAGGTTCTTTTGTGATCTTTCATACAAGACAAGACTAATGATGGCAGTTAGTCTACAAAAAAATTGAAAAGTCGAATCGCCGCACAATACCCTCTTATTGATATTTTCCGCACAGTAATTTTACATCCAATATACATAAATAATCAAATAAATAAAAGGTGACTGTCCTTGAACAACGATTCCCATGAAATCATCTACGTGGAAAAAGCCACTACCAAAAAAGTACCTTTTTTATTGTTAACCGAAATTACCATTCAGCCACACACAGTCTAAACACAAAATACCGTTTACACTCTAAATTAAACATTTACAATCAAACAATATAGGCAATCGTCAGATCGTTCGGTCCCTAAAGTAAGCATTTTATTAAAAAAAAATATTATACGTGTGCCCTTTACCCCATTTTCCTCAAAACTCACGAAATGAAATGGAAAAAGAAAAGCTGATAAGAATATTTTGTTTCTTTTATTGTAAGATTTTTTTATATCACGTGAGAAGCATCTGTATGGGGTTGAATATGTAGATTTAGGGGGGAAAGGCACTTTTGTACAAATAAAAGGGTTTTGTTTCCATTTTTCCTCTGAGAAATTATTAAATCTTCCCTGTAATCTTTTTTTTGGAACGAAGTTCCTCATCGCGCGTTGCGAAAGGGGGCTAGACGGAAAAAAAATAAGACCAAAAGTTGTAACGACACTTTTTTGCTATAGTTGTAAACCGTGCGGCTTGCGCGTGTTTCTTTCTCTCTCTCTCTCTCTTTCTCATAATTTGCGAAAAATCAATGTTGAAAAAGATGTTATACGTACTCTGGTTAATTAAGAGCGTCGTCAGTAAAACTTTTAAGATAAGCCAGAAGCATTATGTTTTCAAGAGGTAAATTTTCCTGCAAAATTTTCCATAAAATATAATTCTGCCTTGGGCACCAAAAAGGATAGAACCTTTAAAATTAACTCGGTAAAAATGAAAACTCAGAAAATATAAATGAGCATACTGCCTGTCTTAAAAGTCATGTTCTTCAAGTCAAGTCTGACACTCCCCTTGTTCCGCCCAGAGCGTGTTAAGTTATTTAATAATTTCCCGTCGAATAACTTCCCCCGCTTCAAAAAAACATGAATGGCATAAAATTATCAGTCCAATTAAATCAATTACATTATTATTAAAAAAAAACAATCCGCAAAAAAGAGGCTAACTTTTTCTAAACTGACTGATCGAAAACATAAGTTCATAATGACAAGATTTCGGCATACAGAACTCTACATAAACTTACCTAGACCGTAAATACGAGTAAAAACATAACCCTGTCTTTCCTGTCGCGCAGTCGGGTAAAAATACATTTAGAAGCCTTTCAAATCAAGTTGAATCATTTATTTCAATTAGACCATTACAGGAACTTTTGAATGTCAAGAAACAAAAAATGAATCTACAGTCCCGGTCACAAGGCATAATAGCTTGTGAAAGTACTGTAGTTGCCCATTCCAAAGCGTTGATCTCTATGGAGAAGAATGGGCAAGAAACTCCATGGAAACTCTTTTAAATTATAAGATATTCACAAAATCGTATATACATCATTGATGATGAGATTATGCAAATAAATAACGATTTAGAAAGACGTGCACAGTAAGAGCGTCCAGAGTAAATAAAAAGCAAAATTCAATTTAAAATATAAATAAATTAAAAATGAACCGTGGTAGCTAAAATATGATCAGTCCCAACTGACAGCGCCCGTTCACGAACATGACGTATGGATCAGCCCCATTCAGATCAACCATTTTGAAGGGAACTAAATGACCCGCCACCATCAGCGAGACATTTAAGTGAGCATGACATTCTGTCAACCACCAGGGCATACCACCAAGTCAAAAGTACCTGGTGCTCACACATGGGCTTTCAGTTATACAAAACTAGGAAATTGAGTCTATACAATGCAAAGATAGATTTCAACAAGATTTCACCTTGACTGTATCCCATTACTAGGTCTGCAAACATATCACGGCGAGTTTATGGTGATGAGCCCTACGATTGTTTCCAGCCAATACCTTTTATTGACAACGTACTAAAATATTTACGAGCTACGTGCCTTCATAGAAACATATTATGTAATCACGTCTAGATTGATATGAAAGGTTAATCTGGTAGACGTAAAACCTACGACGAAGATACATTGAAATATTTGTATAAGATTAATATTTTATCTTAGTCATTCCTAGTATGCCTGTTATACACGGCTGTTCGATAAAGGTTTTTTTTTGCAGATGTCTTTTTTTTTCAAATAACTAGGGGGGGAGTGTCAGACTTTTACTGACTAAAACCCACCCATGTTCCTTTCTTTACCCTTTATGTTCCGGAATCTCTTTCGAACAAACCGCAACACCGACGACGATAAAGGTTGTAGTGTGATTAAATGTGTTTTTTTAAATTATTAATTAACGCGTGATTATAAATAAAATAAAATACTATTAAATTCTTTTATTACAGACAAATTCATATACATTTGGTTATTAAAACACACAACTTAAAAAAACTAATGTTAGCACTTATTATGTCTATAATCATGGAAGATGTTGGTCAGGGTACAAGGTATGATTTGAGGTAAAATTAGATTAAGTGACAAAAACTCACTTACAAGATCTCTTTGCTTAGTTTTTGTTTTTTTCTCTTACTAATTCAATTACAGCTAGTAAGTCTCTAAATCATGCTTTTTTTTGCGGATGTGAAATCATCAAATAACTTCCCCCGCTCTGGGCGGAGCGCGGGGGAGTGACAGACTTGTACCGACTAAAACCCACCCATATTCTTTCTATTGCCCTTTATGTTCCGGGCCCACGGTATCTATTTCGAACAACCCGAAACCACGGCAGGGTAACATAATGCTTGTAATCCCAAAAGGAATAGGCTGTACCTAATAGTAAACCTATAATGCTTCAGTTAAATTTAAATCCCACATTATAGGGAGCATCCCTATTACCATCGACTAGGCATTAGTCCAGACACCGTGACCGCAACTGACAATTACCTGATAGAATAACCTAGTTCGAGTCCCCTGAAGGGACTCAAACTTAAGACCTTATGCTCAGTCCTGCTCCTCTTTTAAATCCATCCAAAGGTTGTCTTGAAAGATCGCTTTCAGCGATAAGACCGCCCATTGTGTCATCCTATGTTTAAGTTGTATAGTGTTATTCTTGTTATTTGTATGGTGTACATAACAAATCAAAAGTCAAAATATTTTTATTTCACGCCTACATGGGCACTTATAAAACTTCGAGAAAAGGTACCTACACAGTTTGGCTTGGTCGATTCCTATGGAGAAGAACCGGCAAGAAACTCCATGGTTACTCTTTTAAAATCACTTGGTTTTACAATGCTGTTGTGACAGCGTTAGTACTTAAGTATGACAGGACATAATAGGCCCGACAGTAAGTCATTGCTTACTTTACAAAAAGTAAAATAAAATAATACGTTAACAAAATTTAACAAGCGTCTAAGGCGCGTCGCTCACTGGTAAGTCGAGGCGGCGTCGCGTCAGCGGCGGTGCGGCGTCGAAGCACGGGCGAGGATAGGTCTCTGCGTAGGAGTCGAGGCGCAGGCGGCTATGCTTCCTTCACATTATTAATTCATTCACCTACTAAGACGTACTAGCACTTATACAAGTTCTTAATTTAAATAGAAGAAGATTTTGAGTGCATCCATATAATAATATGTTGCGACATCGACAGTGTGACAAAAGAGGTTTATTCAGAGCTACACGTGACTTAAAAAGTTATCCCGACAAGTTCAAAAAGTTTTATGAAATGTCACCAGAAACATTTACTGTTTGAAAAAGCGAAGAATAGTTTACAGAAGAGGGACACTAACTGGAGGAAATCAATTTGCCCTGAAGAAAGGTTACTGGTCATAAATACAAGGATTTAATTGAACATTTTCAATGAGTTTTGCGTTGGTTTCAAAATCGTCGCGCATATATAAAACGTCTAAACGCAGCTCCGCACGAAACCAAATGACAAAATGGCGGCGGCGTCGTGGCTTGGGCACACTTGAGCGCCCCACCTGCGCCTGCACTTCGCCTCCACCTCGCCTTCACCTCGCCTCCGCCCCGACGCCACCTCGCCCGCGCCGCGACTCTTGTCTATGAGCGCACTGCCATTCATTTGTTAAGAAAACTTTGTTGCGGCGCGCCACTCCTGCGCCCGCGCTTCGACTGCGCCTCGACTCTTGGTCGTGTGGGCGACGCGCCTAAGAATCTACAAGGCCAACCATGTCCACTCATTCACAACGAAAAGAATATTCTATCTATCTGTCTATCTATAATAGGTTAATAATATGAATTATGTACACAATATTAACTGCGTCAGTGACTATCTTAAGATTTTTTACGGAGTTATTATCTTATTAAAATTCTGCTACAACGGGTATTTTAAACACCCGTGAACGTTTTCGAAACAATTTCTGAAAACAATGTTGCTTTCACGGACGAATTCCCTCTCTAGAGACTATTGTACACTGGGGCAATTCAACTAAGCGATTGATTGTTTAAGAGCGGTATAGACATAATGATTTTGCATAAAACTGCGAAGAACTATATGTAGTAGGCAGAATAAGAAGATTTTAAAATGTGGACGAACTAGCCTGTATATTTACTGCTTATTCTAATTTGGAAAAGTTGAAAAGCGAGGTTTAGACTACAGGGTGTAAACAAAACCATCAAGCGGTAGGTGGTGGCCCTGGCAGGCACCTCTGCTGACATCTCTTTGAAGCGCGCGTGGAACACTAACGCGCCGTCGACTCGCCCTGTCGTCACTGGACGGACGGACGGTGAGCTACCCATTGCTCACCGTCCATCGCCGCCGCCGATCGCCTCTGCGAGGACATGGCGGTGCTCCGCCCAAGCTGGGCAGACCGCCAGTGTGCCCCACCGTAAAATTGAGGCTCGATTGGAATTCAAAAAACCAATCAGAAATTATGAAAACATGCAATTAAGAAAGTAGGGAGCAATACCCTACAAAGTAACCTAAACTTACTGAACTAAAAAAATACTTAATATTTATAGTTATAATAAATGAAGGGACGTTTGCTAAACGAACCACAAACAATAATTTTCAATCAAAGAGTGTGAAGAAAGAACTACTTACATGAAAAAGCTTCTAAATCTTAATACTTTGGTACCCCTATGATAAATGTTCCACCGCTTAACATTCCACTTTCATACATAAACGACAACTAGAATAAAATAGGAATAAAAAAGCCTTTTATGAATTCCAAACTGTGGGTAAACTCCATTAAATTGCGTCCTGTCCTGTTCATAATGCATCAAATGAAATATGGTAAAAGCATGTCTTTGACGGGCCTGTTGGTCTAGTGGTTAGTGGCCCTGACTGCTGAGCCGGAGGTCGTGGGTTCGATTCCCACCCAGGACAAACTTTGTGTGATGAGCATGATTGTTTGTTCTGTGTCTGGGTGTGATTTATCTTCTATATCTATCTTCTTCTATCTATCTATATCTATCTATATCTATATCTATCTATCTATACTTATAATAAATCTGTAGAGAGGTCAATTCTGTACATGAAATATATTTCCAAAATAACTATCAGGGGGTGATTAGTGATCGACACTGATGCCAGAAATGCAATCAGTAAAATTTTTGTCTGTCTGTCTGTCTGTCTGTCTGTCTGGATGTCTGTATGTTCGTTATAGAAACAAAAACTACTCGACGGATTTTAACGAAACTTGGTACAATTATTCTTCATACTCCTGGGCAGGTTATAGTATACTTTTCATCACGCTACGATCAATAGGAGCAGAGCAGTGAAGGAAAATGTTGGGTAATCGGGAGAAGTTGGTTAAAGCTACACAGAAATCATGTATGACGGAAATGTTCTCCTTAAAATTATATAAAAATATCCTACGACAGCATAGGTCTATCTTTTATGGTTGACTCACAATAACACGTGTAACTCCCGATAACTTAGCAGTTCGGGGCTTTCTGATTATATTTGTCTACTCTTACGTTTATAACACTCCCACTCATCTCTAATTAAAAACAGTTAACATTATTACGTATTCAATAAAAAAAGAATCATATAAATCGGTATACAAACACCAAAGTTATGCATGAAATACGCTAATAAGCCATCGCGCGGGAATACTAAATCATGCTATAAGGATTATTTTTGTGTAATATTTGGCTGTTGATGCGAATAGACGTTCAGAGTGTTCGACCTTATTGACAGGCAATGCTTTCAGCCCGACTTTTAGTCTTTAAATAATTTCTTTTTAGATTTCTTTTGTTGTTATTTTATAAAATAGGTATTAGTTATTTTGGTAGTGTTTAAATATTCGTTCAAATTACAAATTATTCATAGTTTACATTTTATTTCTTTTTAGGTGAAGTAGTAGTAGGTACGCATAGATTTTTAGAAACCGAGTTTCGGCTAATTTATGTTCAGTTTTTTTTTATACTATATTGGTAAAAGCGTAGTTAATTATACTAATTATAGTTATCATCATCATCATCATCAGGCTATATTAGTCCACTGCTGGACATAGCCCTCCCCTAATGAGCGCCATAGCGTTATATTCTTTATTATAGTTATAGGTATTATTAATTAAAGTATTTATAGGTTTTTATTTTTAAGTGAAGTAGGTATACATAGGTAGATAGTATTGGACGGGTTCCCTCTATCTGGCAGAATCTTGATGCTCCGAAATTTATTTGGCATAACACACTTAGCATATTTTTCTTTAAACGAACATTTTAAAGGCATAAAAATTATTTGATATAATTATCGTTTGGCATAATGTTTAAAAACTCCGAATTTACAATTGCATAGTTTTAAGATGGCAGAATTACATTTAGTATAATTACGATTGGCAGAGTTCAAATTTCGCATAATATCGTTTAGCATAATGTTCATTTAGAGCGACGAGTATTTGGTATAATTTCACTTTTCATACTATGCAGATGGCAGAATTTAATTAAGAATAACTTTAAGTTTAAAGACTTATATGCCTAAAAAGTCTTTAAACTGACATGGTCACTAACATTATTATTAACGGTTAAAACGGGATATTTACCATGTTTGTTATTTATTTTGAGTTTCCAATATTTTGGTGTGAACCGATACAGTGAGTTACAATTGTATACAAAAACATATTAAGGCAAAAATAAGATATTTTTGGAATTATATAGAAAAAAAAGACATTGTTTTAATATAAGGTTAATTTGTTAAAAAAAAATGCGTGGGTTAGGTTAGGTTAAAACTGTGACCCCCTACGCACGAGCCGAGCGAGCGGAGCGAGCGGTGCCGCGGCAGCGGCCGGCGAGTGCCAGTAACGACTTGCATTGATAGAAAATGAGATTGTTTTTAGTAGTTTTTACCCGGAACTGAACTATTTACATTAGAATAATAATTACTTATGGAATTAAATGACATTATTACAAATTCAATTAAATAATAGTTAAAATAAATGATATTATTTTAAAGAAATAAATAATTAAAATAAATGACAACAAATAATGATAAAGATGATTCTAACTATAAACTTTCTGCGATATGACAATTCTGCCGTTTAATGATATATGAAATATATGTCAAAAGACGATTCTGACTGTGAACTTTCTGCGAAATGATGTTTCTGCTTTTTGAATATTATGGATATGAAAGGAGATTGCCCGTTTTGTAAGGGAAGTTCGGTCCCAGTGGAAAATGCTTGTGCCCTGAAGTATTTTATTTTACCTAATAGTAAAAACATAGCATTTTCATAATCTCAAACCTTTTTTCATTTATTCACCCTGGTTCAGGAGATATAATTAATTTTCTGTTTTAAAAATCTAGGTTATAATTACAAATTGACATAAACTAGGTATACATAACTATTACTTTATATGCAGATTTCCATAATATAAGCATGTTTATGCACAAAGTAATGAAGACATAATTACGTATCGTAAATAATAACTACGTAAATACGGGATTCAAAACTCAACGTAGGTATCTAAACGAAGCAATCAGGAACGAAACGAATCTCAGAATCAACAAAGTGCTGTGACATGCGCAAGTAAATGTTGCCAGATCAATTATTTTTAATCCATTAGTAAATCGATTTTAGTTTTTTTATCGATTAAAACTCTTGTTAATACGGCGTTTCCAAAATACTTTTATGTTTGTGTAAATCGCTTTTATGAACATCTAATCAACAATATAGACTTATGAAAATAAGCAACCTATTGTTGTCATATTCCATCGCTATTACTCGCAGACTATAAGCAGTGTATATCCACTAGTTTACGTCATTAAATATTTTACATAATTAAACTCATACTTGGCCTACACCTGTCTTCGTGCATTCCAGATATAATACGCTACAATAATAAGTACCTATGAAAAAAACAGGGTTTACACCAATCTAACTCATCGTCGAGAAAACATAATGCCAAATCAGTAGCTTTGAAGTTGTCAAATATTGAGACTTACATTTAAATGTTGCGACTTATACTAGCTTTAATAATTATTGTTAAAAATATTTTTTAATTATCTTTTTGTTTTGATATCGATTACTCCATTGATTACTATACGTCATTTTCGATAGTTATTTGTTTTCTGGCAACTTTTTTTTGTACACCTATCAAACGGATGTCGATGTAATGTTTAACTATTAATAATAATTAACTTTATTCCCAGGGTGAAAGAAATTGTATAAAAAATAATTTGCACACAAAAAAATAAATAACATTTTTTGGTTATTATTCCAATCAGGCACACGATTGCACAAAAGGGACCTGCCCCGTGGCAATGTCCTTTATGTCTAGAGATGATTCTGACTTACAAAATTATGAGTTTTGAATGTATGATAAATGAGTGTCTGCCAAACAATTTTCTGCGAAATGAAGTTTATGCTATCCGTTGTTATGCAAAATAAAATTATGACATAAAAAGTTCTGCTATAAAGGGTGGACCCAGTATTGGACAGGCGTTTTAGCTTTATTTTAATTTCTTTTTTTGTTACAAGTTGTACTTACCTACATATTTCTGGGTATAATTCTATTAGAATTATTTAGTTTTAGTACCTACTTTATTTGGTAATGTATATGGTAATTAATAGGTTCTTATAGATAATAGGCATAATTAGATATATTAAAAAAAAAACAATTTATATACCTATATATATAATTTAGTACTTACATTATTTTCAGGTTAAATATAAATTCAAATTATTATTTTTTAATTTATTTTGCTGTAGTTTTATTAAGTTGTAGCTGTAGTGTATTTAGGATCAGTTTTATTATTTAAGTAGGCACTTTTTTTAAGTGTAAGGTAGCTACAGTTAGGACCTCTAACGTAGCTTATTTCGTTAGGTAACTGAATAGGCATTCAGTTACCTTCGGTTATTTTCATAAATCCTTACTAATATTATAAAAGCGACAGTGAGTTTGTTTTTTCTTTCTTTCTTTTTTTTTAAAAACGTTGCCCCACACTAGGAATTTCTCCTGTATCGTGGGTGCGTTTACAAACATTCAATCTCACATACACAAACAGCCAGACCCGGAACAACTATCTGTAGGTCATACAAATATTTGTTCCGTGCGGGAATCGAACCCGCGACACACAGCGCAGCAGTCGATCGCTCAGCCACTACGCCAACCGTGTCGTGTTTGTTACGGCTTCACGCCTAAATGACCGAACCGATTTTGATGCATTTTGGTACAGAGATAGTTGGGGCCCTGGTGACGGAAATAGGCAAGTTTTTTTAAAGTGAGGAAAGGGGGAGAATGAGGGAAGAAAAGGGGAGAGAAAGATACATTTTTTCGGGTCATCACGCGGGTTAAAGTTAGCGTTAGCCCAAAGTAACTATGCCACGCGGACGAAGTCGCGGGCGGAAGCTAGTCTATAATATGTATGTATTTATAAATTATATATGTATGTATCTCAGTTGTCTGGTTACCATAACACAAGCTCTGCTTAGCTTGGGATCAGATAGCCGTGTGTGAGTTGTCCCAAGATATTTTATTTTTATTTTATTTATGTCTTATATACTAATCTATATATGCGAGCTGTATGTGACCAGCGGTTTCTCAACTCCTCAGTGTGGTAGCGTAATTCTTAGTAGGTATATCCTTACTAATATTATAAAGGCGAAAGTGAGTTTGTTTGTTTGTTACCTCTTCACGCTTTAATGGCTACACCGATTTTGATGAGGGAAGAAAAGGGAAAACTTAGCGTTGCTATTACAAATCAATAAGGCGCAATGGGAACTGTGTTACCCCGAATTTAACGCGAGCGAAGCCGCGGGCAAAAGCTAGTTATTAATATTATAAAAGCGAAAGTGTGTTTGTTTGTTACGTCTTCACGCCTAAATGGCCAAAATGATTTTGATGAATTTTGGTACAAAGATAGTTGGGTCCCTGGAGACGGACATAGGCTAAAAAATAGTGAGAAAAGGAGGAGAAAAAGGGAAGAAAAGGGGAAAGAAAGTTTTTTTTTCGATCATCACGCGGGTTAAAGTTAGCCAAAAGTAACTATGCCACGCGGCCGAAGTCGCGGGCGGAAACTAGTGTTATATAGTCTACTAGCTTTCGCCCGCGGCTTCGCTCGCGTTAAATTCGGTATAACACACCAAGCAGACCTGCAGTTTTTGCTCTTGCGCCTGATTGATTTGTAATAGCAACGTTAAGTTTTCCCTTTTCTTCCCTCGTTCTCCCTCATATCCCACTTTTTTTTAATAAATATTAGCCTATGTCCGTCTCCTGGTTCCCAACTACCTCTGTACCAAAATTCATCAAAATCGGTTTAGCCATTAAAGCGTGAAGAGGTAACAAACAAACAAACAAACAAACAAATAAACAAACAAACAAACTCACTTTCGCTTTTATAATATTAGTAAGGATTAATTTCGCAAAATTTCAAGTCAATCCGGCCAAGAAATCGTATTCTTCTATTCAAACTTTGCCACGCCCCTTCACCCCCTTGGGAATTGAATTTTACGTAATCTCGTCTTAGTGAGCACCTACACCTACATCAAAGGATCCCCTAGGCGACATTTGAGACTTTTAACACTTGTAGTTACTGAGATTTTGTGATGAGTGTCAGTGATATCTAATATATATATATAAAATTCTCGTGTCACAATGTTCGTTCCAATACTCGACCGATTCTTATTAATTTTTTGATGCATGTTCAGTACGTCTGAGAATTGGGTACTATCTATTTTTCATGCCCCTAAGTGATAAGGGGGACCTGAGCAGCGGGTGAAACCGCTGGGCACAGCAAGTCCTACTTTATAGTTAATATTATAAATGCGAGTGTTTGTGAGGATGGAGGTATGGGTGTTTGTTACTCTTTCACATCACAACGGCCGAACGGATCTTGATGAAATTTGGCACAGAGGTAGATAATAGATAACCCATTGGATACTTTTTTTTCGATATCACGCGGGTGAAGCCGCGGCCCCAGCTATTATATTATATATTTTTTCTGAAACTTTTGCCCACCAGTCAATGTCATGCGGGCGCAAAATAAATAAAAGTACTTGATGCGGCTAACGTGACCCAAACAGATCCATTTGAGCCTGGCAGTCTTTTTGCCAAAGTCAATAAATATTTCCTGTTTTGGAGCATAGTGTCCCATATACTGTCTGATTTTTATACACCCAGATTGCTGGAGTTTTCTCCTAACAGAAATAAATATACTTCCTAACCAGATTCAGATGAAAAGAAAAACTCATTGCCTATCAAATACTTCCATTTTCTAAAAAGTGCTAAAAACCTTTATTTTTTTGCCCCGCACTAGAAATTTCTCCTGTATCGTGGGTGCGTTTACAAACATTTAAACGCACATACACAGACAGCCAGACACGAAACAACTATTTGTAGGCCACAAGCAAATATTTGTTACGTGCGGGGATCAAACCCGCGACACGCAGCGCAGCAGTGAATCGCTCAGCCGATGCGCCAACCGTGCCATGCTTTATTTTAGTTTATATCCGCCTCAACTACACTTCGTATTCCACCTTCCACAAAATAAACAATGTAGACTCCTTCATGTCTAATGGACCAAATTAAATTTTAATAAATACTCTCGCACACAAACACAGCTTCCTACAGATTTACGATATAATAGGTAAGACTTAATGCATGTTGCTCATGTAAGTTGACCAAGATTTTTTTTGTCTGGACCTTAAAAGAGACTACAACCTCTGAGTTTGTTTCGGCTGTTTCTTCTCAGAGTAGTCGGGTACGAAACACCGGCCTCATCTAGTTTAAAAAAAAAATGACGTGTAAAAGTGTTTGTGAAAACCTACTTGCAAAATAAACATCATTTATCATTTACAGATATCCCATGGAGCATTTAGCTTTCTTTAAACATATTTGTTTTAGTCTAGAATAAAGTATCCTACTAATAATATAAATGCGAATGTTTGTGAGGATGGATGTATGGATGTTTGTTACTCTTTCACGTCAAATCGGCTGAACGGATCTTGATGAAATTTGGCACAGAAGTAGATTATGGTCTAGAATAACACAGAATACTTCTCGTTTGATATCACGCGGGCGAAGCCGCGGGCGCCAGCTAGTTTCCAAATAATTACGTCTTGCTCTGCAATAAAAACAAAAGCAGTCTCTTTTCCTTTTTTGCATTCAACGTGATTCGCTATTTTAACAAAAAGCTTTCATTGAATGATGTCACTTTTAATGAGTGAAAAACGAAGCAAACTCTGTAGCGACTGTGGTTTGACGATGCTAAGAAAACTTGTACTACGTAAATTTATGGTTTACTTTTAAAATGAAATGATAATATTCATTTGAAACTTTAAAATATTTAAGTGAACATGTAGATAGATTCCATATAATGCGACGTTATGCGCTTAATATTAGCAGAGAATCTGTTTTATCACTTTGCGTAAAAAAATACTGTTTTCACTAACTCTAGACGACGCCCAAGTGCGCTACAAGAACGCCCAAGTGCGCTACAAGAATGTTGTTTGGCGCAAAATAAATAAAAGTACTTGATGCGGCTAACGTGACCCAAACAGTTCCATTTGAGCCTGGCAGTCTTTTTGCCAAAGTCAATAAATATTTCCTGTTTTGGAGCATAGTGTCCCATATACTGTCTGATTTTTATACACCCAGATTGCTGGAGTTTTCTCCTAACAGAAATAAATATACTTCCTAACCAGATTCAGATGAAAAGAAAAACTCATTGCCTATCAAATACTTCCATTTTCTAAAAAGTGCTAAAAACCTTTATTTTTTTGCCCCGCACTAGAAATTTCTCCTGTATCGTGGGTGCGTTTACAAACATTTAAACGCACATACACAGACAGCCAGACACGAAACAACTATTTGTAGGCCACAAGCAAATATTTGTTACGTGCGGGGATCAAACCCGCGACACGCAGCGCAGCAGTGAAACGCTCAGCCGCTGCACCAACCGTGCCATGCTTTATTTTAGTTTAAAATCCGCCTCAACTACACTTCGTATTCCACCTTCCACAAAATAAACAATGTAGACTCCTTCATGTCTAATGGACCAAATTAAATTTTAATAAATACTCTCGCACACAAACACAGCTTCCTACAGATTTACGATATAATAGGTAAGACTTAATGCATGTTTACGTAATAAATCCATTGGTTTTTTACTGAAATGTTTACATTTTCAGTTTTATGGGTGTAACTACTTA
The DNA here is from genome assembly GCA_905475445.1 of Ochropleura plecta. NCBI lineage: Eukaryota > Metazoa > Arthropoda > Insecta > Lepidoptera > Noctuidae > Ochropleura > Ochropleura plecta. Next base: position 21,381,194 of record FR997726.1, on the reverse strand, counting down.
GTAGTTAAATTACGTAAGTCCCTCTCTGAGGAGTCAAACTTCTCACTGCACACTGTGTTGGTGTGTATTTGTGTGTTATTTTTCTACAACTGAATTGAACGTAAAATTTTTCGGACAATTTTAAAATTCATTAATTCACAAACAATCAACGTGCTACCAAGAAGTTAGAAGCTTGCAGCTTTGCTTGCTTTTGCTCGCTTGTAATTATATTATTGGTTTAAAATCTTGAAATATTACCGAAAATTTTGCCTTGCTGTAAAAGTAATCATCTGCCTGGTCGGCTTCAAGTCCAACCGGATCCAACTGAATACCAGTATTTTTTATTGAAGCGACTGCCGATCTGACCTGCACAGCCCAGTTAGTACTGGATAATACGAAACCCCTTGGTGAGACTGGTTGTCAGACTTTAGGGGCACTGACTATCTATAAATACTGTCAAAGATTTACAAATGACAACCGGGACCGGCATTTTTGAAAGGGTGGTCACCCATCCACAAACCAGCCCAGGCAAGTGCAGAATAACCTAAAGATGGAAGTAAGGAAGCCGTAAAAGTAGGCGGTAGGGGGCTTTATCAGTTTAGCCCATGAGATATCCTATGGAGCATATAGCTTTCTTTAAACATAATACTTTAGTCTAGAAAAATAATAGCCCAAGAGATTGAAAGCTCGTCATCTATCGCCGGACACTTATGACAGTTTCTACCCCCTGCCAGACACCCCTTAACTTTAATAAATTATACTTACGTTATAGTTTAAAAGCTGAATTTTATATTTATGTTACGGGGACCTATAAAAAATGTTACCTCAATAGCAAGAAAACTAGTCTATTTTCCCTTTTTGCATTCAACGTGATTCGCTATTTTAACAAAAAGCTTTCATTGAATGATGTCACTTTTAATGAGTGAAAAACGAAGGAAATACTGTGACGTGGTTTGACGAAGCTAAGAAGCGAAAAATACTGTTTTCTACTGCCTTACTAGACGACATCCAAGTGCGCTACGAGATTTTTGTTTGGTGAAACATTTTTCTGATGACACTTTTTTTTTGTACCTTAAATGTTTTAAAAAAACAATGGTGTCGTCAGTCGAAATGAAACGAGGCGCAATTTTGTTTTTTTTTTCGTCGACAACACTGTAATTCTCTTTATGTCTTTTGACTCTCTCTGTCTATGGTTCAGTTTTATTTTACGTTACCTTAAACTTTTTGCTCCACTTATTAAGTAAGTAAGTATACGACCAATATGTAATTACTTTTTCTATTTATTTTTCAATGAGTAGCACGGACACTTGATGACAGCAGATAACACTTGAGCGAAAGGAACCGGACACCCAAAATGCGATTAATTAGGATTTAGTTAATTACATTCTCTTAGAAAAAGTACTTTGAAATAAAATTTAATAAGGTGAAATTTTTTCCACCGTGTCAACATAAAACCGTTGTCCTTGACAAAAGTCTTTGTGTCTTCAGGCAAGTTTTATTTTTTTCCAATGCTAGGTACACGTGAGAATTATAAATTACTAGCTTTTGCCCGCGGCTTTCCTCGCATTTAATTCGGGGTAACACAGTTCCCCTTGCGCCTTATTGATTTGTAATAGCAACGCTAATTTTTCCCTTTTCTTCCCTCTTTCGCCTCACATCCCACTTTTTTCCCAACTATCTCTGTAACAAAATTCATCAAAATCGGTGTAGCAATTAAAGCGTGAAGAGGTAACAAACAAACAAACAAACTCACTTTCACTTTTATAATATTAGTAAGGACTAGCTTTTGTCCGCGGCTTGACTCGCGTTAAATTCGGGGTAACACAGTTCCTCTTTCCTGATTTACAGGAACCTGCTACCTGTAGTTTTTGCTCTTGCGCCTTATTTATAGTAATAGCAATGCTAAGTTTTCCCTTTTCTTTCCTCTTTCTCCCTCATACTCAATCTTTCAAACAATAGCTTATCTGTCCGTCTCCAGGGTCCCCCTGGTACAGGGATACCTGTACCAAAATTTGGGTTTTTTTTTTCTTATTTTGTAAATTTTGGTACAGGTATCCCTGTACCAAAATTTGGGTTTTTTTTTCTTTTTGTAAATTATGGTACAGGGATACCTGTACCAAAATTCATCAAAATCGGTTTAGCCGTGAAGACGTAACAAATAAACTCACTTTCGCTTTTATAATATTAATAGTAAGGATTCTTTCACGAAGTCGAAAAGTAAATTACTAATAAAAATTTCGTTCGTAAACGTCACCTCTGTGTCCCTAAAATTGTTTCTAAAGTGACCGTTAAACTTTAATAATTCTGAAATAATGCTTTTAGAATAATTTACCTACTTAACATTCTGTTCACGATAGTTATTTGATAGTTACCGACACAATAGCTTTTAAGGGAGGTTATAGACCGGTCAAAATGTGGGACCTAGGTGACATTCGATACGAAAACATAATGTTGATAGTGCCCTTGGGGCGGAGTGGTTATTCTAGTGTATGTAAAACTAGTCTTTAGTTTTTATCTTTTAAGGACGACATGCTCATATCTCTTAATAGCAGTGAAACATTAACACTTAGTAAGAATTTGTGTTATACAGCAACTAAAAAGAATGAAATTAAAAACAAAAAACATTTTTGCCAAAAAATACCGAATCCAAACGCCGGCAAAAATCCATGAATCAAACAAGTCACAGACTCTCAAAAGTAAATTTATTTTCCATCTTTTTAGTGGGTTTTTGAAAGTTGTTTTTTCTTGTCTAAAATCTTTTTATACTCTTAGTCATTCCTAGTCGTCCCCCGAGTAAAGATTTCTATAAAAAATAAAATCAAGAATAACTTCAGCTTTAATTTCAGGACGCCTCTAGCAGCCTTAAACCGAGGTTGTTGACGTCTACCCTTAATTCGGCACAGACCACATAATAATCTGAATCCGATACACCTAAGTACAATCCATGCGATCTATTATTTTATGCGCCTTTAACAATAATCTTCTGCAAAGCTCAAATAAAAATCAAAGATATATTAAAGACAGCGTTTTGTTATTTTGGAGCTTTCTTCAAATAACTAGCTATTATTGCCTATTTATTTTTGTTATTTGTTTAAGAGCTGCAGGCTCAATTTACTAACTTCGCCTTTTTGAACGTTGACCTTTTAGTACCAAAAGTAAGGTCGTTCAAAGGCTTTGTGAGTTGTATATTTCTTGTAGTCGACAAAGGGTTCTTTTTTGAGTAAGTAGATGTTTTTGTCGAAGCGAGAAATGTTTTTCTATTTTTAGGTTGGTAGCTCGACTTTTATTCTTCTGTCATACAAAGCAATCTTGGAAACGAGACAGTATAATATTTTATAAAAATGGCTTCCCACGAGACTTCCCACGAGACGCTTTCCCGTCGACACGGCCTGTCATCATTAGATGGACAGGCTCCGTCTACGGTGGCTGTGTTAAAATGTTCGTAAGTCACACCCCGTGGCTTCAGGGATGCTACATATACTTGTAGTAATACATATAATAAAGCCAGCGAAACGAAATTACTGCACAATATTCTTACACATAGGCTTTCATTTTACTCGTGTTTATCGATAAACTCCGTTTGGAAACTACCCAAGATGAATCAATGACAGATTGTCTCGTTGGCAGCCTCTTCCAAAACATGATATTTACAAAATAATATATCAAAATGACTGATATTCACAAATCCGCAAACAATTGTTCCAATAACCTTAATTTAGCTGGCCTCAAAATGATAACAGAGGAATGTTTCCAATACGAAACAATTGACAATCAAATTGTATGACACCATTAGGTTTATTGTCAGCTACGAAACAGAAAAAGGATGTAAAATAATTGTGTGAAGTCTACAGTTCAATGGATCCAATCAGACTATAAACGAGTTCTATCGAGGGCCCAACAATTAATTCCTACTGTTATTCGATTAATAGGCACATCTTTGGTGATCTGGACGAATGATTCTCTTGAAAACTATCATCTATAAAAACCTACGATGATAAAACAAAACTTTAAAAGTACTAGAGAGCCTACAAAAAGTAACATTCTATTCTATTTATATATTTTACTAGCGGACCCGACAGACGTTGTCCTGTCTACACGTCTTTAATTTGAAAATTTCAAACTTTTTTTAATAAGCTAATAAGCTGTCTAATTTGACACTGCGATGGTAGCGCCGTCTGTCGGATCCAATGTAAAACATTCCAAAATCAACAACTACTAATAAATTAAAAATTAATTAAAAAAACATTGGCCAGCGGACAAAATTGTGAATCTAAACCATTCCCAGATCCCCTTGAACACACACAAAAAATTTCATCAAAATCGGTCCAGTCGTTTGAGAGAAGTTCAGTGACATACACACTCACAGAAGAATCCTTACTTCCTTACTATAATATTATTAAAGCGAAAGTGAGTTTGTTTGTTTGTTTGTTACCTCTTCACGCTTTAATGGCTTAACCGATTTTGATGAATTTTGGTACAGAGATAGTTGGGAATGAGGAAACGAACATAGGCTATTTCTTTTTTTAAAAAAAGTGGGTTGTGAGGGAGAAATGGGGAAGAAAAGGGAAAACTTAGCGTTGCTATTACAAATCAATAAGGCGCAAGGGAAACTACGTGTTACCCCGAATTTAACGCGAGCGAAGCCGCGGGCAAAAGTTAGTAATATTATAAAAGCAAAAGTGAGTTTGTTTGTTTGTTTCCTCTTCACGCTTTAATGCCTAAACCGATTTTGATGAATTTTGGTACAGAAATAGTTGGGAACCAGGAGACGGACATAGGCTATTTTTTTCATGAAGAGTGGGATATGAGGGAGAAAGAGGGACGAAACGGGAAAACTTAGCGTTGCTATTACAATTCAATAAGGCGCTACCGAATTTAACGCGAGCGAAGCCGCGGGCAAAAGCTAGTAAATTAATAAAAGTAAAAATTTATAATCCAATTTAAGATAGACAATGAAAGCTTTATATTTATTTCCTTTGTTCCGCTTACCTTTGTAATTCAAAAGTCGGTTTTATTTTAAAGGAAATTTATTAATATTTCATCTTAGCAATGATTAGACTCCATAGGTAGTTATTAAGATGGTGAACGTTTTGTAAATGTATCTTTTAATTTAAGAGAAACGAATGGCACTTGTTAAAATTACAAAGTTTGTTTTGAAATAATATTATTTAAGTGCTCTGCAATTATTTGCTTCTGTTTGTCGCTGCGGAGTTCGCCGTATAATGGCCAAAGCGTGATGAACTTTCACAAGGAAACTTGGACTATGAATTCAGTAGAAATTTTTCGTTGCTTATCAAAATAATATACTGTCGTTTATTTAAATAAATAATAAATATCTTGGGACAACTCACACACGGCTATCTGATCCCAAGCTAAGCAGAGCTTGTGTTATGGTAACCAGACAACTGATATACATACTTATATAATTTTTAAATACATACATATTATAGATAAATCACACCTAGACACAGAACAAACAATCATGCTCATCACACAAAGTTTGTCCTGGGTGGGAATCGAACCCACGACCTCCGGCTCAGCAGTGAGGGCCACTAACCACTAGACCAACAGGCCCGTCAACCGTCAATTTGTATAACACATGTTACAAAGTATAGCAGGTAATAACCGAGTAAGGAGTGCAAATACATGCTAAGTTACAAACAAAATCATAAACTTTTGAATTCAATCACAATTAATAACAATAATTCCAGCCCATAACTGTCCCACTACTGGGCAAAGGCTTCTCAAACAGAGAAGGCATGAACATTGATCACTTATTGCCCAAGACGGGTTGGCAATATCAGACTTATACAATGTGTCCCAGGGATAAGTAAGTAAGTATCCGTAATGATAGAATCGGTAAGGGAGGCGGTGGTGTTGCTATCTACCTTCGTAGTGACTTCCCTTACAAAATCGTTGCCTCATCTCCTTCACACTATAGTGGCACCGCTGAGTATCTCTTTTTGGAGATCTACGTTAAGGGGGTGAAGACCTTACTTGGCGTTGTCTACTGTCCTCCTGCCGTTGACTACTTTTCTAACCTTGAACTGGTTCTGGAAACTGTAAGTTCAGAGTATGCACATTGCGTCATCATGGGGGATTTCAACACTGACCTTTCTCACCCAACCCCTCGTTCCCGTAAACTCCTTCACATCATTGACTCCGTTAGCCTTCATGTCTTGCCATTGCATCCTACTCATTTTAATGTATCAGGTGATGACACTTGGCTCGACTTGATTGTAACGTCCACTCCCTGCCTTGTTTCTTCTCATGGTCAGTGTCCTGCACCTGGTTTTTCCCATCATGACCTAATTTTCCTCTCTTATATCCTTAAACCACCTAAACCTTCCCCTAAAGTTCTGCACATGCGGTGTTTTGCACGCATGGATGTTGAGAAGCTACGTCAGGATGCGTCGGAGCTCAATTGGGAAAACCTTGCAGCGGCCACTGCGGTTGATGAAAAACTGGGTATCTTTAATCGGACGGTTCTTGCACTCTTCGACAAACACGCCCCTGTAAAAAGTGTTAAGCTTAGGCGTCCACCGGCTCCTTGGATCACAAGAGGAGTTCGTATGGCGATGAGGCGCAGGGATCGAGCCTTTCGGAAATTTAAGAGGGATCGCTGTGAGGAGAATAGGAACCTCTTCAAAGTTGCAAGGAATCGGTGTAATCAGATGATACGTAACGCTAAACGCCGCCATATTCTCGAAAACATATCTTCTTCTTCTCCTGCCGATATCTGGAAATTCCTCGGAACTCTTGGTATCGGTAGATCCCGTCATGTAGATTTTCCTAAGACCATTGGTCTTGATGATATCAACCGTCACTTCACAACCACTACTCAGTTGGATTCTCAATTGTTGTCTCAGACGGTGGATTTCATTTCTGATCTGCCCGGCCCTATAATAGAACCATTTCAATTTACTCCGGCTACCTTGGATGAAATTAAAAAGATCATATTATCCATTAAATCCAAGGCTGTGGGCTATGATGACATCAGTCGTTATATGGTCACCCTGATCCTTGACTCTCTTCTTCCTCCGATTTCCCACATAATCAACTTCTCCCTTGATTCCGGTCAATTCCCATCCCTGTGGCGTATGGCCTATGTCCGTCCACTTCCTAAAATTTCAAATCCCTCGCTACCTATACATTTTCGACCAATTTCCATTCTCCCTTTCCTATCTAAAGTGCTTGAGGCCTGTGTGCACAAGCAGCTTGCAGGGTTTGTTCACCGGAATAACCTCGTCAGCTCATTCCAGTCTGGATTCAGGCCTGGGCACAGTACAGCCACTGCCCTCCTTAAAGTGACTGGTGACATTAGAGAGGCAATGGAGGATACCAAGGTTACCGTTCTGGTATTAATTGATTTCTCCAATGCTTTTAATGCTGTCAGTCACGATATTCTCCTATCTCTCCTTTCTCATCTTATGGTTTCTTCCGAGGCGCTGGAATGGTTCTCTTCTTATCTTCGGGGACGCCAGCAGTCAGTTCGCGTTGATGAGAACTCGTCGAGTTGGCGTGATCTGGATGCTGGTGTTCCACAAGGCGGTATTCTCTCTCCGTTGTTGTTTTCCATCTTCATTAATTTTATCACACTCTGTCTTCGGTGTTCGTATCATCTTTATGCCGATGATCTTCAACTGTATACATCTGTGCGGGTGGAAAGTTTGTCGGTCGCTATAGAAGATGTAAACCGGGATTTGGTTGCTGTCAAAAACTGGGCTGACAGATTTGGGGTGTCTGTTAACCCCTCAAAATGTCAGGCCATTGTGATTGGTAGCTCACGCATGATGGGTAGAGTGGCGGTTAGCTCTCTTCCTCCGATTATGTTCAATGGTACCGTCATTCCCATTAGTCCTAATGTGAAAGATCTCGGTTTGCATCTTGATTCTACACTTAGCTGGCAGCACCAGGTTTCTAGTGTAAGTCAGAGAGCCAATGGCACTTTGCGGTCCTTGTATCGTCTGAGAAACTTTCTACCCGCTAAGACCAAGACTATGCTTGTGCAGACTTTAATTTTCCCTATAATCGACTATGGTGACGTGTGCTACTTTGACTTGAACGCGGTCTTCCTCGATAAGCTCGATAGGGTCCTCAACAACTGCATTCGGTTCATTTTCAACCTCAGGAAATATGATCATGTGTCAAGCTACAGGTCTGAACTCAAATGGATACCTATCCGGCAGAGAAGGAATTTTCGTGCTTTGACCACCCTTTTCTCTCTACTTAACTCTCCCACCCCTCCTTCTTACCTTATTTCTCACTTTCAATACCTATGTTCTTCACATACTAGGAACCTGCGTTCTTCTAACAATCTTCTCCTGCTTTGTCCTTCTCACACTTCTGATTTTGTTCATTCTTCTTTTCAGATTCAGTCCATTCTACTCTGGAACACGCTTCCTCTCGATATCCGAGCGGCTACCAGTCGGTTTGCATTTAAGCGGAAATTGCAGAGTTATTTTCTCTCCAAATAGCAGAAGTCATCACTATAACCTTTCTATTACTGTAAAATATATATTATATATATGTATGTTTATATATAGGTATTTATTATACTAAATATTTATGTATGTTTATTTTAATTAGACAGTATTGATAATTATTTTAATAACTATGCACCTGCCATGTTATCTCTTCACCACCCTTGGTTGACTGGTAGAGAATGCCTAAGGCATTAAGTCCGCCTATGTACTTTTGTGTTGCATGAAGTTTAAATAAATAAATAAATAAATAAATAAGTGACCGCCCGGCGTATTGACATTTATATTTGTGCCTTAGCGGCTTTAGTTTTTTTTTATGATTTTTTTCTTTTTTTTTTTTTTGTAAAGTCGCGTGACGTGCTGCAGTTTTTTTACGATATTTCCTTAGTTTGTTTATCTTTTTCCATTATTTTTTTTTACTGACTAGCCGACATCATAGTTTATCAATTAAAATTAAACATGACTAACGTTTGGTTAGGCATATTGGTTGCCCGGATTTGAATCCTTATTAAGCTCGTGCATGAGAGGCGAGGACCTTAACCTCTGGGCCATCACGATATTTTAGTAAATTTTATTCAATATCAATTTAAAAAATAAAATACATGCACGATACAAAAAATATGAAACAGCTGATTTTCTTTTGTTAAGAATCATTGTGCTGAATCCTACTACCTACTAATATTATAAATGCGAATGTTTATGAAAATGGATGTATGGATGTTTGTTACTCTTCCACGGCAAAACGGCTAAACTGATCTTAATTAAATTTGGGATTTCACAGAGTTAGATTATAGTCCAAAATAACACATAGAATACGCACGCGGGCGAAGCCGCGGGCGCCAGCTAGTTTATAATAAAATTTGGTGTCAATACACCTTGTTTACAAAAAGCGATACCAAGTTGATTATCTGCTTAGCATATACCCAACTATGTTGGGGCCGGCTTGCAGTCTAACCGGATGCAGCTTATGGCACTCGTGGGCTGCAGCTGAAAACTAACGTTAGGTAGGGTCCTTGCCTTCCATCTGTCATTATGCTGAGCCTTTTTTGGCATTATTTTAGTTTATTTATTTATTTACACGCAAAACACATATTATGGAAAAATACATACAGACAAAAAAATAAAACCGACTTCCAAAAAAAAAGTGGAAAATAACTTTATTTCCGGAAGTCGGTGGCTTTTGTTGGTTTCGTTGACTTTTTTGCCACCGACTTCCGGAAATAAAGTTATTTTCCACTTTTTTTTTGGAAGTCGGTTTTATTTTTTGCAAAAAAGTTTTTTATTTCAGCATTTTTAGTTATAGTATTATGATATAATTCGCAAACACGGTTATTTTTAGCTTTTTAGTGCGTAGGTCCCGTCTTAAATACAAGCTTTAGGCAGTTGTCTCACCAACGACGAGAAAACGATTAACTATCGGCTATTTTCTCGCTCAAGAAACGTACAATAGAATACTTTCCGTGTGAATAAAAGAGATGCATATACAAACAGTTGATCGCTGACTGTTCACACTGCCGGCGAGCACTCGCTTCACTAGTTTGTAGCTGAGCGACAAGAGCTATGAAAGATAACACTCACTCGGCGATACTCGCCAAGCGATTAGAAATCACGCCGAGAGAGCAATCAGTGGTCATGTCATTTGGTCGCGTATGAGGCCGCAAGACTGACTGTACGCTTGACTGCCGCGAGCGAGTGATGCGAGTAATCGCCCGCCTCACTCGCACACTCGCTTATAGCCGAGCTACACAAATATCGGAACTACGCACTTGCTCCCCACGTCTCGCTAACTCGTTTCTAGTTCTAGCTCTACTCGTTACTCGTTAATCGTTGCCGGTGAGACAAGTGCCTTAGTTCCACATCACGCTATAGTATTTAATACTATCTAAATTATGCTTTAGTTTAAAACCAATTCAGAAATCATATGCATCATCGCCTAGGGGATACAGCTGATACTTGATCTAATGATTGATTATGTTTCTTAATGACTGGGTGAGGGGAGGGGAGGGGGTACGGGCACCCTGCTCCCACTCGCCTGCCTACCCTGGCGAAACCCATACTTATACATGTGATTGCAGCAATCACGGCAGATTTGCGGTCATTTATTGAAGAGTTCCGTTGTATATCACTGAAGATCTATCACCAAATTAAAATACAATCACCTCAAAAAACTGCGATGACCTTCCAAATCATAGTGCATAGCGTTTTTTGTTCATTTGTCTTCGACAACCTCTAAAATTATATCATCAACGTAGACGAAGTCAATCTAATACGCATTATTAAAGATAACTCAAAAACTACTGGCCGGATCTTGATATTTTTTTTATGGGACCAAACGACAACCACCAGCTTTCGAATAAAAAAAGAATCATCAAAATCTGTTCACCCAGACCAGAGTTATGAGGTAACAAACACAAAAAAAAAATACTGTACAGTACTGCTTATTTCATAAAAAAAAATCTCTTCTCGTCTCTTATTTCACAAAAAAAAAAACACGTAGACACAGTGTGTAAAAATATCAAATTAAGCAGTAACTTAAATAAACAAAAAAACGTTATCAATATAGAAAAACAAATCAATGTTAAGGTGTTCCTGTGTTTTTTTAATAATGCTGAATAAACGCAATTTGCTATATACTATTACTAGCTGTAACTAGTAGGTAGCATGTTTGTATCGACTAATGACTAACTACTGACCGTTAAGGAGTTGTGTAGTTTACACTATCACGGCAATTTTCAGTTCATTCACTCCTCCACAGCATTCAGCCGGTGAAGGTGATAACACACCACGGCTGATAACGGCCACATTCATATATGTCTCGTTTCATCATTTGCTTGGAGCAAATGGTCACTTGATCAAGAGCTACTCGTGTTGCAACTGAATATTCTGCTTATATGCCTTGACTCTTCGTGTCACCAGGATATCACTTGGGATGGCAACGGTTCACTAATGACGGACGCAATGACTTTGTCCCTTGACGCTCCCAACATCACTTGAAGTTTGAAAGAGTTCCTGACACATAGTGACTATGAAGTTGGTTTTTATGAGGAAAGACTTGAACACTTAGCAGATCTCCGAAAGCCCTATCTAATGAGGTAAGAATTTTTATACAAGGCTTGGGACTTATAAAAAAATCCAGAAAAAAAAGTGACACAATGAACAGCAAGTTCATTGTGTCCCTTTTTTCTAGATATTTTTATTGTCATTATTTTAGCACAAGTGCTGTAAAGTACGGACGTAAAATTACAAGCACATGACGCACTTGAATTTATTTTTTGGGTCCAATATCAATGCGATGACACGTTCACTGGAGGTGGACGTGTTCAACAAGGTTTTGTTACTTACCAAAGAATTCCTGTTCTCCAAAAAAAACTAAAGCCAGCAATAATGGCCCAGTTGTAGTTATAAATCAATTATAATCATAAACATTCGAAATAAACTATTGACCATTATTAATAGTGAAATAAGTTTTTTTTTTATATTTTGTTTTAATGGGGTTATATAGCCTTTAAACCGGTTACAAATCTAAACTAAAAGTGCTACAGAAAATATTGTAAGCAAAGAGTCAACTACCACAACAAAATTATACAAATATCTTTCTTAAACCAACAAAAACAATGAATAAGAAACAATACCTCGTGATAATGTTTACAACTTTTGAAATTGCTCTAAAACTGGAAATTATATAATTAACTATATAAATTACAGCTCAAACCACTTTCATTAGAGTGTTTGGCTCCATTTTGTTTCTCTTGAATGTTTCAGTCTCGCACCGTACACTGCGGAGCACGGTTGTGTTGAACCTACCGTCGATTCGTGTGTTAAAGGCAATGGCCTCGTCTATTGTGAAGTGTCCGAACTGTAATGTGGTGATCGATGAACTGTTGGCGTTTCTCTCCAACGTAATCGATTATATGGATGAAGACAGTATACACCAGCTAGTGACATCGTCGTTCAACGTAGAAAGCATTTCAAAGGCAAAATGTTTGCTTTTTGAATCCATACCTACTGCAAGAAAAATGCCGTTGAGGCGTAAAGATGGGAAGAAAAGAATGTCTCGAGACCTGGATGACATAATTGGACTCTTGAAAGGAATGGATGCCGAGATCTTCCCTGTGTTCGTGGCAAAGGATTTACATAAGGTGCCTAGTGTGAGTTTCGATCATATTGACTGCACTCGTTTGCTTAAGGATATAGCGAAACTTCGGAACGAAGTCAGTGTCTTACAAGAAAACGCCGTAACAAAGGAGACGCTAGACGCGTTTAAAAAGGACTTGAGACACGCGTCTATTATTGTTGACAGCAATCCATCTAATACATTTGTCAATAAAAGGAGAGGAGCGTGTCTGCAAGAGAGCTACTATGAACTGTGCAGCGGCCCTGTAGGCTTGCAGTATGTTCCTATTAAGTCAAATAATGCGTCGTCATCGTCGTCGGCCGGAGCGAAACACCACTCAACACCTACAAACAATTTATCGTCGCCCGCAAGCGAGCAGCCTATCTCTTTTCAACGCGAGCAATCGAAAGGGATGGGATAAACGCTAGCGGTGTGAGCGAGAGCAGCAATGGTTCCAGTCCTAGACGCGGCGGCGAGAGCGGGACAACGATGGGCGCTGAGGCCCCGCAACGAGGTACCGTGGGTGCAAGTGTACTGGATAGTGAAATCGTGTGCGCGCGCGCTTCGGTCAACAAATCGGTTATATTGCCCAGCGTAAATTCGAAAACAGCTGTTATTACTATGTCGCCTTCTGTGTTATTAAATAAGAATGACCGTCAGGTTGCTAAGGACTGCTCACAGGTAACTAAGGAGAATTCTGAATGGCAAGTTGTTCAGTCAAAAACTGCCAGGAGGTATAAACTTATCGGTCAAAAAGGCCGGGCGTCTACAGCGCCGGACGGCAAGTTTAAAGCGGCTGACATAAAGGTACCTTTGTTTATTTCGAACGTCTCTAAGGATACTTGTGAGCAGGACATTGTTAGCTACATAAGAGATAAGACCGGCGAGGTTGTGTCATTGAAAATGATAAAAATGAAACCAAATCGCAAATATAACGCATATAAGTTATTTGTTTCAAAGGGTAATTTGCATTTATTTCTAAATGACGACTTCTGGCCTGATGGCATTACGTTTCGGCGTTTCGTGCATTTCATGTACGGCCCGTCCATGAAACAAGGAGATTGTAATGTTAAAGTTTAAGTTAGGTACATAATGGATAATCGCCAAATAATATGTAATAATTGTAAGTTTATTAGTTTTAATTGTAAAAATTTTAAAACTTCCATAGAAGATGTGAGAAAATTATGTAAGTCTGCGAATGTAATCTGTCTCCAGGAGACGTGGTTACTTAATCACGACCTTCCGCTGCTGGGTACTGTATCACCTGATTTTCAGCACATAGGTAAGAGTTCAGTAGATAGCGGCGAATTACTGGTAGGTAGACCATATGGTGGTGTGGCCATACTATGGCAAAAGGGCATTTTTGATAGTGTTTCTGTTATAAATTGTCATAGTGACAGACTGTTAGCTATCAAGGCTACTATAGGTGGTCGCTCCATACTAGTTTTTTGTGTGTACATGCCAGTGAAAGCGAGAGAGAACTTGCCTATTTTCACGGATATTCTTAGTGAAATCAGCTCAATTGAGGAAGGTAATGATGCGCAAACTGTTGTTATTTTAGGAGATTTAAATGCGCAACCTGGCCAATTATTCTATAGGGAGCTTAATAGTTTTTGCACGGATAGATCTTGGGTGTGCGCCGACATAGAATTTTTAGGCATTGATTCTCTAATACGTGTACCTATTTTGACACATTTCATCGTAAGGGCAGTTGGTTGGACCATTGCATTGTCTCACAAGCTGCGTGGCAATCGACAGTTAACGTCGGAATAATTGAAGATATTTTTGTTTCTGACCATCTGCCTATATTTATAGAGTGTAATTTGGGGTCAATTAGTCCTATCGCCGCGATTCAGAGTACATCGCGCAGTGCTGTAAGCTGGGGGGAGAGAGATGAGGCTCAGATTAGTGAATATCGAGATCTATGTAATAAGGGTCTGCGAGAAATTGACTTCCCCACTGAATTTGAGACGTGTAGCTTCGGGCTTTGTGCTTTGTCTGATCATAGGCTAGTCTTGGATAAAATGTATAAGACTTTTGTAGAAATATTGAGTGATGCGGCGGCACAATCTAAAACTAATGTAAGACTTAAACGGAATAATAAGCGGGTGTGCGGCTGGAATGAAAATGTGAGGATTGCGCATCGGGAGGCTAGGTTACGCTACCAAGGTTGGGTGATTCTGGGCAGACCAAGTACTGGCTCCGCTTACGACTTGATGGTCGAATCGCGTAAAATGTTTAAAGGACGACTAAAATGGTGTCAGAAGCACCAGGATCAACTTAGAATGGACGTAATGGCTAAGCAAAGAGCCGAAAAAGATTTCACCAAATTTTGGAAGTCCACTAGTAGGCTTGATGTTAAGCCTGGCCTCCCTGCGAATGTTGATGGAAGAAGTGACCCGGTGGATATAGCTAATTTGTTCAGGGAGCACTTTAAAGTGCGCTCTCCTCTGGGCCCTTTGACCACTAAGCGAGATGGTGAGCCCAGCGTGGCGGGCGAGGAACCATTACTTAAATTTACAGTGAAGCAACTTAAAAAAATTATAGACAGTATGCGTAGAGGTAAATCTCCTGGCCACGATGGGCTCAGTATTGAGCACCTAAAATATGCTGGTGTACACGTGCCGAGGGTCCTGTCCATGTTCTTCAATATGTGCATTACTCATACTTACTTACCGGATGACTTGATGAAAACTACTGTGGTGCCCATAGTGAAGAATAGGACAGGAGACATATCGGACAAAGAGAACTATCGCCCGATCTCTCTCGCGACAACGGTAGCCAAGGTATTGGATAGTGTGCTTGAATCTTGTCTGGATAAGTACATACAGATACACGACGCTCAGTTCGGGTTTAGACCTGGACTGTCAACTGAAAGCGCGATTCTGGCTCTCAAGCACACTGTCCAGTACTACACAGAACGGAAGACTCCGGTGTACGCCTGTTTTTTGGATCTCTCCAAGGCCTTCGATCTTGTTTCGTATGAAGTGCTTTGGAGAAAGATGGAAGACAGAGGTATACCGGCAGAAATATTGAAAATATTTCAATACTGGTACTCGAATCAGGCTAATTGTGTTAGGTGGTCAAACAGCCTTTCGGAATCATACAGGTTGGAATGCGGGGTGAGACAGGGGGGGTTGTCCTCGCCAAAGCTGTTCAATCTGTATGTGAATGACCTCTTAGTCGAGCTCAGCGGCATGCGTGTTGGTTGCCGAGTGGGGGGTGTTTGTGTGAACAACATCAGCTACGCGGACGATATGGTGGTGCTGGGCCCGACTGCGAGGTCAATCAGGGAAATGCTGAAGGTGTGTGAGAAATACGCCGCATCACATGGTCTGATGTATAATGTAAGAAAAACCGAGTTCATGGTCTTTAAGGCCGCCGGCAAGCGCACAGACACCATGTCTACAATTACTTTGAACGGTGCTAATGTTAAGCAGGTGACCAAGTTCAAATATCTGGGCCATATACTTGTCGACGACCTAAAGGACGATGACGACGTGGAGAGGGAGCGCAGGGCGTTGGCGGTCCGAGGGAACATGTTGGCGCGCAGATTTTTTCGTTGTACCGATCAGGTCAAAATAACATTATTTAAAGCGTACTGTCAAGGCCTGTACACGGGAAGTCTGTGGTTCAACTGTTCTCGAGGGACGCTAAGCGCCTTGCGCGTCCAATATAACAATGTTTTCAGGATGATGTTGAAACTCCCTCGTTTCTGTAGTGCCTCGGGGATGTTTGCCCAATCGGGTACAGATGGCTTCCATGCTATCATCAGGAAAAAGGTGGCATCGCTTGTGAGGAGGATTCGGGGGAGTGACAATAGCATCCTGAAAGTCGTGGCTGAGGACCCGAGAGCTCCTGTGCTGAGGCATCTCATGCGGAATCATTGTCCTCATGAAATGCCTCGTAAGTACATGACTCATTAATTATTAAGAATAGAAATCCAATTGGTTACTAATCCTAGTGTATAAGGTGTTTACTAACAAAAATGGTTCCTATGTTGTTCGAAATAAAGAATTATTATTATTAAAGGTGGGTGGGTTTAACCGACTTCAAAAAAGGAGGAGGTTCTCAATTCGACTGTATGTTTTTTTTTTTTTTTTTGTGTTTGTTACCTCATAACTCTGGTCTGGGTGAACCGATTTTGATGATTCTTTTTTTATTCGAAAGCTGGTGGTTGTCGTTTGGTCCCATAAATAAAATATCAAGATCCGGCCAGTAGTTTTTGAGTTATCTTTAATAATGTGGATTAGATTGACTTCGTCTACGTTGATGATATAATTTTAGAGGTTGTCGAAGACAATGAACAAAAAACGCTATGCACTATGATTTGGAAGGTCATCGCAGTTTTTTGAGGTGATTGTATTTTAATTTGGTGATAGATCTTTAGTGATATACAACGGAACTCTTCAATAAATGACCGCAAATCTGCCGTGATTGCTGCAATCACATGTATAAGTATGGGTTTCGCCAGGGTAGGCAGGCGAGTGGGAGCAGGGTGCCCGTACCCCCTCCCCTCCCCTCACCTAGTCATTAAGAAACATGATCATTAGATCAAGTATCAGCTGTATCCCCTAGACGATGATGCATATGATTTCTGAATTGGTTTTAAACTAAAGCTTAATTTAGATAGTATTTAATACTATAGCGTGATGTGGAACTAAGGCACTTGTCTCACCGGCAACGATTAACGAGTAACGAGTAGAGCTAGAACTAGAAACGAGTTAGCGAGACGCGGGGAGCAAGTGCGTAGTTCCGATATTTGTGTAGTTCGGCTATAAGCGAGTGTGCGAGTGAGGCGGGCGATTACTCGCATCACTCGCTCGCGGCAGTCAAGCGTGCAGTCAGTCTTGCGGCCTCATACGCGACCAAATGACATGACCACTGGTTGCTCTCTCGGCGTGATTTCTAATCGCTTGGCGAGTATCGCCGAGTGAGTGTTATCTTTCATAGCTCTTGTCGCTCAGCGACAAACTAGTGAAGCGAGTACTCGCCGGCAGTGTGAACAGTCAGCGATCAACTGTTTGTATATGCATCTCTTTTATTCACACGAAAAGTATATCTATTGTACGTTTCTTGAGCGAGAAAATAGCCGACAGTTAGTCGTTTTCTCGTCGTTGGTGAGACAACTGCCTAAAGCTTGTATTTAAGACGGGACCTACGCACTAAAAAGCTAAAAATAACCGTGTTTGCGAATTATATCGTAATACTATAACTAAAAATGCTGAAATAAAAAATTTTTTTGCAAAAAATAAGTCGGTGGCAAAAAAGTCAACGAAACCAACAAAAGCCACCGACTTCCGGAAATAAAGTTATTTTCCACTTTTTTTTTGGAAGTCGGTTTTATTTTTTGCAAAAAGTTTTTTGTATTACGTTGTGTAAACTGGCAATGCAATGCAAGTTTAACTACATCGTTTTCACATATTTGTAAAATCTCAACATGAATGATGTAACCATGATCTTGTAAAATAATTATGATTTAAATAAAGAGTGTCCATTGAGTACCTTGTCCATTCTTCTCCATAGACACCAACGCTTTGAAACAGGCAACTGCCATACTTTCACAAGTTATTATGATATTAATTATTAAAAAAAAACATTTTTTTTTGTTTCTTGACATTTAAAAGTACCTGTAATGGTCTAATTGAAATAAATGCTTTGAGTTTGAGTTTTTTGTGTAGGTACAGGCAACTATACCGCCATCTACGGAAGCTTTTTTATAAATTCTGCTTTGTCTTTTTCTCTCTTCTTTGCCTGGTAATCAAATCCATTTGATTTCCAGGTGCCAGGTCTAACAAAGTGTTATCGGTTTATTCCGGGCCTGTTGGTCTAGTGGTTAGTGGCCCTGACTGCTGAGCCAGAGGTCGTGGGTTCGATTCCCACCCAAGACAAACTTTGTGTGATGAGCATGATTGTTTGTTCTGTGTCTGGGTGTGATTTATCTATAATATGTATGTATTTATAAAATTATATAAGTATGTATATCAGTTGTCTGGTTACCATAACACAAGCTCTGCTTAGCTTGGGATCAGATAGCCGTGTGTGAGTTGTCCCAAGATATTCAAGATATAGATATATATTCCGTAAGGAATTTCGACTAGGTGCACCTCAGCCTTACCCCTTTGTGATCTAAATCAAAATCAACTATCAACATAACTATCTATATTATAACAGAACTATCTTAAAGTTACAATAAATCTAGTCTGTTGACATTGCGGTCGCGTTAAGAACTGTACCTTATTTTTTTTTGCGGATGGGAATTCATCAAATTACTTCCTCCGCTCTGGGCGGAGTGTCATACTTTTACTGACTAAAACCCACCCATGTTCCTTCTGTTGCCCTTTACGTTCCGGGGCCGCGGTATCTCTTTCGAACAACCCGCAACCCTGGCAGGCCCTTCTGCTTTGCTGACATCTCTATGAGGTGCGCGTTTAACACTAACGCGCCGTCGACACGGCCTGCCGTCACTGGACAGACGTACGGTGAGCTACCCTGCTCATCGTCCATAGGTCCGCATCTACGGTGGCCGGGAGTCGTCTCGCTGCGCCTGACGCCCGGGGTGTCTCCCGCAAGAACCTTATTATGTATCTTAAATTAAATATTAGTTAGGGAGCTTATTTCATTGAATGGTAGTTGTTGGACTAAATCGTTTTAATATCTTAAGTTTCGTTTGAGGCGGTTAGTCTTAATAATAATGAGCTGATCACACTCAGGGGAATTAGATAGATTGTGGTATGGAAATGTTTTAGTTTTTATTATGAGTTTTTTCAGTATTCTTTTAAATTTTGGTAATCATTATGACGAGATTTTTTGTTTTATTTTTTTTCTTCTTTCTATTATTAGTTTTTTTTTATATTTTTATACTTTCACGTTTTTCTTAATAAATAATAAAACATTTAAAAATATATAAAAAAAAAAATTGTAGCCCACTGGTACCGGAAACAGAGCTACCGGCAGTCAGGGATCCAGGGAGAGGAACTTCCTAACTTTACGAGCCCTGCCAAATTATGAAAGTCTTTATGACAAGATTATTTTGCAACATTTACAACATCATAATGCCTGTGTTCATAAAATTTATAAATGAATTTAAATTTTGAATATTGATAATAACTTTCCTGAACGGATTATGAACATACTAGCTTCCGCCCGCGGCTTCGCCCGCGTGGTGTGTTGATAAAAAGCAGCCTATAGCAAAAATAACAAAATCGAAGTATAAATAAAATTAGGTCCGTCTCATTTTTAAGGTTACGTCCCCAATGGGTAAAAACTCTATTACTAAGTCTTCGCTGTCCGTCCGTCCATAGGTAATGGTATGAATCTAACTAATAGGTATGTATTATGAAACTTCATAAAACCTATGTTTTATTACATTTTATGTAATTAGATCTTATTGTACCTATATGTTCACAAATAAAGGATTTGAATTTAGTTTGTAAGGAACGTGTCAACTCAACGTAAGTACTCTGTGCTCACGCGTCTGCCCGTGTTCGGGTCGCGCACTCAGCGATGAGCGACTTGTTCCCTACACCGCGCCCGAGCGGGCCAGCCTAGTCACGGCGACATGAAATTAATTTTGTTGCGCGTTATTTTGATTTTGCTATATCTCCTAAAGTATTTATTTAATCTGCATGATGTAAAAGGAAAAAATAATCTTCATGAAATGTTCATGCCAACCAACCTATTTAAAATGATAAGGATTAATACTGTATTTGTGTAAATAGCTTTCCAAGTTAGCGCTTTATAATTGCCCATTTGTTAAAGTATTAAAATGGATATAGTATGTTATCCTTAAGATATAGACATATGTCACCGCTGACTTTTCTGTGGACCTATATAAGATACACAATTACACCATACATTATTTTGTTATATCTTAAAGGGTTTAGGCAGCGTTTTCGTTGAAAGCTCCCAGACAGCATACTTTTTTCCGACATCTTCAACAAATATAGTTAATGTACACAGAAATAAATACAAAAACTTAACAAATTATATACTAAAACCTTCCTTAAGAATCACTCTATCTATTACTAAAAACCGCATCAAAATCCCTTGCGTAGTTTTAAAGATTTAAGCATACAAAGGGACATAGGGACAGAGAAAGCGACTTTGTTTTATACTATGTAGTGATAGTGATAGTGATACACAACTCTACGCTCCGGAGCCATATGTGTTTCATGGTAATACCTACTTCCGGCTTTTTTTTAAATTTAGTTTTGTTTTCTTTTGACAACATAAAAATAGTATTCTGTAAAAAAGGCTATTATTAAACTTGCGGTTCAATTTCGCTTTTTTGTTTAAGACAGGGACGTGTTAATTGAGTTGAAAATGATAAATAATTTATTAGTGTCAAAAAGGAAAGAAATTACAGCAGTGTAATTAACAAAAACAACAGAATATTCCATTAAAACCAACTCGGGCTTATAATTAAGAACGAAATGTTCTATTCAAGTGGAATCGTTCTTGATTAGCCAAATTCATTGTTGTACGACTTTTACCCCAACTAATTAATGGTTTTGTATGACAAGTCATTATTTCATATTCTATTGAAAAAATAAATATATATAATTCCTAGTTATTGTGTTCGGCAAATGATTTCATGTCGCATTGTTTCCGAAAAGGAAAAATAAAAATCTTCCTTTGTGGGAAGCGTAAGGCAAATAAAGGTTTTGTTTTGTAAATGACTGTTTACGTCTTTGTCAATAATAGCAATTTATTTTGACTTTGACGTATTTTATTTCCGAAGTATCGTCATCGAAAGAAAACGTGTTGCGCCGACCCCAAATAGAATGGGACAAGGGCAGGAAAATGATGATGATCGTCATCAGCTGTATTGGGACATTTTGCGGATGGGAAATCATCAAATAACTTCCCCCGCTTTGGGCGGAGCAGAGGGAAATGTCAGACTTTTAAAGACTAAAACCTACCGAAGTCCCTTCTATTGCCCTTAATGTTCCGGGGCCGCGGTATCTCTTTCGAACGACCTGCAACTCAGCTGTATTGGTATGCCTTAATAACACACGAGTTGTATCTACAAACAAAGTTTGAGGTAATTGTAAAGATATTTTTTTTTATAAAATCGTTGCCCCATATATATGCCCCGTATCGTGGGTGCGTTTACAGACATTAAAACTCACATACACAAACAGCCAGATCCGGAACAACTACCTGTAGGTCGAACCCGCGACATGCAGCGCAGCAGTCGATCGCTCAACCACTGCCCCAACCGTGTCGTCAGATTGGAACAGTGTTTATGTTTAAATAATAATCTGTGTTAAAAAGGGCCATTGTTTTCCTGAAACTGATGGCTGCATAGCTTTTGCTTAAGAAGCGCTTTGTTTTATTATGCTTTTATCATTTATTCAGAAGCGATTTTAACAGATTCTGGGCTCAGGTTTCCTGGTATAACGCAATATAGCGCTGTGAAAATTTGCCTGAAGTTCTTTTATAATGAAACTAGCTTTTGCCCGCGGCTTCACTGGCTTTAAATTTGGGGTTACTCAGTTCCCCTCTCCCAATGACCATAGTCGTTGCCCTTTCCTGATTTGTAGGTACCTGCTACCTGTAGTTTTTGCAATTACGCCTTATTTATTGTAATAGCAATACTAAGTTTTCCCTTTTCTTCCCTCTTTCTCCCTCAAATCTCACTTTAAAAAAAAAACCCTGTGGCCTTGTCCAGGGTCCCAACTATCTCTGTAACAAAATTAATTAAAATCGGTCTAGCCATTTGGGCGTGAAGACGTAAGAAACAAACAAACTCAATTTCGCTTTTATAATATTAGTAAGGATTTAAAAGAGTGTCCATGGAGTTTCTTGCCCATTCTTCTCCATAGAGATCAACGCTTTGGAATGGGCAACTACAGTACTTTCACAAGTTATTATGTCTTGTGACCGGGACTGTAGCTTAAACATTTTGTTTTTTTTTTTAAATTCAAAAGTGCCTGTAATAGTCTAATTGAAATAAATGATTTTGATTTTTGAGTTAAGATCTGGGTAGTAATCAACCTCCACAACAAACACCTACGCCCCAACAACATCTAGCTATAGATATTTTCAGATCCTTCACTCAATGAAGTCATTCATGGACGGTCGTTCAAGCACACACATCAGCGCATCTGAAGTGAAAACGAATAATTAATGAAGCGTTGAAGCCACCCACGACTCAGCGCTGACGAGTGTTTTACTAAAAATCCAAGGACAATAATGTCTAGACTTTATTGAGGGTCTGTCAATTAATGGATGAGTTTGTGGTGGACGGTATATCTCGTCGTGAACATAAAGGTGCTTCCTCACCGGGAGCATTCGCGTGTAATGTAACGTTACAGATTTGAGAATTACACCAGTGAAGGAGGAGAACCGAGCATTACAATGCGCCCCTTGTAATGATACAATGTGTAATATCTTGATACAACTTGAACATCAATGAATTTAACTTTAATTTAAATGAATTTATTTTTTTAGGTTAATATTGCCGCACTCAGCATAACGACCGCTTCGTCTGACATCTGAAATGCTCAAAGTCGAATCAATATGTTACATTACACTCAAATGTTCGTTAGTCAGGGAGGTATTATTGTAATGTAATGCTCAAAGTCGAATCTATATGTTACATTACACGCAAATGTTCGTTAGTCAGGGAGGTATTATTATAATGTAATGCTCAAAGTCGAATCTATATGTTACAATACACGTGAATGCTCCCGGTGAGGGAGCACCTTTAGCTTCGTTGTTAGGGTTGTGTACCTCAAAATGAAAATCACTTTGTGACCACCTATAATAAATAATAATAATAATAAATATGTTGGGACAACTCACACACGGCTATCTGATCCCAAGCTAAGCAGAGCTTGTGTTATGGTAACCAGACAACTGATATACATACTTATATAATTCATAAATAAATACATATTATAGATAAATCACACCCAGACACAGAACAAACAATCATGCTCATCACACAAAGTTTGTCCTGGGTGGAAATCGAACCCACGACCTCCGGCTCAGCAGTCAGGGCCACTAACCACTAGACCAACAGGCCCGTCTATATCTTGGGAACACGTCAAACCATATACTGCAGTCTGTGGTCCCTTTTGTGGCTGTAAAAAAATCAACCGTATAAGTCTACGCAGTCAAAAACCTATGCCTGTTTATGTCACAGGTTTGTACGGAACCGTCGGTGCGTGAGTCCGACTCGCACTTGACCGGTTTTTTTCATTTGTTAGAAAGGTTTTCTAGATAGCGATATATATACGGTCTGCATTTTTTTAAAGTGAAACTTTTATTAAATCGTCTCAAACATTTTCGTCTGTGTGTTGCATGTCGCGTGACGGTCGGCCGCGGAGTAGGGACGGCTATTTAGCCGTCTATAATGTGAACAAAAACACTTTTACCATGGTGTCATATAAAACCACACAATCCTTTTTTTGGATTTGAAACGAGATAATCGGTCAGAGAATCAAAGTTGTCGATATAGCTCACAGAATCCGCAAGCTGGAGTGTCGACAGAAATACGTTTGTATGACCTACAGACAGTTTTTATGGTTCTGAGTGTTTGTAAAAGTGAAATTTGATTATAAACACAACACGCAAAAAAAAAATGATATGGCAACTTTTAATTCCCCTTTTTTTCTGAATATATAACGTTCCATCACAAGTAGATGAATCTATTCGGGATCAATTTTAATGAAATCCGGGATTTTCAGTATTGATACTTTTTTTTTTAAATAAGTCAATCATAATGTGCGTGAAACGAAATGAACTTACCTTGACTTGACATTTTGACAGCCGAGTTATTTGCGGAAGTGCCTAGTTTGTTTATTTTCTAAGAAGATAGTATAATTTTGTTTCACCGCCTTTTTGAAGATTTTAAACCTACATATTCTATGTCCTCAAAAAACTAAAAGATATATAAGAAAATGACTTTGATATGTTTTACTGTTTTTTTGTACTACTTTCCATTACGAATAGAATTTCGGGACTATCCCGGGATCCCGAGATTAACTGCAGGTAATCCCGAAATCCCGGGATTCGAAAATTCGACCGGGATCGAATCCTCTAATCGCAAAGTAAAGTTTAAAAACTGTCGGTGAAACAAATCACGCTCGTTACTTCGCAGGGGTAAGTAGAGATGCATGTTACAGCAACTATTCGCTAGTTGTTTAAAATAGACTTCACCGCTAATGCAAAATAATTCATAAATAATTGTCAACGGAAAAAGCCAGTACCACATTCCTTGTTGACATAAATTTATAGTACTTTGACGCTTTAAGTTTATTAAGTTAGTTTATGTTTAGTTACTTAGTTTTTTATATAAATTGGTTTTAATTATAATTTCTGTCCTAACTTAAATAAATATAGCAGACAGTAATTTGAAAATAGACCCGTCTAGAAACCTTTAAGTAAAAAGAAACATGTTTTATTACTAAATATTATAAACATTAGCCTCGAATGAGACTGGGCACAGCTGCTAGAGTAATATGTGGAAAATAAAAACATAAAATTATATTCCAAGCTCACATAGTAACTTCACATTATTAAGATGGCTGAAAGTAACCAGTACAAAATCTTCGACTTCGTAATATTCTTGTAAAATACAATGTAGATTTTCTTTGTGTAGTAAGATTTTACTGCGTATATGTATACTAAACATTATAATATCGTTTTGGAAATTGCCAAAACTCAAAGGTCGCATGTACTTGTAAGTAAGCCTCATGAAATTGAATTCCCAGAGACAGACAGTTTGCGGGTAGCTACGACAGTGTACAAGAAATAAAGAAAAACTTTAGGTTTACTTTTTCCACGGATGAGCCGCCAAACATAATTTGAAATATAGATAAAAAAAAGATTGCGTTCATTCAGTATTATTAAAAACTATAAAAAATAGAAACAGCTTTTGACGACAAGGTTGACGCTTGACGCAGTGGCTGTGCGATCGACTGCTGCGCTGCGTGTCCCGGGTTCCATCCCTGCACGAAACAGATACTTGTATGGTCTACAGATAGTTGTTCTGGGTCGGGCTGTTTGTGAATGTAAGTTAAAGATAGATAGAAGATAGAATATTCTTTATTATGTACACCATACAAGTAACAAGAATAACACTAGACAAACTTATAAATAGGGTGACACAATGGGCGGTCTTATCGCTAAAAGCGATCTTTTCAAGACAACCTTTGGATGGATTTAAGAAGAGGAGAAACAGTACTGTAGGTAGTCTGTGGCGTAACATTTTTCAAAATTAATTTTCGAACATTTTTTAAAAATTACAAAAACAAATACTTATATATAAATACATATAATATACAATATAAAATAATAATCATGAAGAGCAAAGAAATATTTCATGTTGTTGTTTAAGGAGAGAGGTAGTGCCTTTTAACCATAGTTTTAAAAATAGACAAGGTTTGAGCGCTCCTTACAGACACGGGCAGGGCATTCCATAGCCGTACAGCTTGAACTGTAAAGGATTTATCATAAAAGCTAGTAGAATGCACCGGCATCTCCAGTCTCAGGTTTTCCGATGACCTCAGATATCTATTATGTGTGTCATGAAGGAACTTAAAACGTTCTTTAAGATAAGGGGGAGTTCTAGGATTAAACAAAATATTGTATAGCTGAAACAGGATATGAGTATTCCGGCGAAGTCTTATGGGAAGCCACTTGAGCTTTATACGAAAATCAGAGACATGATCATATTTGCGCAAGCCAAATATAAATCTTATGCAGACATTCTGAAGTCGCTCAAGTTTATCTAGTTGTGCCTCAGTGAGATCAAGATAACTGACATCGGCGTAATCAAGGATGGGAAGTAATAGGGATTGAGCAAGCGCAGTTTTAGTAGCAGTTGGAAGAAAGTTTCGCAATCGTCTCAGGGATTTAGCCGATGCAAATATTTTGCGACATACGTCCTGCAGCTGAGGGCCCCAAGAAAGATGCCGGTCGATCCAAACTCCAAGGTTCTTAACTTTGTCACTTATTGGAATTGTAGTTCCATTAAACTGAACCTGGGGAAGCTGCGTCCAATTTATCTTGGGGAACATCCTTGAGCTGCCAACAACAATGACTTGAGTCTTTGCAGGGTTAACCTGCAATCCATGGGCCCCACTCCATTCGCTAATCGAAACCAGATCCTTGTTGATGTTAAACTACTATTGAAGAAACTGGAATCCATTAATATAACTGGCAAGGCTCTAAAAATGTTCGAATCATACTTAACCGAACGCTTGCAAGTGGTTAAAGTTGGTAATCATCAAAGTGGCGCAAGACCTGTAACATATGGCATTCCACAAGGATCAATTTTAGGTCCTCTGCTCTTTTTAATATATATTAATAATATAACTGATATTAAGTTACACGGGCACCTTACCTTGTATGCCGATGATACGTGTTTATTTTACTTCGGGTCGTCAATACATAATATTATTTCACAAGCCCAAGAGGACTTAAATTCCCTATCTATGTGGTTTCAATACAACCTTCTAACAATTAACACCTCCAAAACATGCTATGTTATATATAAGGCAAAAAATAAGCACATTCCCCCTTTTAATCCACTTAAAATTAATGATGTACCATTACAGCTTAAAACTTGCGAAAAATATCTCGGGCTTAGAATAGACAGTTCCCTTACGTGGAATGCTCACATCGATTATGTAAAAAATAAACTCTCGAAACTAGTCGGAGCTCTGCACAACATAGTTCGATGCATTCCACGAGCATTGCGATATACTATCTATAATTCCCTAGTGAAGCCACACCTACTATACCTAGTCGAGATATGGGGTAGCGCTGCTAAAACAAAACTATTACAACTACAGGTTTCCCAAAATAAATTAATAAAAATGCTCTTCAACTACCCGTACCGAACTCCAACGACTAAAATATACGGAGACACAAAATTAATGAATATAAACGAACTATATATTTATAACACATGTATATTTATCAAAAAAATACTAAACAAAAACATTCACACAAATATCACACTTACCCACTATAGACAAGTTACTCAACGAAGCTCACGACGAGCAAGCTTATTAGTTTTACCAAAAACCCGGACTAACTATGGCAAAAAAATGCTAACATTTGAAGGAGCACAGCTATATAATAAAATACCCTCACGCATAAGAAACCTATCATCATTCAATGCATTCAAAACCCAACTTAGCTTGTATTTAATCGCAAACCGGAAATAACCCGAGAAATGAATGCGTTGGATGGTGGAGTTTCAGTTAGTATTACATAATTAGTCTTTAACGGATGTTGTCGAACCCAATCCTTACTATATAATATTATAAAAGCGAAAGTGAGTTTGTTTGTTTGTTTGTTTGTTTGTTTGTTACCTCTTCACGCTTTAATGGCTAAACCGATTTGGATGAATTTTGGTACAGAGATAGTTGGGAACCAGGAGACGGACATAGGCTAATTTTTATTTAAAAAAAGTGGGATATGAGGGAGAACGAGGGAAGAAAAGGGAAAACTTAGCGTTGCTATTACAAATCCATCAGGCGCAAGAGCAAAAATTGCAGGTCTGCTTGGTGTGTTATACCGAATTTAACGCGAGCGAAGCCGCGGGCGAAAGCTAGTTTAGTATAAAATTTAAGTAATAATGTTCTCAAGTAAGTGACATGTAATGTTTTTATTGAGAATAAAGATCTTTAAACCTAAGTTTAAATGTTTGTAAACGCACCCACGATACAGGAGAAATTCTTTGTGTGGGGCAACGCTTTTTTTTTAAAGCTGGATTTTGTAAATAGTCTGCCTATTTGGTTTGAAAACTGATTCTTTAAAGATATTGCAATTTTAGGCACTACTTTTGTTATCTTTTCCTAATAAATATTATAGTGGGGTCCTGGTGACCTGAAATACAGGCCTTGGCTTAGTTTAGGCGCCAGTCTCCCACAAAAAATACATTTTTCCTGTATCTATGTTACATCTTAAGTACTAATTTTATTTATTTGTGGAAGAGAAATAAACAATTTTTACCATAGGATTTAACCAAATAAATAATGTTTAAAGACCCTCAGCTCAGCATAATTCAAGATGGCAACACAAGGCCGCCACCTGACGCTGGTTTTCAGCTGCAGCCCACGACTGCCAGACGCTTGAAAACATAAACAAACACAGGTATAAGAGTCTAAAAAATAAAAAAAATATTCTGCTCGAAAACCAACTGAAACGAAAATGTTACTCATAATTATAAAACACAATATCTTACTAATATGTTTTACTAGCTTTTGCCCGCGGCTTCGCTTGCGTTAAATTCAGGGTAACACAGTTCCCCTTTCCTGATTTGCAAGTATTTGCTACTTGTAGTTTTTGCACTTGTTTATTGTAATAGCAAAGCTAAGTTTTCACTTTTTTTCCCTCCTTCTCCCTCATTTCTCACATTATTTAGCCTATGTCCGTCTCCAGGGTCTCAACTATTTCTGTACCAAAATTCATCAAAATCGGTTTAGCCATTTAGGCGTGAAGACGTAACAAACAAACTCACTTTCGCTTTTATCATATTAGTAAGGATATATGCCAAAATTGGTGAGGATGTGCGGGCGTTTGTTACTCTTTCACGCAAAATCTGAAAAACCGGATTTGGATAAAATTCGGCCCACATATTTTCTACCCTTTTCTTTTAGGGATGGTAAATTTTAAAATATCTTCTTACTGACCAAAACCCATCCATGTTCCTTCTTTAGCCCTTTGTGTTCCAGGGCCGCGGTATCTCTTTCAAACAACCCGCACCCCGGCAGATAGTGGCCCCCCTGCTAAATTTATACCCTGAATTAACACATACAATACTATTAATCCCGTGGTACAATTACCGAACTCCAAGCGGGCGAAGTCGCGGGCATAAGGCTTAAACATCCTGCCTAGAGTGCAATACTGTAGTCTATTCCTATTTTAGGTAAAGAGTTTTGACATTTTTGATCATGAATTTCTCAGACGTAGCCCGGAATTTTTAATTTGGAAGTTGCCAGCGCTTGAGAAAGCACGTAAAGCTGTTTGTTCTGTGCCTGCTGTCTCTTTCTAACTGATTGCTATCGGACTCACGCAAAAAACAGGGAGTACAACTGTGTTTGCAGACACTGTTGAGTACTTTAATATCTCCTGTCTCCTGCGTACGTGTCTAGTTTCTGTTGGGGAAGAAAATTCGGTTAGATAACCCTTCTTTCAGGACAGACAGTAGTAATCCAATTAATTTGCTCTTCTCTTGCTCTCTCACGTATGCCATGTAATTATCAAATGACTAGACCCTCTAATGACCTGTATACGTGTACAAATGAACTAAAAGCGTTCGTTTGAGCTCTTAGCTCCAGCTAATTAGTGTTTGTACACAATTTTCATATTTTAGCTCAGTTGCCGCGAGGACAGAATTTTCAACAACTTTTGAATGTGAATTTTTTTGCTCGAGTCTGTAAAATGTGGTAATTAAAAACATGTTTGTTTACATTAAGGACACGTTTATAGAGGGTTTTAATTAATTATTATGAAACTAAAAGTTAACAGTAAATAGGTCAGTGAAACTCATTATTGAGTATTTAGTGACAACGATACTATCTCCCATTAATTACTGTACAACACCTCATCACCTGCCTAGCCTTTTCCCAACTATGCTGGGGTCGGCTTACAGTCTAACCGGGTGCAGCTGAATAGCAGTATTTTACATGGAGCAACTGACCTCCACAACCCAGTTAGCACTGGATACTACGATACCCATTGGTGAGACTGGTTGTTAGACTTTCGGGACCCTGACTATCTGTAATTACTGTCAAAGATCTTAATTAAATGACAGCCAGGACCAACAGCTTAAAGACATGAATGTATCCAGGGTACAGACATAGGTTATTTTTTTTAAGTCCCAACTCTCTGTACCAAAATTCATCAAAATCGGTTTAGCTATTTAGGCGTGAAGACGTAACAAACAAACAAACTCACTCACTATTTATAATATTAGTAAGGATTCTCCGAGAACCCCTCTGCAGGTGAAGGTCTCCTCCAAAGATGCCCATTCTTCTCTAGGCTGGGCTGTTTGCATCCAGTTTATTCCGGCAAGTATATAGGATGGATAATAAATAGGCAGGCAAGCCTTGCTATCAGCACTTCAAAATGAACACCTAGAAGTTTCCAAAATACCTGAAAATTTTACACAACATTCGTACTTTCACTGTATCTTGTGATGGGATCATCGTATGCGTAGTATTGCGTAGGATTATAACACTACGCTAAGGATCGTTCGTTGTTATAGTTCAATGTTTGGAGGCTTATACCAAAGGCTTATCCGGCGTACAACCTTGTCGCTCCAGCAAGGTGGATTAGCTAGAGCCGATGGCTGTAGGTATGCCAGTCTACCCTGGGCCACTACCATTTCTATGTGATTTATTTTGTTAGGAAAAACAATATGAATTTATTGTAGGTACGAAATTGAAAAGGAAAAACTACGCGTGTATTGTATTTCTGCCAAAAAAAAAGACATTGTAAATATAAATAAGGTAATCCTAACGAGAGCTCACGAAGCTTGTCCAGTAAGTGAGAGTGTCCATGGAGTTTCTTGCCCATTCTTCTCCATAGAGATCAACGCTTTGGAATGGGCAACTACAGTACTTTCACAAGTTATTATGCCTTGTGACCGGGACTGTAACCTCATTTTGTTTCTTGACATTCACAAGTGCCTGTTATGGTCTAATTGAAATAAATACTTTGAGTTTTGAGTTTAAGTTTGCTCACGGCTTCATTATAACAGTCGACTTAGTGCACTTGTCTAGGTTGGTCCGTGGAAGGGTGACCACTTAATTTCATATCCTTACTAATATTATAAAAGCGAAAGTGAGTTTGTTTGTTTGTTACCTCTTCACGCTTTAATGGCTAAACCGATTTTGAAGAAGTTGGGAACCAGGAGACGGACATAGGCTAATTTTTTTTAAAAAAAAGTCGGATGTGAGGGAGAAAGAGGGAAGAAAAGGGAAAACTTAGCGTTGCTATTACAAATCAATAAGGCGCAAGGGGAACTGTGTTACCCCGAATTTAACGCGAGCGAAGCCGCGGGCAAAAGCTAGTTGTATTTATTGTACCCTCTGTACTTCGTTAAGCACGCAAGTCATTGGTTGCAGCTGTCATTTGTAGATTTTTGACAATGGTCAGTGGCCTGCAAGTCTGACAATCTTACCTACTAATGGAAAAAAAAATTAAAGACTAGGCAGATTATGATTGATTCCCAACGAGTACTCATTCTTATACTCATAATAATTCCTAACGAACGTGAAATCGGATAGTACATACTCACGGTAATATTATTTTATTAGTTTTAAGACATTTTGCTGCGCCCTAACAAGGTCATGTACTCACTAGTTGTAAGCCTCGTGTGTACAACTGTTTTTACATTGTGCATTAAGTAAATAATTCTGTATTGCACACATTTATTAAAAGAACTAGCTTTTGCCCGCTTCTTCGCTCGCGTTAAATATGGGGTAACACAGTTCCCCTTTTCTGATTTGCTGGTACCTGTTACCTGTAGTTTTTGCCCTTGCGCCTTATTTGTTGTAATAGCAAAGCTAAGTTTTCCCTTTTCTTCCCTCTTTCTCCATCATTTCTCACTAAAAAAGAAATTAAAATAAGCCTATGTCCGTCTCCAGCGTCCCAACTATCTCTCTCCCAAAATTCATCAAAATCAATTAAGCCATTTAGGCGTGACGACGTAACAAACAAACTCACTCTCGCTTTTATAATATTAGTAAGGATATTGTATCTCAATCACACACTGATCTACTAATTAACTTTATTTGATCGTATTTATTCTCGTTTCCATTCAAAAACACAAAAACATCAAGCAATACAAATCATTACTGCTCTTTAATTTTCAATCTACACAAATCAAAAATAAGATTTCCAATTGAATGGCACACCTCCATAACTCATGCTCGAACAAACTTCCTATCCAACACATGAATGTTATCCATAATATACAAAAATTGCATTTTCAATTCGCAATCCACGAATCGATCAAATAAACAACGTAAATCAGCATTGAGACGGAATAGTTTGGCTTCGGGCCAGATGTTTTAGGCATCGTCCTGTTGCCGGCGAAAGAGCGACATGGCGAAATAGCTTTTCGCTTGAGAAACGGCTATTTTGTCGCTCACGAAATATACGGGCGAAGAACAGTGAAAACTTTAAATTTTACCCATTCTTCTTCATAAAAACCTACCCTACGGAAAATGGGTAAGTAGGTAAATCTTTGTGTATTAATGACATTAAAACGTACCTATAATGATCTAATTAAAATAAATGCTTTGAGTTTTTGAGTTTATGTCAATTGGTTCTGAAACACTCGAATACATATGACATCTTCCTCACCGCTTAGGGTTTACGTGGTGATTGTCTACTTCCTCTCATAACCACAATTAACCGTGTCAGTGAACACAAGGCTCGTCAAGGATTATGTTTAGGGGTTGCGGGTTGTTCGAAAGACAGACCGCGGCCCCGGAACACAGGGCAGAAGAAGGAACATGAATGGGTTTTAGCCAGTAAAAGTCTGACACTCCCTTCCCGCTCCGCCCATTGCGGGAGAAGTTATTTGTTGATTTTCTATCCAAAAACAGTACCTAAAAAAAGAAAATGACGGATCCCTTATGTCTTTTCAAGATACTTAAACTCGGGAACGCGAGGAAGGATCGAGGTGAAATTAAAACCATAAACCCTAGTCTATAGCCCTAACCCTCAGCCTCGTTCCAATAAACAAAAACGAGTCGTTTTGCTTACGGATAGTAGGATTTTGACATAAGTCTCATAGAACTTATGTCAAAATACTACCATCCGTAAGTAAAACGAGTCGTTTTTGTTTATTGGAACGGGGCTTAGTCTACGCAGACAAAAGATATGGCCGTTTAAGACACAAGTTTATAATGTAACCCTCTCTTTACCAGTTTTTGTTTCAGCTGAACTCGCTACGTTAGTACTATTCTTTTTTGAATGATTCCCGCTAATCGCGCGCAGTGCCGCTGGTTCCTGATTCACTAGACATCTACAGGGTAATGTAACGACCGATAGAATGGATAAATACGCTATCATTGTGAATAAATAGCAGTTCGACGGTGTAGTTATGGTGCCCGCTGTTTTTCTCAATGGTAAACATGGGCTTTTTTTAATGATAGAGGAACTGAGAATTTTATGTAAAGCTAGTGATTTTCTTTACAGTTTAAGAAGTTTCTTAACCGCGGTACAAGTATTTATGCTTGATTGAATAACTTTGTTGAATGAATAACAGAGTTTTGACGACACGGTTGGCGCAGTGGCTGAGCGATCGACTGCGTGTCACGGGTTCGATTCTCGCACGGAACAAATCTATACTAATATTATAAAGCTGAAGAGTTTGTTTGTTTGTTTGTTTGAACGCGCTAATCTCAGGAACTACTGGTTCGAATTGAAAAATTCTTTTTGTGTTGAATAGACCATTTATCGAGGAAGGCTTTAGGCTATATAACATCACGCTGCGACTAATAGGAGCGAAGAAACAATGGAAAATGTGAAAAAAACGGGGAAAATTATTCATCTTTGAGGGCTTCCGTTGCGTGCGCTGCGAAAACGGTTCAAGATATCAAAAAAATATGTAGAAAAGAATTATTCCTCTTGAAATGATCTAAAAAAATGTCCGTGACGGTATATGTCTATCTTTTAAGATTAAGTCACTAGAACCGTTTTTATGGTAATCAAATTTGGTCAAAATGAATGCATGATTACCAATTATTTGTTAGAGTTGTTTCAACATAATAATATTAATCTTTATCCAAATAAATGTGTTGTTGATTAACAGTATTTAATTGTGAACAAAATTGTCTTTGACATCACTTAATTTCAATAAACATCTTAGAAGATATTACAATTTTAAACTTTAACTCCGATATAAAATTCACACGCGCCGCATGATGTGCAAAACATGACGCTGGGCATGGGCGAGGAGAGGCGTTGCTTGCGGGCGACGCGGAGGGGGGGTATAGCTCTACGATTGTCAAGGATAATATTTTGGTTCTAATAATTTCACAATTATTCATCATCTGCCTAGCCTTTTCCCAACTATGTTGGGGTCGGTTTCCAGTCTAACCGGATGCAGCTGAATATCAGTATTTTACATGGAGCGACTGCCTATCTGACCTCCACAACCAGTTAATACTGGGTAATACGATACCCCTTGGTAAGACTGGTTGTCAGACTTTTGGAACACTGACTACCTGTTACGACTGTCAAAGATCTACAGATGACAGCCGGGACCAACGGCTTAACGTGCTTTCCGAGGCACGGAGGAAACTCGGTATGTAACGGGTGGTCACTGGTCACCCATCCACAGACCAACCTAGGCAAGCGCGGCTTAACCTAAAGATCGACCCGAGCGGCTGCTATTATTTAGCCACGAGCTCCTCATGAGCTATTTTTTTTTTATAAATTTCACAATTATTTAAAAAAAAAAATTGTAGATAATACCTGTAAATAGGTGTCATCTACATAATTATTCTTAGGGCTGTTTATTCAATAGTCAGATAACTTTTATCTGAGGAATAAAAATGGCGGTTTGACAGCTCATCTATAGAAAATATGTCAAACTGCTATTTTTATTCCTCAGATAATAATTATCTGACTATTAAAAAATCAGCCCTTATTAGGTTAGGTTTTAGTTTAAGTACACACGACGACACATCAACCTATACAAAACCAGTTTATGCTGCTCTCTCAACAACGGATCGTACACCATAGATTTCAAGTACAATGAGAGATCCGCATAAACTGGTTTTGAATAGGTTGATGTGTCGTCGTGTGTACACAGTTAGTTAACCTTATATTTTACGTAAGTACCAAATACAGGTAACAATAATTAGGATCCTAATTATTAACCTTACGTTCGTTTTTTCTTGATTACGAGTTACGGTTTGGTTAAGTTTTAATTTCCTATTTTCTTTCTTCGTCACTTTAATGCCTAGAAAAAGAACTCAGCTTTCTCGGCAGACTGTTACCGCAAAGCGGCTGCGAGCTTTGCGCAGCAGTGAAACAGAGAATGAAAATATGCATAGGTTGGCTACTCAACGAGGAATCAGTGAACAAAACCGTGCTAATGAATCGATCGTTGAACGTTCGCAGTATCTAACCTCACAAAATTTCCGAACTTCGGCAAACCGTCAACGGGAAGCAAGCGCTGAACGTTTATCCTTACAAAATTTCCGAACTTCGGCAAACCGTCAACGGGAATCAAGCGCTGAACGTTTATCCTTACAAAATTTCCGAACTTTGATAAACCGAGAACGGGAATCAAGCGCTGAACGTTCCCAACGTTTAGCCTCACAGAGTTCTCGAACTTTGGTGAACCGACTACGGGAATCAAGCGCTGAACGTTCTCAACGTTTAGCCTCACAGAGTTCTCGAACTTTGGTGAACCGACTACGGGAATCAAGCGCTGAACGTTCTCAACGTTTATCCTCACAGAATTCCGGAACTTGGGCTAAGACGCGGACAAAGTCGTGGGTAACAGTTATAATTTATAAAGCTGAGGAGGTTGTTTGCAAAAATAAATATGAAGCCCAAAATACTATTCCACGCGGACGAAGTCGCGGGCACAGCTAGTATTAGATAGTTGTTTCGGGTCTGGCTGTTTTTGTATGTGAGTTTAAATGTTTGTAGCTTTTACAAACATTTAAACTCACATACACACACCCACGGTACAGGAGAAATTCCTAGTGTGGGGCAACGTTTTTTTTTTTAAGAAAGTAAAGAGTATTGTGTATTTTACGAAGACTTTAGAAACTAGGCCTTAGTAATGCAGTTTAATTTCATTAGCAAATATATATTTGCCAACAAACTAGCTTATATTTTATCGTCTCATATTTTTTCTGACTCCAAAAGACCTTCGAATTGTGGAAAAATAATTCGATTTTCTCTAATGCAATCAACGCGACTGCTCTAAATGAATCGTATACCTAAATGACATTTAGAACGTTGACATTCCAACAATTATCGATCATTGCTCCAGCACTAACTTGTGAAGAAGGTCGTGCAAACATACTTGATAATATTATGTCACACGACTTATTTAGGAGTCAGGTTTTATTAACAAACACACGAGTAATTAACTTGAACAAATAAACCTTTCGATTGAGTCTGAAGTACGCTCATAAACTTAGCAAATCTTCACTTGAGACGACATAATTATTACATAATATATGAGGTTAGAAAATTCAATCTAATTTGGACTTTAACTTTCAGGTGGTTCAGTTGAAAACCAATCTTAGCTCGAGTAGCTGCTTGTATGTTTGATATTATTCGTAATGATTCAAGGACGTAATTGATTGTAGATTTAAGATTTATAATTACCGTAACATATGTTTATTTTATGATCCAGACATTTGAAATGAAACTCTATGTCATTAGTACAAGAATACATTTTAGAAGAAAAAAAATAAACAAGTCAACCAGGATGAATCAAACAATAATTTTCTACTTTAAGCTTTTGAAATAAGGCATCATTTGCTAAGCTTAGGCATCGCATCTACCCCAACAGGACTAAAAAAGTGGATTTATATAAGGATACAATAGATCATTACTCCATCTGGCTGGTTGTCAGACTTTAGGGACAGTACAAATCACACTTACAAATCACAGCCGACCACAATCACAGCTTAACGTACTTTCCGCTGCACGGAGAAAACGGTATGTAACGCGTGGTCACCCATCCACAGACCAACATAGGCAAGCGCGGCTTAACCTAAATATCAACCCAAACGGCTGCTATTATTTAGCCACGCTTTTCATACCAAACCAATCCACAAAAAAAAAACATAGAAAACCAATTTTCGATGACTTTTTTTTGTATTCTGTATCTCAGATTTTTCAGAATCCTCCTCATACATTCCTATAAGTCTAAGTTAGACTTAAAATAAATAAATAAAAATAAAATTCATTTATTTCAGGTAGTACACCCATAATTACAATTATACATTACACATAAAAAAAAAAAAAAAAATACAAATTACATAATACAAAAAAAAAAACAAAAAAAAATACAAAAACTATACTTAAATACAATTTTTGCGGCTTTACAAGTGAATATCTCATCAACCATTAAATAAAGAAAACAAGCTATCTCGAAATCAGTTTTCAAGAATAATTAAATATAGTTATTATGTATACTTAGAAATATTTATCCACCATTTTTTTTCGTGTGGGAAATTATCAAATAACTTCCCCCGCTCTGGGCGGAGCGGGGGGAGTGTCATACTTTACTGACAAAAACCTACCCATCTTCCTTCTATTGCCGTTTACGTTCCGGGGCCGCGGTATCTCTTTCCAACAACCCGCAACCCCGGCAGGCGGAGGCTCTGGCCAGCCCCTCTGCTTTGCTGACATCTCTTTGAGGCGCGCGTGAAACTCAAAAGCGCCGTCGATACGGCCTGTCGTCAATAGACGGACGGACGGTGAGCTAATATTAAATTTATGCACCCTCGGGTACAAATATGTCGGGCCTCCCCATTTTTTTTTCAATACATCGAAGACGCCTGCCCTCCAAATTTCAAATGTGTAGTGCCAACAGTCTCGAGGCTTAATAGCTGTGATAAACGGACTGACAGACAATCGGGCAGGAAAATCCTACTAGGGTTCTGTTTATGCTATTTGACAAAGGAACCCAAAACGTCTTATGTCAAACAAAGCTTAATATTTCTTTTTACAAAACGGGTGTTCCCCGTTGAAGTAGATATTGCCAGCAGTGACCGCTGTTCTTATATTAAAAAAAAAGAAAACGTTTTGTATAACATAGTAAGTGGCCATTAGAGTTTTAAAAACTAATTTAAAGTTAAACTGAAATGAAATTGAAATAAATCTGCTTTCACATGGGTAAGATTTGTAAAGTAATTTAAAACTGTGATTTCAATGCTTAAACAAAATAAATTAATAAAGATTAACAATAAACAGCTGGTAACGTTTAATTTATCTTCCCGCTTATGATTGTGTGTGGCCAGTAATGCCATGATCTTATTTTTAGGGTTACAGAACCCTAAAAGTAGTGAATCAAACGACGTTTTTCAACACACTTACGGAGGAATTAAATAACAGAACAAAAAGTACTTTACTCATTAATCAATATGAAACAATGACTTAATTTGTTTATTTCCCGCGCTTTGTTTACTCATACCGAAGGAGAAATAAAGGTGCCGCTAAACAGCCGAATATTCAAAAACTTAAATAAATGTCTGTGTGTTATTGTTATGAGCAAATTGTCTTATAAATGTTCACGTTTATTTGTTGATAACACAAATTATTTTTATAATTAAATTTGAAGGCATTAAAAAAACCTCTAAAAAAACACCGTTGGCTATAGGGATGCTTATTGTTATCCGTAGTGAAATAAAAAATCAAGAAAACCCTCGTTGCGATAAATGAGAAAAATGCACGTGAAATAAGAGCCAGTTTTCGAGGAAATGTCTTGAAAATAGTTTATCACAAAGCTGGCGTAGCACGTCGTAGCATTCTCGTAGACTTTCGTAGCACCGCTATACAATTTGCATACCTTTAACGTAGCGGCCTCATTACTGGCGACAATATTCAAAGGAAAGTTTCGTAAAAATGCGGGCCTTGAATGAACTTATTTGCCTTAAAAGTGATAGCGTTTTTTTCATTTAAATATTTTTCTTGGCCTTTGAGCAATTACATTTTAAGGCCAAGGTATCTACTTGACTACGCTTGCTACTCAAATACTTGCTTGTCTAGACAATATAGACATAATTATCCTGTTTTTCCAAAGGTACAGGCAATAGTGTACCTATACTACTCCAAATAAATTTTGACAACACCTTTGGTGCAGTGGCTGAGCGATCGACTGCTGCGCTGTGTGTCACGGGTTTATATACTAGCTTTTGGCCGCGGCTTCGCTCGCGTTAAATTCGGGGTAACACAGTTCCCCTTTTCTGATTTGCAGGTACCTGCTACCTGTAGGTTATGCCCTTTCGCATTATTTATTGTAATAGTAAAGCAAATTATTCCCTTTCCTTCTCTTTCTCCCTCATTTCTCACTTTAAAAAAAAATATGCCTATGTCCGTCTCCAGGGTCTCAACTATCTCTGTACCAAAATTCATCAAAATTGGTTCAGCCATTTAAGCGTGAAGACGTAACAAACTCAATTTCGCTTTTATAATATTAGTAAGGATAAAACCGCATCAAAATCTGTTGCGGAGTTTCAAAGATCTAAGCGTACATAGGGACAGACATACAGCGGGAAGCGACTTCATTTTATACTTTGTAGTGGAGCTAATATTCAACCTTAGTAAAGGGTAATAGAGATCATAATATTTCCTGAAATGTTAATAAATCATTGTATTCCATGAAATATGTTGTTCTCTGTCCCATAAAGGAGTTTTCAATGTTACGAAATGACGGCTTTGATCAAAGGTTGTCTGCGTTGATTGGCAGTAGGTATTTTGTTTCGTAATTACTGGGTTCTGTTCAACCCTGAGACACAAGCGCGTCTTGACCCTGCTGGGGTTGCGGGTTGTTCGAAAGAGATACCACGCCCCGGAACGCAAAGGGCAAATAGAAGAAACATGGGTGGGTTTTAGTCAGTAAAAGTCTGACACTCCCCCCGGCTCCGCCCAGAGCGGGAGAAGTTATTTGATGATTTCCCACCCCAAAAAAAAGCGCGATGCTTGATGAATGCCCCAAATCTTCAAATTTTCTGAATTGTATCTTCATCACAATGCTTTATGAGCAACTAGCTTCCGCCCGCGACTTCGACCTCGACATCCGCGTGGTACAGTTACTTTGGGCTAAAGCTAACTTTAACCCGCGTGATGATCGAAAAAAATATATTCATCTCCCCCCCTTTCTCCCCCTTTCTTCTTCTT
Source organism: Ochropleura plecta (assembly GCA_905475445.1). NCBI lineage: Eukaryota > Metazoa > Arthropoda > Insecta > Lepidoptera > Noctuidae > Ochropleura > Ochropleura plecta. The sequence goes on along the minus strand of FR997726.1, from coordinate 21,340,757 downwards.
CTTCATGTGGACCCCGCGTCTTGGGGGGGTCCGGTTTTCGCACTTAATCCTTTCAGTGGACCATTGTGCGTAAAACTTACTACCCCTTTTCTCACTTTTTTTAAAAAAAATTGCCTATGTCCTTGTCCGTCTCCAGGGTCCCAACTATCGCTTTACCAAAATTCATCAAAATCGGTTCTGCCATTTAAGCGTAAAGACGTAACAAACAAACAAACTCAATTTCGCTTTTATAATATTAGTAAGGATACTGGTTAATTATATAACACAACGCGGCAACGTAGCGTATCTGCCTGACACGTTCTGTAAGTCTACGCGGTGAGTGACCACGTGGCCACTACCAAAGAATGAAAAAAGAAAGAAAGAAAACAAGTTTATTTGGCACAAGCCATAAATGCACACAGTAATAAAAATAATAAAACTGAATTCTAAACACTAATAAAAATAATGTATATGTTACTGTTAAAGCTCGAACTACGGTAAATCTTAAGATTTACCAGTAAAACCTAAGATTTACCGACTATGAATGGTAAATGTCCATAAACATTTTGGGATTCGAACTTTTACCATCATTCACTTGGTAAATCTTAGGATATGCATTCAAGGAACGGTAAATGTCAAAAAAAAATTATCATCACTTTCTCTCACTCACGACTCAGAGTACCCCGTCTCAGATAGGTTAGGTTGTTAGTTCGTGTTTTTTTTTTAAGCCACCCAGAAATAGGAGCCCCGCCTAGCGGGGCTCCGTCGACCTTTCTGAGGGCAGGTAGTAATCAGTTGTAAATATTAGAGATGTATTAATAGTAACTCAATCACCTGAATGATTTTACTGACTGTTCAAAGGGCTATCTTACAATCAACTATCTAGTTGGAAGTTGAGTGAAGCTTGTTCAATCAACGTTCGGCCTAGACATTCAATTAAATGTCGTCATTCAATGAACGCGCTAGTCATAAAATCAAATAGGTAGCAGATTCAACCAGATGACTGCAACATAAGCATATTTTGTATTAATTGTTTGTTAAATACCAAATTAAAATAAGAAACATAAATTCAGTTTTTTACATTTTTACTACTTTAGAAGTATCTCAAATATTAAAAAAATATTTGCTCCTATTTGTATTAATACAACTTTGAAATGAAAATAATTAAAAAGGTTAGGATTATATCTAAGTTTTTGACTAATAACTTGAAATAAATGACGAAGAATTGATTAATCATAGTTTTACTCCTAAAACCAACATTTACCAGTCCACGTTGGTAAAACCTAGCATGCACTGAATTGCAATGGTAAAAGTTCGACAAAGTCGTCCCCTAGAAAATCTTAAGATTTACCGTAGTCCGAGCTTTTACAGTAACATAATTAAATATTATTGTGTGTCTCACGGCTGCGCCAAATAGGCCCAGTTCAGCAAACTGCCGAGCAGCTAGTGCCCGACTCTGGTTTTCAACTGGACCTGATATAGTGAGGACGTAAAAGAGTTTTAAGTGTATAATATGGACTTAAATGAGTGTGAACAGCAATAATAATAAAAAAAAATCACTACCACAACCACTACCACTGACCTTTTGAGTTGTTTTGTAGGGATCCATACTTGAAAAAGAAAGAAACGTACCCTTATAGGATCATACTGTCTGTCTATCTGTCAAGACCCTTTTTTTGCAGATGGTAAATTATTAAATAACTTCCCCTGCACTGAGCGGAGCGGGCGGGAGTGTCAGACTTGTACTGACTAAAACCCTCCCATGTTACTTCTATTGCATTTTACGTTCCGCGGCCGCGGTATACTTTCGAACAACCCGCAACCTCGGTGTCAAGACCCTTTATGTCGGGAACACGTAGAGATATCGAAATAAAAATATGTTAAAAATTAAAACTATGTACTCAAATCTGTAGACCCTTAAGAGTTGTGGAAAAATCAAACCTCTCAATCTACTCAGTCAAAAGATATGGCCGTTTATGTCGCAAGTTTGTACGGAACCATTGTTGCGCAAGTCCGACTTGACCTTGGCCGGCCACGAGGAACCTGTGACTAAGTAATGACCCGATCTTCGAAGTTCAGCCGCATTTGCCAAGGTCGGTCTGTGAATAAGTAACCATCTATAACCGAATTTCCTTTAAATCTTTGGTCTTGGCTGTCATTTGAAGAGTATTAACAGTCGCTACAGGTAGACCGGAAAGTCTGACAACCAGTTTTACCTAGGGGTATCGTAATACCCAGAACAAACTAGGTTGTGGTGGTGACGACACGGTTGACGCAGTGGCTGAGCGATCGACTGGTGCGCTACGTGTCGCGACTTCGATCACCGCACGGAACAATTACTTGTATAACCTACAGGTAGTTGTTTCGGGTCTGGCTGTTTGTGTATGTGAATTTAAATGTTTGTAAACGCACCCACAATACAGGAGGAATTCCTAGTGTGGGGAAATGTATAAAAAAAATTCAGTTGCAATCAGCTTAAACTGGCAGCTGACCCCAGTTCGGAAAAGGCTAAGCAGATGATGAGTTGGACACGAGTTTTATGCTTCTTATATGAACTCAAAAGGTCTTTAATTAATAACCATAAAATTATACGTATCTTGAGACAACAGTAAAGTCATAATCTTGACGTATATTAATACGAGATAGCCTAACAACTTTACATAATTTTATAATTAATACTTGGCATCGCACGAGGTAAGAGGTTTATCCTAAATAAACCTACCTTCAGCAAGTTAATTTTAACTTTCAACTTAATTCTACTGTTCCTAGAGTTAGAGGAGTTAATATGACATTCATTTGCATAGTTTACATTTGACTAAGTGGTACAGAAACACGGTTAATAGGAGCTCTTCTTGGTGTATTGTATAACGGGCTGATGTCCGCAACTACACGTTTGAGGCGCGTATTTTGCGTATGGGTGGGAATATTATTCGATCCACCCCAGCTCCACGAGAAACGCCAGCAGCGCCTTTGTGTTGCTGACGATCTCGCGAAGAGTACCTGAGTTACCGAAGTACTTTGCCCTGTATGGGGCAAACTCTGGGCAGTGCAAGCACGCGGGCTGCTGTTTCGTCTACCTCCATGCAGGCTCGGCACAGTGGGATGTCTGTGACTCCTAAAAGAAACAGGTGTTTATTAAAATATCCGTGACCAGTAGTGGCGGCTGTAATTGTGCGCAGCTGTGGTTTTGTCATCCGATCTGTTGTTTGTGAAGCGGCCGTCGATTCTAGAAAGAGCTTCCTTGGCCTTTCTGCACTTACCGTCCAGCCACAGTTTGTGTTGTTGTTTTCTCGGTGTATACTGGATGTAAAAGTTAGCTAGAAGCTACTTGTTCTAACGATTGAGAAGTCATTGAGATATTTTTTTATACTACACCGAGATATTGGGGGTCAAAGTTTATTTTATTTATTTAAACTTCATCTACAATTTTATTGGTTCACCAACAAAAAAAATACACCGCATGCATATGGAAGTTTAAAAGAAAAATAATTAAATTTCACTAATCTAGATTTAAGTTAACAAACATTAAAAATATGTAATTGCTAATAAAATAACCAAAACATAATAAGTAAAATAATTCGCTCTAAAAGGATAATGAAAGGGATAAGGGAGATATTTATAAACATTGGCTTTCACTAACCCAAACTGTCAAAGTGTAAATCGATATTATCACTGCAGCTATTAGACCTTGCAGAGGGGGAATTGGAGCGTAGAAGGTAAAAGAGAGGTGTCATCGGACCGCGAGGAAAATAACAAAAAACAATAGAGGTACATAGGCGGATAAGGCATTCTCTACTAGTTAACCTTTGGGTAGGTACTACTACTAGTTAACTAAATCATTGTGCATTTTACGTACAAAAATTATATCTAAAAAACTAAATTAATTTATTAATCAAAGTTCTAACTTTTTATTAGTTATAGTAGGTATAGTTTTTATTGTAATTAATATACTTTAATTACCTCCCCGACCCTCCTACTATTCAATGTACAACGTTTTGAGATTAAATCGTGATTTTCCACCCCAAAAGTCGATTTCCAGCAGTAATTTGTGCGTAGAATTTGATGTACAAAATGCATGGTTGACGGCTTCCTGAAGGGTTGGTTTACATCCTGTGTAGGGTTTACTTTATTTATAAATACTTGGATTTGTTTTTCCACTTCCTGGTTTCGTTCTGATACGTTTTTTTACGGAGAAACAGCTTTTATATTTTTTATTAAAGTTATAGAAACAAAAATACACCCTTTCTCGTATCCTTCTTAACAAACCCTTTTATTTGATACCCATATCATGGCCATGCATAAAAAATAACTAGTCCGCCATCTTTGGTAGCCCGCCATATTATATTTACAATGGCTTTTGCATGGAAGAAGAAGAAGAAATAAGAAAACAGGTTTATTTGGCACTTAGCCACAAGTTTACACACCACATTTTGTACACACAACATTTAAAAAAAATTCAAACTTAACACTACAAAAAATAAAATAAGAAAGAAAGGAAAGAAAAATATAAAAAGGAAAGCTAATATTGTGTGTCACACGGCTACGCCTAATAGGCCCAGTTCAGCAAACTGCCGAGCAGCGAATGCCCGACGCTGGCTTTCAACAGGCCCTGAGATATGATATGACGGAGGACGCATAGTGAAACTAATAAAAGACAAACGCAATCAGATCAGATATGAAGAATTCTAGAAACTTCGTTAGCGATTTCAACTTTGAGGAAGAGTAGAAAGCCTAGGTCCCTAAGAACAATAAAATTACTTGAACAAAAGCCATTTACAATACAAGCACATCGCACAGAGTACAAACCCGTTCCTTCTAACATTTCGTAGATTAAAACCGAGTTTTCGAACCGGCATCATTTTAATTGCTCTTAAGTCGATAACAAAAAGCGATCCACAAAAAGCGATCTGAGTGATTCAATTATATCTATCTTTTCTATTAATTTTCTAAATGTAACCGCATAGTGTCTTCGGAAGAGGTAGGAAAAAAGGTTTTTTCTTAAAAGCTTTCTTTTGAACCCAAAAATGCCCTTGAGTCAACAAAGGCTTCCAATAAATATTATAAAAGATTTATTATTATACAGGGTGAGTGTGACACCGACGCCAAATCGGTTCATCGTTCTGAATCGGAAGGCTATAAAAAATTGTCGTCGGTTATAAAAAAAAATATCTAATGCCTAGAAAATTGGAACACGCTTAAAATTGATGGTGATATTATATTTTTAGCCGACTTCAATAAAACGAGGAGGTTCCAATTCGACTGTATTTTTTTTCTTTTGATTCTTTATTTATTTGAATGTTGGTGCTTGCCGTAAGGTCCCATTTCAATTTAGTCCAGTTCTGACAATCAAAGAAAACCATACATATATGTAGTTCCTAATTATTTCTTCTAATGTACATACGAATACTCTTTAAGAATGTGTGTGAGATACCATCATTCCACCAATAAAAAGGTTGAAGTAAAAACCTTTTTTCGCAAAAAGAAAACGGAGTTCCGAAAAAACCACTAAAAAGCCGGAAAATTTATTTACTACCCGAAGTCGGTGACTTTTGTTTGATTCATCTATTCGTTTGCCAACGACTTCCGATTTGCCTTGAATACAGTGACTTTTAGAATAAAAGATTTTTCCTTGTAAACAATGTATTTCCAGCAAATACATATTTTTGATTTTTATTTTAATAAAGTATACTTTATTGTACAACAAAATTGAAACAATTGTTTTACAGAAATTGCTAATTATATGGTTATAATGGCTGTCTTATCGCTGATATATCTTCCAGACAACCTTAGGATGGACTGTACGAAAACAAAAATATAACGGGGGGTAGTCAATGGTGTACCTACTGCTAATACTTACACAAACAATTAAAATAAGTTATTTATGCAAATAAATAAAAACATAAATAAATACATGTAATCTGTTGTGTGTTGTGTTTTATGATATTATGTGGTAGACAAATAGGATAGGTCAGTGTCAAATATTGAATGAGAAAAATTCAATGACATTGTAGCGGCTTGGTAACCGCGATTTGCTGAGTTGCATTTTTGATGTTAAATGAGGACGCGAGCGGACGGCTCGCCAGTCGTTTACAGTACACCGCCTTGCCTCTACACATACCTAGTACGTAGTTAAATATAACGAAGTGTTGTGGAACCTAAAATAAAGACATTAATTTATTAAATTAAGTTGAGGTCACTTGTCATTTAAGTATCTCCCAATATAGGGGAACACGCCCAACAACATTATAGGGAAGAAAATGATTTGCAACTAAGGTTTAAAAAGCAACGAGTGACTGAGCTTGTCTTACTGACAACAGCAATTCGTTCCACAAACGGACAGCCTGAACCGTGAATGACTGGTTATAAAATTTTGTGGAATGTTCAGGTATCAAAAGTCACAAATTCTCCGATGATCTCAAGTGTCTAATATGTGTGCCATGAAGGAACTTGTAACGTTAACGTTCTTTGAGATAAGAGGGTTTTGTTGGAATAAACAGATAACAGTTATCATAAAATGTGGGCATTCCGGCCAAGGCGGCTAGGCAACCACTTGAGCTTAACTTGAAACTCTGAAACATGGTCATATTTGCGCAAACCAAATACAAAAATGTTGGAGTCGCTCAAGCTTCTCTATCAGCGTAATTGAGGATTAGGAGAAGGGATTGGGCGAGCGCAGCAGTATTCATTTCAGCAATATACCTCTAATTCCATTGACAAAAACTTTGATGCAGGAATTTTTATACTCGGTATTAAAAAGTAAACAACATAAGAACCGAACGACTAAATCGAATCGAATCGAATTACTCTACTTATAAAAAAAAATCACGCTCCAAGTCTTCAGAACTTCGAAACTGTAATAAAAGCTCGATGCATTGTTTTAAGAGTCGATTGTTCTCGACCCGAGATGTGCAGTGAGCAAGTCTTAACGCAAACTTGGGCCAAGTTTAAAATAAACATTGCAGGCTGAAAGTCGAAATTTGCTCTGTTGCAGTGTTTCACATACAATACTAAATGTAAACTCAGCATGCATGTGGCAATATCCATAGTCTCAACTTTTGATTTCACAATGTCAAGCAAATGTTTTGTTGTAATTACGAAGTTTGCTTTCAGGTTTCTGTTAATGTGGGCATTATCCATACTAATATTATAAAAGCGAAAGTGAGTTGGTTTGTTTGTTTGTTACCTCTTCGCGCCTTAATGGCTAAACCAATTTTGATGAATTTTGGTACATAGATATTTGGGACCCTGGAGATGGACATAGGCTTACTTACTTACTTAACTTTTTTTTTAAACGAGAAATGAGGGAGACAGAGGAAAGAAAAGGGAAAACTTAGCTTTGCTATTACAATAAATAAGGCGCTAGGGCAAAACCTACAAGTAGTAGGTACCTGCAAATCAGGAAAGGGGAACTGTGTTACCCCGAATTAAACGCGAGCGAAGCCGCGGGCAAAAGCTAGTAAGATTATAAAATAATATGATATATGATATTGCAATGGGAAATTTACTGGTTGACGATTATTTAGCTATGCCAAATACTTCAATAGTACTGATTCAAATACTTATATTTAGGAAAAGACTCTTTAATAAGTAAATGTGCCAATGACATCATGTTTGCATATTAATTAAGCAACTATGTATTTCATTAGTAAATTAGCCTTTTCCTAACTATACAAAAGCTCCCTACTATGAATACGGCATAGTTTTGCCCAGTAAGCAAGCACTCATTACAGCCAAGCCGAAATGTACACGAACCTGGGCGACCTCATTCCGGCAGAACATGTATTCCACATATAAACACAAGTATTGCCTTCTTATTGTGTGCTGCAATGGAGATTCACGGTCCAGTTAAACTGAGGAATTACGGCAAAATTACAGAAAATGGTTGTACATTCGTTTAGTATTTATTGACTTCTAAGAAACACTGAAATATTATTTCCTGGTTTGGGTCTGGGTGTGATAACCGACCCGTTGGTCTCGTGGTGGCAAGCGCCACTGTTGAGCACGGAGTTTGATACCCGCGCAAAAATAGGTAGGTGTTGTAACATCACTAATTAGTAAGTAATTAGTATGGACATCTCTACAAGTATTGTCTACGATTGGGAGTCTGTGGTTTGACACTACTATGTGAGACCTTGTCTCAGACGCAACCACTGTCTGTCTGTAATTATTATAATGTGTGATTGACCAATAAATCTAGTCTACAACCCAACGGTGTATTTAATCAGTCCAACCAATATAACAGTAGGTACCATTAAGTTTTTAAATTACCTACATAATTTATATGAGCTTAGAAGTTTGCGGTTAGATACCCCGGTTGCCTCAGATCTCATTCGGGTCGTGACAAGCATTTTTTTCCGATACGTATCATATGATTTGCACATTATATTTTGGCAAAGAATTTCAACGTTAGTAGCCAATAATTATTGAGTAGGTACAAAATTTAGGATTCGTTCGCGGTGCCAAGTGGGGATTTATTACTAAACTTTTGTGCCATCCAATTACATGCGACTCCACACATAGACTAACACAACCATATTTTTCATAATTCCGCACCAAACGTTGAAAGAAAATCTTACTTGACTGTTAGTTTCGTGAACACGAAGATCGATGCAATAAAAGTACAGGGTGCAACTTTTACAGATTTTATTCGGTTCTATTACTGTGTGCGACAAGCGAATTTTTAAAGATCTTTGAATGCCGTTTTCTTTCTTTTCAAAAATAAAAGAATGTTGTCTTTGAGTAAAATTTTCTATCTAAAGTATTAAGAATACTTCCCCTTCAGGTGGCATTACAAAATTCCACCCTGTATTAATAAGGCCTACTCTTGATCTCAATCTTGTCCAAAAAGACAGAGATGAGGTCGACAATGGGACGAAGTAGGTAACCTAAAAGAGGCCTATTAGTGGAAGCGTGCTGGGCCCATAACCTGTTATAATCTTCGCATCTTAGCAGGAAGTTATTTAAACACTGATATTTAATACTGCATCATATACTTTTAATAACGTAGACTTATAAAAACAATCATGACCGGTCCATGTAAAAAACTCTAAACATATGATCCCCAATTTTCTTATGACAAATACTCTTGTCAACTAAACATTCTACATTTGAAAATCTTTTCTTCTTTTAACCAAAGACAATTATTACATAGTAAAATTCCTTTACTCGAGACTTAAATAGATTCGGTTTTAAATATGAACTCAGGAACACAATTAATGAATAATGATGTGATCAAAAGTGTCTTAAAAAAAGAGTAAATGATTTGATTTTTGATCTTTGCCGTGGAAAACTCGGCAGGCTATTAAAAATGATTTGTGTTCTTAACACATCTGTTTCTTGGTTTTTAGGCTGGACATCAAAATGCCTTTCTGATGACTCTTTTTATATATAAAGCTCATCATCTGCCTAGCCTTTTCCCAACTATGTTGGGGTCGGCTTCCAGTCTAACCGGATGCAGCTGAATATCAGTATTTTATATGGAGCGACTGCCTATCTGATCTCCACAACCCAGTTAGTACTGGGTAATACGATACCCCTTGGTAAGACTGGTTGTCAGACTTTTGGGTCACTGACTACCTGTAACGACTGTCAAAGATCTACAAATGACAGCTGGGACCAACGGCTTAACGTGCTTTCCGAGGCACGGAGGAAACTCGGTATGTAACGGGTGGTCACCCATCCACAGACCAACTTAGGCAAGCGCGGCTTAACCTAAAGATCGACCCGAGCGGCTGCTATTATTTAGCCACGAGCTCCTCGTGCGAGCTCCTCATCCGGCTCGAAGGACCAAAATGTAGCAGCAGCGGTGAGGACCCGATGTGTGCAAGGTGATGGATGAGTTTGTGATGATGAGGTCCAATGGGTTTTTGATAAAATAAAATTCAACCGTTCAGTTTACGAGTAGAATTCCATGTGTATTCAACATTAAGTCTCAAGTCATACAAAAATCAAGGAGAAGGGCAAGGGGAACAATACTTCAACCAATCGCGATCAAAAAAACCTATGACAACGTGCTAAGCTTTAAAATCCTGATTAGAGATGTCGCCACCAGTCCTTTACCGAGGTTATGCTAGGAGAACACACAACATGCCCCCGGCCTTGGAAGCGGTGGCTTTCAATGATCAGTCGCTGCATCGGTGTCAACCATGTCCTGGAGTAGTGGACAAATCTTGGCAAATGCGCGCCTCACCACGCCTGAAGACGTCTGTATATCGGCCACCCTGGATATGCCGTCCTTTCCTGGGATAGTCCGGAGGACACGTCCCAAATGCCACTTCAACGGCGCGCGGCGGGTTGTTGTTTTCTTTAATTAATATTAAAGTGTTCGGTTTGAGCTCGTCCTTATTCGCCAACCATTTTGTCCGCACCTGCAGCTCGCAGCTCGGAGATGTATTCCTTCGCCCACCGGCTCCAAAAGTGCTGGCGAAGTTGTTCCACCCTCTGGAACCGTTGGAGACGACTTGCAGGAACATCGCGCAGGTCCTCGCTGACTGGCGCAGTCATCGGTCGGCCAATGAGGAAGTGAGCGGGAGTGAGCGGAGTGAAGTCTTGTGGATCGGGAGAAAGAGGAGACAGAGGTCGGGAATTGAGTACGGCTTCTATTTGTGCCAATACTGTGCTGTACTCCTCGAACGTCAGGTGCGCGTTCCCTATCACACGACGAATGTGATATTTACTCGATTTGACTCCCGCTTCCCACAGACCACCAAAATGCGGAGAATAAGGGGGAATAAAATGGAATTTAATATTTTGACTTGATGCGTATTCTATAATGTCAGAACTACAATTATTTAAAAATTTTGAAAAATCATTCATGACACCTACAAAATTGCGACCATTATCAGAATAGATATCTGCAGGCTTACCACGGCGTGAGATAAATCTTTTTAAAGTTAATAAATTTTATATATAAAGCTAATTCTAAACAATTCGCAAGATTATGTCTTCGTGTAATGGACTGTAACGCGCGGTTGATGTTTGGAATATACCCTGTGTACTAAATGTTTCTTCTAGTACTTGCTCAGATGAATAAGTACTTTTATCAATAACGTCAAGACCGTGATCATTCTGTGATGCTACATTTTCCAATCGGGACATTAATTACCATTTTTGCTATTTGTTTCGATTTTTGACTGTGAAATAGCTGAAAAACAGCCTAAAAAAGTCGCGAGAGCAAATACTTCAGTTCATCTGTGATCATAGTGCTTTCAAAAATTGACGACAGGCCGTGTCGACGGCGCGTTAGAGTTCCACACGCGCCTCAGACAGATGTCAGCAAAGCAGAGGGTCCTGCCGGGGTTGCGGGTTGTTCGAAAGAGATACCGCGGCCCCGGAACATAAAGAGCAATAGAAGGAACATGGATGAGTTTTAGTCAGTACAAATCTGACACTGCCCCCCCGCTCCGCCCAGAGGGGGAAGTAATCTGATGATTTCCCACCCGCAAAACAAGCCACTGCGCCAACCGTGTCGTCATAAATAAATAGCTTTGATTTGCGATTCCTTTTAGGTGAGAATAATCGTGTTTACCTACCACCACCATTTATTATTTTAGCTTAGGTATTTTATTTTTATATACATAATTGGTGTTTGCTAGCTGACATGTGACAATGAATGAATACTTTCTTAATTTTTAATAATTTCTTACCTTGTGATACACGGAATTGTATAAAATCTGGTTCTTCTAACCTGACAGACAGATGTGTTGCTGGGGAGTTTGTTCTGCCACTTCTTCTTCCCAGCTAAAACACTAGGAAGTGGCGAAGGGCAGGGCGTTTTTGTGGGAATGCCTCTTGTAATGTGACGTTCAAAAAGTGCCGATTATCAGCCTAATTTGAATAAATGACTTACGATTTTGATTTTGACCTACTCTATAAAAAAATTCCCAATGTCTTTCAACTTTCACAGATCGGTAACTAATAACATCTGGAAAGACATTTACCAAAGTAACCCAAATTCTAAAAGTGAGCAATTATGTAAAACTTATAATTATACGGAGCTTTTTGAAGGAAAACGAAATTGTTTACACTTATAACTAAACTTAACTAGTCAGCAGATTAAAATTCAAACTAATATTGGTTGCAGACGTTTCTCCAACGGCTTGTTAGTCTCGAAACTTAATTACCTACTAAACTGAATCCTATTCCATAGTATTTTATTATCCAGGCTAAGAAAATTATAGATAGAATTTTCTTTTTTATACAAATGATATTACGTTATCCCTCAGGAACTTAAATATTGGACAAGATTAATAAAATTATGATGCTGAAAAGAAATCAGGAGGCATAATATTTTAAGTATCAAGACTGGAGTCTTTGTCTTATGCAATATTATTTTGGATAACAAGTAAAGATGAAAAAAATATTAAATGAACTTCAATGACGACACTCCGGTCGACAATCGCATATTGGGTAGTGACGTCATCAACAAACAATTGACAATTGAACATACTGATGCCTCCGATGAAGTTGTCGCGTTTTAAAAGTTTGTTAGAATGTAGGGAAATTATCGTAATTTGGGACAAAATCATTGTTCTAAAACTCGTGAATATTTTCTAATTTAATTTGGTAATTTCTGTTGGTAATTGGTGTGATGCTAAAATAAATGCCTTTTTCGGATCGGATAGGGTTTTTTACATATTGTATAAAAATTACAAATGTAATATGCGACAAGGGCAGGACTCAAGGCTTATTCGTCAACTCGCGCCTCATAAACTCGCGACTGCGCGCGATCGTCGCGATCGACGTATCTACAAAAGACAAAACACTTGTAGATGACTGTAAATACGTCAGATTTTCACTCGCTCGCGAGTTGACTACAACAAAAATAGGTAAAATCAGAAGGTGCTAACTCGCGCGCAGTCGCGAGTTTATGAGGCGCGAGTTGACGAATAAGCCGACTCTAACGGCGCTAAAAAAGGGGTAATCAAAACAAATAAAACACAGACATACTCAAAAATAAAATATTTATTCATCATTCAATCACATGGTCTAGCAGGTATTATTAATAACAATTTATATAAAAGCTCAGTTATACATCGATATACAAAAACACACACATGCACTTACACGCACACACACACATTCACACATGCATAACACTAATATACTTTATAAATACACATAGGTATTTATTGATCAGCTTTTGGCCGAAGAATTATCTACATAGAAGCTGTCTCGTATTTCTATCCGTACGTAACGGAATTTATACGTTTTTTTTTATGAATTAAACTAGAATGGGATTTACTAAGCCCATGTTTAGAAATAACAGACCGATAACCAGAAAAAAGAGTATAAAAAATGTAAAACTGTGTCTTGTTCGGTTAAAGTTTCTGAGTTCTAAGATTTTGATTAAAATACAGTAGTAATGAAATTTAAAAAAAATCTTGTTAAAAAATTACATTTTTTTTAAAACCCTACGCGGTCGCTCCTGACATTGTCCCTTAAATGAGATTTTACCTAATTTCAGCAGCTGGAGCTTCTATTTATATTCCAAAATCTAAATTGGTCCTAGGCGTGTCTTAAATATGTATTTAATAAAAGCTATTGAAAAGAGCCATCCTTATCACACATCCCTGTGTGATAAGGGTGGCCCTCTATGAAAATTAGATTAAGACTGATTCTGAGAGGTACTAAACATATTATGTTGACATTGATCCACAAAAAATAACATCGGTGAAGATGCACCTTTAAATCCACTATTCGTTTCAGTTCATCTATTATTAACTGTGACTGAAGCTCTTTAGACCTAAATATTCAAAGCGAATAGTCGTTGACGTAACTTCATTTTGTGCCAATCTCATTTCTATTCGATTGTAATTGAACTAACTTTTGTTTTCACTTTAAATCTAGGATCTGTAATAGTTTGGCAACAACATTCATTTGAATAACAACAACGATTTATGCTATTGTAATTGTTATTAAGAAAATGAAATGAACTTGTATTTCCAAAGAATTGATTTAGGCAACCTAAGTGCGATCCGTCCAGATATTTATGGAAGGCTTAGCTCGAATATATTTGCAGCGTCTCCACACAGACAATGATCCACCTTACTTGCGACACATTCTCTGATGTCAAACTTGATCTGACATCTGAGAGCGGGTTTCGTGAATGTTTGGCCAAACATACTTGGACCTTTTACTATAGATACGTTTAGAAGAAGAATAAATAAAATCCAGCCAATTTCAAGTCGGAGCAGTGCACCGACGGTTCTATATAAACTTGCGACATAAACAGCCATATTTTTGACTGCTTAGACTTAGATGGTTGATTTTTTCACAGCTTTAAGGGACCACAGACTTAAGTAGGTATATGGTTTAAATTTCAACTCGATACGTCCACTTGTTCCCGAGATAAAGAAACACAGACAGACAACAAAGTGGTCCTAAAAGGGTTCCGCTTTATTCCTTTCGAGGTACGGAAGTCTAAAAACATGATCATAATAACAAAATTGACGACGAAAAACTTCACCAAAAGTTTCTAGGTACATAAACCGTTTTCATGTAAAACTTTTCCGTAACGTCGGTAATTTGACAGTTATTTCCCTATCTATTACAAGTTTGCTCGTTACGAGACCCTTTTAATTTTAATTAACCATATTTAGATAATCTAATTGAATTCATTGTCAATTTTAAATTCTTGTTCATTGGAATACTCCATATTACGGCAATGAATCCCTTACAAATTTACGAAAAATACCGCATCATGTTAAAATAAACATAAACTCAAGCTAATTAAATAAAAATGTTGGTTTAGCCTAATGAACTCGTGCTCGCGTTTGAGCTAACTAACCAATTAGTTTCAAAGCTGGTCTCTCTGCAAGTCAAGTTGATTTTACATTAAACTTGTTCAAAGCGCAGAAGCTAGAATCGCGAAACGCTACCGTCTTTTGTATGTATCTACAGTTTTTAGTTCTAAGGCCGTATATCATTTTTTTCCCAACAACTCCTCTAACATCTGTTGGTTAGTCATATTCGCATCACCAAGCAAATTAGACCTAGATTCTCTAGAACCTTTTCTACCAGAAATTGATCTTTTTCTGCCCATCGGGCCAACGTCTGTAAATACTTGGTCCGTCAGCATTTTAAAATTGTTATTTAACTCATTCAAAGCTGATTCCGGTATTTCCCCGTTGGCGTTCACAAACTCATTGATTTTATCAACAGCTTCCAATTGTTCCACTAATTTGTCACTTTCTAATCTGGATTGGTTGAAACATTTCATGTGTTTGTCAATTACTAAGCTGCTCGTCTCTATGTCTTGTATAATATCTTTGCAATATTTTTCTATAGGTTTGCCAGATATTTTACGTTGTAATGCACTAGTTTCACGTTTTATGTCTGTTTCCCCTTGGTGTATTGCCACCGTTGTGACAGACTCTTCAACCGTTGCCTGATCGAAAAAGGACACATTGGAATTTCTCCTACCTCTAGACTTGGGACGCTCATATTCTTCTGATTCAGACTGTTCTTCGATAGAATCTTCAGTTGAGTTTTTCCTTCTTAACGCACTAGTTTTTCTAGACGCAGTCTCTTCACTTTTTATTTTATTCATAAGCTCTGTTTTCATAGCTTCCATTTTTGAATGCAGTTCATCAGGAGATGTTTTAACATTAAAATCCTCGTCGTATATGGTGAGGTCTGCCATTCCATCTTGAACTGTTTTGGCTAACTCCATTATTTCATCGGAGGCTTTGGAATTCTTTCTAGTTCCAGGGTTAGGAGTGGATCGTGAAAGAGTAGAGTTAGATCGGCTCCTTGCGTAGCGTGATCGTGGTTCGGCGGATGATGAAGTTTCTTCGTCATGTGATAGCGCGCTGCTAAGACTGCGAGAATTCTCGGCTAATTTTGCCATTATGTTTTGCTCCATCTGAAAAATCCGAAAAGCTTGAATACCGTCGTGCGTGCGTGGCTTCACCAAATGCATAGACGTAGACAACTCAAAAGAAGAATGTTAGAATCATAGCAGGTGGTGTTATGTAGGTTCTGTCTATCCCATGGAAAAAGGCGTGAGTTTATGCATTTCATTTTCATCACCCAGTCTAAACTCACGCAGTGCTGGGATTAAGGCCTTGTACAGATTGTAAAGATCTTAATAAAGAAACAGTTTTATTCTTATGAATATTATCTATTATTCCCACTAATTTCTCATTACAATGGCCTATGAATAGAAATACGTTCAAATAGGCTTATATTACAACAATCCAAGCAAAGTTACAGAGGGCATAATATGTCATGTCGACTTCTAACAATGGTACCCTCGAAACAAAAGGATTCCCCGGGGAAATAAATGAATGCAACCATTTAGGCCCGCGTTCGTATATTGAACTAGACTGAAATTGTCAACGTAATCTCAATACAAACAGTAAAATCTGGGTCTGAAAGTGGCTTTGTTACAGCTTTTTGTCTCCAAATCTACGTCATAGCCATTTAGAATATTTTACTAACAGACTTTTCTGACTTGGAGATCACAACCTATTTTATAAAATTTCGTCGTTTTTCAATAACTGTATTAACTTGACAAACATGTGCAGACTATCTACTATTTTTATACTTTTTTCGACAATCCACACTAGAAAGTGCTGCGTCTTATCAGGATCACAAAATTAGCCATAAGTTAATATCATTATTGAACTAATCTAACGATGTTGGGTTTCGGTAGCCAGCAACTTTAAATCACCTACTTAATGATCGAAAAAAAAAAATATCGTCAGTCGATGAAAATTTGTAATGAAACAAAAACGATCATTCATTCTAGTTAAACAAAAGTAAAACGTTTGATATTGCCTTAAGATTTGTTCCACCAGCTTCAAATAAGCTCCAACTAACATAACTAGTTGTCAGACAATTTCATACGATTTCTATTTCATTTTCTGAAGACTAGCATCTACTTAAACTCTTTCGCTGCCCAGAACTCAGCGTATGAGTCCAAAATATATGGTATAATTTGGACTGGGCAGCGAAAGGGTTGTTCTAGACATGACAACTCACTAAGAATACAGCTTCAAACTTACGATATGTCTATCATCTCTTCCCTTCGTTAAACTAGCGTCAGTCTCGGACCTCGCCCTGCTTGGCTGCTCTACTAGTAGTCGGCTGGTTTTGCTCGATATATGGATGCTAGAGCCAGATGACGTCTTCACCGGCGACTTGACGGTTCTACTCGCTGCTGTGCTCAGCATTTTCTCTTTCATCTTAAAAAAGAGATAAGTTGGGTAGTTTATAGTACCCAGGATGTATATACCTTCCATATTAAGAAGCCTCGCGGACCCATCACAAAATTCCATACGGCGTACCGTATGGAATATATGGAAAGTAGAACTTATGTAACCGTAGTTAAGTCCTCTTTCTCTGAAGGGCATGGCAGACAAAATGTTTCGCCAACTAAGACATAAGTTTCATATCTTATAGAGCGCCTATAGCCAGCTATTCAAATCAGGACAACAAGCTCGGCAATTACATTTAGATCATTAGTTGGTCTAATGACCTAATCGCCATTAGATTTATCTCTCTATTCTAATTCTTCTAATTCTAATTCTCATAAAGTATGCTTTTAAGATGAGAATGAATACATAAATGCCATCACTGTATTGCGATATTTTCAGCCATGCTTCTGACAACAATTAATTTAATCTGAATACATTGAAACACGAGTAGAATGAGATGAAAAGCCTACATTACTCCCATCTAGTGAAAGAAAGCTTAAAACGAACAATTCACAGTGAACAATACATTATAAAACAATAATGAACAAATGACAAGGTGGATTTGATTAGGACAATTTAAATTAGTTAAGCTAAAGTGAATCTTCTGAACGGAACGTTGAATGGTCTTACATTACAATAGGAAATATAAAATACCGGAATGTCGTGAGAGCTGCTATAATTGATTCTACAAGACAATTTCACAATTTTCTATGGTATAATTGTCTTTGCTAATGTTGACTTGACAAATAAGACTATTGAACTTTCAGGGTTGTGAATGCGCCTCTGATAATAGCAAAATGAAAACATGCAAATTTTGATAATACTTAAATCTATTTAGACAAAACTGTCATAGTTGACAGTTTTGAATATGAACAAGCTGCCGGCCAAATACAGCAATGATGAAGCCACTCAAAGCCGAAATTACGTTACATTTAAGTTCGGCTCCGTAAAATAATAAACCATTATTCATCGTAAGCATTGGGTACTGCTAAACATTAGGCCCTAGATTCGATTCGCAAGTTGGGCAGAGTTTCATTGGTGTTTCCAACTAGCAATTTCTCCGTTACGTCTGGATTTGTGAAAGGTTGATAGCAAAAGGCTCGCTTATAACAGGAAACTTGAAACATAACTTGTAAAATATGACTTACTATAAGTTATGATTGTTATGTAATTCACGATATGTCAAAACTTACCTCAATAATAGTAGTAAGTTTATCAGCATTATTAATAGCAAGATCTAAGTCATGTCTCGTGTCCTTATGCTTGTTCATCTCCATCTGCAGCTGATGCTTGAAGTTCTTCGCTTCGAGAGCTATGCGACGTTGGAGCATAGTGATCGTGTCGTTCTGTTGATGCACTTTCAAATTTAGGTCGGTCACTTGTGCCTGAAGTTTCTCGCGGTCTGGGAGGTTTCTGGAAAATTTCGAAGAAATAAGCGTAATACTTGACTACGAAGCATTTAGCTTGAACTTATTGCAGATCTATAATTCAAAAGGATTGGCCGCGGCAATGTTGTTTGTTTTAACACACTTCAATTTGAAGATAGACATTTTGTAAGGAGACAAGTTCCACGTTATCTACCAACTTTTGGACACACAGACATACAGACAGTAGACCTGTGACCACAGGTCAACAGGCCAGGTCTTGGGATCCCTGTCATTCTTTACTCTGTTATCATCATTTCCTCGTTGTCCTTATTCTTTTAAATTTATAACAGACTTAAAAAAAATTAAGGTTCTCAATTCAATTGTTTATACACTTCTGGACTCATCTATTGGCCCACCTTGTATTTTCAGTTTCGTTTGGTCCTAGCTAAAATTTTATATTAGGTCGAGCAAAAAGTTTTTATGCAGTTTTTAACCTGGCACATTCACAATTTCATTCAATAGTCTTTTTTTGAATTTCGAACACAGAATTTAAAGAAACAAAAGACAATTTGGAGCCTGTTTGTTGATATCAAACAATCGAATACTAAGAAAATCAGGTTTTATTGGTTTACTTGGATTTAATTCTTGAAAAAGTGATTGATATCTTTGGTTTTGCAACAAACATTACTTATTCTTAACATTAAGGTGAGGTTCTATCAATAATCTATGGATACTTCACCTGAAATTGCCGCCCAAGCTGTGGCACTTATTCAGGCCGGACACAGCCAAAGAAACGTGAGTGCTCAACTTAATTTAAGTCGATCTGCGGTCCGAAATGTTTATCGGAGGTACCTAGAGACTGGCGGCTTTGTTCGTCGCCAAGGAAGGCCACGATCTCGGGTCATAACTGAAAGGCAGGATCGATTCATCGTGACGACCAGCTTGAGAAATCGTCACCTTACCTCCATTGAGATACAAAACCAACTTCGCGACTTCCACGGAGTATCTGTAAGCGCTCGAACTGTTCGGAGAAGGTTAAAAGAACGCGATATGGTACCACACAAGCCAGCTAATGGGCCCAAACTAACGCGAGCCCACCGAACAGCGCGCCTTCATTTCGCACGCAGTCATTTAAATTGGACACAGCAAGATTGGAGCCGTGTACTCTTTTCTGATGAGTCTAAAATTGTGTTACATGGCAATGATGGAAGGAAGAAGGTCTACCGACGTAAGGGAGAGCGTTTCGCACAATGCTGCTTTGAAGAGTGGGTTGCTTATGGCGGTGGCTCATGGACTGTCTGGGGCGGTATATCCGCGAGCGGCAAAACTCAACTTGAGGTTGTTACAGGACCACGGCTGCCAACATTAAATGCTGAAAGGTACATTCGTAAGTGCTTAGAACCTCACGTGATGCCATACGCGGACTATGTGGGCCCAAATTTCCTTTTTATGCATGATAATGCAAGAGCCCATGCGGCCGGCATCGTCAGGGAATATCTTCGGGATGTGAACATCACAGTTATGGACTGGCCAGCCAGAAGCCCAGACATGAACCCTATTGAGCACATGTGGGACGAGCTAAAAAGACGTGTTAGGGCTCGTCAGCCAGTTGCCCAGACGATGCAGGAGTTGAAAACTGCCATAGAAGAGGAATGGGAGATGATCCCTCAAAATTTCATAGAGCGGTTGATAAACTCTATGCCTAATCGTATGAGAGCTGTGGTAGATGCCCATGGAGGCAACACGCGTTATTAAATTAAACCTTTATTTGATAAAACATGTTTTTTATTCAAAAATCAATTGCCTTTAACAAGGCGCATATCCGACTTGTTAGGCGTAGCTCCATGTCGTATGGTATTCTGAATTCAAATTTAAAACAATACGATCGAAAAAGATGGTAAAATGTATCAGGTTTAAAACTGCATCAACAGTTTTTGTTCAATCTAGCAATCATATTTCGGTAGGGGCCATCGAAACCTAAACTCTAAGGTGGGCCAATAGATGTGTCCAGAAGTGTATTTATATTTTTGTTCGTTACGCGATTTCTCCGACGATTGTGCGATTGCGAGCCGATTTTTTTATAATAAGACGAAAAATAAATTTTCTTCCGGAAGTCATATAAAGGCTCATAAATCGATTTTTTTGCCAATTTTTTTTTTGCATTATGCTCAGTGCTCCTTACCTATCCCTACTAAGTTCCAATAGATGATTGTGTTCATCTCTTAGTTGCTGCAGTTGCATGTCTCGTTCCTTGAGCTTCAGCGTTGCTTCCTTGTACTGCGCCTTCAGTTGCTTGAACTTCATCTGCTGTATCCTCATCTCTTCGCTGTGCGAGTTTAGAACTTGGGGCAGTTCTGCGTTCGAGTTTTCATATCTGGTAATAATTTGAATATTATTTTTACTAGTACCAAATAGGAATTGGATAGTAAATAAATATTTGAAACGGTGCAATGATTAGGTGCAGGAGGAAGGACTCGACGATCTTGAAGAGGTAGGTATTCAAATCGCCCCAAGATCTTTTACTTACAGGAAATTCAGTTCTTACCTCTGCAACGCTATTTCTTGTTTCTTCTGAATGGCACGTAAAACTTTGTTTTCGTTACTCAACTCCTGAAAGTAAATAACTAGAACACTGAATTATCACTTTAATTTTTTTGCTTGTGTTTTACGATTTGTCATCGAAGGCCACATTTACTAATAACAATAATCGCAAACTCGACAACTTATTAAAAGTAATGAACGAAATCTGTATCGCCTCAACTCGAGCCGTTGAGGCAAACTCAAATAGTCCCTAACACTTATTTCATTGCCTTTGGGGAGCAGCTACCCAAAGTCAAGAAGGCAAAATATGTAGGTAGGTCTGTGAAAGTCTAAGTGTGAAATTCAATTCTACTACCGTATAAAAACATTCATTTAAAACTTCCTTTTGATGGCCTAATTGAAATGAGTGATTTGACTTTAACTTTGACTAAACTAACTAATAATTTACCTGCAGATGATAATGCGCATCAGACAGCTGGTTCTGCAACTGTTTCACCCTGTTGTTCTTGGCTGATAGCACTCTTTGTGTGACGTACTGGTCGCCTCGCTTGTTCAGCGACGTAGTGGACGCGTCCATTGTCAGTGGGTTAAGCCGCTTGCGCTTAGTCAGGAGATTCAAACGAGAGTGGCTGCTGTATACGCTCTCTAGGGATTCTTTCCTGGAATTTAACAAAACCCCAGTGAACACCAGCTGCACTGTCACTTCTCCAAAGATTGATCCAAACTCCTTTGCTGTGCAGCAGATGCTAGGGAACATACAAACAACTGGGAGGAGACTTAGGCCTGGAGTCAACCAAAGCGGAGACTAGAGGAGTGAAGAAGAGGCATAGACGGGGAATGTGCCAGATGGACCGTTGTAGGGATGAGAATAGTACTGACTCTTTAATAAGATGTAGCCAAATACACCGTGCTTTTGCTAAAGACGACTCGCACCGTGTTATTAAATCGAGAATGCCTGACTAGACTATTCTAACATTCGTATTTAGTACCTACGACTATATATTTTTTTGGAAGTTAGAATATTTTGTTTGGACCTATGATATTATAGGTTAATCAGAAACTTTGAACTTACGTAAGCACCGGTACTAAACTCGATGACATTTAGCTCTGTGTGATGTTCGTATAGACACAGTTTGACTAGAACTGAAGTCTTTCGCAAAAGAAACATGTCATGAGCTTTTTAATTGTCTATTAGATACACTATTGTCTATTATACATTCTACAAGAATAAAGCTTCTACTACACGAAAAGCGAATCCAAAGAAGAACACTGGCGACAAAGAATAAAAGACTGTTTAAGTACCAAACTACAAAGCAGTGGGGCCTGCCAGGGCCACCGGCTGCCGGGATTGCGGGTTGTTCGAAAGAGATACCGCGGCCCCGGAACGTAAACGTTAGTCAGTACCTACAAGTCTGACACCCCCCGCTCCGCCCAGAGCGGGGGAAGTTATTTGATGATTTGCCATCTGCAAAAAAAAAGTACATGAACTACATTAAGCGACTCAACGCCTATCAAAGCTTTGGATATAGCGACGACTTTACTATGCAATAGCATTTAAACGATCGTACTATGATATAAATTCAAGGAAACCTTTGATAGAATATAACAATCGTCCATGACGATGCAAAACTTTTGCGTAAAAACTCTTTTGTATCTACTTAGTATTTTGAGTATTTTCACCCAGTTTTAATATCGCTGTCTAGATAGTAGGTGCTTATGTGAGAAATAAAATTTTACTGGCTTTCATGTACTGTGTGATTAAAATAACGGTTTTTTCCTTTATCTCCGTCTCAGTCAGCATTTAGTACTGGGGTCACTTTGCCAGGACCATAATTCGCTTAGTGAAAATAAAGCGCCTACCCTGCTGTCGAATGTCTAACCACTACCTACTTACCCATCTGGTATCTAGGCATAATTGTTTAACAATGACACTGCATGTTCGGTTAAGGTAGTCGTACTCAGTTTCAATTCATATCTACTAGGCATATTTTGATAACACTTTGATAGGACTATCTCTTACAGCAAGCTACTAAGCTACACGGCTACACGTAGGTAAATACATAACTAGGTACAAGGTTTGCCTGATATAGGCTTTTTAAACCACCAAATAGGTAACTTCCTCCACTCTGGGCGGAGCGGAGGAAGTTATTATAACATTATATATGTTACATTAAAACAGACTGATATTATAAAAAATACTAGATGACCAGCAGAAGAATTTAGAAAGAAAAAAAATATTAGTCACAATGACAAAACAAAAAAGTATAAAACATTGAACATACAAAGCATCAAAAATACACACATCAAAAGTATCTAGGGATCAACATATATTTTTGCAATAACTTTTCTCCTGATTGATATTACTTAAAATTTTCTTTAAGGATTCATCAAATAAAGTGTTTTCGTTTGTCACAGTAACGATAAACCAAGTCACCTTTGCATTAATAAAGAAATTTGCCATTTTCCTAATAAAGGGATTTTTGACATTTGAACCACTAACATTAAAGTTCGAAAAAAAGACTGAAATAACAGTTTTCTTTAAAATTTTATTGGGTAACTTAAACAATTAATAATCCGTGTTTCTACCGCGAACACTAACAACACAAGAACATCGGTTTGGCATACTCAAAATGAGTTCATCCAAATCACGCTGTGGAATGGCCGCCCATGTTCGTTGCAACAACAAAAAAAGGTCTTCTTGCGACTGGATACCCTCCATATTCGGCAGAGCTCTTCTCTGTAGCATATCCCATGCATGCTCAATCGGGTTCAAGTCTGGCGACTGAGCAGGCCAGGGCAGGACATTGATGTTAGCTGCGGCGAGAGTCTGTCTTACAACTCTTGCGGTGTGCGGTCGTGCATTATCATGCATTAACTGAAATAAGGGACCGATTTGCACTTGTAGAGGAACGATGACGTCTGATACAATCGTCTCAGCATAAATTTGAGCGTTGAGGTTGCCTCTGATCCAAATCAACTCAGTTCTTCCGCCGATCCAAATACCCGCCCATACCATGATGGTTCCACCACTATAAGGATGGACTTCCTGGCAGGATTTTAATCGCTGTTGGCGTCCAGGGGTTATCCAGTGTCGTATACGTCTTGTATCCGGTCTCATACCAAAACGAGACTCATCAGAAAAGCACACGAAACGCCATTGTTCTTCTGCCCAATTTCTGTGTTCAAGAGCCCATTGATATCGAATCCTACGATTGTGCATTGCTATAGGTGGTACCCGTAGCGGTCTTCGGGAATGAAGGTTCACTTCATGCAAGCGGTTTCTGACTGTTTGGTCGCTAATTAAGTTCCCTGAAGAGTGATGAAGCCTCACGGCTAACATCATGGCGGTTATTGTTGGAGCTCTTCGAGTTAAGATTTGAATGTATCGGTCTTGTCTCCGTGTGGTGCAGCGATACCGTCCTCCATGGCGCTCAGCCACGGTACCAGTGCTTCGGTAACGTGTCCAAAGTCGACTGATAACACTCTGACTTGTATTCAGAGCTAAAGCTAGCTGCTAGCTGGTTCCCGGCAACGTACTGACGTTGCCGGGAACCAGCTTCTATCATTCCCACGGCTCTGAGCATTTCTTCCCTGCTTAAATGACGTCGCCGCTCCATAATAACGTTGGTTTTAATCAGTAGTAGGGAAACAGTAGCACTAATAATGTCTTCAATGCGTTGTATGTTTTTATAGGGAAAATATTGACAGCTTATTTTCGTCTTTTACTCGAATTTGATTGAGAGTTCCTGATTCAAATTATGAAATGCACCAAAAAGGATCCATATAAATTTATAAAATCATAAATTTATTACAAAGCCACATCTCAATCTCAAGAAATCCGCATAAAAATGCTTGATCCCTAGACACTTTTGATGTGTGTATATCAGAAAAATTGTTTGCATGCCGGGACTATGACAAGTAAGTACCTACTTAGGTCACCACTCAGCATGATGCTGTGCTATGGCAGCTCACAGCACAGCGCTGGTTTTCAGTGGTCAATCCGATTCAAGCATAGGTATATACCTACTTAAAAACCAATATAGTGCCTGTATTTAGTAAATACGTGATGGCTTATCTAAGTGGTGGATGCATAGCTAGGTTTCGTAGTTTGCAAAGGAATCACACAAATAGACCTTAAGAAAGAAAACTCATATTTTATCCATAGGTACCTAGGTTGGGTTGGGATAAAATATGACATTTCCACGATACCGCCAAAATTGCACTCTTAACTCAACCATAAAAAACACGACTTTTAACCTACTTACTTAGGTACTATTTATTTCGCAACATCTAGTAAATAGTAGCAATGAATGACCTACCATGTCAAGTGTTCTCAATTTCGAATCCTCCCACTGTAAAACCGACATCACCATTTCCACTATCCTATTGGAGAAAACTTAACTACTAGCGTCCAACTTTTGTGGACTAATCTTACATTCCCGCGTTCATTACATCCAGAGTTTCAGCTTGCCTTGATTGACCAGCACCACAGTGCATTGAACCAGAGATATTATCTTTTCGAACTATGAATGAAAAAAAAAACAAACAAAGAACATTTTACACCTACCTGCCGTGGTCCTTACGTTTATCTTCCGGGATTAAACTCAACACTGACATTCTTTGTTTCACATTCAAAACACCATTTTTATACAAAACAAGGGGCGCTCGAAAATCAAGCAGATATTTATTGTTGAAAATAATCCCATCGACAGCTGGATGTTGTTACGCTCGTTGCTATGGCAACTGATAACATGTCAATCGATAGATTCGAAATTCGTAATGATACTGGCATGTTGCGACATGGAATCTCTATTATCTATTATATAGATTTGTGTCGATGACTCGTATGTGTGTCAAATGAGGTGGAAACGAACCATATTTGGTACCGGGCGAATTACGTACCTATTTGCAAATTGGCCGCATTGATAAGAAGCTCATCATCATAATCATCAGGCTATAATAATCCACTGCTGGACTAATAATGCTGATAAGAAGCTCATAGCTATATAATAGCGGAGGCACATATTGATCTTCAAGGTGGAGCAGTGCTCGCCAAGGCGATCTGTAGATGGGTGACCGGCTAACATGCAGTTTTCTCCATGCCACAGAAAGCGCATTATGCTATTGGTCGGGGCTGTCATTTATAAATGTGTGACAGTCGTTACAGGTAGTCAGTGGCCCAAAAATCGAACAGCGGCATTATAAGGAATACCTACTGCAGGGTTATGAATATGGTGTGGCTGAATATCGCCAATGTATTATATTATATTTCTGCCTTTGTATTTATATTAATTTTAAGTTAGGTAATTATAAATATATTTATAGTGTATGCACGGACGGACAAGCGAACACAAATTTCTGATTAGATAGTTGACCGGCCGCGCGCCGGAGTGTTCCATTGTTCGGCGCGCGAGGTGGGGAGTCACGTCGCCGCGCTCACGCAGCATTGCGCGCCGGCCGCTCGCCAGTCAACTCCATGCCTTGTAAGCGACCACTGTGTCGCCCGCTATCGCGCCCGCGTTCGCGCCACGCTTGCTAGTTCTGCTTACCGCTTGATGCTTGTGATCGCAATAGTCTAATACGCTTTCTATATACTCCTTCTCTTTATTCTGCTAGTGTGTTTCTTGTGCTGAGGCATATACAGCCTAATAAACTATAACTGTGTATGTGAACAAACTTTAATTTCCCTCCGCACACATTACCCGCTTACGAACCCAACAGCTAAAGTGGTGACCCCTACAAGGACACGAGTATGGAACAGTACGAGGATACATGCGGTGACATGATGAAACAAGATGGCAACGGAAAAACGGCCGAAACTTTTCGCGTCGGTGTGCGAATACCGCCATTTTATCCAGAGAAGCCTGGACTGTGGTTCTCCCAAATGGAAGCGCAATTCGCCCTGTCCAACATAAAATCAGACGAGACCAAATACTACTACGTGACTGGAAATTTAGACCCACAATATGCGAACGAGGTCGAAGATATCATCACCAACTCACCCGACAAGAATAAATATGAGAAACTCAAATTCGAGCTCGTCAAAAGGCTTTCAGCATCACGTGAGAAGAAAGTAAAACAGCTGCTGATGCACGAAGAATTGGGTGATAGAAAACCTTCGCAGTTCTACCGCCACTTACTAAACCTAGCCGGCCCAGGCGTTCCAGACGAGTTTGTGCGTACAATTTGGACCAGTCGTCTGCCCAGCGGCACGCAGGCTATTATCGCGTCGCAGACTAAGACTGGCATGGAGGAATTGGCGGATTTGGCAGACAGGATACACGACGTCGTTGGGACACAGGTATCAACGTCTGCTATCACTACCACGGCCCCTAAAACATCAACAGGACAAGGCACGAACTCGGAAATAGCTGCGCTTACCAGGCAAGTGGAAAAACTGACAGAGAAAGTGGAGAGGATGTCACGACCCCGAGACCACTCGAGA
Source organism: Ochropleura plecta (assembly GCA_905475445.1). Classification (NCBI taxonomy): domain Eukaryota; kingdom Metazoa; phylum Arthropoda; class Insecta; order Lepidoptera; family Noctuidae; genus Ochropleura; species Ochropleura plecta. Next base: position 21,313,224 of record FR997726.1, on the reverse strand, counting down.
GGTCGCACTCACCGTCGTTCCAGCTCCACCAGATCACAATCGAGTTACCGTCGATTCCCGCAGTGTTGGTACCACCAAAAGTTCGGTGACAGTGCGAAAAGATGTGTGAAACCGTGCGATTACAAATGTTCGGGAAACGTAAGGGGCAATCAGTAATGGCGACCGCCGATTGCCCGAGCGCCGGTCGCTTGTTTGTTACCGACCGCAGATCGAAGATGCAGTATTTGGTCGACACTGGTAGCGACCTCTGTGTCTTCCCTCGGACGGCGGCTCCAGGGCGACGCGAGAAGACAAGTTACGAGTTATGTGCGGCGAACGGTACCCCTATAAACACTTACGGTTATATAAATGTGACTCTAAACCTAGGATTGCGCCGCGACTTCACTTGGCAATTTGTTGTGGCCGATGTAACTAAGGCAATAATAGGCGTAGATTTTTTAATTTATTATAATTTAGTCGTCGACTGCAGAAACAAGCGTCTGTTGGACAGCAATACAACACTTGCCGCCCCGGCTTCGCCTGCACGGACGTCCGATGTTATTTCCTCAGTCAAGATAATTCTCGGTGAGTCAAAATATCATCATATACTACGCGAATTTCCAGATATCACTCGCCCACATGGTATTCACCACACACCTACTCATAACACAGTCCATCATATACACACCACACCCGGTCCGCCTGTTTCATGTACACCACGGCGGCTGGCACCTGACAAATTAAAGATAGCCAAAGAGGAGTTTGAAGCCATGCTGAAAATCGGCACAGCCAGGCCCTCTAGCTCACCATGGGCATCGCCATTGCATCTGGCTCCTAAGAAAAACGGATGGCGTCCTTGCGGGGACTACCGCATGCTAAATGCCAGAACTGTGCCGGATAAATATCCAATCCGACATATTCATGACTTTGCCCACAATATTGCAGGTTGTTCTATATTCTCTACCCTCGATTTGGTCAAAGCTTATAACCAGATAGCAGTTAGTCCAGATGATATTCCGAAGACCGCCATCACGACCCCATTCGGCCTATATGAATTTCCGTTCATGACGTTCGGTCTCCGTAACGCTGGACAGACTTTTCAGCGGTTTGTCGATGAACTCGTCCGCGGGCTAGATTTCTGCTACCCTTATCTCGACGATATTTTGGTCTATTCGAAAGACCAAAAGACCCACGAAGACCACCTTCGCCAAGTGTTCGCCCGATTACAGAAAAACGGTATGGTAATCAATACCAGCAAATGCGTCTTTGGAGCGAGTGAAGTCACCTTCCTCGGTTACAATATATCCGCCAGTGGTACCAAACCACTACCAGAGAAGGTAGACGCCATCACCAGGTATCCCGCACCAAAAACCGTTCGTGAGCTGCGGAGATTTTTAGGAATGGTGAATTTCTATAGGCGTTTTATACCCGACGCAGCTAAACATCAATCCCCTCTGAACGCTTTACTGACCGGCTCAGTAAAAGGCTCTCACCCAGTACACTTTACTGACACAGAGATGGAAGCCTTCAACGCGTGCAAAGAAGGTCTTTGCAACGCTGCCATGCTTGCTCATCCAGACGTCGATGCCAAGCTTGCACTGGTAACGGATGCTTCGGATTTAGCGTTAGGTGCGGTTTTGCAACAATGCAGGGATGGCGAAACCTGGCAGCCACTAGCATTTTACTCCCACGCGCTGAGTGAATCGCAGAAAAAGTACTCACCTTATGACAGGGAACTACTCGCGATTTATGAAGCTATCAAATATTTTAGGCATATGGTCGAAGCACGAAATTTTGTCATATACACGGACCACAAACCCATTTGTTTTGCATTCCATTCGCGAAAAGAAAATTGCTCACCTAGACAGTTTAGATACCTGGATTACGTCTCGCAGTTTACCACAGACATAAGGCACATCTCTGGTAAGGACAATGTGACTACATTGTCCTTACCAGAGATGTGCCTGTGCCTGTGACGATTTCCTCGATCCGAGAGAGACTGTCAGCGACTGCTGACAGTCTCTCTCGGATCGAGGAAATCGTCCAGCCAGTGGACTTAGACAAGCTAGCAAAGTCTCAAGAAGCCGATCCTGAACTTGCCAAGCTTCTCCTCGGCGATACCTCACTACACCTCACCAAGGTCAAACTGCCGGGACTGCAATCTGAACTGTACTGCGATGAGAGAAGCAAGATACCCCGGCCATATGTCACAAAAGAATATCGTCAACAGGTCTTTCAGAGTCTGCATTCGATGAGTCACCCTGGGGCGAACGCGATGGTCAAAATGGTTACCGAAAGGTATGTTTGGCCAGGAATGAAGAAGGACTGTAGGGAATGGAGCCGCTCATGCCTGAGCTGCCAACGGTCTAAGATCACGCGACATGTCTCAGCACCGCTGGGATCATTTCAGTTACCCAGGGCCCGATTCATGTACATCCACATCGATCTCATAGGTCCCTTGCCACTTGTCCAAGGATATCGTTATTGCCTCACCGCCATCGATAGGTTCACGCGTTGGCCTGAGGTAATACCCATCCAAGACATAACAGCCGAGACCGTGGCCCAAGCTTTAGTCACCGTATGGTTTTCTAGGTTCGGGTGCCCCACAGACATTGTCACCGACCGCGGTCGACAATTTGAGTCGGCGCTCTTCAAACATCTCTCGGAGACCATCGGCTTCCGTCATAGGCGTACCACGGCTTACCATCCCGCGTGCAATGGTATGGTAGAAAGGTTCCATAGACAACTAAAGGCCGCTATTGTCTGTCACGCCAAAGATAATTGGGTTGAGGCACTGCCGTTAGTTTTACTAGGTATCAGGAACGCCTACAAAGAAGACCTGAAGGCTACGCCAGCCGAGTTACTATATGGCGAAACGCTCAGGTTACCCGGAGAGTTATTTATACCAGAAGTCGACGACACAGTGGACCTGTCTGACTATGTTGCACGGTTGAGGACTTTCGCGAAGAGACTGCAACCGTCACCAGCTTCTCGTCATGGTAATATCAAAACCTTTGTTTTCAAAGACCTAGGCTCAACTAGCCATGTTTTTCTTAGAGACGAGACGTCGGGTTCGCTGAAACCAGCTTACACCGGACCACATAAAGTCCTACAACGAGGAGATAAAACATATAAAATACTCTTCAAGGGAAACACTGTCACAGTCACCGTAGACAGACTGAAGCCAGCTTACATCCTCACTGACACTCACACTAACATTGAACTTAACACTAACATTCAGGCACAAAAACACACAAACACATTCATACCAAAACCCACCAATAAATCACCTGAAGCTAGAGGAGGTAACATCGGAACGACCCGGTCAGGCCGGAAAGTACATTTCCCCGACTATTATCGCCCTTAGGGAAGGTCTCACGTGGGGGGTGATGTGGCTGAATATCGCCAATGTATTATATTATATTTCTGCCTTTGTATTTATATTAATTTTAAGTTAGGTAATTATAAATATATTTATAGTGTATGCACGGACGGACAAGCGAACACAAATTTCTGATTAGATAGTTGACCGGCCGCGCGCCGGAGTGTTCCATTGTTCGGCGCGCGAGGTGGGGAGTCACGTCGCCGCGCTCACGCAGCATTGCGCGCCGGCCGCTCGCCAGTCAACTCCATGCCTTGTAAGCGACCACTGTGTCGCCCGCTATCGCGCCCGCGTTCGCGCCACGCTTGCTAGTTCTGCTTACCGCTTGATGCTTGTGATCGCAATAGTCTAATACGCTTTCTATATACTCCTTCTCTTTATTCTGCTAGTGTGTTTCTTGTGCTGAGGCATATACAGCCTAATAAACTATAACTGTGTATGTGAACAAACTTTAATTTCCCTCCGCACACATTACCCGCTTACGAACCCAACAGCTAAAATGGAATTAAGGATCTGGATGAGGATATAAAAATAACGTAAACCGATTTCGGATACGGTTACGGATTTAATATTATTTAAGATTATCCGCCAGTTACCAATATTTAGAATTATAATACTTAGTAAAAATACAAATAAAAAATCAAGCAAATTACAAGTGACACCGCGGCTTGTGTGACGGCTCAACCGTGCAAAACAAAAACCTGTCGTAATTGTCAGTTGGATTCCATAAAAATACCCGTAACCGAAACTAACATTTTTGTTTTTCGGATAAAGGTATCCGGAACATTTATATCGGTTTATGTTACGGATATGTTTAATTTCGGATATCCGATAGTCTCGGTTACGGAGCTCCATAACATCCTTGGAGTGTGGTAGTATCCAGTACTAACTGGGTTGTAGAGGTAAGATAGGCATTTGTTACATGTAAGATACAGGTGCATCCGGGTATTCTGGCAGCTGACTCCAAAATAGGTGGGAAAAGGCAGGCAAATAATGATGCTCTGATTTTGGTGCCATTATAATATTCATGGTGCTCCTTACTGTCTAGTATTTCCAGATTTTTCAGATATGACGGTTATGTTGATAAGCAGAGCTGGGAATCACCGCACCGGCAGCGGAAAATCCATGAAAGCTTTTACAGACAAGTACAGTTACCAACTGTTTTACCTCTTACCGTAATCCAACAGCAACCTTATCGCAAAGAGAACAAAGATTACTGTGATTTTGTGCGTGATTTAAAATCAGAGCAACAATGTGTCACGGGTGAATGCAATGGCTCCCAACAGAGCCTATTGATTGCCCGAAAAATAATGGGTCAAATAGGCGAAAACATTCATAAAGTTTCTTATCTAATGTATAAAATTCTCGTGTCGTCTCGTGTCACAATGTTCGTTCCCATTACTCCTTCGTAACGGCTGGACCGATTCGTATGAAATTTTGTGTGCATATCGGGTAGGTCTGGGAATCAGCTAAGTGAGAAGGAGAGCTGAGCAGCGGGTGAAACCGCTGGGCACAGCTAGTTATTAATAAAATAAAACACGTATTATGTAACCAAAATAATATACTTATTTAACAAGTTAGTTACTGTACATTGTTTCAACTTTTATATTTACATAAACATTTCACAATACGCAACATATTTTTTTTTCTTGTGTCACATTACCTGGCAATAACGCCTGATTATAATGGACATAAGGCCAATTTTGGAGTAACCAGAACTTTTTATTACTTTTTTAACCTGATAAAAATGGCCCAACCGCTGTCAAATTGAATACAGACCTACAAACACACATCAACTCCACGCTATACATAGCTGATATACCAGCTCAACTCAAATTTTCTAGTTGCCAGTTTAATATAGATCTTAATAAATAGGCATCAAGAAATAACAACAATGCATAACATCTAATTCACTGTGGGTACAAACGAAGACCAAAATTAACTTGACCTCTATTTCTAGAAGTCTATGGTTAAAATTAGTTCGTGTAGATTAATCACGTTAGCCAACAATGCTTTAAAAGTTAATGCGTCCTTTCCTAAGTTAACGCGATACACACGTGAAAAGTTTCATTTTAAAGTGAAAATTTATGACAAAGAAAACATGAATCACAATAAAACATAAAAGTCTTTTAGACTTTTATTACAGATCTTGCGATCTTTCTTACTCTTGTGGCAGTAAACCTGTATAATTCAATAGGTGGCATCAATACAAACAAGTTTTGTACGAGAACAAAATTTCTTAAACGTCACGTTTCTGAGATATAAGCCATCAAAGTTACAATCTTAGCCATTAGCATAACTTTAGAAGATTTTGACGCATACGATACTTGTTTGTATTGATGTCGGCTATTGATTAACACGAAAATCATGCATGCTAATAAAATAAATGTTGGACTGGTTGTGCTATAATCGTAAATCGATTGTAACTTCGATAGGTATCGGTAACGTGACGTTTTAGAGGAGTGTCTTATGCCAAATTTGTTTGTATTTATACCAGCTATTGATTAAAACAGGTTTTATAGGTGGCTGCTATTTTGAAAATAAAGCATGATTTATTTGCATGTGTCTTAATATGGCAACACAAAGTGAAAAATTATATATTTTTGGTGATAGCATTAAAAAAATATGGCGAATATTGGAAAAAGCAAATAGTACATAATTATTACGGTTTGTCGAAGTTTTAATACATTGAAAAAAATACTATTGTCTCTCTTTAAATTAATGTATATAAGAGTTGATAATATGCAGTCTCACTTAGATATCATTTTACTTCGTAATTGGGTTGCGGAGGTCAAAAAGTCAGTCGCTCCTTGTAAAATATTTGTAGTTTGGCTTCATCCGGTTAGACTGAAAGCCAACACCGATGTAAGGATACAGCTAGGTAGATGATAACATCTTACTATCTTATCATCGTCCCGAGGTTGGCCGATTTAAGCTACTCACTTCACAAGAAAGTCAGTTCACAAGTGTCTCTCGCTAGTGTTGGCAGCCACTGTGGTCCCCGCCCGCGTGCCCCCCGGCCGCGTGCGCTTGCGCGGCGGGGGGGGCGCGGGGGGGGCGCGCCCACGCGCGGTGTTTCCTTCTGCTTGTCCCACAGGCGCGAGTACAGCGAGGCGGGGTTGGCGATGAGCTGCGCGTGCGTGCCGCGCTCGCTGACGGCGCCGCGCTCCAGCACCAGGATCTCGTCCGCGTCCGCCACCGTGGACAGGCGATGCGCGATACAGATGGACGTGCGCCCTATTGTGGCCGCTTTTAGCGCTTGCAGGATCGCCTGTGGACGGAGACACGTAACATTTCATTCAGTATACTTTTGGACAGACCGTTACTTTAAACGACTGTTTAGAAAAAACAAATCCAAAATCACATAATCGAGCATGTACCAAAGAGACCCGTACTTATCGTGCAATACCCTTCCGGGCACTTACGCACGCTTGTAAAGAAACGCACCAGGAAACAACACCACAATCTATAACTTGATGCAAATCTTCCTACCATCAACAACCGTTTCACCAAACAGGCGTTCCGGCTGATCAAACTACAAATGCACACAGCCGCCATTACTACACCCGACCCCTTAAATAAACACCTCCATATTCCGACGACACAATTGGCGCAAAGGCTGAGCGATCGACTGCTATGCTGCGTGTCGCGGGTTCGATCCCCGCACGGAACAAATATTTATGGCCTACAGATAGTTGTTTCGGGTCTGGCTGTATGTGAATTAAAATGTTTGTAAACGCACCCACGATACAGGAGTAATTACTAGTGTGGAGCAACGTTTAACAAAAATATATATAGGACAGCCGGTCCGCCGGTATAGGTTAGGCAACCCTGTGCCAAACCTGCATTTAGGAATATGAGACAGCAGCCTATTTCCTTCTGCACAGTCCAGAGGTTGGCTCATACGGAGTACTTCGGTAACCCAAGTTAGCCCAGGTACCCTCCGCGAGATAGTCAGTAACATGAAAACGTTGCTGGCCTTTCTCCAGTTGGATAGAATTATCAATTATCCCACCTGTACACAAAATAAGTTTTGGACGTAGAGTTACGGTCACCAGTCCGTTTTACAATAATTTAACCGTTATGAATTATTATAAAGGATATGCAGTTAAACAAATTTAATAGCAATAGTCCATACTAGTCCACGATTAAAATAACTTGAAAAGGGAAAAAATATCCGAAATAAAAAAATAACCGAAACCGATATTAAAATTACGGATAAAGGCAGAGTTTAAATGACAGGTTATAATATCCTTATCCTTACTTTAATAATTTAATAAATTCTTACTATTATTAATATTATATAATATAGGTAATAAAACCGAAAGTGAGTTTGTTACGTCTTCACGCCTAAATGGCAAACCCGATTTTGATGAATTAAAAAAATATCAGTAACCGAAACCGATATCAAAATTACGGATAAAGGCAGAGTTTAAATGACAGTTTATAATATCCTTATCCTTACTTTAATAACTTAATAAATTCTTACAATCAATCATAAATAATAATAAATTCTTAATAAATTCTTAATCAATATTTTAATATTATATAATATTATAAAACCGAAAGTGAGTTTGTTACGTCTTCACGCCTAAATGGCAAAACCAATTTTGATGAATTTTGGTACAGAGATAGTTGGGAGCCTGGAGACGGACATAGGCAAATTAAAAAAAAATAGAAAAGGGGAAGAAAGAGGAGAAACTTATTGCGTCGTCCGATTGCTTCGACAGTTCCACGTTTGTTTGTTACGCTTTCATGCCTAAACCGCTGAACCAATTTTGGTGAATTTTAGTACAGAGCCTTTAATTAATATCGACTATCCCTAAAATGGAATGGTGATAATAAACGTCTCTTTACAAATTATTTACGAAGATTCACATTTTAAGGGGGGAAATGGGGGAAGCTAAATAGTTTTTAGATTTTTCGGCAATTTGATAGCATTGTAGTATAGTTTTTAATAGCAAACTATTGAGGTTTTCATATTCATTTTTCTAATTCCCCTTAAAATATGAAATATGGGCTGGCACATGCGTGTCCTAAAAATAATATTCTCGAGGTAATTATGTACTTGCATCATAAAATTATTATTGTAGACTTTCTGAACTTCAATAAAAACTGCATTAGATATATTTTTTAAGAGTGGTACCTGTAATGGGAAAATCCTGTGATATAGATCACCAAATGATTATAAATATTATTGATTACAAGATTAAGATTTTACATTGATTAAGATTTTATTGTAATTAACACTTGAATCGGGATATTTACCATGTTTATTATTTATAACGAGTTTCCGATATTTCGGCGATGTTGCAAACGCCATGATCACGGATGAACTGAAGTTATTGCGGGTGGATATTTACGAGCAGACAAAACGATCTACCCTCTTTCTTATTCGTTTTTTGCGTTCGTTACCACTAACACCGTCACTCACAAGTCGATTTTGCGAAGTGTTAATTACAATTTAAGTAACCATGTCAGTTTAAAGACTTATATTAAGATTTTATTGGTTACAAAACTCATCCATTAATTATTGTTGGTGTGATGAATAAAAAATGCAAAATATGTAATGCTTTCAAATTGAAGGATGAAACTGCAGGCATGTGTTCGAATGGCAAAGTTACCCTTCCTTTACTTGATGAACCAGAAGAACCTCTAAAAACTCTATATTCGTATGATTCAGAGGAATGACGACGCTTTATAAATAGAATAAGAAAGTATAACTCATGATTCCAAATGACATCTTTTGGAGTTGATAAGGAGGTAAGAATGCCTGGGCTTTACCAACCTTTACTGTACAAGGTCAGATATACCATCGAATTGGTTCTCTTTTCCCAACAGATAATGAACAGCATAAATTCTTACAAATTTACTTCATTACCCATGAAGTAAGTAAGAATTAAATAAAGAAAATGAAGAAAACCGACGTTGCCAATACATTTAGGGACTTGAAAGAGAAACTGTATTAAAAATTCAAAGAATGTTACATAACCATAACTTTTTAATAAAAACATTTAAAACCGCAATAGAGAACTGGCCTCAAGAAGATCATAAAGTGGTCATCCATGCTGATCAGAGGGAAATTATTTGGAGACGTCCAATGCCACATGTATTCCATTGAATGGCAGAAACGAGGGCTGCCACATGTGCACATTCTTATTTGGTTGAAAGAAAGGCTGTGCCCAAACCAAATAGATAACATAATAAGCGACGAGATCCAGAAACAGATAAGGATTTACACGAGACTATAGTCAGAAACATGTTACATGCTCCCTGTGCAGCACGCAATCCAGCATCGCCTTGCATGAAAAATGGAAAAAGTGCCAAGAAAAATTCCCTCGAGAGCTGTTAAAGGAAACTGAGCACAACGTATAAAGGGTAACCCTTATGGTTACCCTTTATACAGACGGAGAGCACCTGAGGATGGTGGCAGAAGTGTTACCATTCAGGCTCGCAGTGGTATGGTCCAGACTTGTGATAATAGCTGGGCTGTGCCATATTCGCCCATTCTATCAATTTTTTTAATGCCCACATTAATGCAGAATCCTGCAACTCTGTTCGCGCTATTAGATATATTTGCAAATCCTTACTAATATTATAAAAGCGAAAGTGAGTTTGTTTGTTACTTCTTCACGCCTAAATGGCCAAACCGATTTTGATGAATTTTGGTACAGAGATAGTTGGGACCCTGGAGACGAAAATGGGCTAATTTAAAAAATAATGAGAAAAGGGGAAGGAAGAGGGAAGAAAAGGGGAAAGAAAGATACATTTTTTTCGATTATCACGAGGTTAAAATTAGCGTTAGCCCTATGTAACTATGCCACGCGGACGAAGTCGCGAGCGGAAGCTAGTATATTAATTAAGGGAGCGATCAGGCGATCTTCAATTTGCGTAATGAAGGTTCAGCGCAGCCTCTCAATGAAGTACAGACATATCAAGCAAGGCGATATGTAAGTAGCAATGAGGCAGCATGGCGGCTCCTAGGTTTTCCGTTGCACGAAAGATATCCGACTGTTTCCTATCTTGTCGTACACTTAGAAAATGGACAGCGTGTTTTTTTTTGACGTTAGTAATTTTCAGGAAAGAATTTCATCACCTAAAACCACCTTCACTGCCTTTTTCCAGCACTGCCAAACAGAAGCGTTCGCAAAAACGTTATTGTATTCCGAAGTCCCCCGTTACCATACATGGAACAACTCTAAGGAGTGGAAACGCCGTTTGCAAGGTACACCCTGTTGAAAATAGGACAGGAGTTAAATCATCGGGCGCCCTGGGTTGTGTCTACACCATCCACGTCACGAACGTTGAATGCTTTTCTTCGATTGTTGCTGCATCATGTTCGAGGCCCAACTAGCTTTAGGGACCTTAAAAATATCAACTTTTAGAGAAGCATGCGGAACTCTACGTTTGTTAGCGAACGACAACCACTGGGCCGAAACTATGGAGGAAGCTGTGAAGTGCCAATCACCAGACAAAATAAGAGAACTTAACGCAATCCTGATATCATCATGCGGTCTTTCCAATCCTGAAACGCTGTGGGATAAGTACAATGAATACATGGCGGAAGATATTTTACGACGCTTGCAGTCATGTAGACATAACTTTAAATGAGCACATGAACAATGAAGCATTGATCAATATTGAAAACAAGGTGATGACAATGACTGGGAAGAAGTTACAAGATTTCGGAATGGTAAGTCCTCGACGGCGTTCAGATGAAGGTGACTTAAGCGATGAAATTGCTCGCGAATTAAATTATAATATACTTCTTTTCTTGGAGTTGTGAAAAAACAATCCTCTGAATCTATGTGATTAAAAGATATTTTATTTCATCTTTCTTTGTCAAGTATTAGTTTTAAATAGTAACTAGTAGTGATTAGCATATCATACACCAAGAACATCACAAAGAACACACATAAGAAATACACATATCACCAAGAAGGATAACTCATAAAGTACTGAAGCAAACGGAAATATAAACTGAATACACATACATACTGAATATATAAATACTGAAGTAAATGGACTGAACAGAGCAAAAATCCAAAAAGGACAGTTATCATGGGCGGCAATTTGCCGCGGCAGCAGAGTTTCCCCGGTGTAGTACCTCCGAGCACTATCGCCTCCAGATCCCACGGTGGCAGTCCGGCAAGGAGGCTCGCTGCCTCGCCGGAGATCGTGCGGTAGCCCCGGACAAGCCGTATGGCCACCACCTTTTGGGGCGCGTTCAGGTAGTGGGCGGCGCGCCGCCCTAAGGAACGCGCCCATACCGGGGCCCCGTAAAGGGCCATGGACCGCACGACTCCGGCATAGAGCCTACGGCAGGAGGCGTTTGGCCCCCTCAGATTGGGCAGGAGCCGCTTGAAAGCAGCCCCCGTCCGCTCGAGCTTGGGAGCCAAACGTCGGAACCTTCATGACCCCTATACTATTACATACATCCCACTAATCAGTACAAAAAAAAGAAGTAAGTGTTTTAAATAACACACAAAAAAAACGTTTCCCAGACTTCATTTTGTGGTGTGTTATTTATTTGTTGTTAAGTTCGATCTTTTTGTATCTCAATTGTGTGTAACGAATGTAGAAAGATGACTATAAAGTAGTGTATACGTACATGTTCAGTGATGGAGTCCAGGTTGGATGTGGCCTCGTCGAACACGATGATGGGCGAGTCCTTGAGTATGGCGCGCGCGATGGCTACGCGTTGCTTCTCTCCGCCCGACAGCTTCAGGCCACGCTCGCCTACTTGCGTCTCATAACCCTGACGAGATATATAACACAATAAAACAATTAAATATACCGAAAAACGTAAAAAAAATTACCCCAAAAAAGTCTTTTTTCAACAATAATTTTTGCCGAGTGTTTTTATAAGATACACAGAAATTTTGGTCAACAGGTTCGTGAAAAGCCTATTAACACCTTGTATTATTGTGCGTAAAATATTGAAGTACATATCAAGATTACTGGCAGTACGGTACTCGTTAGTTATGCCATCTACCAGCCTTATAAGTACAGTAATATACGCCATACGGTATACTTATCGATTTCAACCAGTTGATATTGATAGCCCCAAATCGACCAAAGAACGACTATCAAATCAAGTGAGGAAATAAAAACATGAATTTACAAATTATGTTGTGAAGTAGCCGGATATTTCGGATGGGATATCATCAAATATCTTAGAGTATCAGACTTTTACTGACTGAAAAAGCAAAAGAAGGAACATAGATAAGCCGTGCCTTCTTTTGTCCTTTATGTTGCGGGGTCGCGGTATCTCTTTCGAACAACCTTTTCTTTTTTTAAAAAAACGTTGGTCCACACTAGGAATTTCCCCTGTATCGTGGGTGCGTTTACAAACACTTAAACTAACAAACACAAACAGCCATACCCGGAACAACTATCTGTAGACCATACAAATATTTGTTCCGTGCGGGAATCGAACCCGCGACACGCAGCGCAGCAGTCGATCGCTCAGCCACTGCGCCAACCGTGTCGTCAAACCTTGGCAGGGTTGCGGGTGAAACCCTCGCGCGGGGCGACCGTCGTCGTCGTCGCCTGTCGTCACGACAGACGGTCGGTGTGTTAGATGGCCGACGATGGCCCATATGTTAGTGGCGTACCATGGCCCATGTGTTAGTGGCGTACCATGGCCCATGTGCTAGTGGCGTACCATGGCCCATGTGTTAGTGGCGTACCATGGCCCATGTGTTAGTGGCGTACCATGGCCCATGTGCTAGTGGCGTACCATGGCCCATGTGCTAGTGGCGTACCATGGCCCATGTGTTAGTGGCGTACCTTGGGCCACGTGTTGACGGACTCGTGTAGTTCGGCCATCTTGCTGGCCTCGAACACCTTTTCCTGCGACTTAGTGAGATCGCCGTAGTGCAGATTGTGGAAGATTGTGTCGTGGAACAGTACACAGTCCTGGGAACAATATGTTTTATTAAATTAGTATTTCTAAAGACTGATTAAAATGGAAGGATTGATAAGATTTTGAGTGGTTTTAACACTAGTTTCTGAAATTTCGTGATAAGTAAGTCAGTTATTTTCTGCCAGTTAATCTCTTTTATTTACCAAATAACAATTTCTACAGAAAAAACAAGGTTATATGGAGCGACGTTGTCTTACATCTTACCATGCTAACTAAACGACGTACGTTACTGAATACAATACCAAGATCAGGTAGTGAAGAAGCATATCTTGCAACTGACCTGTGGTACAATAGCGATGGCTTGTCTCAAGCTGGCGAGGTCGACGTCGCGAATGTTCTGTCCCGCCACCTTGATAGTTCCCGATTGCGGCTCGTAGAATCGGAACAGAAGACGCACTAATGTGGATTTACTGTAAAGATAAAAGATAAAGATTCATTTATTTGTATAAACATGTGTAACATGATACATTGGATATGCACATATGGAAACGAAAATAATTTTGATTGTAACAACAATAACAATGTCTTAATTGCCAAGAGCCTCGACCTGACTCGGCTCTCGTTAGGCAGCTGGATCAAGGGCTTGATACAGTGCGCGGTACTCCTGGACACGGCTCGTATTGTTAGGAGGTTCCTTTCTCTGGAGCCCTGACCGCCGGTAGCTTGGACCCTGTTCCCGATACCGGTCGGCTACTATTTTTATATTTTTAAATGTTTTTTGTTTTATTAAGTTTTGATAAGAAATATGTAAAAATATAAAAAATATGTACCTATACGAATAAATAAACGATAATAATAAGGTAATAACAGTCGCTCGGCTCGATCTTCGAGTTAAGTTACGCTAACCTAAGTTGGTCCGTGGATGGGTGACGACCCATTACATACCGAGTCTCATCCGAACCTCGGAAAGCACGCTAAGCCGTTTGTCCCGCTGTCATTCAGATAGGCGGTCGCTACAAGTAAAATACTGGTATTCAGCTGCATCCGGTAAGACTGGAAGCCGATCCAACATAGGAAAGGGCTAGGCAGATTATGACGAATACATCCACCCTAGGCATTTATTGCATCATCGTTTTAAATCAGGCGAGTTGTGGCCAAATGCAAGCATATTTAGTATTAAAAAAACCGGCCAAGAGCGTGTCGGGCCACGCTCAGTGTAGGGTTCCGTAGTTTCCCGTCCGTCACAATAAGTGTTCCCACTTATGAGTTTAAAGGTGGTGACTTGTGTCAATCAAGTTCAAAATGATTTTCCTAGAAAGTCCTTATAAAGTCCTACTTTTCAGATTTTTTTCATATTTTCTAAACTTATGATTCAAAAGTTAGAGGGGGGGGGACACATTGTTTTTTACTTTTGGAGCGATTATTTCCGAAATTATTGACATTATCAAAAAATGATTTTAGTAAACCCCTATTCATTTTTAAATACCTTTCCAACAATATGTCACACGTTAGGGTTGAAATTAAAAAAAAAAACACTTCCCACTTTACATATAGGGTGGCTACCCTAATAAAACATTTTTTTCCAATTTTTATTTTACCACTTTGTCGGCGTGATTGATATACATATTGGTACCAAATTTCAGCTTTCTAGTGCTAACGGTCACAGAGATTAAGCGAGGACGGACGGACGGACGGACGGACAGACAGACATGGCGAAACTATAAGGGTTCCTAGTTGACTACGGAACCCTAAAAAACAAGAGAGATTTGCCATCAGTCATTGAAGAGTTTTGTTGTTTTTCTCCGAAAGTAATCATCAGATCGTCACAATGGGACCGTTTCGGAATATAATAAAATAAATAAAATCTTTTATTTATAAACAGGGGCACATTTAAAATAAAATAAAACATGTTAACAATCAATAGAACACAGTAGCTTATTTGCCTGAACTAGGAATCTTTTTTTAGCATTAATACTTATTTATTTATATAAATTAACAGTAAGTAAATTAGAGTACGAAATTGAAAACTTACACTAAAGTAAAGTATGCAGTTTTTTTTGCAGACAACAAGTACATCTTCTGTCTGTGCATAGGTTAAGGTTTGAAAGAATTTAACTATTGTTTTTTACAGCTATAATAGTTTAACTTAGGCATTGATACTTTGTTTTCTATTCAACCTATTGTACGGAAATGAGAAAAATCTTTCCGCAAAGACGTGTTTGGACATTGCATTAGACGAATAAACCTCTTTAGAACCAAAAACAAAATCTTTCTTAACTTTCTCCTTTTTTAACTGGCCGCAATTATATGTAGTGTGTGTATCTCACCCGCTGCCAGATCCGCCCACGATGCCGATCTTCTTCCCGGCCGGTATGGTGAGGGTGAGGTTGTTGAAGATGGGCTTCCCGTTGATGTACTTGAAGCTGACATCGTGGAACTCGATGGTCGCCGACTTCGCGTCGCATATGAGAGCGGGAGCTGTCGGCTTCTCCTGCACATTGACAAATGGAAAATAAATTAACCTATAATTTTTATAGGTATTGCAAAAAAAGTTAATAAATTTAATATTATTTGTATGGTGTACATAAATAAGAATATCTATTCTATTGTATGAAGGTTAAATAAATAAAATGATAACTGCTAAAACAATTATTTGATTTACAGGAATAAACTAACTAAACAAGTTAAGGCGCGCTTGCCACATTACGCACCAAGTTTCCTCCGTGTCTTGGAAATAACGTTAAGCCATCGATCCCGGCTCTCATTTTTAGATATTTGACAGTGGTTACAAGTAAACAGTGGATCGAAAGCCTCACCAAGCAGTATCGTATTATCTTTACTAATATTATAAAAGCGAAAGTGAGTTTGTTTGTTTTTTACGTCTTCACGCCTAAATGGCTAAACCGATTTTGATGAATTTTGGTACAGAGATAGTTACCCTGGAGACGGACATAGGCTAACAAAAGTGTGAAATGAGGGAAAAAAAAGGGTAGAAAAGGGAAAGCTTTGCTATTACTATAAATAAGGCGCAAGAGCAAAAACTACAGGTAGCCAGGAAAGGGGAACTGTGTTACCCCATATTAAGCGCGATCGAAGCCGCGGGCAAAAGCTAGTTTAGTATAAACTAATACTGCTTAAAAAATACTGAGCTGCATCCAATTAGACTGGAAGCCGACCCCAACATGGATGGGAAAAGACTAGGCAGGTGATAATTATTTGTTTCTTTAGTGAGAAAACATTCAATAGCTTGTCACTAATGTTGTACACAGATTAGTGCGCAACGTCCATTCAGCATAGAGTTGAAAATCGTTTAAAACACTCAAACTTCATATTTCCAGTCACTGTGACTTCATATCTGTACCTTTATCCGAGACTGTACAGTCATAAGCGTGAACATGGTCTGCATGTCGATGAGGGCCTGTCGCACTTCGCGGTACACGGAGCCCAGGAAGCCCAGCGGGATGGACAGCTGGAACAGCAAACCGTTCACCATCACCAAGTCGCCCACTGTCATGTTTCCTGGAAAAAAAGAGGTGTTCGGCTTGGTCAAAACTATTAATAATAAAGTGTCATTTTGTTTTTTCAGATCTCGGTTTTTTTAAGCCCCAGCCAGACTCGAAACAACTACCTGTAGGTCATTAAAATCTTTGATCAGAGCGGGAATCAACAACTTGTGACCCACGGATGCCCCTCAAGTTAAAGGGGAAAATATATAAGTCCGTGATTAGACCTGTTGTACTGTATGGGTCAGAATGCTGGGCTATAAATTAGGTGGATGATAAGCGATTGCATGTAGCGGAGATGAGAATGTTGAGATGGATGTGTGCAGTGACAAGAATGGATAAAGTAAGGAATGAATATATTCGAGGAAGTTTGAAAGTTGCGCCTGTTATGCCTCATTTACATTCAGCCCCTATCGCTGCTCCTCGCGCTGCCGGCAATAATTCCCTAAATACTGCTGTGGCAGGATCGAGGGATATGTGTGTTTACATACTGCCCTTCCTCTCACTTCGCTTTCAAGTTCCGGCAATGGCAGACGTTGAAATTTTTGCAGCGTCCGCGCTGTGTCTTTTAGCGATACATAATTATGTGCGTCAGTTAAAAATAAATCGAATGAAAAAAAAGAAAAGACGTCGTAGAAGATGGTGGATGATATCTATTCATCGTAATAGAACTTTGTAAGTACCTACCAACCTGCTTAAGATAATATTTTATAAATTCTACGAGGCATTATATTTGACGCCCGGCGTCACCTGAGCGCTTGAGCAGAATGTAAACACGCCCTACCGCTCGCGCTGCCGGTCCTTTGAAGTCCGCACTAAAAACCGCTCTTTTGGGGAGCGCTGGGCAGCGCGAGTGGCATTAAGCAGTGGCATGACAAGTATACGTTTACATACTCGTCCTGCCCACTTCCCTGACTACTTCCCTGCTCACTACAGCTGAATGTAAATGAGGCATTACAGAAAAAATGAAAGGGAGTCGTTTGTCTTGGTATGGACATGTAATGAGGAGGGATGAAGGACATGTGACTAAAAGAGCGATGGATCTGAATGTTGATGGACCGAGAGCGAGAGGAAGGCCAAAGAAAAGATAGATGGATTGTGTAAGGAATGATATGAAGGAGAAAGGAGTAAATGATGCCGTGACGTCTAATAGGGGAGAATGGAAGAAGAAAACGTGTTGCGCCGACCCCAAACAGAATGGGACAAGGGCAGGAAAATGATAATCAGAGCGGGAACCCCACGATCCACAGCACAGCAAACAATCGTTCAACGACTGTAGCAATCATGCCGTCAATTATTTGATTGAAGAATGAACCCAATCCTTACTAATATATAAAAGCGAAAATGAGTTTGTTTGTTTGTTTGTTACGTCTTCACGTCTAAATGGCTAAACCGATTTTGATGAATTTTGGTACAGAGATAGTTGGGGCCCTAGAGACGGACATAGGCTATTTAAAAAAAAAAGATTGAGATATGACGGAGAAAGAGGGAAGAAAAGGGAAAACTAAGCATTGCTATTACAATAAATAAGGCGCAAAGGCAAAAACTACAGGTAGCAGGTACCTGTAAATCAGGAAAGGGGAACTGTGTTACCCCGAATTTAACGCGAGCAAAGCCGCGGGCAAAAGCTAGTCTTATATATGTATAAATACCTTGAGCGATCTGGTTGGCAGCCATGATCATGATGACGCTGAGTCCTCCGCTGAAGATGGCGTGTTGGCCGAAGTTCAGCACGGCCAGGCTCGACGCCGTCTTCAGCGACGCCTCCTCGTACCTCTTCAGGCTTATGTCGTATTTCTGCAGCTCGTACTTCTCGTTGTTAAAGTACTGGAAAGTTGGATGGATAGTTAGTTTATGGAGAAAATAGCAAAAGGCGCAGTTGGTAAATTAAAATAAATAAAATAAATAAATATCTTGGGACAACTCACACACGGCTATCTGATCCCAAGCTAAGCAGAGCTTGTGTTATGGTAACCAGACAACTGATATACATACTTATATAATTTATAAATACATACATAGATAAATCACACCCAGACACAGAACAAACAATCATGCTCATCACACAAAGTTTGTCCTGGGTGGGAATCGAACCCACGACCTCCGGCTTAGCAGTCAGGGCCACTAACCACTAGACCAACAGGCCCGTCAAAAAATTACTATGGGATTCCTAATATCACGCCGTTATCTCTGAAAGTATACGCACAGATGTAACTTTATGTTAGCTTGGAACATCGGCCGTGAAGTTGCGCAACACAATAGGGTATTTTACTCTATATGGAATAAATTCTAAAAATATACAATTCAGATAGCTTAGGCAATAAGCAGTCGGAAAATTTAGTTAATAAAATAACTAAATAAATTTTAAAATTGATTTCAAAGTTTTCACTTTTTTTAGTCTGTTGTTTTACTAAGCGAAACAGTGTCCGCCATGATTATTAATTACGTCATACGGTCATGTAAACAAAAAGGAGCAAGTCTGTTATTTTTGTATTAAAAAACTTTACATTTTAATTTTTATTGAAATAATACAGCACACCAATGGTAAGGGTAATAACTCATTTTTAAATTATAGTGAAATATACAACTAAACAGAAACACTAATAACAGCGCATTTGTTTACATGACCAACTGACGTCATGACCACAGAGTAACATGGCGTCAAGCGTTTTTGTGAATTTACGCGCGAAAATAGAAATTGGAAAATTGAAATGCAGTTTTATGGCACTTATTGATTGAATAATTTTTTTTGTTTTTTTTGGTGGTTTACCTAGGATCAAAATGAGATACTTTTTAAAAATGGGTGTAATACCGTATTTTATGTATGACCCTCCGGTCATACCTAAAATGGACACATCATCTTAACCGTATAGTATGCAAACCGTGATTCACAACTAACTTCCTAGCTTTAAGAAAAAAACTTGAGAAGTGTCAAGGGACACCCGGATGGAAAAAAGTTATTATTTATTATGTACAAAAAACCTGTATACACTCAACAAAAATAAATTCAATGCGAAATAGAAATGAAAATATCTGGCTTGCTTTCTATAAGAGAGAGGGAGACAGACAGAGAAACATGCGCACGCCGCACAGCTTACAATAGCTTACTATAGCAAAAAGTGTCGTTACAACTTTTCGTGAGAATTTTTTCCGTCTAGCCCCCTTTCACAACGCGCGATAAGGAACTTCGTTCCAAAAATTGTCTCATGACGTCACTGCTACTCCACTTCACCTTACTATATAGCAAAGGCCTCGTTCTTTCGAAATGCAGCTCTTCGATCCAGGATTAATGGAAATCACTTGTTTTTTCCGCCTGTATTTTTTTTATGTCGCATGGTATGGCTTAAGGTTAAGCAGCGCTTGTCTAAATCAAATGAAATCATTCATTTATTTGACGAATGTGGGTTACATTAAAATACAGATGGAGAAATAGGAGTGAGCCATGCACATTCTGCCTGAAGATAGGCATGCAAATATTTTAAATTATAGGTACCTATCTATTAAAAGTTCTATGTCTAGGTTCCATTCAATACCGAGTTTCCTCCGTGTTTCGGAAAGCACGTTAAGAAGTTGGTTCCGGCTGTCATTTGTAAATCTTCGACAGTTGTTACAAGTAATCATTGACAGCGTCAGGTGTCACGGGTTCGATTGCCGCACGAAACAAATATTTGTATGGCCTACAGGTAGTTGTAATGGGTCTGGCTGTTTGTGTATGTGAGTTTAATTGTTTGTAAACGCACCCGCTACACAGGTGAAATTCCCAGTGTGGGGCAATGTTTTTTTTTTTTTAACTTAAAAAAAAGCAGTGGCTCCAAAGTCCAAGTTTGACAACCAATTTTACCAAGAAGTATGGCATTACCTAAATATTTACTAGGTTGTAAAGCTCAGATAGGAAGTCGGTCCATGTAAAATACTGGTATTTAGTTGTATCTGGTAAGATTGAAAGTCAACCCCAATATATTCGAGAAAAGGCTAGGCAGATGATTTGGTAAATTGTGGCCAGACACATCAGGATAATCCAGACGAATATTACTGTTTTTTCTATAAAAATAAACTAACCTTAACAGTTTCATAGTTAATGAGCGAGTCGATAGCCTTGTTGCCGGCCTCGTTCTCCGCCTTGTTCATGTACACGCGGAACTTGGTCCGCCATTGTGTGATGGCCAACGTGAACGCTGCGTATACTCCCACGCAAGCCCATGCTAGTCCTGAAATTTGTTGTTTTATAAGCATGCAACTTAGTGGTGGTGGTTGGTTGGTAGTGTTGGTGGTGTTAATGATTAGTTGGTGGTATTGGTGGTTTGGTGTTGGTGATTGGTTAGTTGTGTTGGTGATTGGTTGGTAGTGTTGGTGGTTAGTGGAGTAGTTATTGAATGCAAGTTTCGGGACACATAGAAGTGACAACAAAATAATGGCCTTTTTTGTGAGTTATGATTTTTTAATGCTATAACTTTACTTTAAATAACACCAAGATCAAAGACTGACACAGAGGGGCTTGCCAGGGCCACCGCCTGCCGGGGTTGCGGGTTGTTCGAAAGAGATACCGCGGCCCCGGAACGTAAAGGGCAATAGAAGAACATGGGTGGGTTTTAGTCAGTAAAAGTCTGACACTCCGGGGGCTCCGCCAAGAGCAGATTATTTGATGATTTCCCACCCTTAGAAAAAAAAAAGCCCAAAGACTATTCAATGCATCAACACAATGTTTTGCGTGCGTATCATTAAGTTCTACAGTAAAACGTGTATTTTTCAACCCAGAATAGAAAAGCCGTTTCATAGCAAAAAAAAAATGTAAAGAGTCACTGAATGTACAGAATACATGTTTGACGACTCTGTGAACGGTTTGTTTACACCCTGTATTAATAGATTGATATCAGATAGAAAAACGACGCGTCTAAGATAACACTCAAATGGACGTGACATGGGAGCTCTGTATACAACAGCCTCATAAACAAACTTACCAGTGAAAGCCAGGCCTCCTTTGAGCCCCAGTATTGTGGAGACAAGCGTCAGCTCGAAGATCGTGGGCACGATGTTGAAGACCATGGCTGACAGCACGAAGTTAATAGCGCGGGAACCACGGTCTATTGTCTGTAGAAATATCAGTTATAGTTATATATTGCTCAAGAATTTGTAGATTTCTTTACTAGTTTCCCACTTAAAACTACTGAAACATTGAATTCTTCACCCTTGCTTTCCATTGATTTATTAAGAGCAAACGTTTCACCATGTCCGGTTGAGTTTCAATTTAAGCATATTAACCCCACTGCAGTCATTAAAGCTTTCAAGCAAATCAAAATCAAATTAACCGAAGATCTTTGGGGAATGTCTATTAAAGTTTGTCAAGCTATTATTGAGACAATAGCACCGTACTTAGCCATAATATTCAATTTGTGTGTGGAGCAAGGAGTTTTTCCGGACCTTATGAAATACAGTAAAGTTATACCCCTTTTCAAATCTGGGGATAGTAAAGACACCAATAACTATAGACCCGTATCCGTTTTGCCGGTTTTCAGCAAGGTGTTTGTAAAGGTAATGCTTAATCAAATGCTCAACCACTTTAACACCAATAAGATCTTACATGAAAAACAGTATGGTTTCACCAAAGGACGTTGTACGACTGACGCTGGTGTTACCTTGTTAAAACACATTTTTACTGCGTGGGAAGAGGCACAGGATGCCATAGGAATCTTTTGTGACCTTTCAAAAGCGTTTGTGTTAGCCACGAAACCCTACTCTTGAAACTTGAACATTACGGCCTAGGAAAACTTGCGCTTAGTTTAGTAAAATCATATTTAAATGATAGACAGCAGCAAGTGCAAATAAATGGTGTCAATTCAATGGGTTTAAATGTAAAGATGGGTGTACCACAAGGATCGATATTAGGTCCCTTCCTCTTTTTAGTATATATTAATGATCTACCCCATTTATTTAAAAACCAACCACAAATGGTGTTGTTTGCTGACGATACTTCTTTAATATTTAAGATAAATAGACGTGCCACAAATCTAGACGACTTAAATAACGCCCTATTACAGGTAAATGATTGGTTCACCGCCAATAATTTGGTATTAAATGGGGAAAAAACGAAGTGCATAAGATTTGCTCTGCCAAACGTCAAAAGTAGTGATTGTGACATAGTATTGAATCAAGAGAAACAAGAATTCGTCAATAAAACTGTTTTCCTGGGGATAACGCTCGATTCAAGGCTACAATGGGGTCCGCATATAACATCTCTTGCAGGACGGCTTAGTTCAGCAGCATATGCTGTCAGAAAAATCCGTCAGTTTACTGATGTAGATACCGCGAGGCTAGTCTATTTTAGTTATTTTCATAGTATAACGTCATACGGTATTTTACTTTGGGGACGGGCTGCAGACATCGAGTCTGTATTTATTCTGCAGAAAAGAGCCATTAGAGCCATTTATAATCTACGTAGGCGAGATTCTCTAAGAGAACAGTTTAAGGAAATTAACATCATGACAGTACCTTGTCAATATATCTATGAAAACATCATGTACGTCAGAAAAAATTTGCATCTATTTGGTAAACGAGGTGATAGACACAAGTATAATACTAGAAATAGGGACCAATTGGTTCAGCCGGGTTTCAGGTTAGCTAAAGTAGACTCATCTTTCATGGGGTACTGTTTGAAATGCTACAATAAAATACCTCCCCACATTCTTCAACTGAATGAAACGAAATTTAAATCTTGTATTAAACGCACACTATGTAGGCAAGCATATTATAAGTTGGGGGATTATATTGATGATAAAAATGCTTGGCTCAATGCTGGTCCTGCTCCTCAAGCATAGGGGTAAACTCATTGATAAGTATCCGAAGTTATAGTGGAAGCTGCAGAAGATTGTAAGACTATCTTTGCAATGTATAGAATCAATTCTCTAGTATTGTATAATTATTAAGCCCATATGTGAGTGCTATGTATTATCATTGACTTGACGAAGCCCTGGTGGTTGATAGTGTCATGCTCACTTAAATGTCTCGCTGATAGTGGCGGGTGTGTCGGGTCATTTAGCTCCCTTCAAAATGGTCGAGCTGAATGGGGCTGATCCATACGTCATGTTCGTGAACGGGCGCTGTCAGTTGGGACTGGTCATTTTTTAACTACCACGGTCATTTTTTAACTTATTTAGATTTTAAATTGAATTTTGCTTTTTATTTACTCTGGACGCTCTTACTGTGCACGTCTTTCTACATCGTTCTCACATATTTGTATAATCTCAACACGAATGAAGTAAATACGATTTTGT
This sequence comes from Ochropleura plecta, assembly GCA_905475445.1. NCBI lineage: Eukaryota > Metazoa > Arthropoda > Insecta > Lepidoptera > Noctuidae > Ochropleura > Ochropleura plecta. Next base: position 21,289,224 of record FR997726.1, on the reverse strand, counting down.
AAAAATATTATAATTTAAAAGAGTGTCCATGGAGTTTCTTGCCCATTCTTCTCCATAGAGATCAACGCTTTGGAATGGGCAACTACAGTACTTTCACAAGTTATTATGCCTTGTGACCGGGACTGTAGCAGCATCATTTTTTTGTTCTTGTTTTTATGACATTCAAAAGTGCCTGTAATGGTCTAATTGAAATAAATGCTTTGAGTTTTGAGTTTTTGAGTTTTTATATATATATATTTTCAGAGTTATAAGCTGAAAATTGGTATACGGACTATTTGTCACTAACAAATAATTCCTCCATCATTTTTATTTGGAAATCTGCCTCCAACCCCTTAAAAGAGGGGGTGAAATTTTATTTAAGACTTTTCGCAGTTTTCAAGGTAGGAAGCTAAAAATCGGTACACACTCTATGTTACCAACGAAAAATACCTGCAAATCAGGAAATGGGAATCGTGTTACCCCGAATTTAACGCGAGCGAAACCGCTGGCAAAAGCTAGTCAGTTAAACAAGCTGTGACCAGCGATTTCACTCACTGCTCAGTTCCTCAGTGTCGTTGCATAGTGTTATAGCCCTCCTCGGTAAATAAGCTATCAAACACCAAACTATTTGCTCAATTCGAAGCAGCAGTTCCTCCCTAGATCAACGCGTTTTAACTCTTCAGCTTCATAATATAAAGTATAGATTAGTTCAAACACTCGAGATTCTATTTATCTGCTTCTTTGGTCTGGAAATCCTAAGGTATACTCGCTGTAACTCTTGATCATAATTTCTGACGTGGATGGGATTGAATCGATCACGTATTGTCGTATTTAGTTCTGAGTGGTAACGAGTTTCTGACGCGTCGAATCGTTGCTAAACAAACAAAGTATCCGATCTTTATTTTAAGCAAACAAACTTTTTTCGACGCCTGTAGGCAACAAAAAAATGATTTTTATTTTTGTTGCTGGTTTTTCTAAGATTACTTAGAAAACCCGGGAGCTACTACATTTTAAAGTTCTAATCCAAACCAAATAGACACTTTGAGCTACAATTTCCTTTTTTTTTGGTTTCCCGTTCGATCATTTCTCTCGAAGTTACGGCTTGTTGAAATTTTACTATCTCTCTTTTTTGATCCCTTAATTTTTCCAGTAGTTTACATAGACGAAAAATCACGAAATCTCATCATTTTGAATGGATCCTTTAAAACGTAGGGTGCTCACTAAGACAGGATTTTGCAAAATTCAAGCCCTAATGGGATGAAACGGGTAGCAAAGTTCGTATTGCGAGAACGCGATTCCTTAGCCAGATTGACTTGAAATTTTGCACAGGGATATTTTTTCGAAATTAATCCTTACTAATAATATTACAAAAGCGAAAGTGAGTTTGTTTGTTTATTTGTTACGTCTACACGCCTACATGGTATAATAATTTTGGTACAGAGATAGTTGGGACCCTGGAGACGGACATAATAAGCAATTTTTTTTTAAAGTGAGAAATGTGGAAGAAAGTGGGAAGAAAAGGGAAAACTTAGCTTTGCTATTACAATAAATAAGGCGCAAGGACAAAAACTACAGGTAGCAGGTACCTACCTGCAAGTCAAGAAAAGGGAACTGTGTTACTCTAAATTTAACGCGAGCGAAGCCGCGAGCAAAAGCTAGTGTTAGTAGACTATATAACATCACGCTACGATACTAAGGTGCTGAGTAGCGGGTGAAACCCAGCGGTTTAACACAGCTATGAAAAAAAAATGCTTGCACAGAGACATACTACTGTACAAAATTATAACATAATATTGTTCGAAATTTGAACTTCGACTAGTTTTCGGGAAGTCAATCGATAAAAACAATACAGATAGGTACAGTATCAGATATCTAGCATAAGTGGTTTTGTGTTATCAGAAACCTAATAAACGAATGCAGTTAGGATCTGTTATTGTTTTGCAATCATCCTTTTATCAAACAAAACTATAAGCAAGCGGTTTCTAACTTTTTAACCAAGAATCGGTAAACGTATTATAGGTAGAACCATTATTCGCAGGGCAGGTTGGTATACCAGCTGGTTGAGAGTTGGCGGGAATCAAGTTGGTGTTATTGGAGAAGTTATGTTCAGTTCACTGCTTCATAATTATGATGGTAGTTGAAACCCAGCGTCGGACACTAGCTGCTCGACAGTTTGCTAAACTGGGCCTATTCGGCGCTGCAGTGAGACACACCAATTGTTTTTTTTTGTCGTGTGCACTTGTGGCAAGTGCCAAATAAACGGCGGCGGCGATCTCTCGCGTCCGGCCCTGGTTCAGTCCATGGTCCGGAGCGAGAGGGAATGGGAAGCGGTCACCTCCGCGTGCGAAGCAGTCATGCTAGCAAAGGAGGTGGCCGGGCGTTTGAGGGAGAGAACATCTGCCCAACCCAGCCGCCGCGGGAGACGCCCATGGCGCCGGGCGCCGCGAGACGACTTCCGGCCACCGTAGATGCGGGCCTGTGGACGGTGAGCAATGGGTAGCTCACCGTCCGTCCGTCGATTGACGACAGGCCGTGTCGACGGCGCGTTCGTGTTTCACGCGCGCCTCAAAGAGAGTCAGCAAAGCAGAGGGGCTTGCCAGAGCCTCCGCCTGCCGGGGTTGCGGGTTGTTCGAAAGAGGGGGTGGGTTTTAGTCAGTAAAAGTCTGACACTCCCCCCCGCTCCGCCCAGAGCGGGGGAAGTTATTTGATGATGTTACACCCCAAAAAAAAAAGTGCCAAATAAACATGTTTTTCTTCTTTCTTTATGGTGAATGTAACTTACTTTTGACAAAGCGCCAGTCTGCCTACCAAGGTGGAAGCTCAGGTCTAGATTATGCAGATGTGTGAAGACATTGCAGGCCAGCTTCCTGATGGAATGTTGTGCTACCTTAGCGAACACCGCGTTCCTGAGCTCGTTGAAACCGGCCGCTGTGGCGCGAGCGATACCGTCTGAAACGAAAAATGTTTGCTTGAGTTTTTACGAGTTGTTTTTGGTATTTAAGTTGCATAACCCTCAGGTCATCTCGACAGAAGGCCACTACATACCTAAACTGGTAAGAGAAGCAATCGAGATTATCAAATATAGCAATACAATACAATACAAATACGTTTATTAATTCAAAAATAATGAGAATACACCAACAATACTCTGTCACTTAAAATAGGATTCCCTGTAATGTAATGTATAGCAAGTTTAACCCTGATGATTTCAACTGTAAAAAGCCTACTGGTTGAATTGTGTAAACCTACAGTACTGTTCTCCTCCTTTAAATCCATCCAAAGGTTGTCTTGAAAAGATCGCTTTTAGCAATAAGACCGCCCATTGTGTCACCCTATTTATAAGTTGTTATTCTTGTTATTTGTATGGTGTAAATAATAAAGAATATTCTATCTATCTATCCAAAATCCAAGTGTTAAAAAAAATGTGACCGGATAAGTACAGTGAGTTTTGTGTGTCGAGAACTTCTGTTAAACTGTGCTACTATTATAACTCACATGTTGATTCTTCAAGTTGTGAGTTATAATAGTAGCACAGTTGTGATAAAGTTATACTCACATCCAAGCAGTAATGAGAAGGCAGTAGTTCCCAGAGCTTGAGGCACAGTCGCCATGCCCAGTAAGGCGTCTCCCGCGGGTGTGACCGCTGCCGTATTGATCTCGTCTACCGCGTACTTGAACAGGAACGGCACGGTGACATTCACCATCTTAGCGCCGAATAGCAGGGAGAGGGATAGCATCACACGGTTTCTTATCATCTTGTTGTCCTAGACAAGAAAGAAAGAAAAACTGTTTATTAGACTTGCAAAGGACAAAACAATGAAACAAAATTAGTTACCAAAAATTAAAAACAATATTTAATAAAAGACAATTAACTAAATTGGTCCTGTACGAGGCCAAAAGGCCTAGGGGCCTTTACATATTGCAGCACCATGCTGAGATAGGTCTCAGCATGGTAATGCAATATGTCAGCCATGACACAACGCTGATATTCTGATATTACACACACATTGGCGTAGTCGCGTAGTGGCGAGTCAATTACTATTTTTATTTTTAGGACCACTCACAGTTCAACTCACTGTTGAGTTGTTTTTCTGCTCAACCGGAGTATTCAATTACCATCAACCGGGCCACACATATATACTCTGTGGCTGTAACTGAGGAATTCCTGCTTGAAAAACATAACTAACCTAACGGATACCTGGGAATCAAACCCGGGACATGCTCAGCAGTAGCTCTTACCACCACTACACCCAAGAGGTAGTCAATTATAAGTTAATAAACTAAAAAGTTAGTTACATAAAAGCAAATTGTTGTTTAATTATTGTGAATTTAGTTAAACACTCAAAATATAGTCAAGTATCTTATACATTTATGAAGTGTATGATTAGATTAAAGAATGCTCAGACCAGTTAATGCACAAAATGAAGATATTAAATTGTATGAGAAGGAAAATGTCTAAATCAAATAAGTGAAAATATCTCAGCAATATATGAATGCTGATTTTTTGCAAGTACTTACTATTTGTCTTTCAATAATACCAATTAATTAATATTCAAGGCTATTACTTATTTTAACAGCTGCAACAAACCATCTGCCTGAATTTAAACTGAAAAATCTTACCTTAGGCCACACATACTCCAGCATCCCGTGGATCATATCCATGCCGGTCACCGGCTTCGCATCCGCCAGGTTTATATCTTCACGAGACAAAACAGAGGCACCTGGGTGAAAGCAGTCTCTTTTTTGGATACCTAAGGAGGGGAGAATACAATCAGGATGTTTTTAAGGATATGCATATTGGGTTACATACAAGGATGGGTTAAAAGCGGGCAGGACACATGCAGGATGAAAAGGATATGAAAGGAGTATAAAAAAGAGCTGCGTTCCAACCAAGTATTAGTAACAAAAAAAAACATAACAATAACAGTAGCAGGTTGCTGTAACAATAGCTGAAATCAACAAAATGTTTGTGCGGGTTCTACATACTATAGCATAAGGAACTGTAGCATAGCAGGTTTTTTGCACAGTTTAATTTGAAGCAGAAAACAAAAAGGTTTTAGCCAAGTGCACATAAATATGTGATATGTTCACTCATTCACAAAGGGTAAATAACATCAATGCGTAAATTAGAGGAAACGTCACATGAGAAGTATCTATGGCAAATACTAATTATTCTAAATATATAGTAACCTTATTGGTAACTATATTTTCGAGCCGTTTGGGGTTGAAACTCTGGGACCGTGGGGTCCTTGTGCTCACAGCCTGTTTAAGGAAATATCAAAACGTTTGGTTGACACTTCCCGTGACCCAAGGGCTGGCTTTTACTTTGGCCAGAGGCTTAGCGTTGCCATACAACGTGGCAACGCGGCCAGTCTCTTGGGGACGTTGCCAACTGATAGCGTTGAGGACGAATATTTTGACGCTATTTTTTAATTTATTTCTAAGTTATTTAGTATGTTTAATATAATGTTTGTGAAAGGATAAAAACATTCAGTACTTTGAGAACAAGGTAGGTATGTAAGCTAAAATTTTATACTAAAAACTACTTTTAAACAGCAGAACTCAGGAACACATTCAAAATAGTTAAGACAGTGTGATTGACTCGAACCCGTATGAGACAAACAATTTATTTGTGTTATGATTGAAATATTGCTTCCACCACCATGCTTGGATATCAACTTGACAACATACACAGTGGATTATCTAATATATCAATTCTTGTGTCCTGGTGTTTGTTACCAAACTCCTCTGAAATGGCTGGACCGATTTGTATGAAATTGTTATGTAGGTCGAGAATCAGCCGACATCTAATTTTCATACCCCTCAGTGATATGGCAGACCTGAGCAGTAGGTAAATCTGCTGGGCACAGCTAGTAATTTTATATTATTTCATGCCTCTTGTCTAACATAGATGCTAATCATCATGACTTGTGCCTAAAGACATCCAGTACTGGACATGTGTCTCTCCAATGTTCAAGCTATCCTGTGACCAAAGACTTGGTATCTGTATTTTATGTATTTATTTACCTAATTGCCATTCCAAAATTTATAATATCCATAATAATATCACTGAAATTCAATCAATCCAAACAACATTATCAATGAGTGCATTAACTTTCATGCACTCTAGACTACATATTCTTGAGTTATTTGTTTATTTAATAGTTATAAAGATTCCATGTAAATAACATCAAAACAAATGTATGAAGATTACTTTGCAATTTCATTATCAGTTCATTGTAATATTGGTAGTGAATATAAGTTTATTTTTATGCTTATCATTCACAAGTGTGTTAAGTGCGTGTCTAATGATTAAATAAGTGTTCCATACAAGGTCATTACCAAATATTATGTAACTGTCTTACTTCCGTAAACTTGAAAATGTATAAAAGAACTGAATTTAGAATTTAGTATGTCTTAATTGTTTCATAATAATTTCTAATTGGCTTTATTTTGCTTACCAACAGGAATTTTTCCTTTTTTAGGTTTGTTTGCCAACACAGCTGCCAACACATTTTTCGCCGCGTCTGAATTTCCAGACGGGGTCGGGCTTGATGATGAATAATGCTACAACCAAAGGAGAGTCTATATAAAACCATATATTTATGCAAAACCTTTTTAAACAACGAGAAATATGACCAAATGAAAATGAATTGTTAGACGCAATATATTACCCTGTAATGGCTCGTGACTGCGCATTGTTGACATAGTAAATTGACCGGTGGTTTGTTCACAATATTAGATGTGATAGATGGTAAAGCTTTTGCGAATTTAATGTGATGTCGAATTAATTTGCTCAATTGCTTGTTTGACAGCAGTGTGGCCGCCATGGTGGTAAACTGACAACTCTGTCTGATTGACAATTGACATACACCAACAAGCGACAACTGACAGAAAAGTAATGTTGCCAGATTAAACTCATTTTGTTGAAATCTGACACAAAATTGTTTGGTTCATAAGATATAATATTTACTTATTTAGCAAAAACCCCGAAGGTACACCCTACACTAATATTTTACGACATAATCCGATAATTTTAATTGGGATTTAAATTTAATAGGGATAAGGTCAGATACTTGTTTTCAACTTATTGTTCAATGTTTAGTTATCAGACTTTCAGAACACCTATGGTGTTTTGTTAATTATAATAGGACATCGTGGCAAAATATTAAAAGCCGCACGGGTTGATCTTCACTTTAAGCTGCGCTTGAAAAAGAAGGTCCGTGGATAGGTGACCATCCGTTACATACCAAGTTTCCTCCGTGCTTCGGAAAGTACGTTAGTCTAAAATAGTCTCGGCTGTCATTCGTAGATCAGTTGTAACAGGTAGTCAGTGGGCTGATAATCTGACACCCAGTCTTATCAAGGAGATGCGTATTAATCTGTAGTATGTGTAGGTATAGTATGTATTCAGCAGCTAGACTAGAAGCCAACAGCTCTGACATAGTTAGAAAAAGGCTATACCGATGATAAATCCTTTAATAATGGAGATGCCCTGGGCAGCAATGTTAATGTTATGTACCGTGGGCACGGTAGTCCGGGTAATTATCATTTTTTAAACTAAATGTTAAATACGACGTAAAAAAAGATAGGTACGTGACTACTGTAGCCAGAATACAAGTTTTTATGATTTGTTGCTATTGATTTTATTGAGGACGGAGCGAACTTAAGCGTAATGAAAGTCAATTTTCACCACAACAAGATTATATTTCCACAGGTTTTAGAAATATTACATTCACTGATTCAGAACAAGTACTATTTGTATGGTTACAGTTTGATAATTCTACCTAACGCGATACAACACAACACGAGACATGTGCACTCTTTCGAGTCTCGAGGCGAACAGGGGGTGTTTTTCCTACAGAAATGTACACGGAAGACAGTTTAACTTCCGGTTCGGCTTCTAGAACAATCCAGAATATTCGACGTATTGCCTACAGCAATCTCTCTGGTGTCGAGTGGAGAAAACCGCAACATTCATTCATTAAGCCACAATAGTTCATTGATAAAACAGCGCCTCTAGTGTCGGGCAGCACAAACAATCGTTCGATACGCGCTCGAATCCTTATCTTCCGACGCCATCTTGAGGCGAGTGGCGTGAACAAGGTAATACTTATTATTGGTTGCTCCCGCCACGCGACAACAGAGGACACTACGTGGTATATCAGTCACATTTTCTCCCGCCGTGTATAGACGTCGGCACACCAGCCCATCTATCTGCCAAGTCTTCCAACCGAGGATAAACTTTCCACTGTGATAAAGCTGGCGATCAATCAAAGAAACCAGATCGGGGCAGCCAAATGTGTCGGCGTCTATACATACAACGTACACATTTGTACCACTAGTGACTGGTATACACTTTACACTACTCACAATTGAATGCAAGGAACAATACGATGCATTAGATATGACAATATACATACATAAAATTAAAAGTTAAGGGTAGCCACTCCAGAATCCCAACCCTGCTATATATTATTCAAATGAATAAAAAAAATCTCCTCCGGGTGGCAGGATCCTGCAGTGACGCCAAGAGAGATACATATAACAATACGGACGCTTAAATCTACTCCATACCAATGTCTACCACAATTACAATACACGATGACGACTAATTTTCTACGGGTATGACCGCGAGACGTTTAACAGGACGACGTATCACACCGCTCTTGGTTTTAACGTCGACGACTCTTACGACACCGTCTGCGCCTGGGTACGTGCGCTCGACTCTCCCCTTTGGCCATATGTTTCTTGGTAAGTTTGGGTCCACTATTACAACCAAATCGCCCACCTTGATCATGTTGCCGCGACCATGCGGCTCCCGCCGGTCTTGAAGCGTAGGCAGTACTTCGCGTACCCATCGTTGCCAGAATAAATCCGCCAGGCGTTGTGACGCTCTCCAATGTGAACGGCGTAACTCGTCAGGCCTTGCGAAAATTCCCGGCAGCGGAACTTTAGAGGGTGCGCCAAGCAGAAAATGGTTAGGCGTCAAGGCTTCTTCGTCATCTGGATTAACCGACACATGGGTCAAGGGTCGGGAATTAACCGTGTGTTCCACCTCCGTTAAAAGCGTATGGAGCACATCTTCATACGGATGTCGATCGATGAGCGTAGCGTTCAACGCGGTCTTCACCGTGCGTACTAACCTTTCCCATGCTCCGCCCATGAACGGCGCTCCTGGTGAAATGTACCGCCAGTTGATGCAACGCACCTCTGCTTCATGTTGAAGTGATTCTAGGGCGGCCTTACGCAGCTCAGCATCTGCCCCGTGGAAGTTGGTACCGTTATCACTCCAAATGACTTCAGGACATCCACGACGCGCCATCATGCGTCTCAACGCGAGTATGGCGGCATCCGTTGACAGCGAGGCAGCGACTTCCAAATGGACAGCACGCGACGTGAGGCACGTGAACAACGCCACGTAGCGCTTTTCGTGATGTCTCGCTACTGTGACGGAGAGCGGGCCGAAGTAATCCAGTCCTGTGTGCGTGAACGGACGTTGATGATGCGCCAGTCGGCAGGGTGGTAAATCACCTGTTAGTGGCTCTGGCGGCATGGCCTTGCGTAGTCTGCAGGGCTGGCAGAGGCTGATTGCTGTACGGACTGATGGCCTCAAACGTAAAATCCAGTAGTGTTGTCTTACTTCGTTCACGACGCATTCCACGCCGCTGTGATGTAACTTCCGATGGATCCAGTCTATGTACAAGCGGCAGTACTGGTGATTGCCGTCAAGAACTGCTGGTGATTGTGCTTCTCGTGGTACGTCTGCTGCCGCTGCGATGCGCGAGCGTATCCTCATTATCTTGTTTTCGTCGACTGTCAGGGATAGTCGCTTCAGTCGGCTGTCGGCTGGTACCTTTCTCCCGCCGGTAACATGCCGCAATTCGTTCGCGAAGCTTTCTTCCTGTATAGCACGCGTCCATAGAACTTCAGCCCGACGTGTGTACTGTGTACCAAGGGGTATATAGGCCATCTGCGATGTGCTGAGGTTGCGGCTGCGTTTTCCCATAACTTCCCGTTGTTTCGTCGTCCAGTCCGGGTCGTCTGCACTAACGCCTTTGTTGCGTTTGCGGGTAGCTGTTGTGATACGGACTCGAAGTCGGTCGATGAACTGGAGAATACGGGCCGTGGTACGGATGAGTCGCAGCCAGGAAGAGAAACGTGTGACGTCCGGTAGTGCCTCTGTCAATGTCGATCGTTCGTTATCGAAAGCAGTGGTGACCCGTTCCTCGCCCGTTTCGATGAAGGGGTGAGAGTCTGTTTCCCGCGGCCAGGCGCTTTCGTCGTCATAGAGAAATGAAGGGCCGGTGTACCAGCGGTGGCTTGTAGGGAAGTAAGCTGGTATACTGCGAGTCGAGTCGTCGGCGACGTTGTGAGCAGTGGGAACCCAGCGCCATTCACTTCGTTCGGTGGTTTCTTCTAATTCTGCTACTCGGTGCGCGACGAACGGTTTGAAGGCACGTGCGCCGGCGCGCAGCCACGCCAACACGGTGCGCGAGTCGGACCAGAACACTCGTCGGTCGGGGCGACGATCGTGTTCTTCTTCCACGCAGCGTGCCAGTCGTCCGCCGAGTACAGCTGCCTGTAATTCAAGTCTAGGTATAGTTGTGATCTTAAGGGGCGCAACGCGCCCTTTCGCTGCCGCGAGCGACACGTTCACCTGGCCTATGCCGTTCTCTGAACGCCAATATGCTGCTGCAGCATAGGCTCGTTCGCTCGCGTCCACGAATACGTGCAATTCTACGCTAGTCGCGTCATAATAACCCGGGTGGCAACGTGGCATACGAATGTCTTTCAGACTTTGCAAAGCAATTAACCAGTCCCGCCATCTGCGTTCCAAACTTTTAGGTAGGCGTTCATCCCAACCGATTTTTAAACGCCAAGCGTCTTGCAGTATGCACTTTGCTTGGGTCGTAAACGGCGCGGCTAGTCCCAACGGGTCATATAAGGACATCGTCGTCTTTAACAATTGACGCTTCGTGACCTGCTTACTCAAATAAGAAGGGTCTACTTTCCTGAAGTTGAATCCTAAAGTGTCGTCCTGGTGTCGCCAGATGAGACCGAGAATTTTCTCTTCCTTGTTGAGCAGAATGTCTTTTTCTGCGGGCTCGGTTGTGAGACCGGCGACAGCAGCAGGCTCGTTGGACGCCCACTTCTGCAACTCGAAGTTACCTCTCCGATGTACCGCGTCGACTGCTTTAGACACTCGGTTCGCTTCTTCCGCATTGTCAAAACTCTGTAAATAATCGTCCATATAATGGTTTCGTACTATAGGGTTAACCGCTTCGGGGTAATCACCCGCGTGAATATGTGCGTTATGATTTTTAACGTAAATCGCAGTGCTAGGGGAAGAAGTCGCACCAAATAACACCGCTTTCATTCTATATTCCCTGGGCGCTAAAGTTGTATCCTCGCGCCATAGAAAACGCAGTGCGTCTCTATCTTCCACTCTCACCGTTATTCGCAAAAACATATCCTTTATGTCCGCCGAAACGGCGACAGGTTTTTGCCTGAATCGCATCAATACACCGAGGAGCGATTGTAGGAGATCGGGGCCGGTCAGAAGATAATCATTGAGGCACACTCCATTCGTGCGTGCCGCTGCATCATACACAATTCTGACTTTACCCGGTTTATACGGATTTATCACTGGGAAATGCGGTAGGTACCACTTGTGTGCGCTAGATGGCGTTGGCGCTGCTAGCTCTGCATACCCGTTAGATATCAGCGCTCTCACCTGCTCTGCATATTTTTGCTTGAGTGTTTGATCTTTGCGTAAACGGGATTCAGTACCTTTTAGTCGGTTGAGCGCGGAGGCGTAGTTGTCTGGAAAACACCTATTTTCATTTTTCCATAATAGGCCCGTCTCGTAGCCGCCTTCTGGCAGAGCGCGTGTTGTTTCTTGTAATATTTTCAACGCTCTTGTTTCTGGGTCTGCTTGCGGGCGGCGTGGCTGTACTCCTAATGACTCCAGGCTAAAATGCTCTTGTACAAGTTTTTCAATGGATTCGTCGGTACTTACGTGACTGCATCGCTCTCCGGTTTGTGGTAAAACATGTAATTTTGTCAGACTGCATATTTTACCATGTAACGTCCAGCCAAGCGGTGTGCGTGATGCTACGGGTTGACCTTTCAAACCTACTCTCGCTTCCGAGGCGAGCAGGAGTTCCCAGTTGTCCTGCCCAATCAAGACAGTTGGTGTGCCAGCGTCATATGCCAACTCTTCGACTATAGGCGTCAGGTGCTCGAATTTAGCCAGGTCCTTTGCACTTATTGACTGCCCTGATAGCTCAAGTCTGTCGATGGTTCTGGCTTCGATGTCAATGCCTTTTGTAGTGTATTTTCCTTGTATATTTATCTTGACTCGGTGCGAGTTCGTAGCATCGATGCGTGTGCCTGCTACGGCCTCGATGTAGAATGGCTCGTTTGGACCTTCTGCGCCTATCCGCTGTGCGACTTCAGTAGTAAGTAGAGTTATTGTCGATCCATCGTCTAACAAAGCAAATGTGTCTACTTTACCGTTTGGTCCCGATAGTGTCACTGGTACTACTTTCAGCAATACTTGATTGGACGTGCGCGGCGTGCTCCCGCTGGTGATGACGGTGCACGGCGCGGAGTCGGCGCGCGACGCCACGTGTTCTGCCGCTGTGACGCGAGGACGCTCTTCCCCGTCGTGGTCACTATGTAGCAGCCTGTGATGATAGTGCTCGCAGTCATGCACCTCGCACTGCTTGCTTTTGCATCTATGCTTCCACGTACGTCGGTTCAGGCACCTGAAACATAATTTATTTTTACGTGCAATTTCCCATCTATCACTTATCGACATTTTCCTAAAGTTAGAACAGATAGCCACGCTACTACAGTTGCCGTTGCATATCACGCACGGTGTTTTATCGGTCTCTGCTATTTTAAGCGTCTTGTGAGCAGGTCGGTGAGAACGTCTTCGTTCATGTTCCACTTCTACTGTGGCGTGACGTGCATTGAGATCTGCCTCCCTAGTGAGAAATCGTCTCAACACTATCAGGCCAGGCTCTGCTTCACTTGCAGCCATCTCATAATCGTACCACCTGCTCTTTAACGTAACCGACAACTTTTCTGAAATAACGGAAATCATTTCCGGGCTATGTAAATATTCTGTTTTTCCCAGAGCTTGTACCACAGCGATAGCGTTTGTTACTTTTGATGCGAACACACATATATCTGTAGGGTTATCTGACACTTTAGGTAACTGACGTAATTTATTAAATTCGTAGGTTATCAATGCGTGGGGTCGTCCAAATCTACATTCTAACCTTTGCATAATTTGAACAGCTGAGGCTCCAAGGAACAGACATTTAACAGCCTCAAACGCGGGCCCTCTCAACGCTTTCCTGAGGCGGGCTAAATTCCCTGCCTCGGTATGAGTCGACGCAGACTCATTATACGCTGCTTTAAAATGCAGCCATTCGCCGGGTTGGCCACTATAAATAGGTAAATCGCATTCATACCTGCTGGGGGCGGGTTTTCCCCGCGCTACCTCTAACAATGCCTGAGTTAGTCCTTGCAGCAGGCTCCCCTCGTCGCTACGTCGCGGCATGGTCGGCAGCGCGTCGTCACGCGTCGTCGTCCGTGCGTCGTCGCGTCGCGGCGGCGTGGGTGAGTTTCGGTGAGGCGACGTGGGTTGTGACGTCAGCGGATGGGTGTGGTCGCGGTGTCCGCTGAGGGAGTCTGCAACTTCCGCTTGACGTTTTGATGATGCAGCCGAGCTTCCCTCCAATAAATCTTCATCTGCTGATTCTGCCTCCAAGAGCGCTAACCTAGCGGCGGCGAGTTCCAATCTCGCCTGTGCCAACGCCTTCTTCTTGGTTTTCGTCTCGTCTCGTGGTTGTCTGTGTGGTGTCGTCACCCCTGGGCTGTGACCTTGGGTCGGGTCCGACTCTGTGACGGAATAATTGGGCGGGTCTGTCGTTACCGCCGCTGTCGCCATTTCCGTGGAGACGGACTCATCCCCTTCCGTGGCCGCTGTGAGAGGTTCTTGCATACCGCGTGTCTTCACCATGTCTAACACTACACTGAAGTGAAGTGACTAAAGTCCCTTTTTTACACTACACCACTTTCACGTAATATCAAACTGGAATCACACCCTGTTCGTACCTATCCGGCTCGAAGGACCAATATTGAGGACGGAGCGAACTTAAGCGTAATGAAAGTCAATTTTCACCACAACAAGATTATATTTCCACAGGTTTTAGAAATATTACATTCACTGATTCAGAACAAGTACTATTTGTATGGTTACAGTTTGATAATTCTACCTAACGCGATACAACACAACACGAGACATGTGCACTCTTTCGAGTCTCGAGGCGAACAGGGGGTGTTTTTCCTACAGAAATGTACACGGAAGACAGTTTAACTTCCGGTTCGGCTTCTAGAACAATCCAGAATATTCGACGTATTGCCTACAGCAATCTCTCTGGTGTCGAGTGGAGAAAACCGCAACATTCATTCATTAAGCCACAATAGTTCATTGATAAAACAGCGCCTCTAGTGTCGGGCAGCACAAACAATCGTTCGATACGCGCTCGAATCCTTATCTTCCGACGCCATCTTGAGGCGAGTGGCGTGAACAAGGTAATACTTATTATTGGTTGCTCCCGCCACGCGACAACAGAGGACACTACGTGGTATATCAGTCACAGATTTCTTCAAAGGCATGATCTTGAACGTGTAAGCAGTCATTAGTAGGTACATAGATGTAGAATAACTTAAAATCTCGAAAAAATACCCCTGGGGGTAGGGACGGTATGCAGGGTCGTACACGGAATACCTGTTTCAATTAAGAACTGATTAGGGGAAAGTTTTTTCTTTGTCTTTTTGGTTATTTATTTAAATAGGTATAAGTGCCTGATACTGTAGCCTGTCCTGCTACAAGATTGCAGGTCACATTGCGCGGCACACCAGCATGAACGATATCATTCGTCGAGCTCTGCCACCGCCGGCGTACCAGCGGTCGCAAAACCAAACTTGGTATGTGACTATGGAAAGAGACCAGAGGGCATGCCGTCTTTTTTTTGTGTGGTAAATCATCAAATAACTTCCCCCGCTCTGGGCGGAGCGGGGGGGGCGTGTCAGACTTTTACTGACTAAAACCCATCCATGTTCCTTCTATTGCCCTTTACGTTCCGGGGCTGCGGTATCTCTTTCGAACAACCCGCAACCCCGGCAGGCAGGGCATGCCGTCTGATAGATGGTGCCTTGGACGGTGAGTAGGCCTTTGGTGTAAAACGCAAAGTGTGTCTTTGCAAACATGGCGGACTGTGCGGGCACTGCTGCTGCGGCTGCAGATATTCTCAAGTGGCACAAATACCTTATTGCTAACTACAGTTTTGAGTTGTTTGGGGTAAAAACGGAGTCATGGAACACGAGAAATACGATTTTGTAAAAATATTATAATGTAAAAGAGTGTCCATGGAGTTTCTTGCCCATTCTTCTCCGTAGAGATCAACGCTTTGGAATGGGCAACTACAGTACTTTCACAAGTTATTATGACTTGTGACCGGGACTGTAGATTCATTTTGTTTCTTGACATTCAAAAGTGCCTGTAATGGTCTAATTGAAATAAATGATTTGATTTGATTCGAGTGCTCGGCTCCTTTTTAAGGAAGTCCCAACGCTGTAACAACAACATTGTAAAACCAAATGATTTTAAAAGAGTAACCATGGAGTTTCTTGCCGGTTCTTCTCCATAGGAAACGACCAACCCAAACCGTGAACCTTTTCTCGACGTTTTATAAGTGCCCATGTAGGCCTATGTGAAATAAAAATAAGTATTTTGATTTGATTTGACCATAGTCCTAATTTAAAAAAAAAAATACCAATGACCGGGAGAGCAGCCTTTTGGCTTCGTTAGGGGTATTTTTACACCCATTTGGTAAATCCATGTTTTAATAACTTTCTTTCCATTGTATGTTACTGTAAAGGTCTCATAACATTGATCAAACCTGTGACAATACTGGCTGGTTTGCAAAGACATTCGAATACTCAAAGTTTTAAAATAAATATAGATTGAGAAAGAATAGAAGAGTTTAACCTGTTTTTTTTTTCATTCTTGTGTAACATGTACTGTTGAAAATATTATTTAAAATATAATCTTGAAAGTATTTTATGCGCTTTCAATTACGTAGACTTATTCACTCACTACAGTACACAAAAATGTTCTAACTCTCATTCCAATATCGATCCATCAACATACAGTGTTTTATGACAATTTCAAAAACTGTATGACTGCTGTTTGTCGTACTGAGTGCTACAAAAAAAGACTCTTTATCCCACAAACTGAACCCCAAAATACTAATGGCCCGTTGCGTTGTCGACTCGATAAAATATCTATATGCAATAGTCTTCCGCATCCGCGTAATACCCTTTGATCGTTAGCGTTATATTTAGATGGTGTCCTAGATTTTTGAGACATGTTATATTAGTCAGCCTATTGCCAGGTTAGTGTGCTGATCTAAGCGTGGCGTCTAAATTCTGAATTGATATTTTAAGGTTATATGGGAAAGTTTCTTGGAAGCGTTTATTTATCCTGCTAAAGTGCCTAGATCAAGCGTAGCATCATCATCGAAGTTTCAAGATATGAAAGTGCACCTATCTAAAGTATTATTATTACTTTTCGTTTCGGCCTACCTAACTAAGGCACAACTTAGTTTAGCAAGTACTACATAACTTTACTGTACTATTGCTAACGTAATTCAGGTACCACAGCTGATAGTTACCTAGTTAACATTTTAAATATTTTTGCTTATTTTTATACTTATCTATGAAGGAGCCACAATACTGAAGATGAACGCAAGACCTGTGAAAATAGACAGACAGACAAGCTCAGTCACTGTCAACGATGTTGAAGAACCTGACGACATGAAAGCAATCAGGAAAGTGCAAAAAGTGTACTAATAACAGCAGCCTACAAACAAACCTTGTAAAACACAACAAAACATCGCTCATCAACTCACTCACGTTCAAAAGTAAAAGCGTTGCAGCAACACACGCAGTCAATACAGAACCCGCTCACACAATAAACAAAGAAGGAAGGCTTATAAAACGCCATATTTTGACAACAAAGCGCCGTACAGGTGTATAGATGTTCTATTTCTGCCGCACCTACTACCTCGGGATAGCGAATCGGGTCAGCCGTTAACGATGTACTGCTGTGGTGGTTGCCTGACTCTATTTTGGTGTTTTATGTCTTTAAGTTTTTGTTTTAAAGATTATGAGTGAACATTGTGGATGATGGATCATCATCTAAATTGATGGTTGCCGTGCTAATATGGGCACTTGCAATTAGTTCTTTTGTGAAAGGTTTACAAAGTTTGCACGCTCTTTCCTTGGTGTCAAATTTAGAGGTTTGTTGGTCTATGATTCTTCATGCTTCAACCTTAATTTATTTCAAACTTCAGTAGCTAAGTTCTCTACAAAAATCGGGGACACAGTATTTTTCCAGAGACATTTTCTGGATTTGTGTTTGTTTTATTGTTGCGTTTGCTGTGCTACAATTAATTTAGTACAACATCTATCACGAACAAGATCTAACAATTAGATCTATCTATTACATTACAAACAAAATAAAGTTACAATTGATTCAATACAACTTTAAGATAATAAATAAAACTAATAAATAACGATTATCGAGTTTAACACCAGTAATAAATGTCCTGATTTACGGAGTCATTGATCATGAATTGGTTTCATTTACCTCTTACTCAACATGTCGTGGTTGTTTAGGCACTTATTGACCCATCACGTTCTAAAAGTAAAGGTGTCCTGAAAAAAACTAGAGTAAAAGATATTATGACAAATTTCGTTTTGGAGGCCAGTCTGGACGAAAATAAATGTCGACTGGACTCAGTAACTTTTCTAAGATACCTATGGTATAAGTTTGAAATAAATTCTAGCCCGCCATAATTGCATTTGATAAACTAATTCCCAAAATAAACACTCAGAATAATTGACAAAAGTGCTCAAGCAACTTGTCCTTAAAATATTTGTGAGTAAGGTATGTGGCCCAGATAGCGGGCGGTACAATTTCACTGCGCCCTCTCTTTTAATCAAAATAATTAACTACACATATGATTTATTGCCTTAGTGCGGGGAGGGGGCATGTCTACCCGCCACTTTTTACCTTGCCGATAATGTACAGGCGAATGCGAAAGTGTTTGCAAATTCGTAACTCAGAGCTGTCTGTATTTGTAAAGGAGAATATTAAGAGTTTGATTACTGTTGTTCCAGACCATTATTAAACTTTTATTAACTAGATTATTTGTGATATTGTCCTTGTTCAGTATTTGATTATAAAATACAGTTAAATCATCATAATTTCTTATGTCTAATAAAAGAATCCAGCCGTTGACGGAGATTAATCTTCATTAAATAAAAATGGCTGAAGAATTGAACCCTGTGGATCTCAATTTATAGCGCCCTATTTAAGATATAATATCCCTTTGGTTTTTACCGAAAAATGGCACGATATATTCAGTATCTTATGGTAATACTAAGTAGTAGTGGCAAGTACCTACCGTTTTTACTTAAAATTGCATTCTTGAACCACCTTCAATAGTATTAAACCCTTTTCTATACGCCAGTACATGTGTTTGGGAGAAAAAAAAAAGCGCCGAATGCCACCAACATCGCAGTGCTGTTACGGTGATAAGTCTGTGTAATTTTTTTATCTGCTTCGATATAATTTAGCTTTGCCGTTATTCTTGAAGGGAACTGTCTCAGACGGTCATTTGCTTTCGTTTGGCCGGTAGATCGGGTAATTGAACTTTTTTGGTGTTTTTAATTGTTTTGTGAGATATATTAACTTGCATTGCCTTAACTTTACGATTCAAGTATTTCCTCATTTAGGTATTACTAGCTTTCGCCCGCGGCTTCGCTCGCGTTAAATTCGGTATAACACACCAAGCAGACCTGCAGGTTTTGCTTTTGCGCCTGATTGATTTGTAATAGCAACGCTAAGTTTTCCCTTTTCTTCCCTCGTTCTCCCTCATATTCCACTTTTTTTAAATAAAAATTAGCCTATGTCCGTCTCCTGGTTCCCACCTATCTTTTTACCAAAAATCATAAAAATCAGTTCAGCCATTAAAGCGTGAAGAGGTAACAAACAAACTCACTTTCGCTTTTATAATATTAGTAAGGATAGACAAACTTATTTATTTTTAACAAAGTTGTCCGTCAGACCTGGTTAAGGAATAAACTTTTATAGCAACTATAGGTCTAGATCCAGAATCTATGAGATATTGATATTTCACACTAACTGACTGTGGTTTTATAAAATTGCCGGCAAGATTCATTACCGGAACGGCAAAATGGCGCGGGCAGATTCCACCTGTGAGGATAACATAACCGTGGTGCTTAACAAATATTCCTGTCAACCGTGGTGAGAAAGGTAATCGAAATAAGCTAATCAGAGCTAAGATAAAAAGGGCAAATGGGTTCTACGAAATTAGGTATATAGGTGATTAGTTTACTTACTTGAAAAATCTTAGATGAACTCACAATTAACTAAGTGAAAGAAAGAAAAAGTATTTAAGTACCTGCAAGGTCTATCGTAGATTTTGTTATTAGTTTGTTAAGCAATGTCAATCTAAAAAACCATGGCATCTGTAGTTCAAATTACAGAAATAAAAAATATGTTTCCTAGAAAACCCATTACTCCCGTAGCACCTTCAAAATCATCACACTACGTCTTTAAAGTTGGTTAATAAATAAATAAACATACAAGTGATTACCGACGACCGCCGGGGAGTTGCAAAAAGTTGAAAAAAATACAAAAAAAGTCCGCGAAAGCCGTACAACTCAATTTTGGAGGCACAACGCGATGGAAATAAAGTTGAAAAAAAGTCGTACGGGCCTTTATTAGTGTGCTGGGAAACGGTATCGTGGATTTTAACTTTTAATTATTGTTTAAGCCTTGTTAGAAACTCTCGTAAGCGGTAGGGTAATAAGTGCTATATAAAATATTTGGTGGTCTCTAGTTATTCTCAATCTTTTTTTTTTCTTTTCTTTGAATCAGTTTATTATACAATAGTTCTCAAATCACATATTTATACATCCTTTGTTCAGAATGTTTAGTACAGTACTGATGGCGACATCATTCTGTGTAACTTGTTTGCTACAGTCTTTTTTATAACATTACCTACCTATTAATATTATTTTTCCCGATTCTTTGTGAATGAGTGGACATTGTGGGTCTTGTAGAGTCCCAGATGTTAATTTTTTCTCTTTTTTACTTTTTGTATAGTAAGCAATGTCTTATTATAGGGCCTACGCTATCCTCTCATACTTAAGTACTATCGCTGTTACAGCAACATTCTAAAGCCAAACGATTTTAAACAGTAACCATGGAGTATATTGCCAGTTCTTCTCCATAAGAAACGACCGACATTGACCGTGCACCTTCACTCAACGTTTTATAAGGACCCATGTGGCAGGAATATGTGAAATAAAATATTTTGATTTTGCAACTTTATTACTTTAAGTAGGTATATGTAAAGATGCCAGTATTTTTTTGTGATAAAAAGCACTATACAAACACTTGTTACAATTTATAAATAGATCACGTCGAGGAGGAAGAAACTTTGGTGGTTTACACCTAAGCGGTCGAAATGTATGGAACATTGCGTTGTGGACGTGGATGATACTCGCACACGGGCCTGTTGGTCTAGTGGTTAGTGGCCCTGACTGCTGAGCCGGAGGTCGTGGGTTCGATTCCCACCCAGGACAAACTTTGTGTGATGAGCATGATTGTTTGTTCTGTGTCTGGGTGTGATTTGTCTATAATATGTATGTATTTATAAATTATATAAGTATGTATATCAGTTGTCTGGTTACCATAACACAAGCTCTGCTTAGCTTGGGATCAGATAGCCGTGTGTGAGTTGTCCCAAGATATTTATATTTATTTACATACCAAGAAAGCACAACGCAAAATATTGTCTATACTTAGCTGCTGGTGGAATAATAATTGCAGAGCCTGCTAGGGCCACTGCCTGCCGGGATTGCAGGTTATTCGAAAGATATACCGTGGCTCCGGAGGTAAAAGTGTAACATGGATGGGTTTTAGGTCAGTAGAAGTCTGACACTCCCTTCCACCCCGTCCAGATCGTGAGAATTTATTTAATGATTTTCCATTCGAAAAAAATATAATACCTGTTTTTAACACCTGATATACTGAAGATAATGATGAAGAAGCTCCAAATAATAAATAAAAAATAAAAATAAAATAAAAAGGTTTATTTCAATTACATAGTACGTTAAGATACATGTTTTGGAGATCACCTTTTAAGCAAGGAGATGCTTGTGTTAGGTGACTCCGCTCTTCCGACTTTACACATCACATTAGGCAGTGTATGCAATTGAAAAACAAAGCAAAGTTAAAGAAAAATATACAAAAAATATATATATATGAAATTAAAATAAAACAAAATTTAAATACAAAAAGAAGCGCACTTGTGTGACGTATGCGAGTATGATTATGAGTGTGGGTGATTGCGTGAGTGTGTGTGTGCGTGAGTGTGTGTAATAATAAGTGTGAATGTATGGTAAGTATTACGTTTAGGATTGTTTATACAGTTTATGTAGATAGCCCTCGTGTAGGTACAGTTTAAAGTTACATTAAAGTACACGATTTGAGTTTCGTAGCCCTGCGACAATGTCTTGGGATCGGAAGAAGCTAGTACAACTTCCTCCACTAACGAAATCACGACCGCAGTCCTAATAGTTTTTGGACAGATTATGTAATCTACGATAACATAGCTTCAATGTCGTCATAGGATTTACTCTTAAGCCATTCAGTCACAGCCACTTTACAGTCACGGAGTTTCAGAGGATGTATGTGAAGCTCTTTATTTATAAGGTTATATAAGTGGGAAGATTGCCTCACATACTGCCTCTTAGCAAAAACAGATTTAACTGGTATAGTCGGAGCGACTAAGTAGCTTCTTCTGGCACTCCTACATGGCATTGAGGGATCATACGGGAGCGTTTTGTGCTTTCTGAGGATAAGATGGAGTATATAAAGTTTTCTCACAGACAGAAGGTCAGAGGTTAGGTATAGGCTTTGGGTTGGGAATCGGTAGGGCTTAAAGAGCATAACCTTAAGCAGCGATCGCTGCGCCCTCTCAAGTTCTAGAAATTTAGTTTTTATTGTCCCACCCCAGCATGGCAAATAATGTCTCAGAATTCCTTCTACTCACGAACAAAGGCCCTGTGCAAAAGCCCTGTGTTCATATTACAGTGGTCGCGAGCCGCGTGCGCAGCGGTGGTCCCCCCCGCAACCCTCGCGTCGCACCTAACGAGACCCACTGCGCAACTGCGATTAATTTGCTGGACTTGTCTCGCCCGATTAAGGGGCATACTGGACCCACCTGTGCTTTGTCACGTGGGCCACTGCTGGCCCACCCTACCTAAATCTTCCTGATGGGCATAATTTGGAGATTATTATGTCAAGATTATGGGGAACGTCTCCCGCTTAAGTGTAGCACGGCTGTCACTGGATGTTTAGTGGCTGGAAACATCCAGAATATTTGTTTTTTTTTATTCTAGAATGTCCGCGCCGTAGCAGTCCAGATGTGTGCTCTGTGACTGTTGAGGTAAGCCTTCAACTATGCGTTCACCTCTGCTAAAATCCCTTCCTGGTAAATAGGTAAGGCCGTGATTAAACCAGAAGAACTTTTTCGTACCTCAAGTGGCGGAACAAGTCCATTTACATCAAAGCTCTTGGTTATATGTTGCCATATTGAACAAACCATTAACGGAACATTAAACTGCAAAGAATGAGCTAAACTAGAATCTAGAAAAACCTTTAAACCTGCATGTACCTAAGTACTGATACACACCAAAATGCCGTCACAACTGTATAAGTCGGAAGATACTCATAAAACTATAGAATTTAATCTAAAGAACGGTCCGCCAGTCCTACCTTAACAAAAACAAAAAAAAAAACCGGTCGACTTTCGCTACGATTCCCACATTACGTTGCAGTCAATTCGTGACTTCCGACAAACAGAGTAGCGCCCAAAAAAATGATCATCAATGACAGCCCATACAAACGTGTTCCCGTCGGGGTTTTAATGCAAAAGGTATTATTCGTCATGGGGTGGTTCCCGGTACTGGGTCCAATTTTATTTTTTAATCCCTTAAAAGTGGGTAGAGACACGTTTTGGGATGAGACTGGCACTCACGTAGATTCTTAACTCCCTTTATAGCACCTTAATTATTTTTAAACGATCATGTGGAATTTGAAATTGAGTGACTTTGACATTGGTGTTAGGGGAAATATTATCTGGTGGATATTTATTGCAGTCTTAATACAGTTCAATTAGGAGATATCCGTCATCGGTGTTATTCATCATCAGCTTCATTTATAACTTGCTTATTTACGTGCACTTCATCTTTTCTGATGAGTTGGAAATATATGTTGAGCACAGGCTATGAAAGATGACTCATGGAGACAAGAACATTTTATTGTAAGTAGTAACTCGATGGCGGTATCATGTGGTGGGCCTCCTAAAAGATTCCGAATCAGCACCAGGATGTTATAGTATAAATACCATGCAATGCAATGCTTGAAATTACTAGTATATTCGATGATTTTATTAAACACTCAAAAAGGTCAAAAAAATCAAGTTAAAATAAAATTAAAATTATATTTATTAAAACATTAAGTTTAAAAAGGAAGTTATTTAGTGATTTACCATCTGCAATAAAAAGAAAGCAATTACCTACGTCTCAGATAATAGTGTGAGCTGATCTAGAGACTACTAGCTACTAGCTAAGTACATGTCAGTGATAAAACACAAATATTAACACCATCATTTTAACTAAACAAACAATCCCAAAGTAATGACTACCTAAAAAGAATTGTAAAGCGCACTACCAATATCCGTGGAACATCTAGGTGCGTATCAGAGATAATAAAAGGACACACAATACATACGAGCCGCGTCCCAGTAGAGGCTGTGCCGCGTCCCAACTCCATTCGATGCAAATTCTCACATCGGCCATTTTATGGTGCGGCCCGAGGTGCGAGAGGAAGAGATGGTGGTCTTGTGAATAGTATAAATGTACCCGAAAATGTGTTAAACCGGTACCTACTTATGTGTGTCTGTGTGAATAATAACCTGAGATTTTGGACTTAATCACGTACGACCTAGTAAGTTTTTGTGGATGGGAAATTATCAAATAAATTCCCCCACTCTAGGCGGAGCGGGAGGAGTGTCTGGCTTTCACCGACTAAAACCCATTCATGTTCCTTCTTTTGCCCTTTATGTTCCGGGGCCGCGGAATATCTTTCGAACTACCCGAAACCCCGGAAGTTTTTAATTGCCTGCTGCAACTTTTTTCAAAATCGAAATCAAAAGTCATTTATTCAAACTCGGCTGATGATCAGCACTTTTTGAACGTCATTACACAAAACAAAGGAGGTTTTAAAGGAGAAAAGGCTGTAATATACTTAAGTATCGATCTATGAAAAATCTATAGAGAATACATTATATTGGTAAAGACTTGACCGTGCAGACCACTAGAAGTGGCCTTAGTACGTGAAAAAAAAATCCGTCAAACAGTTTTGGATACATTTTGGTGAACTAGAGTACAAACTACTGGTGCTGCAGTTTTGTCTCACGTCTTAAGTCAAACAGCATTGTAGTCAGAAAAGATCTAAACGCTGTATTAATCTTCTGCAGCATTCCTACCTATCATTAACTATCCGAAAGCGTCTGACTTGGACCAAGCCCTTCGGTATGCAAAGAATGCAATATTCGCTTCTACGGTGTAAGGGCCGACTTTAAATAGCGTCGCGGACGAGTGAAGGATTATGGTATCGTACAGTTCCACGTACGTGGTGTGTGTGAACAGATTTAAAACGCGGTAATTACGTCGATATTTCTTGTGACGTATTTGTCCACATATTTGTACTGTTCGATCATTTGGGATCATACTTGATGTTAGTAATGGTTGAAGATTGTTAAGTCGCAGAAATTACTGTATTCTGTGTCATGGCTGGGAGATGTTGCGTAGTTTTCTATGTATGGAATCAAGAAATTTGCCTTAGAGGCTTATACCAATCTATATACATGATAAACAGCAATAAAAACTGAAGACAGTTTTCATGATAATATACGATATAACTTATCTGATGATCCTGATTCAGCTATGTGCAGTTGATGTTGGGTATTAAGATAGAGAATAGCCTACATATCAGAAATTGAATGAATCCATGACGTTAATATGCACAATATAAGGTAGAACGTGGACTAGTCTATTTATTTCTCTCTTCTCATAATTATTAATTAATTACGATGTCATAATTAACACGTCTAAAATCAATTTACAGAGAGTTGTTAACTGTATTTGGATTGACATCCAAAACAAGAGCATAGAAATATCGCCTTTATGTACCAAATATAGAATATAATTTTTAATTGTCACATCTATAATTAATCAGAATATAGTAATTACTTTATAATTAAAGCATTCACGCAATGAGAATTGCGTTTAACTTTTTATGCGAACAAAAACTGCTTATTACTCGTTAGAGACGATCTTTGTTCCAACGTCACCCTATAAATCGTGATATAATCTCTTAATGATCTTCCCATAGTATGCGACAGTCTGGTTATAAGCAAAAACAGTTCAAAGACATAAATAAAGTATGCAAAGTGGCGGGAAGCATCGACCGATGGATTAATCTTAAAGAATCTGCGAGTTCCCACGGTTGCCCGCGTGGCTTGGAGAGCGCTGATGACTTTCGATTCGATTGCGAATGTGTTATGTGTAAATATTTTGTCTAATAGGGTAAGGCGAGGATTGTAAAATATTTCTTTTGTTCTTAGCATGTCGACGGAATCAAAAATTGGAAGAGGTTAGAATTCAGTGACGGCTTTGGAACATTTAGTAGCGTTGTTACTTGCAGATTATAACAGGACAGACACGCGACTATATATTACTAGTTTTTGCCCGCGGCTTCGCTCGCGTTAAATTCAGTATAGCACAGTACCTGCTACCTGCAGTTTTTGCTCTTGCGCCTTATTGTTTTGTAATAGCAACGCTAAGTTTTCCCTTTTCTTCCCTCGTTCTCCCTCATATCCCACTTTTTTTTAAATTAGCCTATCTCCGTCTCCTGGTTTCCAACTATCTCTGTACCAAAATTCATCAAAATCGGTTTGGGCATTAAAGCGTGAAGACGTAACAAACAAACAAACTCACTTTCGCTTTTATAATAAGTATTAGTAAGGATAAGGATTTAAAATGGAGTACCTACTTAAATTCTTCCAAAGTTCGTTTTGTTTATATTTGAAATTAAGTAAGATACAGATTAAGTAGTGTTGTTTTAATAATAAATAAGTATTACAAGACGGCTACTGCAGTAGCACTTACGAAACTTGAAAAAAAAGTTTTTGGTTTGTGTAAAGTTGGCGAGTATTCGCTTTAATATTAACATTCGCCACAACAAATACAGTAAAATTTTCGCTATCGAACAGCGCAAACGCACCCGGTAGCCCACCAATAAGCATACGCACACAAGTGTAAATTGCTTGGTCGACCGACACCGCACAATGGCGTTGGGTGGTCGGGCGCTGGCCGTTTCCAGCTTTGCCCAATTTGAGCGTTTCACCGCCACATACGCGTATATAGATGTGGGAAAGTTTAGGTTTTATATAAATTCGTTTTAAAGGGAAATACGGTTGATACTTGTATGGAAGTTGCGAATGGTAATGAAGGGGTGAAGAACGATGACGTCGAGTGTCGTGGGAAGTTGGATTTTGAGCCTGTTTCGAAATGTATAAGGAGGCCGGGCGTGAACCGTACTTTGCTTGGAAGATGCTTCGGATATTTTCGAGAAATGACTCGATATTTTCTAAACAAGTGTGTCTTCAATGATTTAATCATCTCTGTAAGAGTAAGTGGAGCAAGATTAATCTGGTGATAAATTAATCAGGATTTTCTTTAAAAGTTTCGTCAAACTAGCAAGTTAAGTAGTATCGTAGGTGCGTTTACAAACCTTTAAACGAACAAACAGTCAAACCCGGAACAACTATCTTTTTTAGGTTACGTACCTCAAAAGAAAATAACGAAACCCTTATTGGACCATTTTACCGTCCGTCTGTCTGTTAAGACACTTTATCTCAGGAACGCGTGAAGGTATTAAAACGAAAACCATATATACTCATCTCTGTGATCCCTTTGTGCTTTGAAAAAACCACAACCCTCCAAGTCTAGGCAGTCAAAAATATGGCCGTTTATGTCGCAAGTTTGTTCGAAACCCTCGGTGCGCCAGTCTGACTCGCTCTTGTTTGGTTTTAATTAGTTACGACTTCTCTATACATTAATTGACATGTAGGTTACAAACACGACGACATGGTTGGCGCAGTGGCTGAGCTACCGACTGCTGCACTGCGTGTTGCGGGTTCGCTCCCCGCAAGGAACAAATATTTGTATGGCCTACAGATAGTTGTTCCGGGTCTGCCTGTTTGTGTATAAATAAATATATAAATAAATATCTTGGGACAACTCTTGGGATACAGGAGAAAATCTTAGTGTGGGGCAAAGTGTAAAAACACTTTGGAGTCCAAACTAGCATCTAAGCAGTCAGGTATTATAATAAAAGTCAGGCTGAAGCAACTTTAAACAAATTGAGATGACTCCTCCATCGACCACTCAAACCATTAGTCATCACCCGACTAACTTACAAAGTTACCCATGAAAGCATTATTGAGTTGTCAAAACTAATTTGATGAAACATTTTAACGACAGTGCCGTTAAAGTCGCCAGTTCGCCACACAGGCAAATCGTTAATGGTCGCCAGTAACAGACTGCCAATATTATGGGCAATGCACGAGGGTATAAAGTTGCTGTTTAAATTCACTATAATGTTGGTTATAACGATGCGGGTGTTGGTGCGACTGGAAGTGTCCTCTTTATGTATTGCGCTGATTGTACCTAGTGGGAACCCGTCGATTCTCTCACAGAGAGTCTCAGAAGTGGGTATATTAAAGGCTGTTTTTGGTGTCTGCCTATAATTATCTTCTGTTGTAAGAGAATGAGATTAGTTGCCAATATTTGATGATTATTTATGTGCTAATTTTCTAAGAAATTGCTTTTACTCGCGGTTAATTATGGTGAAATTCAATTCCAAGTGTTTTTTTTTTTAAATACTCGCGAATAAAGTTTCTTTTTTCCATTAGTGAAAGAATTTTTGGAATTAATTTATTTTCGAATACTGCCCCAACATATAACCTGTACCTCTATAAATATTGGTAAAGATCAGAGTCTAAAGAATTTTGAAACAATCAACAAAGTATTGCATTGCCAATTGGTGAGAATGTTACTCAATAACTACACAGAATATAAGTCACAAGTCATTATACCGATAGAACATCGAGCCACATCCAGTCCACAACATCATGGTACAGAAGGACAGTAAAGCCGGTCGCGTCGCCGCGGCGCCTGGTTGCTAGGCAACCGTTGGCGCCACAGAGGCTGGCACGCTGTCTGTACCTCTACATGCTACCCTCGCGCAAAATCAACTAGGAACTATGGGAACTATTAACTTGATCATTGTAGTAGTAATGTAGTTTGAACTTGAAACTGCAGTTTTGTCTTTTGGTATGAGCTAAAGAGGTATGGAGGTAACATTTTGGCCGCTTTCATTTATATTCGGAGACACCAAAACTGATCCTCCCCCTACATAACAAACTCGAATATTCATAATTTAATTTCTAATAATACAGACTTGAACATAGCTGGTAAAATCTGGGTGAATTATTGTGTGCCTACATATCTGCCTAACCCTTTAGGGGTTTACAGACGCGTTATATTGTGTGTCATGTTCCATAAATAAAAATAATATTCATTTATTACTACTTTTTTAAATGACATAATGCGAAAATAGAAAATATATAGGACCACTAATTTAGGATTAATCAGCCAAAACAAGCATTAATTAAATTAAATCAAACGATTACAGATCAGAAATGTCAAATTTGCAGCAGTCTTGCACAGCCTTGACAATTGCATTTTTAGTGGCTCTTATTCGGGACATGAAGTGTTTATACCTAAATTAATTTGAAAACTTTATCATAGTGACTTTATGTTGTTGCCACTACGGGAAACGCTGTGTTACACACCTGTAATATGCATACAGACCAGCACTTTTATATTATTGTATAGTTCCTATTAAGCTAGTACTTAATAGGAACTATGCATTACTGTTGGTATACCAAATAAATAAAAAACCGCCCACCGAAGGTTCCGTACAAACTGGCGCCATAAACGGCCCATATCTTTTGATTGCGTAGATTTACATAGTTGGTTTTAATTTCAATTCTATACCTCTACACGTCTGAGATAATGGGTCTTGACAGGCAGACAAACAGTTAGTAGCTGCTTTACAAAATGATGTTTATGTCGGGAATCAAACCCATAGGCGGAGACATTATCTTTCAACCACAGAGCCAGTGAGACTAGGCCATCATTCTGCGTTCGTACCTAGTATGTGATTTATATTAGATTAAGCACAGGAAGACATTTCAATGTAGTTATTCGTGAGTCTCTACATTTATTAATAAACATATGTTCCTAGGTTGTGCCTAGGTTTTTATCTAACTTCCGTTAACTTAAATATTATAAGATAGACCATAAATTGTGTTTGAGTACCTAAGTTTGTTTGCAGTCAGTAGGTATGTATGTAGCCTACTTATGTAGAAATATTCACGTGAGTTAATACTTGTATCACGTAATTTGTAAACGATTCGGTAATTTATGTCGAGAGTAGGGTGAAAAGGGCAGTTGTCAGGCAACGACAATTTTGTGAAAGTTGCAAAGTTCACATTTCTGACAACTTGTATTCCTGGTTAACTTATCTAATCTTTACAAGTGGGAAAAAAGCTACGGCAAATGTGACCTGGGGCCTGAGGATTTAAATTTTTGACGGCACGGTTGGCGCAGTGGCTGAGCGATCGACTGCTGCGCTGCGGGTCGCGGGACAATATTTGTAAGACCTAAGGGTAATTGTTTCGGGTCTGGCTGTTTGTGTATGTGAGTTTAAATGTTTGTAAACGCACCCACGATACAGGAAAAATTTCTAGAGTGGGGAAACGTTTTTATTTTTTTAAAGAAATAAAGGCGAAGAAATGCTTCCAAAGCATTTAATACCTATTTTGTCAAACGTTTTTTCAACAGAATGGATGAAAGCTGTCACCTTGTTAGGACTTTCATAGTTTCATTACCTAACCTTTGAAACGGGATATTTATCATGTATACTATTTGTTTTGCGTTCCCGATACTTCGGCACTAAGTAAAAATCCCGTTTAAGTGTAAGGTAATCAAAGTGTTAATCCTTACTAATATTATAAAAGCGAAAGTGAGTTTGTTTGTTTATTTGTTTGTTACCTCTTCACGCTTTAATGGCTTAACCGATTTTGATGAATTTTGGTACAGATATAGTTGGGAACCAGGAGACGGATATAGGCTATAATTTTTATTTAAAAAAAGTGGGATATGAGGGAGAACGAGGGAAGAAAAGGGAAAACTTAACGTTGCTATTACAAATCAATCAGGCGCAAGAGCAAAAACTGCAGGTCTGCTTGGTGTGTTATACCGAATTTAACGCGAGCGAAGCCGCGGGCGAAAGCTAGTGGCGTTATAAATTTAAAAACTTGTACTTTGTAAAATACCAACGTACTTGCTGTCAATATATATCGTATAGCGTCAATTGTTAGTGCCAACAACATGCACTCAGACCATCTACACGATATTTAGCAACAAGTCGATCAGAGCTAGTTATCGTAAATTCGTAACAAAGCGGTAATAATCTAAAGTAATTTATTAAATGTGAAACTAGTTAGAATTAAACCTATAACCGTTGCACCACGTACTATGACGCCAGCTATGAGCTATGATATCATAGTACACACGACGACAGATCAACCTATACAAAACCAGTTTATGCTGATCTTTCAACTACGAATCGTACGCCGTAGATTTCCCGTACGACGAGATATCCGCTTAAACTGGTTTTGTATAGGTTGATCTGTCGTCGTGTGTACAAGTCCTTACTAATATTATAAAAGCGAAAGTGAGTTTGTTTGTTTGTTACGTCTTCACGCCTAAATGGCTAAACCGATTTTGGTACAGAGATAGTTGGGACCTTGAAGGCGGACATCGGACATAGGCTATTTTTTTTTAAAAGATTGAGATATGCATGAGAAAGAGGAAAAAAAGGGAAAACGTAGCATTGCTATTACAATAAATAAGGCGCAAGGGCAAAAACTACAGGTAGCAGTTACTTGTAAATCAGGAAAGGGGAACTGTGTTATCCCAAATTTAACGCGAGTGAAGCCGCGTGCAAAAGCTAGTAACTCATAAATAATTTACATTTATATCGAAAGCAGCTTCGTTCACCTCATGATACAAATCCCACAGCAACTATCCTGGTTCTGTGAGAGTTGTTCAGGAATGACGGATTTTTTTGTGCATGGCATGTCACTGGTCAAATTATGTGGTTGTCGTCTACTTAACCGGACAACCCCATAGATGCCTTGAAGGAAATACGGAGTACTGTCAAACCAATAACTATTTGTTGCTCGTTTGCAATGCAAAATATATTGTATTGTAAATTATATTATTTTATACTGTATCGTATAAAATAATATAATTTACAATACAATATATTTTTTTATTGAAAAAAAAAACTACCTTGAAGACAGAAGAGAGTGAAGCAAAATGTATCAATAAAGAAGATGGGATGAGATGATTGAAATACCATACAGCCATTTAATTTTTAACTTCGTCGGTTTTTCATCCCACATCCATATTAAAAATATAGATAAAGGCTTTTAGGCAAAATGGTACTTCTTTAACTCACCAGTGTGCCATCTGAAATTTAGATAATTTCAAGAACGACACTAATGTTGTGAATGATATGGCCACGTCCAGAAAACAGAACTTTGCCAATTGTGTGCAGAATTCTCTCTTTACCGGGTTTTCTTCCTTCCAAAAATAATTTTGATGCCAAATTTTCCTTTTCTGAACTTCGAATGGCATTTGACGGTCTCGTGGATTCCTCTTCTGGTACAGATGGGATTCCTAACTCATTCTGGCAGAAGGGCCCCCCAAAATCCACCATAGAAACAGCTCAAAACCAAAACGAAGGCCCCATAAAAATCTTCAATCAAGTCCCACTTTCACATGCGATCTTGATGCACGTCACGCTGAGTGCGTTCTACGCGTTGGATGTTATCGCCAGTAATTAGTTCGTCTGGGGGCGCGCGCTGCGGACCGTGGAGAGGTCGCAACGTGTGACCGGAGGACCGGAGGTGAGGAGGCAAAGTGGTAAAGAATGGGATTGTTTGAGATCTGCTTTAGTTCATGGTTGCAGGTTTTTGGTATTCGGTGCATATCATATTTGACTAGAGGCCTCGAAATAACAGACTAGCAAGTAGGTTATAGCGAAAGCTATGCCTGTGGAGGTCAATCTTGGATGGATGAGTCTACGAAATTTCATATATCGGGTCTGGCTGTATGTGTATGTTTGTAAACGCACCCACGACACAGGAGAAATTCTTAGTGTGGGGCAACGTTTCTTTTTTAATGCAAAAAATTAGAAGACATGCTTCCAAAGCTTTTAATACCTATTTCGCCAAAGATATTTTCAACAGAATGGATGAAAGCTGTCACCTTGTTAGGACTTTCATAGTTTCATTACCTAACCTTTGAAACGGGCCTGCCATAACTATATCTTTGACAGGTACTCAGTGGAGAGAAATTCACACAAACAATGTTACCAAGGGTTTGTTTACAACTACATCGGTTTGCGGAGTTCGCGTAGGTGAACTTATGACCTTTATTGACGACGACTTGTGATGATGCAATGGGCGTTGATACTAGCTCATTTAGAATCAAAATGTTCACTGGTAAAGATTTCCAAGCCTATAGGCAGAGGCACTGGCAAGGTGAGGCTCCTGCATAAAACCTCCATCCACATCCATTTCTGCAGGTTAAGTAATATAACAAATCAGTTAATAACATTTGTAAAAACATCAAAACGGTTTGAATTGGGTTTGTTTGAAAAAAAAACTACTTGAGGAACTTGCCTAAGTTAAGAACAGTAATTCAATAAAAACCACTGCTGATTTGCTATAATTAAAAACCTTGTGAAGAAGGGATATAAGCTATGGTACTAGATCCACCAACCAGCAGCAAGAGGGCAGTGATCTATTTCGTCTGTCTGTCTGTCAAGACCATTTATCTCCGGAACACGTGAAGTTATCGAGTTGAAATTAAAACCATCTATGGTCCCCTGGAGTCGTGAAAAAATCATATCTCTAAGTCTATGCAAGTTTTTACGGAACACTCAGTGTGCGAGTCGCACTCGCACTTGACCGATTTTTTATTCTGTGTGTCAAACGAGAACTTTTTTGTTTTCGTAAAACGTTGCCCCACACTAGGATTTCTCCTGTATCGTGGGTGCGTTTACAAACATTTAAACTCACATACACAAACTGCCAGACCCGAAACAACTATCTGCAAGTCATACAAATATTTGTTCTGGGCAGGAATCGAGCCCGCGACATGCAGCACAGCAGTCGATCGCTCAGCCACTGCGCCAACCGTAGCGTCACTTGTTATATTACTCACTGTCGACTTGCCATCAAGAAGTTGCAAATTAGCAAAATTCACAAGTCGATGTAAAAATAGGTACCATTGCCAAGGTCATTTAGCTAACCCTCTTGTTCAGCGGAAGATGGCTCCACCCGTATATATATAGGTATATGCTGTAAGTGAAAGCTCCCTACCCCCAATTGTTCCATTGTGTGAGCTATCTTTATTGCAAATCTACCCCAAGCTTGGGCAGCAGACCGAGGCACCGCGCCGTATCACAAGATACTACCGATCTTTATAATCGTTCTATAATTGCTGTGTTTGTTTATTAGCGAAATAAAATATTGTGTAAGAATTGCAATGTTTGCAGGATTAGGTAATCGGCTGAGGTTGCCATGGCAACTTTGTGATATCTTCTATAGACACTAAACTATATAGAAGACAAACATAACAATGTCGTGCCTTTTTTTACTGATGGTAAATCATCCTATAACTTCCCCCAAACGGAGCGGGGCTTTGTGTTTCGGGGCCGCGATATCACTTTCAAACAACCCGCAACCCCGGTAGGCAGTGGCCCTGGCAGACCCCTCTGCTTTGCTGACACCTCATTGAAGCGCGCGTGGAACACGAACGCGCCGTCGACCGAGTTGTCGAGGATTGTCCTCAATAATGTCTCGATATCCGAAAGTTTAGGCAAAAGTGTACCCTATCGACTTATATTTGAGTCCAAAGTCATAAATCTATCTCTATGTGTTTTTTGGAAGTTATTTGGAGTTTATTGCAAAGCCTACAGATCCTCCGACCGGGCACAAGAACCAAGCTGCTATAGAGAAGTTGCCGGTAGGAAAAGACTGAATAACTCTTTGCTCGGCCCAGGATTCGAAAGCAGGACTTCTTTCTTGGCAGTAGCGCTTGCAACAGCTTGAAGACGTGAGGTATCGATAAAGACAGTTATGTTATTTTAAATCAACACTTTAATACAAATGATTCAGAACACAGCATCGATCCGACTCCCACGCATTCCCGTCGCTTTTTGCCAAAATTTATTTTTACCCATTTTATGCATTTTGTTCTTTGATTCAGCCTTTGTTGTTAAGGCGACAGTCATCAACTTAGCATTATTAGAAAGTACTCCTAAGGATTTAAGTACCTACAAAAAAAAATAACTTAGCAGCCAATTCAGTGATAACTTTCTTAATTTTTATGAGTAGGTAATTGATTTTTATTAATTAAAAAATTATTATAGATACCTACACGTCTTATGTTCATTTTGTAAAAGTTCAATCAAGTAACCAAACTTAAATAAACAAAGTTTTTAATCTATAAATAATCAGAGCTTCCCCTTAACAGCTACTGATGCATGCACGCAAAAAGACAAGAAAGAAAGATTTATTGCTTAATAACAAGACCTAGTTTTGGTTTTAAATGAACCCTAATTCCTAATACTATGCCTGGAATTTTCACATAAATTTGGATCATTCGATAATGTGCAATACATTCCAAAATACTATAATCACACACATTATAGGTACTGCGTTCTAAATTTCAAATCACCGACGATGCTGAAAGCTGATAACCTGAAGTAAGAATGGGCTGGCCAAGTCTGTCGTTGCCTGAGGGTTAAAAAAACACTTTTTTTTTTTTTTTATTTAGCGCCCTGATACACCCAGTAGGCGACGCGATAGATCTCATAAAAAATGGAATGAGGAGCTGCACAGAACCTGTGACCAGTGGCCAATATTACCCCTTGTTAAATCAACAAATAACTTCCCCCGCTCTGGGCGGAGTGTTACACTTTTACTGACTAAAACCCACCCATGTTCCTTCTTTTGCTCTTTATGTTCCAGGGCCACGGTATCTCTTTCGAACAACCCGCAACCCCGGGCCCATGTTAACCCTGCAGTGAGAGAATTGGTGCTCATGTATCCAATATGATTTAAACTTTTAGGTACCTAACTTATATCAGTCCCACACATTTTTGTTCTGTCTGAAAGTCCATTATAGTTACGGGTGACGTAATATCATTTTATCTAGGCCCATTGGACTAAAAACCCAGCCTTTGAGAATGTAGAAAACTGATTCAGTCTAGAACCGTGGTAGTGCTTCGATGAATCCATTCTATGCGCATTCCATCCGTGCGTTGCACATCTACAAAGGCATTCTACAAATGTCTAAGAAATTAGAAGATGCTTATAAGGTCGAGGTGTTTGAAAGGAAGCGGTTTAAATGGTTACTGGCTGTGATAATTACATGATTGTGTTATACTAGCATATCCCGCGGTTTCGCCCGCATGAAGTTTGGTAATGGTTCCACGCGATCATACTATTGGCATGAAAAGCTTCAATCTGTTAACTCATGTTGTTAACTATCTATATGCCATATCCCGATATAAAACACGTGTGTTGTGGCTGAGCGATCGACTACTGCGCTGCGTGTCGGAGGTTCGATTCCCGCGCGGATCAAAATAATATTTGTATGACCTGCAGATAGTTGCTTCGGGTCTGGCTGTTTGTGTATGTGAGTTTAAATGTTTGTAAACGTACCCACGATACAGGAGAAATTCCTAGTGTGGGGTAACGTTTTATAAAAAAAAAAGTAGGTACACCTCTGCCTAACACTTCAGGTATCGTATAGTCGTAATGTTAGATTGCATTTTAAAAACTCTGATAAAATAAAGCCTTCAAACCCAATCTTCGAATGTTTGCTTAATCCGATAGAAACCTACACAGTGGTCAGACAAAGCATTTGAATTCTTAATTTGAAAAAAAAAAGAAAAAAAATACCTATTGCCACCTATGTTGAAAAGTTCTATATTTTTTGGGATTCTTCACTTAGCGCTAAGGATATGTTTCTGTTACAAAGAAGTATTTTAATTAGTGGCCAGTGTCAGAATGATGTGGGTTACAAACTCTTTTGTTATTTGTGTCATTTTTATTGTTTGGTGGTGATTCATTTGATAGGTAAGTATTGTTAGCGGGTTTTCTAAAATATTTCTTGTTGCTGTAAATGAGTCCTAAGAGATCTAGGTTATAAAAATCCTTGCGAAATCTTACAGTGACTCATCTCTGTCGATATTCTCTGATAAGCACCTACTACTATAGTACCAACATAAGTATGTTTTCACGTTTTCTTTAGTATCTTTTACGACCAAAAACATACGATAAAAATTCCAATAAAACCCAAAGGATTGGCCAGAGGGACATTGGCATACTTTAATTAAGTAAAAGACCACACCATTGATTTAACAAAATAACCCCTTATTTTAAACACTTAATAACATCATGTCAAGTATTTGGGGCGAAATTCAAGATCGCACATTAAATCGATACGAAATTCGAATATCGATAAGTTTACACGATATCGATTTTAACAATTTTAAATATCGATTCGAATCGCCGCGCGATTATAATCTAAAGTAATGATGACCTCCCAAAATTTTAGGAAGGAGCACAGCAAAAGCTATAGCGAGATTTTTTAGGGTTCCGTAGTCAACTAGGAACCCTTATAGTTTCGCCATGTCTGTCTGTCCGTCCGTCCGTCCTCGCTTAATCTCTGTGACCGTTAGCACTAGAAAGCTGAAATTTGGTACCAATATGTATATTAATCACGCCGACAAAGTGGTAAAATAAAAATTGGAAAAAAATGTTTTATTAGGTAGCCACCCTATGTGTAAAGTGGGAAGTGATTTTTTTTTTAATTTCAACCCTAACGTGTGATATATTGTTGGAAAGGTATTTAAAAATGAATAGGGGTTTACTAAAATCATTTTTTGATAATGTCAATAATTTCGGAAATAATCGCTCCAAAAGTAAAAAACAATGTGTCCCCCCCCCCCCTCTAACTTTTGAACCATAAGTTTAGAAAATATGAAAAAAATCTGAAAAGTAGAACTTTATAAGGACTTTCTAGGAAAATCATTTTGAACTTGATTGACACAAGTCACCACCTTCAAACTCATAAGTGGGAACACTTATTGTGACGGACGGGAAACTACGGAACCCTACACTGAGCGTGGCCCGACACGCTCTTGGCCGGTTTTTATACATATATACAGTAGCAAAACGTGTACGTACTGAATAAGGAGTCAGGAAGTACAGATAAATACTTACAAATCTATCGACATAAATACAAATCTATTGAAATAAATACCAAATTTAAATTGGACATGGTATTCATTACAATAATTAATTATACCTTTGTGAATTGTAAGAATTCTTCACCAAAAAATTACTTGACTTTACCCTTACTAGCCTGCAGAAAAGACAGTATGCACATATGCATATAGACATATGTCTATCAAGTGAACAGACTTGACTACCTACCGTACTTACAGCCTTTTTTAAGGATATTTCCAAACGTTTAGTTGACACTTTCCAAGCCAAAGGCTGGCTTTTTTTGGCGCTATTTTAAGTTTATATAAAAGTTAGTTTCTTTAATTAATGTTTATAAACAATCTAATTATTGTATATATCATCTTTATTTTAGAATTAAAGGAAATCTCATAGCAGTTTTAAACGTATCTCATCTTAGCTTACTGTGGACATTTTTCCAAAGCGTTTAGCCCGCGGCAGCCAGTACAACAGTTCGCTGAATTTATGAAAATAACGTCTGATATTATAAGTATGCGAGTACATTCCAGCTCTCATCATTCAATGTACAGGTGTATTTGAACACATAGGAATGCGTGGAGACGACATGCTTTAGAAAAAAAACCATATTAAAATTTTTTTTATATTATCAATGTGAAAGTAACTTTGTTTTGACGGGCCTGTTGGTCTAGTGGTTAGTGGCCCTGACTGCTAAGCGGAGGTCGTGGGTTCGATTCCCACCCAGGACAAACTTTGTGTGATGAGCATGATTGTTTGTTCTGTGTCTGGGTGTGATTTATCTATAATATGTATGTATTTATAAATTATATAAGTATGTATATCAGTTGTCTGGTTACCATAACACAAGCTCTGCTTAGCTTGGGATCAGATAGCCGTGTGTGAGTTGTCCCAAGATATTTATTTATTTATTATTATTTATGTTTGTTACTTTTTCAGGACTTAACGGCCGATTGAATCGTAATAAAATTTAACATCAAGATAGGATTCAACTAAGGGCTGTATATTATCACGCTTAAGCTATGGAGGTGAGGAATATTCCACTATTTTCATATTCCACAACAGTTTGACAAGGACAACTGACTGACATGATATTTATTACATACTGTCGTGAAATTTATTGGAA
Organism: Ochropleura plecta; assembly: GCA_905475445.1. NCBI lineage: Eukaryota > Metazoa > Arthropoda > Insecta > Lepidoptera > Noctuidae > Ochropleura > Ochropleura plecta. Next base: position 21,250,371 of record FR997726.1, on the reverse strand, counting down.
TAGAATGGCTATAAGACAAGGCAAATAGAAAACCAAACACTAGCGAAGTCACGAGTAATAACTATAATTATGGCTCGAAATTTCACCGTCAATTGAAAAAGGTTCAACTTGTCAAGTAAAAGCCTTGCACTGAACATACAACTACATATCTATGTAGGAGGGTAATCTGTTTATTTCTTGCATTTTCTTTGTTGGGTAACCTAGCTTTCGTATGAAACATATTCGGTCTTAGGTGGCGTAAAAATTAATACATCTGATAATATTTGAAACCCCGAACGAACATAAAATATTTGAGCACGAACAGAAATCTGTCGAGTCGAGATTTTATGTTTGATATAAAAGAATCAAGTAAAAATTTGTGACTAGCAGTTTTGATTTAGAAAATAAATCCTACCGAGGTAGTTAATAAAATGAAATATTAGGTCATGAAAGAATAAAAATTAAAAAATACATTCAAGACAATTACAGTCTCCATAACCTCTGACATTGAGACAAATACGATTCATGACAATATCCTTTTTTAAACACGAGCACATTCCGCGACTACAAACGTCAATGTACAGGTGTATTAAAACCGTTTGAAACAGTAGAATGCATGGAGTAGACTAACAGATTAAATATTTTAGAAAAAATAACTTTACCTTCTATTAATTTATACAATCGTATAAGAAACAAGTAGTTTTTTATGAGATCCACTATAACTTTTTTAATATTTTTGCATATAGGTACACAGACCTACAAATGTCAAAAGTTATTTATTGCCTTTGGCGGTAGTCTGATCAAATTAACTGAGACCTTTATTTAATGTACAGGTGTGTGGTGATTGTTTGAGAACAGCGTTAACTGTGGAGACTCCTTGCAGTTTTTTTTTAAAAGCAATGAGGAGGCGACGACGGTGCACTTTACTTTTTCTTAATTTCTAAATGAAATAAAGAAATAGCGTTTTGAATTCTTAAGCATGTCTCCTTATAGAAGTTTGTGAATCTTGAAAGAACGCGCGTTAGCTATGAAATACTTATGTATGATCGATAACAATAACGGTATTAAAAAAAATTTAGAGGTTTCAAGGGACACCCGGATGGAACGAAGTTATTATTTATTATGTACAAAAAACTTGTAAACACTCAACAAAAATAATCGTCGCGACAATGCACTGTTCAATGCGAAATAGAAAGATGAAACGAAAATAACTGATTTGCTTTCTGTGAGAGAGACAAAGAAACACGCGCACGCTACACGGCTTACAACTATAGCAAAAAGTGTCGTTACAACTTTTGGTCTTAAGCATAAAAGTGTGGTTACAACTTTTAGTCTTAATTGTTTCCGCCCAGCCCCCTCTTGCAGCACGCGATAAGGAACTTCGTTCCAAAAGCTGAGAAAGAGAAACAATTAAAATATCTCGTCAAACGAGGTTGTCGACATATGGAATGTGAACTCAGCTATCATTGTGCCGATTGGCGTCACGGGTGTAACGGCCAATGGTATGATAGCCAAGAGCCTCGACGACTATCTGTCAAAGCTTTCCTTAGACGGTTGGATTAAGGGCCTGATTCAGAAGGTAGTACTTGGATACGGCCCGCATTGCGAGGAGGTTCCTGTCTCTGGAGCCCTCACTACCGGTAGCTTGGGCCTTACCTTTTATATTTTTAAATGTTTTTTTGTTCCTTTTTAGGGTTCCGTAGTCAACTCTACTGTGTGTGTGTTTCCGTGGTCTACTCAATCTGTGTGGTGCTTTCTTAAAAAGACCACGTCAGACACTAATCTGCATAGTCCTCATGTAAGTTGACCAAGATTTTTTGTCTGGACTTTAAAAGAGACTATGACCTCTGAGTTTGTTTCGGCTGTTTCTTCTCAGAGTAGTCGGGTACGAAACACCGGCCTCATCTAGTTTTAAAAAAAAGACGTGTAAAAGTGTTTGTGAAAACCTACTTGCAAAATAAACATCATTTATCATTTAACTAGGAACCCTTATAGTTTCGCCATGTCTGTCTGTCCGTCCGTCCGTCCGTCCTCGCTTAATCTCTGTGATCGTTAGCACTAGAAAGCTGAAATTTGGTACCAATATGTATATCAATCACGCCGACAAAGTGGTAAAATAAAAATTGGAAAAAAAATGTTTTATTAGGGTAGCCAGAGCCACCCTATATGTAAAGTGGGAAGTGTTTTTTTTTTTTAATTTCAACCCTAACGTGTGATATATTGTTGGAAAGGTATTTAAAAATGAATAGGGGTTTACTAAAATCATTTTTTGATAATGTCAGTAATTTCGGAAATAATCGCTCCAAAAGTAAAAAACAATGTGTGGCCCTCTAACTTTTGAACCATAAGTTTAGAAAATATGAAAAAAATCTGAAAAGTATAACTTTATAAGGACTTTCTAGGAAAATCATTTTGAACTTGATTGACACAACAGTTTTTGTACAAAAAAGACAAAAAGTTGTATTTTGTACAACTTTTTGTCTTTTTTGTACAGAAACTGTTGGAGCGCCTACCGCGGAACGTGCAACATTGCACGCTCCTCCACCTTTAAACTCATAAGTGGGAACACTTATTGTGACGGACGGGAAACTACGGAACCCTACACTGAGCGTGGCCCGACACGCTCTTGGCCGGTTTTTTTTAATAAATATTTAAAAATGTAAATAATAGTACAGAAATAAATAAAAATAAAACTGTAATAATATCATTGCCATAATCTGAACCAGATGCAGCTTAATACCAGTATTTTACAAGAAGCAATCCCCTACCTGATCAAAAAACCCAATGCCTATTGTAATTGCATATCACATTTAATTGAAGCAATAAATAATGTCAAGTCTAAAGTCCTCTCTACACCACTCGTATGATGGTATCTAATTAAGTCAGCCGGCGAGTGCGACACGCGACCGACCGCAGATGCGCCGCCACCGCCCGTCTGTAGACGCCCTTACGGTGTTTATTTTTTAATTAAACGCCAGTCTGGAACGACAGACGATTTTTTTAAAGACGATATTTCTATATGTGGGGTTGTAAGTGGTATTAACTTTATTACAAGTATTGTGGGAGACGAAAGTTTAATAGCGATACAATATCGTAGACTTGGGTGTAGTCCAGTCATTTTAGGTTTTATCTGGGGAAAAATTCCTAGTGAGCTGAATTTTTGTAAAAACCTTTATTACGGTATTATTAAGAAGATATGAAAAATCGACATCGATATCGAGCCGGCTAAAAAAGTTACAAAGGTCATGAAAATCAGTTTTTCGCAAATATTTCGCGCCCTATTGCCCGGAGGTCAATAGAGGTCATTTACAAATTGTTCCTCATAAATTTTTCTACCAAAATGTCTCTTGCAGTTTTGACCTGGGTGTCGATTTTAAAATATAAAATGACTGGACATAAAATGCCTAAAATGACTGGACTAGTGATACTGTTAAGGGTTTGTAATATACGATTCGTGTCCTGAAAACGTGATGACATAAATGAAACCAAACTCTAGCTACTATTTAATGATAAAATAGTTTAATTTAAATTCTTAAGTATAAATAACAAAGATAAAGGGCAGGCTATGTTGTAAAATAGAACATTATAGTCTTTCTGCCCAAAAATATGGCAGTTAAACTTGTATCTCCATTTAGAGCTTTATGGAAAGCATTTCCGAAAATCCTTCCTTAAAGCTCACTTTCGTTGTTCATGCTTCTAGATCGAGCTGTGTTGGTTGTTTGTTGTGCTTTGTCTTGCAGTAAACTGACTTTTTTTTTAAAGTCGCCATGAACTTCTCCTGTATCGTGAGTGCGTTTACAAACATTTAAACTCACATACACAAACAGCCGGACCCGAAACAACTACCTGTAGGTCATACAAAAAATATTTGTAACGTGCGGGGATCGAACCCGCGACACGCAGCGCAGCAGTCGATCATTCAGCCACTGCGTCAACCGTGTCGTCAATTAACAAGAATATCCTCAATACCTACAAAACACATAACAAGATACACTTCATTTAATTTCAACGTTCAAAAGTAAAATCGATATTTTCAGCCAATTTTGCAACACAAGCATTATTGACATACGAAAGATAAGACAGAGGTGTACCTCATTAGGTACACCTACATTTATTTATTTATTTGTTTATTAAACTTTATGCACATGTAAAAAAACACTGTACAAAGGCGGACTTAATGCCTTAAGCATTTTCTACCAGTCTACCTTAGGGTGATGCCGAGAGAAAACATAGTAGGTGCAGGGTGCATAACAGAGAGAATTCGAAAAATAATATTATAATTTAGTCAGTCATGTTTAAGTCCAAGTTACAGGGACGAGTCTATCAGATCAGCTAGTCTAAATACTGTTATACCCAGATATGGCTAACAAATGTAGTGAAAATGCACGTCACTAAGTCACGTGGTAAAGGTGAGAGCATTACCCTAACTATGGGTGGTCTACTCGATAGTAAACTCGTCTGTAAACTGGAGTAATGAGTTTAGTTCTCGAAGGCTTCTTCTATTTAAAAATTCAGGTTTGATGCATGTCGCTGACTCTGTTTTTTTGGCGGATGGTAAATCCTTAAATAACTTCCCCCGCTCTAGGTGGAGCGGGGGGAGTGTCAGACTTTTACTGACTAAAACTCACCCATGTTCCTTCTTTTGCCCTTTATGTTCTGGGGCCGCGGTATCACTTTCGAACAACCCGCAACCTCTGTGATGTGGCTGTTTCTGAGTAAATTACTTGCTTGTTTTGTTGAGTATACCCTGTCCATGCCTAGATTCCTCAGTTTATATAACTCGAATGTATTCAAGTCGCAAGGCTCTTTTTGGCTTAGCTCATCCCATCAACCATCTCATCGAAAAGGTTTGTCTATTTTATATTGAATATATTTTTTTTTATAAAACTTTGCCCCACACTAGGAATTTCTCCTGTATCGTGGGTGCTATTACAAACATTTAAACTCACATACACAAACAGCCAGACCCGGTACACTAACCTGTCGGTCACACAAATAATTGTTTCGTACGGGGATCGAACCAAAACACGCGGTGCAGCAGAAAATCGCTTAACTACTGCGCCAACCGTGCAGTCAAATCAATCGAAAGTCATAAACACTTTGTAAACGTCAGAAAAGACAAAAGACGTCTACTTTTTGCTAATGCCTAATGGTTTAGCTGGGAAGAAATGGCGGAACAAACTCTCTAGAACAATCGTTCTCACAAACTTCAAATACATCCAGTTGAAACTCCACGACTTTCAATCGAGTCAAATGTTCCCATAGTAGCGCTAACACCCGTAGCACACGAGTTATATTTACTCCCTGGCGCGAGAGAAATAAACCACGCGCGACCTACCGAATGGATACTTTGGCGGCCGCTGTCGGTGAGCTGCGTACGAGCTACTGGTGATACTAATCATTTTGTTTCCATGCTGGATTATCTAGGACTATCATTATGATCCTAGTATTTCCTTCTCACTCTCTCGGGAATGATCTCGGAACAAATTTCTCCAATGAAACTGAACGAGATCAAATCAAATCTAAGTGTCGTTGAAGAGCTGTCAGTAAATATTCCTTAGCAGTTTTGACACTGAGAGGTCTTAAGTGGTTTACTGGTAAAATTTGGTCTTAGGAAGGTGGACTTTGGAAATGCAGAAAAAGATGATGAATGATTAATGGTCGTTTGTTTTCTGCAGGGATTAGTCCAGAAGTGAAAAATTGATAAATGGGGATATGTAGCTGTACCAATGAAGGTGTAAATTCAAAAAATAAGCTTGCAAAATGTCGTAATATACATAGAGTATTTCATCAGCTTCATGAACTTTGAATCAGATTACAAGTCTTTCATTATCTGTGATACGTTTATTCACCGTTATGAGACCATAATATAGGCATAAATTCAAATATTTCAAACTTTAAATATGAATTTTATTTGGTAGTGATATGAATAGTATAGTGAAATATTTTTCAATTTTTTTATTTATCAGAATCATAACATTTCATTCAGGTTTTATTTGGCGTCACTTAAAGATTTCTGGTTTTCGAAATAACGTTTCTTATTGTCTTTGAAATTTACTCGCACACACAATATGTCTCCGGAATGTTATGCAAATTTAAATAACGTGTTCCCACAATGAAAGCAGTGAGGCAACAGTTATGGAGCCCTTAAATCATGCGAGGAGCGCTGGTCATCAGCAATTTGGTTATCAGTTGCGGGCCGATAAATAAATATTTATGTGGCAACATTATGCGGGCGAAATTATGACAATTTAAACAATTATACGGTTAACGAGAAACGAACGTCACTGAGGGTGGCCTGCCGAGATGTTGCCTGCAGGTTTGGAAGTGGCTCTACTTACAAAGAAAGTGGTTTTTTTTTGTGGTCACAATTTTTTTTTTATCTTACAGCCTACTAACGGATAAAAACAAATCTTCCACCTTTTTCTTGTATAAGCTTATAGTTAACTAGCTTCCGGCCGTGACTTCGTCTGCGTGACATAGTTACTTTAGGCTAAAGCTAACTTTAACCAGTGTGATGATCGAAAAAAAAAAATCTCTCTCTCCCCTTTTCTTCCCTCTTTCTCCACCATATCTCACTTTAAGAAAATTGCCTATTTCCGTCTCCACGGTCCCAACTATTTCTGTACCAAAATTCACCAAAATCGGTTTGGCCATTTAGGCGTGAAGACGTAACTAACAAACAAACAAACTCACTTTCGCTTTTATAATATAAGTAAGGATTGCACAATAATTATTATTTATACTTTTAACTATCGCACCATCGCTTCACATCAGGCAAGTTGGGGCCAAACGCAAGGATGAATATTTAGTTCAAAAATCTATCTACAAGTACGTGGTTGATTCAAAAGCTGAGAGATTATTCGAATTATTTCAGAAAGATTATGAGCAATTATAAATTAGAAAAATAACAAAGGATTATTTTGAAATAATGTTGCCCGCAATAAAATTTGGTACTCAGACTATGTAGAAGGTATTTCTTAATTAACTCGCATATACAGACATTAAATCCTTGTTATTTTAATTAAAAATTACACATTCCTTTGGTGTAGGTCAAATACCTAGAATGTCAAGGTTTTTAATTGTGGTACTGAAATGTGTGGGATTAATGAAATATAATGTCTGGGTATTTCTAGAGAAAACTATTCCTCATTGTCATCATTATTCATTCTCCATATTTCTCTATTAGTTGTGATACCATGAACCACCCCCTTTCTATGTTTATTTTTTATACGTAGAGGTTAGTATATTCTTATATTGTATTTAGTCATTATTTGTTTTTATGTATTCTTTTTACGCACTGTGTCTACATCTCTTTTTATTTACTCTCCTTTCACAGGTATGCTGGAAGAGATTTCTATAGAAATAAGCATTACCTTTGTACCTGTTTTCTATTCCTGTCTTTTATTTTTCTGTATTCAGTGTGTATGTACATAAATCGTTAAATAAATAAATAAAATAAATAGACAGAATAAAACATATATTCAGAAGACAGAAGATTCCATCATCAAACTCTTTGATTAAGAAAGTGACGTCATCCTTTTCACTATCTTGATCAAACGTAAGAGCCAATCAGATTGACCAGTAAACTAGCCGGACACAACATTCTCCTCTTTGTGCACCCCAAATGCTTTCAAGAATAGAGTGAACTGCGTTTTCCATTTCTTCCACGCGTCAGCTTGGCTGACGGAGCTGCCCTCCAAACCCAATTCTAATAGTAGTCACGCGTCATCCATAGTTATTAACACATTTTTAACACTAATATCGTATTTTAAGTGTTTGACAATTATATTTACCGCTATCACCATGTTAAGTAATGGAACGCTGCAGTCGGAGTTAGCAACTGATTTATTATATCTGACGGTACTTGCATATAAACATGATACACATATTTAAATGCAGCTGCAACCCACAACACATATTATCCCTTACACAGACCATAGATACTAGCTTTCGCCCGCGATTTCGTCCGCGTGGCGTAGTTGCTTTGGGCTAACGTTAACTTTAACCCGCGTGTTGATCGAAAAAAAATATTTCTCTTCCTTTTCTTCCCTCTTTCTCACCTTTTTTAGCCTATGTCAGTCTCCAGGGCCCCAACTATCTCTGTACCAAATTTTATCAAAAACGGTTTTGCCATTACGACGTAACAAACATTTCAATTTCAAAACTCACTTTCTCTTTTCTAATATTATATTAGTAAGGATTCCCTTACTTTTCCGTTATCATTCATAGATAAATAAGACATTTCTTTATGAAAAAGCTGTTTTGAAAATTCACTAACACAGACAGTTATATGCCACAAAAATATTATTACGTTAAGTAGAGCCACTTTTCGTCCGTTTCGCCAACCAAATGTTAGCGTTTCGCGCGGGTACCAACATTATAATTTATTTTGTCATTTTTGCATTAAGATGACTTACTACCGCGGGCAAGCTGTAATGAAGACATCACAAAATTCGACCATCTGGACCATTTTACGAGAACTTACATTGTTTTTTGAGTTTGTTGAGTGAGGTGGATATTGGACGTTTTTGTTGGAGTTTGAAGTTATTTCTTGCTTTTGGAATGTGCCTAAGGAGGATAGTCCTGAATAACATTTAATTAAAAATACCGTGATACCATTTAAATAAAAATCTTCCTAAAACGCTTAAAGTTTGGTTGGTTGAAATCGTGTATAAGCATTTTTTTTAATCAAATAAATGATTAATGATGTTTATTTTGCAAGTAAGTTTTTACAAATACTTTTACACGTCGTTTTTATTCAACTAGTTGAGGCCGCGGCGTGTTTCTTATAAACTTGTGTTGCTTGTAAACGTCAAATCACTGATTCATCTCTTTGCTAAAAAAAATCCACTAACTGAAGTCCTTGCACCAAAATCTCAATTTGCAATACAAAAACTCAATAACAAATACTTACAAAAGAAAACGGTTTTGACAAACAATTGTCTTTAGCGTTCCCACAACACTAATAACAAACACATGTTGTCAAACAATACCCGCTTATAACACCTTTACTGCTTCATTTTATTGTTTTATTAAAACATTTCTTTTAAACAGTTTTAGAAGTTTTGTTTAAAAGGTAAAGTTCCCACCTGTTTGTAATTAGTATAGCTTTAGGTGGAACGATTTGTAAAGTGCAACGGCGCAAGAGTGCAACATGTGGTTCGGATTTGGCAGGTTTTTTCTCCTTAGTAATTTGTTAGAAAGAGATTGGTATACTTTTGTCTGTTTCCTCTCCGTCACTGGAATTGCTTTCACTTATTTGTGTCAGCAGATACTTAATCATTGGATTTAGATAGAAAGACAAAAACTACGTGTTGATATGTCGTCCATGATTTATGTTTCATGATCTGTGTACATACTTTGGAGCTTGTGGCTAAATAATAGCAGCCGCTCAGGTCGATCTTTAGGTTAAGCCGCCTACTACCACTTGCCTAGGTTGTTCTATGGATGGGTGACCAACCGTTACATACTTGTGTCCTCTGTACCTCGGAAAGCACGTTAAGCTGTTGGTCGCGGCTGTCATTACTAGATCTTTGACAGTCGTGGCAGATAGTCAGTATCCTGAGAGTCTGACAACCAGTCTTATCAAGGGGTACAGTAATACCCTGTACTAATTGTGGTGGTCAGATAGGCAGTCACTCCATGTAAAATACTGGTATTTAGCGGCATCCGGTTAGACTGGAAGCCGACCCCAACGAAGTTGGGTAAAAGGTAGGCAGATGATGATCTGTCTACATCCTTTCCTGGAGATCTTAAATAAATAATGAAATAAATAAACTGTACTTACCATGGTATCATAAACACCATTATAGAAAGGATTGATTGCCTTCTGGTACAGAAGCACAGAAACAGTGTGCACACGGGTTCCAAGTCAATAATTAAATAATTTTTAAATATTCTTTAAGTTTCTACTATCATAGTTTCTATGTCAAATACTGTCAATTTACAGATACCCATCTGAAATAAATGCTTAATTTTAATAGTGCAGTCTAGCTTCCAATTCTATTTTCAAAAATCGTTGCTGTTCCCTTGATCGTTTAATAACTTAGAATTTGTCAAATACATATCAGTTTTATCGTCTGCAGGTGGCACGATGACGGTTTGCATTTTGCTTTACGGAATGGACAGTGCCTGAAAACAAAAGAGACACATAAATACATAAATTCAGACTGGAAAAGGTATTTTTGACTAGTATACCATAACATCACGCCAGTAATATCGAAAAGTTTTGGCAGAGGTGTACCTTAAAATCAAATAATGTTTGACTAGTCTGCTGCATTTAGACTACTCAGAAACAGTTGTAATGGCGCTTAAATAAATACTTCCTTCATACTTCTAAGCAGAAAAGATACATCTTTATTATTTGTTCAAGAACAGCATGGAAGATATTAGCCAATATTAGTAGTAATTCATCTACAAACGAAGGCCGCCCTCACACCGTAACGCACGTGCTTGGTTGAATGGTAAACGACAAAAGGTAAGTTCCGGCCACCAGGGCCACACGTTTTTGTGTTCGGTGTAAAAAAAATTTGAGTCCACTTTTAAAGATGGGTTCTGTGACGTTTTGTATGTTATTTTTAGACATATAAACAAATCGAGGATGCGCTTGGTCTTTACGGATAACTAGAACATTATTTGGTAAGTTTGTACTTGTTTTTAATTAGTAAAATTTAGAACTTTATTGATAAATGCTTCAATGTTAAAATTTTGAACATTTACCCGCCTAGCCTTTTTCGAAATGTTGGATAGTTTAATTATATTTTGATTAAAGGAGACTTATAAAAATAAGAATTTAATTTACCCGTTCTAATAAAAGTAAATAATATTCTACAGTAAACCTGTTCGTTATACATCTATTAATAAAACACAGTGTTTTTTACAGTTTAAATTGCAAACGCATTAAAAATAAATACTAAATTAAAAAAAGGTTTATTTTTTTGTTTATTTTTCTAAAGTTACCTTACACAGTTTTTTTTTGCAATTTAAATAGCAAACCACCCGTTCTAAATTTTAATATTAGGTCCTTACATATGAAATTGGCGTTTTGTATGGAAGGAACAAAAAGTCGAATATTTTTTAATATAATATATTTAATTAATCAAAGTATGAACCATTGTTTTCAATGCACTTTTGCCATCTTATAGGTAGTTCATTGATCCCTTTACTAAAAAAACCAGTCGGACGGGAATCAATAAAATCTTTGAAGGCGATTTGGACTGCCCCATCGGAGTTGAATTTTTTCCCTTGCAAAAAGTTATCCAAATTGCGAAAAAAATGGTAATCTGTTGGAGCAAGGTCCGGGGAGTACGGAGGATGTCTAAGACATTCCAATTCAAGCTCTTCTAATTTGGTAGCCGTCTGTTGCGCAGTGTGTGGTCTGGCGTTGTCGTGAAGCAGCAGTGGCGTGGAGCGATTGACCAGCCTTGGTTGTTTAGCCGCTAGCTTTTCCATCATGGTTTGTAATTGCTGACAATAGACATCAGCTGTAATAGTCTGGCCAGATTTGAGAAAACTGTAATGAACAATACCGGCACTAGTCCACCAAACGCTTACAAGTAACTTTTTTGGGGTTAATTTTCGCTTGGGGCAGGATTTGGCTGGCTGGCCAGGATCCAACCATTGCGCTGAGCGCTTCCGATTATCGTAAAGAATCCATTTTTCATCACAGGTAATGATTCGGTTTAAAATACCTTCATTGTTGTGCCGGTTCAGTAATGTAACGCAGCAGTCGACGCGCGTTTGCCGGTTTGCTTCAGTCAATTCGTGAGGTACCCACCTTTCAAGCTTTTTAATCTTCCCAATTTGCTTCAAGTGAATTAAAACAGTTTTATCACTAACATCGAAGCCTGCAGCTAACTCGGACGTGGTTTGCGATGGGTCCGCTTCCACAATAGCCTTCAATTCTCCATTATCAACTTGGGTCTCAGGCCGTCCACGGGGCTTGTTCTGCAGGTCGAAATTTCCAGAACGAAAACGTTGGAACCAAAAACGAACTGTGTTTTCTTTTGCAACATGACCGCCATACACATCATTCACCCTTCGAGTCGTTTCCGCAGCACTAGTGCCACGGCGGAACTCGTACTCGTAAATAATGCGATATTTTAAATTTTCCATTTTGTAAAATGAGTGACGCAAACAGAAAAAACAGAAGAAAAAAAACAAATGAATGACGGTCATCGAAGCACAAATACATGAGTAAATAGCTGTACAAATTTGAATTTGGAATTCCTTACCAAAGAGGAGAAATTCTTGATTAAAGTGGCCAGTACGAAAAACGCCAATTTCATATGTAAGGACCTAATATAACAATCAAACTGTTATGTCGTCTACACATTGCTACTACGGATCTCCAAAATCCACCGGTCATTCATAACCATTATGAATGAGTCCATCTACCTGAGACCCGAGAGTACGATCGAAACATAGTGTTCACACTATTTACTTTTTTTTTACCCTCCTTTACCGGATGTGAGGCAATTGGACGCGAACCGTTAGGTCTCAATCATTCATTCATTCGTCCTGTGGGAATCGAAGATGCTGATTCCAGGTATTAAGGGGAAGGATGTGATTGTATAGTGAGTTATCAAACTATGTGTATTAGTCAGGTGTCGGTGTTTCGTTATGATTATTTGGGTTACTGATGGCTTCGTTATGTGCAATCTAGAGTGAACCTCATTAAGATACTGATGGAATGTATGGTTGAATGGATGGAAGGAAACAAATCTGAATGAGAGTAGTACAGCAATTCAATGCAAGCTATCCGTTTAACGAAATCAATTCAAACTCACTGCGGCCAGGAATTTCAGTTTAATCTATATAGCAATTACTTTAAGTTAATTAACAAACCACAAAAACTCGATTTTAAACCAGGTTTAGTAGAGCTTAGCTAAGACTTTTGAAAAAGTTTTACAGTTTTAAACAAAATCCTGCAGCTGAACTGAATTTGCAGTAAACTACCTAATAAGAAAAATTAAGAATCATGAAGAATATGTATATTTTGAGCTACGAGTACAAGGTCGTGGGTCTACGCCTGAGGTCAAAGCTACGGTGCGTCTACGCGCTACAGCGTCCTCGTAGACGCCGCTACGAGCGAAAGTCGACACTTGAAAATCTCGGCTACAGTACACAACTACTTGTTACTAGACAAACGCGTATTACAATAGTGCTATGTAAATTTTTACGCAAGAGATAACCTGTAGTGGCCGTAGCAGATTTCTGGATACAGATTGTGCACTTTTAACTATTTAAAAAAAATAAGGGTTGATAAAAAACACAGAGCTTAATTTTTTTGCAAAAAAAAGTTCAATTAACTCCACAAAAAGGGTTTTCTAAGGTCAAACTTTCACTCAACTTGAATCAATCGCACCCCAATCAAACAATCGACATGGTACCCACTAATTACATATAACAAGCGCAAATTAATCATCAGACGAGATAAATTAGCGACGCGTGCTCGCTCCGTACCGCGACTATTTCGGTGTGGGCGGGGAATGATTCAGTTGGGGCCAGTCGCGCGCCGACCGCTCACGGGAGAACATAGGCGCACCGCGAACGAGCAGGGAGTCACCGAGCGCTGTTGCGATGGCGCGATGAAGACAGAAAGGCGCGCGGCGTTGTGGGCTCTGCTGTCCCTGTGCTGTGCCGCCGTCGCCGCGCCGCGCCGCCTCTACTGCGACCGCGCCGACGTCGCCTGGCGGGCCTACCGCGCGCCGGCCGCCTTCGAGGCGCGCGTCCAGTCCCTCGCCAAAGACGCCGCCACCGTCCAGATCAAGCGCGTCTTCCGCCACCAGGGACACTGGCCCCACGAGAACGCCGTCATCCGACTGAAGCTACCCCCCGAGCATCTCGACTGCTCCGGACGTTTCGAAGTGCCTCTGAAAAATAGACGGAACTATATCGTGTTCGCCGAGAGGCGCGGCCACTCCGCCGTCGCCCTCGGCCCGCCCATCAAGAGGACCAGCAAGTTGGTTAAGAGGATTCGTGCTGTCTACAAGCCGGGTTACAGTGAGTGATCAGTGTTTTATTACGACGTGGTGTGATGCGAGCCGCGCGGTCGCATGGAACTTGAAGACACGTATGGAAGGTATAAAAAAGTCACAATTTTTAAATCAATTTGAACCAACGTTCTGTCAAATTCCATGTGATCATGCATGCTACAATAAGTCGTATCGATTCACGAATATATCATTTGCCACACATAGAAGTTTATACGAATTATACTGGTAGCGAGTATGCGATGACAGCAGGTGTATCGTAGGAACAAGTAGCCATTATGAGTCCATTTTAGGCTGAGCAGTGAATAGTGGTCGGCAAACGTAGTCGGCTGCAAAACATACTAAGCGCATGCCACTTACTCGTACAAAGCCGGACCTCATTTATGCACCCTTCATAAACGGTCAGGTGGCTAGGAAACAGATAACACAAGCTAAAATTAAACGTTACAAACTTACAACACTTTGAATGAAACTACAAAAACGATATTATGAAACAAAATCTTTTCCAGTTCCATAAAGTTGTTTTTCTTGACAAATCCTTGACACATTTTGTTTATGAAAAACACGAAAAAAAATGAGATGAGTCTCAAAAAAATTACGAAATGGGATTGCAATTAATTTTTAAAAGTAGAACACTAAAACAAAGAAACAACGTAGGTAGATAAAATACAGGATAGGCATATGCAAGCGTCTAACTAAAATATAAACACGGAATACGAAAATATTGAACATTACATCTGAATCATTTCGACTCTTAGGACCAATTGAATTGCTTGCTAGGATAACAACAGCAACAGGTGTACAATTATTATCTTAACCACAACCCAGGACTTTGCCACTAAGTCCCAAGTCTTGCAAGATACTGCTGAGTTTAAATTGCGGTAAATAAGTATCATCTCATTAACAGAATGAGTTCCAATAATTGGAAATGATGAGCTAATTGACCCGAAACTGTTTCACTAAATTCAAAATTACAAATACAATTTGTAATTTCAGTGGAACCACGTGGATTTGGTCGGTGCAGACTTTTAGGCGTTTTCACAAGAGATAGTATCTTGTCTTGTCTAACAAGTTTGTATTGAATTGTTTTATCTTTCTCTCACGATTATAATTAAAATTGCACAAATGCTTGTAAAATAAACCTTGTTTTGATCAAGAGAAGAACTAGAATAACTCTTAAAGGAAAATAAGAAGATAAGGAAGTATATAAAAAAACGTTGAAGTTTACTTCAAAAATATTTTGTCTGAAACTTGGTCTGACATAGCTATTAAAATACGAACATGCGATTAGGGAAAACAATTAAGGAAAAAGGCTAATTTCAATGTATTCTTACCATTTAAGGAACCATGTGATTACGGAAACAATGCAAAAGGAAAAAGTTTATGTATTAAGTCACACGATGTATTTTTGCAATGACCTAACATAACACAGACTAACCATCTCCAACGCTGACTGATATGAAATCCTTGCAATTCAACTAAAGTTCTCGTTTTTAGGGTTCCGTAGTCAACTAGGAACCCTTATAGTTTCGCCATGTCTGTCTGTCCGTCCGTCCGTCCGTCCGTCCTCGCTTAATCTCTGTGACCGTTAGCACTAGAAAGCTGAAATTTGGTACCAATATGTATATCAATCACGCCGACAAAGTGGTAAAATAAAAATTGGAAAAAAATGTTTTATTAGGGTAGCCACCCTATATGTAAAGTGGGAAGTGATTTTTTTTTAAATTTCAACCCTAACGTGTGATATATTGTTGGAAAGGTATTTAAAAATGAATAGGGGTTTACTAAAATAATTTTTTGATAATGTCAATAATTTCGGAAATAATCGCTCCAAAAGGAAAAAACAATGTGTCCCCCCCCTCTAACTTTTGAACCATAAGTTTAGAAAATATGAAAAAAATCTGAAAAGTAGAACTTTATAAGGACTTTCTATGAAAATCATTTTGAACTTGATTGACACAACAGTTTTTGTACAAAAAAGACAAAAAGTTGTACAAAATAATTTCCTCCTCCACCTTTAAA
Source organism: Ochropleura plecta (assembly GCA_905475445.1). Classification (NCBI taxonomy): domain Eukaryota; kingdom Metazoa; phylum Arthropoda; class Insecta; order Lepidoptera; family Noctuidae; genus Ochropleura; species Ochropleura plecta. The sequence goes on along the minus strand of FR997726.1, from coordinate 21,234,373 downwards.
CTCATAAGTGGGAACACTTATTGTGACGGACGGGAAACTACGGAACCCTACACTGAGCGTGGCCCGACACGCTCTTGGCCGGTTTTTTAATTTAATTATTTTAAATGTATTTATTAATTTATTTCATACGTATATGTATATTAGTATCTATATAAGTATATACGTTTTTGAAAACAAATAGTTTTATATATATATGTATTTTTATTTAATAATTAGAATTATATAAATATATTTTTTGTACCCTATCACAATGTTGTCGTATTTTCCCCAAAAGTTGACTGGTAGAGAATGCCTTATGGTATTAAGTCCGCCTATGTAACACTATTGTACATTCAGTTTATATAAAAAAAGTAAAAAGGAGCACCATATAAAATACCAAAAAAAATTACACCAAAACAATTCGACACAAAAAGTCTTTGAACTGCAATGGATTTCTAAAAACACTTTTGCCCAGGCTACAAACCTAAGAGGAACGTAAAGATATAAATCCAATAATGATAAACTGATGATCCGCTGCGCCTGCGACTCAATGGGTGACGTCATTGCACGCTCTAGTTCGAACTTGTCGCTGCCAGTTGCGATCTCTTACATGAAGTTTTGGCTACTGATTTATTGTCAAAACTATTGATTTACGCCTCATTTCGGGGATATCGTGGATATAATTCTGGAAAACTCTGAAATTATAGTCCAAGATGTTCTTGCTGCTTAGAAGTAGCACAAAAATAATCTAAGACACTAGTCACAAAAGCCTCCTCTCTGTGAGAAAGGGTGGAGTGTGTCGTTGTCCTCCACATAGACCTACTGTAGAAGTTGGTCAAGACAAAATTATTTACATGAAGAACTACCAAATCGTGATAAACTCAATTGCAGTACAAATCCTCGGGGTTGATCTTATTTGCCCGTATATAAATAAATAAGAGGAAAGTATCTTTTAAATATTTATTCACCTGTAAAAACCAATCACTAATCACTTTTTTTCTGAATCATTCGATGTTTTCTGGAAAACATTTCATTCAGTTTTTACTTCCAATGTATCTATGTTCCACAAGACCAAGATCCGTATTCATTGCTCTATGAATTCGCCTAATTCGTGTATCATCTTCTTGCATGATTAATCATAATTCAATATAATTTGAGTCCCACGCGTTCACAATAAACTTAAGCGTGTAATAGCCTGAGAATTTGCACCTGCCATCGAGCATGAAATACCGTTATTCTAACTTTTTGTCTTTAAGTACAAGACCTTGCTATGACATAATGGCGACTACATTTTCTGATTAAGTTATGCCAAGATTAGCCGAAGTCAGAAGAATTATTATATTATATATTATATTATTTATAATAGTCCTGAGTCTGCATCGATGGACCAGCTGGTGTCACTGTTGTCAACCACTTCTCCCATGACCAAAGACATATTCTTTAACTTCTTACTGGTCCTCTAATATGCCCGAAGACTTACCTTAAATAAATAAATAAATATCTTGGGACAACTCACACACGGCTATCTGATCCCAAGCTAAGCAGAGCTTGTGTTATGGTAACCAGACAACTGATATACATACTTATATAATTTATAAATACATACATATTATAGATAAATCACACCCAGACACAGAACAAACAACCATGCTCATCACACAAAGTTTGTCCTGGGTGGGAATCGAACCCACGACCTCCGGCTCAGCAGTCAGGGCCACTAACCACTAGACCAACAGGCCCGTCTAACCTTCCTTATCATTCCTTACCTTCCTTCCTTAACCTTCTTTATCAATCCTGCCTCTATCAATTTCCAATCGAACTGATTTCTACTAAACATCGGTCATGTAAAACGTGGCTACTGTTTACTTCGTCGGTACGATGTTTAGCCAAAATGTTTACCTTTCGAGATCCTTCGTTTTTTCCTTTGTTAATGTCGGGAGTCGGGTGCGATTGTAAATCTTTAGGGCAAGTGTTGTGTGTCTACTGTCTACTCGTCTAAATGGCGTCTGGTTTGCATGAATTTTAATAGAAAAGTTATGTTGTGCACCAATTTGTGGATAGTTTCTTGTCTTTAGTTTTAGATTTATACAATCCGCCAACAAATCAAAATTTTGTACTGTAGTAACTGTAATAACAACACTCACATCAACGTCTATATTTTCTAGTATTTATACCCAAGATTTGTTTAATGAACCGTCAAATAAGTAGATAACCAAAGTTTCCAGCTTAGCAATACGTAAAAGGTTCACCATGATATTTAAAATATCTCTCTGTCACAACCAAACGGAAAACGAAGTTTCATCATTCTCAAAGGGCGTCTTATGCTTTTGAAAGCCTATTTAAATATTGCTCGTCATTTTTCTACGGCCCTTATCCCAATTTATTTGGAGTCGGCGCAGCATCTTCTTCCATAGGTACTTCTTTTATACTCGTCTTCTGATCAAAAACCTCCTTTCTTGCTATTTCCTCGTTCACACAGTCCATCTATCGTTTCTTTGATCTTCCTTTACTCTTATACCCATCTACGTTCATCCTTTAAACTGCCCTCACGACATTTTCCGCTTTTTAAATATTACCAGTGTTAATATATTAATCAAACACAATCAAAATGCACGACAATTGGACGCTAAAACTCCTAGCTGTAAGTCCTATGGCTGTTAACACGCCGTTCCGCCCTGCCACACCTCCATTACTGCGTCGCACTCCGCTGGCTTTACTGTCCTATTATATATTAACATACGTAAAATTATTATATTTTACGATGCCCGCTATCTTTATAAGACTGTACTCGTTAATATCGTCATGAGGTTATTGTGCATTTGGTGTTCTTGATAGGTTATAACAAGCAGTTCATATGAGAAGACTGATGTAGGTGTAACGAAGGTTTATCAAACGAGAAATGATCAGCGGCTTTGAAACCTGCTGCGACTACAGATGCACTTCTATTGCAATCTACAGATCAAATTTGTTTGACATTGACAGTACTTCTATGTCATAGCATTATGGACGACTAGCTGGCGCCCGCGGCTTCGCCCGCATGATATCGAAAAAAACAGTATCCTGTGTGTTATCCCAGACCTTAATCTACCTCTGTGCCAAATTTCATCAAGATCCGTACAGCCGTTTTGACGTGAAAGAGTAACAAACATCCATACATTCTCACAAACATTCGCATTTATAATATTATAGGTATTATATATAAAAAGTAGACTATTAGTAAGATTTGTATTGCAAGTGTTACCAATTCATGATACGCGGTTGACATTTGAAATGATTTAGTTTATTGACGAACGTAAAAAAAAAAGGAAAAAATATATTACAGTGTCAGATCATAATGGATCCTCCAATAAATGCTACAATTAGCAATCATGACAGTTTGCCAAAACCAACACTCTTGTTTCGGAAAGGTGACTGTAATGCAAGGATATTTATAAAACTGGGAACTCTGTCGTCAACTGAACACATTGCAGTGGCTATAGTCGAAGAGTAGCTTTTAATAGTTGGTGAGAAATCTGTTGAGAAAGTTGATAACATTTATTGTATTGAAGATTATGATAAGAATATGTGTAAAAAAAATATTGACCTAATTAATAACCAAAAACTTTAAATAAAAACTGAAAAGACAAAATCAAGTTCAGTCCGGGAGTGTAGAAGGACATATTAGATGGAATAATTGTAGTCTTAATTAATTAATGGGTAGCGACTGTTGAAGTAATGAGATAATTACATACGATATAAACATAACCCTCCTTTTGGCAGTCGGGTAAAAATAGTGTACGTGTGATTTACTGCTGACAAAATACTGTTTTCGCATATTTTTAGTCCAGACACATATTTAACTATGTACAACGTCATCAACTTCTTGATTTCAAAAAAACAAATGACTAACTGCTACCTCATAAAAAATCTCGTAAAATTAGTCTGCATACCTTAGTCTGTATTTTGGGCCTGCTTTTAAACTGAAATTAACAACAGGGTTAGTAAAGTAATTAGTTTATAGTGCGAAATGGTTTACAGAATTACTCAGTGCGTTTAATTTTAATCAGGAGATTGAAGTAAAAACTATGTTTTGAGCAATTAATTTTAATTTGTAGCTTTATTTGCGAAGATTTTATCGCAGTTTGGTGATGTCATTTCGTTCAGGAATAAGTTGATTTAAATAATAGTTATGCGTTAAAAAAGTAACTGTTTTCTTTGAGTTATATTTAGAAAAAGAAAACTCAAAGGTTTTTACCAACAAGTTTCACAAAGTACAATCCGTCACAGCCGCAGATAAGTAACTGAAGACCAGGAAATGTCAACTGTATATTTTTTTATTTAATGCACAATAGTTACACACTAGGCTTACAACTAATGAGTGCATGACCCTGTTAGGACGCAGCAAAATGTCTTAAAAATAATAAAATATTATATTAGGAACTTTCACAATGTTATTATTAGGTATAATAATTAAAATTATGTTCAAATATAAACATATTATATAAATACATATTATAATTAACAAATATTATTATTATATTTTTACTTTAGATCTTCCATGTATTCTTGGGGACTTTAATAAGGTTTTTCCAAGAGCAATGACTTTAACCAAAGATATTGACTAATAATTCAAACAAAGTTATAATATCGATGTCCTTATATGGGGCATTACACCTGTTCACCCTACTAGCTGAGCTCAATACGTCTCCTAGTACAACGAGTAGGCTCACCACAAATTTCTACGAACTGGGACTGGAAATAAAACTGTTTTCTGCAAAACTATCGATAGTAACAACAATTTGTTAGATTTTTTTTCAAACTCTACTCATTACATATCCTAGTTCATGATTAGATGCAAGAAATAGAAATTGTACAAAAACCAGACTTATCCAGTTCAGAAAAATATTTTGAGATTTTTATTGTTTCTAAAACAGAAATAACTATCAATAAAAACGTGTCTGAAAATGATTATGAGCTGAACTAAATATGTTTCATTAGCTTTAAAAACGAAAGGTGTTTTCTATTTTTAATGTCCGGGTGATAAATCAAATTCCTAGTTATATGTTTAGCATAGCAACTCATAGTCTAGTCTATCCAGACAAACGCCTAATATTTCAAAGACGTTCGCCTTATGTTGATCCTACGAGCAATCCTTACTAATATTATAAAAGCGAAAGTGACTTTGTTTATTTGTTTGTTACGTCTTCACGCCTAAATGGCTAAACCGATTTTGATGAATTTTGTATAGAGATAGTTGGGACCCTGGAGACGGACATAGGCTATTTTTTTAATGAGAACTTAGGGAGATAGAGAGAAGAAAAGGGAAAACTTAGCTTTGCTATTATAATATATCAGGCGCAAGGGCAAAAACTACAGGTAGCAGGTAACTGCAAATCAGGGTGGCAAACTGTGTTACTCCGAATTTAACACGAGCGAAGTCGCGGGCAAAAGCTAGTTAAAAATAAATTTCAACCATATTGGCTCATCTAATCTTACTAAAGACAAGTTTAAACATTTAAATAAACTAAGATAGATGGGTCAATGCGAAGAAAATCATGCTAGCAAAAGCAAGCTCGAGTACAAATGTAACGTGTCAAACTTGGCGACTATGTCATTTCCTCAAGATATGGGACTACATTTTTCTATGACATTTCTTGAGAGCCAGATTGATAACTAGAACTTCGCCCCTTATAACATGGGACTTAACCATAACTGACAAACTGTGGATATAGTATTAATACACCTCTGCTATAACTTTTATTCTCAGAGCTTCAATATAGCATCTTAATGTCTTCGATTCTAACTACATCAAGACTGATCCCTCCCTCCCTTCCTGCCGGTATTGCAGGTTGTTCGAAAGAGATACCGCGACCCCGGAACATAAAGGGTAGAAGTAGGAATACGGGTGGGTTTTAGTCATTTTTTTTTTATCTTGGGACAACTCACACACGGCTATCTGATCCCAAGCTAAGCAGAGCTTGTGTTATGGTAACCAGACAACTGATATACATACTTATATAATTTATAAATACATACATATTATAGATAAATCACACCCAGACACAAAACAAACAATCATGCTCATCACACAAAGTTTGTCCTGGGTGGGAATCGAACCCACGACCTCCGGCTCAGCAGTCAGGGCCACTAACCACTAGACCAACAGGCCCGTCAATTTAGGAAGTTATTTAATGATGTCCCATCCAAAAAAAAAATTGGTTGTTTGTAAAGTAGGTTTACGATCGAGATGTTTACGTGATAACGTCTTATTGGTGATATAAGTTATCACCAGTAGTGACATCTAAAATGAAATTAAGTACTAATTTAAAGTTTTTTTTTCGAGCCAAGTAACAGATGGCGCTCCCATCTGTATGAAATGTCGCTTGTGAGGTTTTGGTGTGACACAAGTTTCTGAACATGTCACCCGACTAAAACGATTTTAAAGACGTTATCACGTCAAAAAAGGCCGCCCTCCCAATAAATCTGCAATCCTATATAATATATAATAAACCTAGCGACAATGGTCTAGTATGTCTCGATCCATGGGGCCCGCGACACGATGATCGGACTTTGACAATGGTGTCGATCGATCTATGGGCTCGGTGGCCTCGCAATTAACGCGTATATCCGCACCCGCCCTCCTGTCATAGGGTTACCATGGATTATGGCTGATTGATATAAATTTCTTGTTTTTTACTTTTAACTTTCGATTTGCCTAATATAATCTACATATGTCATGATAGTTGTCAAACAGTAGAGGAATATACATATAATGCAATGCTGCTCACCCCCCTAAGTTATTTGCATGTCAAATGTCCTTTCCCTAGTCAATCCATGTCCATGCAAAAACTTGTAATCCCTGTCAAATAATGATTTCGCCACGAGTTTCGATTCGTTTTTCATATCAAAATGAATAACGAAATATGATAGGTATTTTGGTAAAAAGATGTAAAAATCAAAATCAAAAGTCATTTATTCAAATTAGGCTGATAATCAGCACTTTTGAACGTCACATTACAAGAGACAGTCCCACAAAAACGCCCTGCCCTTCGCAGGGCAGGGTCTGATTTTTGTAGAGCAAAAATCAGACAAAAGGATAAAAAAAATTGTAAAAAGACCCGTATGGTTTTAATATGAAAGTTTTTTTTTTTAAATTACCAAACATTAAATTAAATCAAAATTGCTAAGTGACATCTCACCGTACTCTTTCCTAATAAAAAAAACTTGAAACACCAGCACATGTCCTCCCCGATACCTAAAACCTGGTATCCCTACAGTCCGGTTACATTAATTGTGTGTCATTGGTAGCTAAACCCGCGTAATGAACAGTACATAGTAGTACTGTAATGAAAATGCATCAGATACGATAAGGTCGAAGAGTCCACTTCTAAATATAATGTAATCGTAACGACGTAATCGTTAAGTCACTTTTGAAAAGGTCACTTGGTTTGTATGACTCTTGAACTTTAGAGAAGAAGTTGGTCAGACTCATAATGAAAGCTGTAATTTGTTAAATTTCTTTCTTTTAGCTGTAAGCTGTACCCGGCATGTATTGCATTGCATCGTTTAGTACTCTACCTACCTACCCTAAATACCTGCCCAATTATTAAACCGAGCGTGCATTATCAAAGACTAGCTTTTGCCCGCGGTTTCGCTCGCGTTAAATTCGGGGTAACACAGTTCCCCTTTCGTGATTTACAGTTACCTGCTACCTGTTGTTTTTGACTTTGCGCCTTATTTATTGTAATAGCAATGCTAAGTTTTCTCTTTTCTTCCCTCTTTCTCCCTAATTTCTCACACTTTAAAAAAAAATAGCCTATGTCCGTCTCCAGGGTCCCAACTATCTCTGTACCAAAATTTATCAGAATCGGTTTAATTATATTATATAATTAATTAAAAAACAAACAAATTCACTTTCGCTTTTATAATATTAGTAAGGATTGTATCAAACTCACCACTTTTTTTTTCTACTGTTTTAAAATGTTTTATCCAACATTTCGGAAAACACTGAAAATCGGTCCAGCCATTCTCGAGATATATGTTTTCTTACCAACCCAACTTTGTTTTATATTTTAAGGAGAATAGTATGTACTACATTACCTAACTCAAACAATTAAAGATCTCGCCTTAAATCTAAACTTTCAATCTGTCTGAGATCTTGGTATATTTGACAGTTACAGTTTAATAAGTTGTCTCAAATGTTTCAAGTTTGTCATTTTCATTCAAATAATGTTAATACTATTTTCTATGTTGCCGCAAATACAGCAGACAATAACGGCCTTCAAGAGCGCAAGGGATGACAGTTAAAATTCATTGACGGCACGGTTGGCGCAGTGGCTGAGCGATCGACTGCTGCGCTGCGTGTCGCGGTTTCGATCCCCGCACGGAACAAATATTTGTATGGTCTACAGATAGTTGTTCCGGGTCTGGCTGTTTGTGTATGTGAGTTTAGATGTTTGTAAACGCACCCACGATACAGGAGAAATACCTAGTGTGGGTTTTTAAAAAAAAACTTCAAACATTTACCCGCTTTCTTAGCCTCGATCGTTTTATCCCGCTTAACGCTTGCACTATATTATTTATGGAACAATAAAAAGTACTAATAATTTCGCAACCTGCCCATCAAAACCGTCATATTTTAATGGTCTTTATAACATTTGGCTTGTTTTACACCCCGTAAAGTGGATTTACGGGGTTCTTCAATAAAATTACTAACAAATAAATGAGAATGATTCCACTGTGAGGTGTGAGGTATACTCTAGCCTAACCCTACGGATTTTTTTATATTTTATCGTATGTTAAATAAGAATGCCCCATAATTCTTAATTGTCGTTTCTCTGTTGTAGCTATAATAACGTCAGTTAAAATTAATGAAATTACTTGTACGGACATAGGCGCCCAACACTAATGTTGGAGGAATATTAAACTGTTTAAGGCGCCTCCTCAAAGGTGTGTTGGCAATAATAAGTCGTTTTTAGCGTCCATAACGAATAGTGCGGGGTTGTTGGCCCTAGGATTTAGCATAGTTGAAATCAATTTGTCTCAGGGTACTATTACGACTTTGTCAAACAGGTAATGAATGTACTTAGTACCTCTAAATCTTGTCGTTAATGTAAGAAATAGAAAGCATTTTGCTCTAGATATTCAAGTAAACACCAAACTTTGTTTCTTACGATAAAAGTTGTTAGCAGAAGTTTCCATTCATATTTAATCTGTAACATCGTTGATTTCCTTTCTTGTCCTTCTCAGTGTATATGGCAGTCTCAATTAATCAACTAAAAATTTGGCAATAAGTTTAACACCTCTAATAGCATCTTTCAGTTCCTATAACCTGCAAAAACTATACTAGTTAAGTCTCCCGTCGTTTGTGGAACACCTACACCTTGACCTACACTTGAGGGCAATTATCTATGAATCTGTACTATACGATCATTGCTGATGACTTACTTATCTATGCTTCTAATTCTTCCAGTACCCATATATCTTGAACAGGTGCCTTCAACCACTGTTATTTTTAAAATGCAATCACATTTTATATCCTACACATGAGATGAAAAGAACGGAACATTTCATTCGGTTTTACTATCAAACCGTGTCGCGACCAGACCAATATATCCAAATTGTGGAATTTTTATATGTCACATAATGTCGTCTAGATATTTCGTTGGTTCCAATTAGACGGCGCGACGTCTGTGCGGTTCCGACGCAACTTACGTTTTGTTGTTTTCGTAACTTCTTTTATATTTTACGTCACAACTTTTAGTGTTGCGATTACGGTAATAGTAAGATCGTTGTTGATGTCGATTTTTTGCATTATCATCTCGTTTCTGCCCTTATCCTAATATATGTAGCAAAGTAAAAAAATTACTTCTTCAAACCTACATCTCAAACAACTGTGATTTTAATATTCACCTTCGGTCTTGCTATAACTTAGGTCTCCTCTACGGATTCAGTTTGTTTGTCATGTCAAATAAACTTAGACCAGAACTTTGCCACATCACTCATTGAGTTATCTGAATTCATGTTTTTCATATATGCGACTAGCATTGCCATTGTGGACCAAACTGTTTTTACTGAATCAGTTTCAGTACATGAACATTTTCGCATTGACCATACTTATAACTTTAGTGACAAACAAGCTTGAAGAAAATCTTAAATTTAATATTATCATTCTCCTGCACTTATCGCACTTTATTTGGAGTCTGAGCAGCATGTATTTTTCTTCCAGATTTATCAGCAGTCTTAATGAAAAGAATTCCTTACACAACAATTACCAAAGAACTTCCTTCGTAAAATTATTATAAGACGCACAGCTAGATCTAAACTAAAAAATCCAGATTTTTTAGTTACTCTTGTATACGAATGCTCGGTGATCATGCGCAACTATCTAACATAACAGAATTTACATTCAGTGACATTTCTTAGCATTTTTATGATCTAAATTAAATTAAATGTCTATAACTTTCCACACAAAAAGTATTAGCTACCTATGTATTATTGTCTCCTGAAAAATTCTCAATTTCGGGTTGTAACAATTTAATATCGAGGTGTGCGATATAAGTATCTTGAGTATAGTTATTGTTGTAATATCTTACGTAGATATAGTCTGACTCTAAATATGTAGCAAAGTGGGGACTAGGTCACTAGTTTCCTTCCATAAACTCGATGCTCGGTAACACAAACTGGACATTCGACAATTGTCCTGGGAGACGTGTTTTCGTCCAATTTACCCATTAACTCCAATTGACAGGTTCAACAGTGCTATTTATTATGTATGTCTCTATTTTTGTTTCAAAAAAGTTTGATAACGATCTGACTGTGCTATTGTGTAATTGTTGAAATGATAATAGTCTGTAATAGCGAACCAGTGTGGGGTGTTCATTGCTTTTATAAAATAAAAAGTGTACGGCGAGATCATTTTTTTATTTATTTTGTTAATATTAGACTATCTGGCGCCCACGGGCTTAGCCAGCGTGATGATCGAAAAAATAATCGCATGTGGTATTCCAGAATATAATCTATCTATGTGCCGAATTTTATCAAGATCCGTTCAGCCGTTTTGACTTGAAAGAGTAACAAACATCCATACATCCATCCTCACAAACATTCGCATTTATAATATTAGTAGGATGTAGGATGGGCCTACTCTTGTCTTTTATCTCGAAAAAGGATAATTTGGTAGTTTAATAGTAAACAGTTTTTGTGAAATTGAATTTTTGATAGTTTTCTAGTACACTACTCCCGATTTCCTCAATGGGCTCGTCCCTGAAACTTAAACATATTTTAACGTGCAAACCGTGAGTGTATAATTGGCACACTACTGCTTAACCCCTTGAGGATTACAGTGATGGTATACTATAACCCTTTTTCAATGCATTTAAACAAATCTTTATCGCTGATTTTAGTTTTCTATACAATACTCATTATTTATTTTTAAAAATCGTCTCGAAGGACCACAAAAGTTTTCCCCATATACTATATCCAGCAACTACTGCATTTTCCTTTCAATCCAAGTAAAAAAAATCTTCATTTAAATCAAAACAGTCCGAGCAGCGATCATTTGATAATGCTTGCTGGTCGCATAATAATCGTTATCATCGAATATGGCAACATTGCCAGGCCCGCTTTTTGCTGAACGCGTCTGCCACACATACTGGCGCGGTCGAGGCCCGTTACTGTTCGCCATTTTATTACTATAGGCTTTTTACCCCGGATTCACTTGAATACAGATAGGTCAGTGCAAGAGGTACTTTTTAGAAGTTTTAAGGGATTGATGTTTAAGATAAGCTTAATAGTTGTTTTAAGATGAAGGAAATCGTTAACATTGCAATATTTGCAATGCTGTAAGATAACTATGGTAAATCAAACTTTAAGGTGCCCCGTCACTGTGGGTTTTTGTTTTGTTGACATTTGTCTAATTTTAAAAGTGTTTTCACACGCGATATTTATCTTTTGTAGTACCTAGATAGATCTAATGCACTTTATTGTACACCATTTAGCTATATTAGTAGTACAAGGCATCTAAGACCATAACTCATCGACACTAAAAGTATCAACAAGTCCCATTCTAAGTAGAAACGATGCCGCTTTTCTGGTCCGTTTCATATAGGTACTACAACCATGACAAATCCGACCGTGAGCCTAGCGTACCCATTGTCCTGCAAAGTAGTAAACGCCATCTATAGCAACATGATATCAGTAAAGTTATTGGTAGAAACACCATAAAAGTCATCGAGGGACATCGACAAAACGATAGAAGAAAATATCAGTACTATTATAGGAATGTACTTCTTTTAAAACTAGTCTTGATGTTTTTGCTACGCTTGGCGGTTTTGAGACAAGGGGAGTACCTACTTATGGACTATTATTTAACTTGAACGCACCGAAAAATGTTAATAGATTTAATTTTAAGGTGAAAGCACCAGTTTTTACGTTTTGTTTGCAATTTACACATCAGTGTCAGTTTCCATGTTAAATAAATGAGGATTCCTGGCAGTTGAACTTGTACATTAATGGAATGATCATCATGAAAGTCTTTTTTATCATATAATCCCAAATAATTACTTTTTCGTAAAGTTGTTATTCTACAGGAAATTATGAAGTAAAAAGGTTGTGTTGAAGGTTTTAATTATGATAGCTTTGTAAAACCGTATTTGTTACGATCGCGAATCATATTTCAACTACAGTAAATTACAAAATAAAAACGTAAGAAAATTTAAATTTCGCACTTAACCCTGATGGTTTCTTCTTAAAGTTGGACACCCTGATACAAACATTCGTTCAGACAGTTTTAATGAGTGTGGAATTCTCGTCGATATAAACAAAGACATTTCTTGGCGATGTCTAATTCATATCACAATAGAATCTATCTAGACAATTTATGATATTTTTAGATTAAAAGCTTTCGAATCAACTACTTTTTTGTGTGCAAATCACGCACTGAAAATAAATCGCATTCTTGAGATTAATGAGATTCTGATTTAGATGATCTTGGATTCTGATTCAATGAGTCAATCAATTCTAATCGAAGTTCATAGGACTATTGACGGAAAACATCGTGAGGAATCTGCAATTGACCATTCTTGGACTAAAGCTTCAAAAAACTTCTCTTGGCCCGTTGATCGCTGGAACAATTTCTGTTGGTTATGTCATCTTAAAGGTACCAAAAGATTGATAGTAAATTTAAAAATCAGGTTTCCCTTCAGCAAATGCTGGTGCTAGTTACAAGAGAATCAAAATACCGAACAAGAGCTAGTCAGACTTGCTCACCGAAGGTTCTGTACAACTTGCGACAAAAATGGCCATAGCTATTAACTGAGAAGACTTAGAGGGTTGATTTTTTCACAGCACATAGGGATTGCAGACTTAAGAGAATCCTGAGATAAAAAGTCTTGACTGACAGACAGACAGACTACAAAGTCACCCTACAAGGGATCCGTTTTTTCCTTTAGAGTTACGGAACCGAATAAGAGAAATAGATAAATCATAAAACCAAAAGAGCACCTATGACTTACATCCAAATCACAATCACACTGCATCAGAATTAAAGCCAAACTTTTTCTAGACGAGAAGCGCTTTACTACAACACTCTAAAATAGATCTTCCTTATATAAATAACACGCGATTAACGAGGTCAATAGAATTGTGCGAAGCTTCTGAAGAGTAAATCGGATTCACCTTTAATTTACTTAAACAGACAAATATACGTTTATGCTCTTATTCTTTTGGAGTGAGCGCAAGATTTATGAGTCAACGATTAGGACAGACACCAGATTGCCCTGAAACTTCACTATCAGTGTTCTTCAACAGCCAAATCAGGTCAAATTAGAGTTCGACTCAAAGGACCAATAAACTTGATGACTTGCGTACGAATTACCATCAGAAACTTAAAATATCTCGACTATTCGACTTCTGATTTCCGAGATACAAAATGTCGGTCATCGCTACAAAATAAGTTTGTTTCATAATTTTCTCAAATAACAATCTATCACCTTTTAATTTCATTGAAACAGCTTCAACCTCCTCGTCCAAACTTTTTTTCTTTATTGTTGTCGAAAAGGAAGCGAGCCGTTGAGTGATATGCGACATGTGACGGCACATTAAAACCTAAAGGACATAAATACTAGAAAAGTTCACAGCACAAATTAAACTTTATAAATGAGCAGACAAGGTCGGAATTGCAACGGATGTGGAAGGCAGAGCTCGGTCTCTGAACTCCTAAAATAATATTCACTTCGAACCACTCACATGTTACGCAACTCACGTTATAATTAAAGCTAGGACGAAGTTTTAAGGCAAAGTTAACGCGAATCGACCGTTTGATCATCAACCTGAGGTGAGCTTTAAATAGTTTTTTGAACTAAGAATTTGTTTTACGCGTCCACATTTAAAGATGATAAAGAATGCGCTGTCTATAATTGAGAAAGAGTTTCCTAAACCTAGTTTCCAGTTTACTTACAAATTCAAGATCATCAACTTTTAATATCCATGTATGGGGTTTTAGTTAGTAGTAGAGATTAACGTAACAAGTTACTTACTAATTAACGACTTAATACCCAAAATGGACCTGCGATAGACAACTATTTAGCGTATTGCATTACTTTATTTCTTCTCTTCAATTTATTTTATCTTGAATGACTTCGACAACTAACAGTTTTACTCTAAACTCAAACCATTTAATCCAACAAAAAATGCCCAATACTTAAAACAAATTGTGTCTATATACGGGTCCTAAGCCATGTATTCCCTCTTACTTACGTCTAAGGTGAAGACATTAATTTTCGAATCGCTAGAAAAACCCTGATCCCTTTATGGCGTGGCGCCTGCCTGATCTTGCGACCAGATCGACGTGAGACGCCTGTTTATATATTATTGAATATGGATATTTGCGGAAACTAATTGCGTTTACAATGCTGAATTGGGAACGAAGGTATTAATGCAGGTTTTTTTTTCTTGAGGAAATCTGATTATGATAATGTGCTAGCCAGTTAAAGGTGGATACAAATTATCGACGCGGCTGTCTTCGAGGTTTTAATTGAATGTACACTGAACTATACAAATTATTATTGTCGGACACAAGACGCGGACGTAACCTAAGGCTGTCCTTGAGCGGTTGGACGCCCGATAGAAATCTAGCCAGTTGGATGCAAAAGATGCGTCCTTTAATTTGGTTCCAGCTTAAAATTGGTGATTTCCTTGATGATCCTCATCACCATTATCATTACTGGCACGCTTATTCCACCCACTGCTGCGTATTGGAACTTCTCCAGTCTAGCTATACTACCCTGATTTGCCCGTCTGGTTTAACCAGCGGTATATTGATTGTCATTAGCCCATCTGGTACTTGATTTACCAACACTTCTTCTACATTGGCGTCACCTTAGATAATGGCTGTTAATGCAGTAAAACTGCAGATCATTAAGTTATAATCTCTAGCTGTAATTTTAAAAGTAACAAGAACAGTTTTTCGGCTAATTGCCTTGATAGACTATGAACGTTTTTGCTAAACAAATTGTTCTTTCCTCCGATATTTATTTTTTAAACCATGCAGAACACACTGAGGTCATTTTTCCTTACCCAACAAATAATAACAGCATCAATACAGCCTCCCAACCTAAGATATTGCTTCTATAATATATTCTATCCAGTTAAAATCAAGGGGGTATACGGTAATACAGGCATACAGGGGACATTAGTGACCACCCGCACTATAATGAGTGCCGCGCACCTGTGCGCATGCGTAATCGACTTCGGTAAACATCGGGTATACTCGTGTTTAGTTATTATGTCATTTATTATAGCGATGCAACGGCGATGTTTTGAGATTGGGGTATGCAGATCGCTTAGCGAAGAAATTCTGAAATTGAATTCCGCATAATAAAAAAAAAGAGGTCTGTGTCTCACGCTTTCTCCGCATTTTAGGATTGTATTGCCAATAATACGAATGTTTTCTCGCCAAAAGGGGTAGGAATCGAACTTAGCACCACTCACTTGCTAGTCAGACCACTTAAAAGAGACAGGATTTTGGTCCTTTGGCACAGAAAAATTCAGCAGGACCAAAATTCCTCGGAACTTTTTGCTCTATGAAGATTTTATTTTATCGTAATTGCTACAATATTTTGTTAACATCATTACTTCCTCATCAAGACAACCATCTCCAAAGCCATTTAGCACTTACAAAGTTCATAATAAATCAACAACCAAATCCTCCGATAACCATCAACCAATAAAGCATTTTCCAAATGGCCTGTCCACAATAAATCGGGTGCACTTTTCCCTCCATAACGTAGTGGATGGAACGATCTTATGCTCGACATATTATGTAACAGCTGACCGGGTTGCAAGCAGCTCGTTTCGGTAAAATTTACCACGTGCAAATGTCGAGGGCGAGTTTGTGTGGTACAAGGATGGAGCGGTAGCAGTCTGTTGTGTCATCATCTTGTATGCCTTCATGGTGAATAGTTTTACTTGTATTTTTATCCATTACTCCATGTTATAACTGCCCCTTTAATGATCGGTAATACGTTGTGTACGCGGTATTGTAAATTGACAAATTTGATCCCAGGGCGAGATTCTATGTCGTTTTTTATAGAACAATAATTTTGTCTATTTGTTTATACATTGTTTGAAGGCACGTTTGGCGCAGTGGCTGAGCGATTGAATGCTGCGCTGCGTGTCGCGGGTTCGATCCCGCACGGAACAAATATTTTGTATGACCTGCAGATAGTTGTTTCGGGTCTGGCTGTTTCTGTATGTGATAAATAAAGAAAGATTGTTAATAACTCTTAATATGTTTTAGTTCTGGACATAAACAAAATTACGTTAAACTAAAAATTCTATATACTTGACCTTGACCTTGAAATTTAATTATTATCAAATGCTATTTCTATCATTTCTGTTGCTTGTACTTTAAATGAAAAATTTAACAGAGAAATTCGTCAAATCCAACAACGTTTGCTAAAAATAACCCTTAAATTAAACACTTCTCGTCGACATTAAAATGCGCGTCCATTGCAACACAAATTCCCACGATAACCGCTGTCAGTAAATAACTTAAATTAAAATTAAAGTGGGCGATTCATATGACATTTAGAATTAATTGCAGGGCGCGCCGAACGGGAGAAAATGTCGACCGAAATAATAAAATGTCGACGAAAGTGCAATCTCTTTGTAATTAGGGGGTTACCGACACCAAAAATAGACGCGACACCTGTTAAGAATGTTGAGATACTTACCTTGTTATAATAAAGCTATAATATACATAATATAATGTATATAAAGATATAATAGTATAAATAAAAGTTATAATACAGCGGTGGTCCTTCACTTCATTGCTTACCATCAGGTGAGTATTGGCACAGGGCTACTACTGACTCACGGGTCGGACGAAGTATGATCTACTTCTATATATCGATCTAGAAGATTTTTCTCAGAAGCAGACGGACTGAACATGGATTTTTTTTTTTTTTAAACTTACTTACTTACTTACAGTAGGATTTCTCCTGTATCGTGGGTGCGTTACAAACATTTAAACTCACATACACAAACAGCCAGACCCGGAACAACTATTTGTAGGCCATACAAAAATTTGTTCCGTGCGGGGATCGAACCCGCGACACGCAGAGCAGCAGTCGATCGCTCAGCCCCTGCGCCAACCGTGCCGTCAAACTTTGTTATGATACTATGAATCTGGGAAAAGTATTCGCATGTTAAACAGATATAAGTCGCTTTCTAGCATACATAACTCTCTTTACTATCAAAAGTAGGTTTATTAGTGTGTCATTTATTATTAAATTAATTTCTATTGCAACTAATCAATCAATATTAACGACTGACACGGTATACATCTTAACGTTGATTGGTTGGCCCTAATGTTTGTTTGTAATTATTGATAATGTGCAATAAAATCATGTATATTTTTATATAGATCTACTTTTGTGTAAATCTATAATTTTTGTTTTACAAACACTCCCTAGATGAACTTGTCTCTTCCCTTAACAACAGTATTTCATTCTTAAGCATTTGTCCGTACACCGAACAAAAATTCGCTCAAGCCATTCGTCTTAATCGTAATCGTAACTGACCGGTTCCAATTACACACTTAAATATGATACATATTTAATTACTCCATTAAAACGACCCGCTATCAATCCATCTCATGCAACTAGGCTATTTGATATCAGACAGACCTTTAAACACATAACTTGAATAGTTTGTAATATTAATAGTATCTAACAGTGCATTTAAATTGGACTCTAATTAAATATGATGTCACTTAAATGGCGAATTCTACAATCTCTATGAGGTATTATACAAGTTGATATGATTTATGACAAAACAGTTTCTCGTGAAACTTAATCACTAACAGTTTATCAACAATACAATCGTTACAGTAGCGTTCTTTCAAAGATTTGATCAAATCGAGTGAAGATAAATCACAGATGCGGCATCGGACACTGACTGGGCTTTGACATATGATATAGATGCTGGAGAATCTGTTAGTCTCAAGTGTCTGCAGTCGTTCTACAATCTGTCCCTGCCAGTTTATCCTAGGTTTTAACTCGGGTTGAGCTGCAACCAACTGCTACATTTCTGTTTCATCTAACCTCCTCTTCATAACTTGGATCTTCGCTTTCTACGTTCTGTGCATCTTCAAATATCATGTTATGCTTTGTCACAACCACTGCTAAGAACAGGCTTCGTTTCTTTTGTGCCACCATTCAATGATTTGCAATCTCACAGACAAATTATATTATTTAATAGGTTTCTTGACCAAATGATGATATCACCATTCCAAGTAGACTTAACATCATTCGGTCCCTTGAAATAGCTAAATTTAATTCTATTGGAAGTACTACTAAACCTACTAGCTACCGTGTACAACGGTAGTTAGTAGGTTTAGTAGTACCTAGTAGTAAGGCAAATGCTCATTGCTAACGCGCGTCACATAGTCTGACCATCGCCTAATATGTATGACCGACCTCGGTCGTGCTTAGCAGTGGTGCAAGATGAAAGGGGTGGCGTTTTCCTTGTATGATAACATCAATATAAAAAGCTTTTTGAATACTGTGGAACAGTGTACGGGTTTTAAACAATTCAAAGCGAAATGAATGCCAGATCTAAGAGGGCATCGTTTAATAAACCGAATCAGCTGTAGACACTAAAAGGTTATAAAAGCCCAGTCAAGTGAAGTAAGTATGCAAAATAGGCAAGAGTAGGTATTCTAGTTGAATGTTAATCATGCACGGTTACAAGTGACAGGAATTAAAAATGCAAAACACATGCACAAACATCCGGATTTTAAACAAATACACAAGCTTGTAAGCCATTAACTTAACAAATTAGCATATAAGACAATCGAAGACGCAAATCTTTTCTTACAAATACTCATCGGATTCAAAGACACGATGAGTATGCGTAATAAATGGAAGTGGTGCTGTTTGTGTAAGGAATAAAACGTTATCTATAACTGTTTCTTTTCCTGTGTTGTTTATTTATATTTCTATTGAATCATAAAACTCGTATGTACTCTCTCATCATCTCTCTCATGATCGGAGTACACACCAGTGTGTACTCCGATCATGCTGAGATACGCCTTTTGGCCTTGTACTGGACTAATTTAATTAAATTTATTTTTATATTGTTTTTTGATTTTGTTGTTCTTTTTTTTTTTAAAAATAATAATGTTTTATTGTCTTGCCCTGTGCGAGTGTAGTAAACAGTTTCTTTCTTTCTTTCTTTGTATAAATTGCACATTCAGCCAAACTTTTGGGTACACCAAAATATATTAAAACTGCAATTAATTCCACGTCATTTTTTTTTCGTGCTCCAACCGCATACTCATTGTAAGATTGATTACGGTCTTCAGATTTTTATTGTAAACTAGCTTTCGCCCGCGGCTTTGCTCGCGTTAAATTTGGTATAACACACCAAGCAGACCTGCAGTTTTTGCTCTTGCGCCTGATTTATTTGTTTTTTTTTTTATTTATAATGAACTCACTCTTGACCTCGATCTCGCCTGATGGTAAGCGACAGATGAGGTCTACGATGGAGCGAGCGAGCCCAGAAGATGCCTATTAACTCTTGTTTTGAAGGCAGACGGGTCGTATGTGGTAGGGAACACAGAAGCTGGCAGAGAGTTCCACACCTTGGCCGTGCGCACAATAAAAGTTGAGGAAAAGCGCTTAGTACGACAAGACGGTATATCGACCAAGTGCGGGTGGTACCCTGCCGTTCGTCTGGTAGCCCGGTAGTAAAACGGAGATGGTGGGATCAGGTCATGGAGCTCCAGCGCACACTCTCCGAAGTACAATCTGTAGAAAACCGACAAGCTGGCAACGTTACGCCTATGCGCCAGGCTGTGAAGCTTGGACACAAGCATCTCATCGCCTATGAGCCTTTTGGCCCTGCGTTCCACCGAGTCGAGTGCAGCGAGCTGGTATTTTGCCGAGCCATCCCATAGGTGGCTGCAATACTCCATACAGGAACGGACCTGTGCTTTATACAAGTTACAAAGCTGTCCCGGCGTGAAGTATCGCCTCACCTTATTTAGGATGCCCAGCTTTTTAGCTGCGGTCTGTGCTTTTGACTCGATGGTTGGACCGAAGTTGAGATCTGACGTCAACTCCATGCCCAAGAGCTCCAGACGGTCAGTAATGGGTACAGATGTACTTCGGAAAGTAGGGGATAAATTAAATGGCAACGCCATAACTTAACGTTATAACTTAGCGTTGTAATAGCAACGCTAAGTTTTCCTATGAAATATTCCTATGAATATAAAAATTCGCCTATGTCCGTCTCCTGGTTCCCAACTATCTCTGTACCAAAATTCATCCAGCCAAATCGGTTTAGCCATTAAAGCGTGAAGAGGTAACAAACAAACAAACTCACTTTCGCTTTTATAATATTAGTAAGGATAAGGATTAATATTGCTGCATATTCAACTTTATAGGTAAACCGAAGTCGCTGTCGCTCATAATTTGGACCATAACCAGCCGTCCTAATCAATCTAACGTTTATAGAGTTACAAGCTGACATTAACACATTAATCTTTAAATATATAAGTACCGTTTATTTGTCATTGCTGACTGATCTTACCGGCAAATTGGCGGTTTATTTATTTAAACACTGATTGACAGCTTATTATTGGGATAGGTTTGGAAGTAAATGTGTGAACCATTTGTAGCATTAGTGTTATTACTGATAGTGATTTCTTTGATTATGCGCTTTTTTTTCGGGTGGGAAATCATCAAATAACTTCCCCCGTTCGAGGCGGAGCGGGGATGAGTGTCAGACTTTTACTGACTAAAACCCATCCATATTCCTTCTTTTGCCCTTTGTGTTCCGGGGCCGGGGCATTTCTTTCGAACAACCCATAAACCGAGCAGGTTGATTATGAACTTTGAATCGGATTACTAAAAAAACTATGACTTAACTACTGTCGACAAACTAAGAGGACAGCCTCAGGCCAAATGAAGCTTCTCATATCAATCTAAGGTACGTTTTAAAGGATAACTGCAGCTTAATATAAAATGATAATCTGACTTGATAATCTATTTCCCCAACCGTACCTTGCTCCCCACTCGTCCCTTGCTAGAGCCAGTAAGTTCCAATCAGTCCCCAATAAATATCACTCAGATCCTTCCTGTCCCTTTGCTGTCCTCCCTCAGCGACGCCCTAAGCCGAGCCTCGTACCCCACAGGGGGGCCCTTAACGTGTAGTCGCTTAGTTTGTAAGGTTTTTGTTTGTTTGTGGATGCCTTAATTGTTAAGGCATTCACAGGAATCGCCCGGTTAAGCAGACGACAACCCCCTAGGTTGAACTGCAAGATGCCATTCAGAAAAAAGATAATCTATTTGTACCTACAGTGATTCAAAATCAATGAACCAATCACACCGTCTGCTCTAATGTAGGATTCTTTTACTCAAAAGCCAACTACATTTCTTCAGCAATGGTAGACGGTAATATTAAACAACTGATATAGCGTTGAAGTGCTGTAACCACGGTTTTGAGTACACCAAACATTACGTTTGAACCAATCTATCAGTAAGACCCAGCTCGGCGACAGCGACAGGCCGGCGAAACACAAGTTACAGAAGTATTAGTGGATGAACAGACAGCGCAGCACAATGAGAACTCGGCCTAACTGGTACTTACTAAATGTTTTGTTTTCTATACGAGCCGGTTTCGATTTGCCGAGGGATCAACGAAGTTTCAACACTCGATAACTCCAGCAACATTATTATATTGGATCTGTTTGTGCAGTTCATCGAATGTAACCCATTTCCACAGAGACACGGTACAATAAGCAGATAGTATTCAAATAGTTTGCATTCCTTGATTCGGAAATCAAAACAGAGATATTGTTTATTAATATCCGCAAGCAGTTTTCGTTACCTAATGCAATTTGTGTGTGAAAATCGAAATGTTGCGGTGAGTGTGTGAATTAATCAGAGCTTACTACATCTTATAGTTGGACTAAATTCATGTGGTACATGGAGCAGTGGACTGAGACACAATAGAAATGTTCTTCTTTATTGATTAAATTGAATTCTAAATTATATGGATAGCGACTGCAATTCAGTCAAGATCAAAAGTCATTGTTTCAAACTAGGCTGATTATCAGAACAACACTTTTTGAACGTCATTATACAAGACTGTCCCCAAAACGTCCACCCTTCGCCGCAAGTCAATAAACTGCTATTAGTTTAGGAAGAAAAGAAAAAAAAATGCGTTTACTCAGTATTAGTAAAACAAAAAAATAATAGAGTCATCTTAACATTAAACTACATTAAATAAATAATGCCAAAGGCGCCTCAGTTCAGCATAAGGCTAGATGGCAACACAAGGCCGCCCCTAACGCTGATTTTAACATGCAGCCCACGAGTGCCATACGCTCGAAAACAGAATAAACCTGAAAGGACTGACGGACTATCTGTACCATTCGCACAACACATTTCGCCAGTATTTATGCTAGTCCCATTATAGAAGGTAAATTAAAATAACATTTTTATTAAATTTTGAAAGTCAACATAATGACAATTTACAATTAGCAAAACACTCTGAAAACCACTTTGGGACAGTGTCCAAGGGTCGTTGCAGATGAGAAATCGATAAATTAATACAAAACACTTCTTGGTACTGTGGGTGGCGCTATATATTTTGGCATCTATACCCCGTGTATCATAGCATATGAGTCATAAATTTACTCGAATATTTATGTAAGTGAATATATGTTTTTCTTAGAAACTCGGCTTTAGACTGTGTTTAGGGAACTGGGGAAATAGGTCTTTGTGGATCTTGCATGGTGCCTGTATATTTTATTGGTTTCGACACATCGTGCTCTCAGGCCGTTGATCGATCATGCAGCTTTCTTACTAATCTCTTTATTTTGAAAACGTTTTTGAAAAGGGAGTTGATGACTACCAAAATCAATAATTTCGCCCAGTTTTTTCCTGGCAACATTATTGGGATAAGTAGACAGATAAACACACAACATCTTTTAATAACTTTAAATCACTGAAGTCAAACAAAGTCCCAAATTCGCCAATTTTCAAGGTACACCAGAAGATTCGACTGCAAATAATCGAGAAATTTCTCGAATTATTTCCCCACTTCCTGACATCTAGACTTCACAAAACACCAGACTAAACAGCCGGCCCTACTCTGTCTGGGCTCGCGTAAACAGTTAAAGGGAATTCTTCATACCTCAGTTTATTGAATGGCTTAATGCTTTCTGCATTTATCTTCCTAACTTACATTAGCTTTGTGTATTATTCGTCTACATTACCACCAATATCTATGCCATAAAAAATACTTCCATGAAAAATTAATTATGTTATTTGGAAAATAACCTTACTTTTAGAGTTCAGTGACTTTGTTTGTTTCATTAACTTTTTTTACCACCGACTTCCAAAATTTGCAGTTATTTTCCACTTTTTAGTTTTTCTTTTTTTTAAGCTTTTTTATGTTACCCATTTTATATTTTAGTTGTGGTATAGGCTGATTAAATGCTTAATTTCTTTTTATTGAATTCGGGTAAAAAAGTTTAAAGTATTTATTTTTTATAGAAAGGTAATATATAATATATTTATAGATAGATAAAAAGTACTTGGTTACTAAATGTATGAACAGTTTGTTTGTTTGTTAGACTGAAGATTCATTGTTTCAATTCACTTTTGACCGAATGTCACCCCTCACGCTCATTAAGGCCCAGTTGCTTGTGCTTCTAACTAACTTTTGCTCTAATACATGAAATCCTTCAGATCGCTTTTAGAGATAAGACCGCCCATTGTGTCACCCTATTTATAAGTTGTTTAGTGTTATTCTTGTTACTTGAATGGTGTACATAAGAAAGAATATTCTATCTATCCTTCCAAAAAGTTGTTTGATAATTTGCCACACAACAGATTTACCAATACTGCCATTAGCCTAATTTAAATACCCGAACCTGCATCCACCGAACCAACGGCATGCAGTATTCAAAATCATTCCGTATACACACATAGATATCCCATAAATTTTCAGTGCAGAGTAACGGACCAAAACATAGCGGTGTTCACGTGTTTACTTTCTGAACTAAACTTATAATAATTGATATGGTTCGTGATGTTCTGGGAAGCTTGGCTCGGTGGCGCCAATGTTCTGACTAGTGAAGTAAACAATAAATGAACTGAAGATTCAGCGCAGATAAAAGGTGGGTTCGATAATTTGAGGTGTGTGTTTAATGAAGAACTTGGTTTGTTAGTCTTCTTTTGAAACTATTTTTATGCTGTCGGGATATCTTTGGCGGATAAATAGATCGCTAATACATATGGGAGTTTCTCAGTGATTTTTCTAATTTTATGTTTCTTATTTATAGTTTTTTTATTAAACAAAAGAATTGTTTAACCTGCCTTTTCTCTTTTTTTGGTACTCACATTACTTTAATGTGTCTCCGTGTTTTTTTTTAACAATAGTAATAAATCTAAAGGGCGACGAGTGACACTAACGTGCCATTTTAAAGCACTTATGCTATTTTCCGTCATGGCCGTAAAAATATTTTGATTTATGATTACAGTTACATAATTTTATAAATAACACTCATAAACTTGATCATATAAATATAAGAATAGCAATGAGAAAATAAGCTTACAAAACTCATTTACTACAATGATATTATCTAAATATTCGACAACAGCATGTATTTTTCTTGGAGGCATAAGTTAGGTATAAAGTTTAATTCAGAGTTTTAGTGAACTTATTACTATTAAATGACACTACATGAAAATCAGGTATTTAAGTTTTAACATTTAAACTTTTAGATGTCTTGTTCCGTTTTAACGAGAACTTACTAAAAGTTTACAACCAAGTCCAATAGTAATAAATATTTTGCATACATTTACAAAAAAAAACTCTGTACATTCTTACTTTATTCAACCTATTTCAAACAGTTTACCAAAGCTTCTTATGTTTTTAGATCAGCCTGAATTCACAATTTTAAAAACTTTTAAAATTACTTTCTGTAAAAAGTACTAATTTTAGGAACGTTTCTTCTTTAAAATATAGCACAGCACCATCTTTCGTGCTTTGTTGTCAATTCATTTCTAATGGAAATTAAAGCAACATCGTTACCGGGGTTGCGGGTTATTGGAAAGATACCGCGGCCCTGGAACATAAAGGGCTTACTGAAAGAAGCTCCGCTTCGCCCAGAGCGGTGAAAATTATTTGATGATTTTCCCATCCGCAAAAATAAGCGCTAAAAGACACGTGTAGATAGTTACAAAAGTGATAGCGCTGGTACTTCATCTAGGAGGAAGACAAACTTAAAGGCAGAGCTAAATGGTAAAATGGCGTAGGGAACGTTGGCGTGGGCTTGTGTCTATAAGGGGAGGTTTTAGGTGGGTTTTAATCAGTACAAGTCTAACACTCCCCCCGCTTTGTCCAGAGTTGGAGAGATAAGTTATTTGATGATTTCCCATTCGCAAAAAAACCAACACCGTTATATTTTAAGCAGCCTACGCACGTGTAGTTTCGATTTTTTTAGAACTTAACGTACGAACGTAATGAGAAATCGCGTAAACTTTATACATAGCCAATGTTCCGCGTATCCTGTGTGACGTAACATGACAGAACAATATAAGAATGATTCGTTACCTTGATCGTGGTTGAATAGAAACATATCGACCATAAGATTTAGTATTCGCGGAATCCAACACGCCACAATACGTTGACCCGACTGTTTACATTAGATCAGACCCATTTTTATAGAACTCCGTAGATACTCGTATAAAATGGAGTTTACTTGTCTAGACTATACTATGTTTAGGTGAACTGGTTTTGCGTAATAATGCCATGGGGAATTGTGGGTGGATTTGAGGGCTTGGTTTCAGTTGATGACTGGTTTATATTATAATCTGGCCTCTCTGATTTAGGTGGTTAATACTCCGGGACTAACAATGTTCAGAAAATTTGTTAAGCATATTTTGAAGTCACTGAAATATCAGTCGACTTACACTAAAACGCTTAAACAATGAAAGTTATTGCAATGAAAAATGCACTTATCTTAAATGCTAGGAGGAAATTTTCAAACATTTCACGTACACGACTTTGATCTTTTCCGCCAATACAATTCACTGTCACTTTTTTCTCATTTTTTACGCAAACAATCTCCATGAATTTTTTTTTTTTTGTTCTAGGTTCCGGTGATTGACAAACGTTAAAAGCTAAAAAAAGCCACACTAAGCTCAACAAAAATCTATCATCTGTATGAAACAGAAATCACACACACACATGAACAAAAGAATTATAATAAAGAGTAGATAGGTATATAAGTGCTTGTTTATTCTGTTTGTAGCCATTGTTTTACTTAATCTTAGAGCAACGATCAAGGTTCGGCAAAGAATTAGTTTTACCTAATTAATGTTTATTGGTGCGTTATCAGCTCGGAAACCACAAACTGCGGTTGTTCGTGGCATTGTTGTTCTGTCTAAAACTATAAACAAGCTAAAGAAAACCTAAATTAACAATTCAGTTACAAAGAATATTAGTCATATTTTTCCAGAGTTTTATAAAACCACATAACGTGGGAACCGAACCAAAACTGTTAGAAAAATGTGATAGAACAAATTGCAACAATCAACAAGCCAGCCGCATAATATGCCCATTTACCTTTATATAGACAGCATACTATTACGCACACCATTTACCTTCTTATACTACGTGTCATTTATAAGGTCATTATTTTTCATAGAGCCGTGAAACAAAGGAAATAAATCATTGTGCTGATTGTCTATTTATGTTTATTATAAAGACGTTTGCGAGCTATTTGCATGGATGATGTAATATTTGAAGAGGTGACAGCCTGCTGACAGGTGTCTAGTGGGAATTAATCGATCATTTTCAACTTAAATTCAGTAGGCATAAGAAAAACAATAGCAGTAATTCATGATGTTAAATTTGAAGTCGTATATACGCGGTGTTATTAAATCCCGAAAGTGTTGAAAATTATACACAAAGCAATACGAAAAGGAACATTTAATTTTAAAAATAAATAGTTTGTAAATAAAAAAATTTAAACAAAAATTGCTGCAGCCATCACAATAAAATGGACACAGACTAATCTAACACAAACGGGGACAACAGAACAATTTATAATTTTACCTGATAACGATCATATTCAAATCAAAGAGATAAATGATCTGAAATCACGTTAACAAGATAATGCGGGGTAATTTCGATGTGTGATGTATTACACGCCTCGTGAAGTAGGTGAAGGTTACGATGTAAAAGGTTAAAGGCTCAATATCCAAGATCACTCACTTATGAGTAATATTCAGGTTGTAGACAAAGTGGAGAGTGGACAGTAGTTTAACAACGATTGTGTTTTAAGAGAAAGGATACCTATCATTACGTAACTAAAGCAGAGAATAGACATTGAAATTATAGCAAAAGCATTTTCCCTATTTGAAAGCAAGATGTCATGGGCACCATAGGATACCACGATAGCAAAAAATAATAAACAACGCTACAAAATAAAAAAAAACCCAGTAAAAGAATTCAAATTTTTGTTCAGATGAAAAACGCCCCAATTACAAAATTGCAAAAGAAAGTAACAGATTTATTACTTCCGTTGAAAATATCAGGTCAACGTTCTTCCAGCAATTTTGTTATACAACATGGATATTATCTTGAATTAACATTTAGGTACCTTATCCAATAGAAAACTGAAACAAATTATTTTGAATCAAAGAAAGAAAATAAAGTTTCCAAACATTTTATATGTTTGGAAATTTTATTTTGATGTTACAAAATGCAGACACACTAAAATAATAGCTTATTCATACTCTTATAGTAAATTCTCAGGAAAACGGAAAATTCCCTGAAAAAACAAACGAACTTGGAAGATACAGACTGTACTAAAAATTACATCGAAGCATATTGCACAATCCAACAGAAAGTGAATCCAGACTTTTTTTATTAAATACTGGAGACATGCCAGGACCGTTTACCATTAAAAATGAAGATTTAATGCACTATGACTTGAAAATGCATAATAATAAAATTTTGCTGTTTCTGATTCTGATATAAGCAGTTAGTATTTCATAAGTCAACGAAAAGCTTTGCAACCAATAGTATCATATTTTCACAACAATAAAATAGGGTTCTTCGATCCTAAACCCGAGACGACATGTACCACATTTTCTTCTCCCTATTTGTATATAAGTAGGGTAGTAATTTATCGGTAAACTTAGCAGCAAAGATTGCTTGATTGCAATCAGTTTCAAGAGGTAGCTTTCGTTCAGTGAAGGCGACGAATGGTTGCAGCACTTCATTCTTGTTACATTTAAAATCACACATACATTCAGATATTAAAATCCTTCTCTTCTTTTCGTGTCGATGGGACTCATATTGTGTTGGAGCAATTGCACAATTGGATATTATTTGCTCATATTGAATAGTGATAAAAGCTCTATGAAACTGCAGAAAATGTATTTATCAAATTCATAAATAACCACTGTGATAAAACAAATCTATAAGGCATAATAGACGGAGTACTGCTTCATGTGGTGTTGCCCTGCGTAACAGTTTGTTATCATTTCTTTAAATCGAGGCTCTCGCCAAGAAAGCTAGAAGCAGCCACCGCCAGAAAGTACTCTGATCAATGACATTAGTCATGGCACTGCCAAAGCAAATGAAAAACTAAAACATTGGCAAGTGCAAATTCAACAATAGATGAGTTACTCAGCCTCGCGAATGACTTGTTAGACTTATTATTAGATCCAGTCAGTAGTAGCTTTAGATGCGTTCGTGTATTTTTAGCTAAGAATGTTGGTTTAGACGTTCGCTGTAGCGCTTAACACATTGGAGTCGGTAGTAGCCCATGTGGTAATACGGATGAAGGAACACCATTGATTCTTGCTCTTGGTACAGCTAGGCATATGCAGTCATTTATGTTTCTAACTTCGACTCAATATCTTGAAGACTGGTTGGATAAACAACGTTGATAAATAGCAAACAAAATGAATGGTTCCAAAATATACTAATAAACAAGACAAATTGGTTTACTTTCTTGAAGTAATGCTGCTGTGGTATAACGTGAGAGTGGTACTCGTAAGATAAAAGTTGACGAAGTTACATGATTCCAATTTCGGATAAATAAAGCTCGTTAGGTTTGGTGCGGTCACCATTAAACATCCTTCTTCGTTCAAGATTGATTCAGTCTTCAGTGACGATCAAAGAATGCAAATCTAAACACCGGAGATATTTCGAATTTTATAGTTTCAGAACACCCAATCAAAGGCCTAATATTGTTTTTTAATACAGAAACATGCGTACCGGAGTTTTATTTAGTCTGACACCTACTCAGGTGCTCACAAGATCTCTAGGCTAACATTTTCCTGGAAATATCTCTTACGTAGAAATGTCTGCTGATTAAAGAACTGTACTATTATAGATTTCTCGTCATTTAGATATGTCTTCTATTTCGTCACTACCTTCTAGTAAAATGTATATTGGTTCTAAGGGCAAGTTTAGTACAGAAACTTGAGATACATGACTATCTCAAGTTTTCTTCCAAATTACATAACCACGCTTTTGGATGAAACAAAGTAGCACCTTCAGCAATTTTGTTCCTGGCAGCTGAATGAAACCTTTGATAATGTAATTCGGATGTATATAATTGAAACACCTGTCGATACCGACCCACGTGATCTTTCAGTGCTAATGTTACGTCACAGCGATCGATCGTTACAATAAGTACAGCAGATGTTCGTCTGTTTGTACAGATGTCTTCGACGTGATGTCGGTGCAACTACATTCGGTACAATCCCCAAGAACACTGATATGGAGATGATTGATCTTTTTAAGGTTGAGCTTAGTGAATCTCGTAGGTATAGACAAAGTACTACAAAAGTACTGTTGCATGAATTCTAAATTTTACTCAAAATTTCAGATATTCTGATTCATCAGTGTGCTAGCCAACTGTAAAGCTTTCCCATAAAATCAATCACACGTACCCATCAGCCCGATCACATAAACGTCAAAGCTCATCTAGTCAGAAGCAGTCAAAAGTCAATTTGAACTGCCAGGTAGAGATGAATGTGCTATACTGTTTCTATGTTTGTTTATCTTAGAAGGTAAACAGGAGATGGTGCTCTTTGTTAAATAAACTATACTGCCACTTAATACTGACCTTTAGAAAAAATTATTCAAACAATAACACTATACAGATATTTCGTAGTTGGTTCTTCAAATATTAAAATTTGCCCAGGAACGCTCTGTAAAACTATTCAAAGGAATCTTTCCATTTGCTATCGAGATATAGAAAGGACTGTTTATCTTTATCAATAGATCGAGATAACAATGAAGCAACGAATCTCAAATTATACATTTTGGAAGCGCATGCTAACGCCCGCCCACTTCTCCTGAGTTATGTGCTGCCGACGGATCAAAGAGCCGGGGCGATGTGCGTAAGGCGCGTAACTGAACATTCCTAACCTCATGAAAACCACGTGCTCTGTATGTCGATAAACTCTTTTCATAGTTGTATCATCAAGGTTCATCTAGCCTTTTATAATTACTTACATTCTTGTGGTTAGTAGCGCCGGTGACTGAAAATTTGTGGGGAAATCGGTTATCTTGTAATGGGCATGTGATGCGGAGGAATAAGAAAAGTTTTGGTGAATGCTTTTTGAATGCCAACTTACAATCGGTACCTAACTATCATTATTCCAATTTCTTATTTAAAATTCTAAGTACGTTATTCTCATTCAGACTTAATAACCTGTGAATAAATAAGGAGCAAAAAACTTTGGTTCTATACTTAGGTATTTAGTAAAGATTTTCTCGGAAACTAGAGTTTTTTCGTCTAAATGTCTGATTTGTTGTACAAAAACTATTAATTGTGGCATAGTTTTGTTGCTAATTGGCGGAAGTTGGAATGAAAATTGAAAATTTGATAAAATATTTTTACGTGCCAATATAGTTACAGATTATCAAGAAAGTATTGATGCCTTTGATAATTCTTGTCTTTGCGGTATTCCGCAGACACTTCTAGACAAAAGTCATGACAGAAATACCAATAGTATTCCTCTTCATAAATATAAACCTTGCAAAAATGTACTTAATTTACATTGTCAGAGTGTATATCTTCCGTAATTTCCCATCATTTTCTGAGCTTCCTATATTACTGAGACATAAATGAGAAAAAGGTTGTCTGCACTCAATCATTTGTTATCGGGTGGATGATCAACAGGATGGCAAACTCCAGTCATCCCGTAACCATGGCGTTTGCAGAAGTGTCGGAATATTGGGAGATCACTATAATAGGCAATTACGGATGATAAGTGACAGTGTTAATTTTATAAGCTTTCACTTAACACAATGGTGTTCTTCTGTAAAATTAATGGTGCTCTTCTTTTCTATTCATCTTTCCTTTCAGAAAAGGTATGACTCCTACATTATTATCACTGCGTAGGTTCAACGTCGTGTACGCACTTACGATCATAAAACTGTCTTGTCTTAACACTAAAACAACATTTACTCCTGTTTTTACGTCAGACCTTCTTGTTAACTATCTTACTCATGTGTATGTTTCTCAAGCTTAACATCATTTTCAGCTTCCCACTATCGCATTCGCCCCTAACTTGAACAGGCACTAAAAGCAAAAAAGCGTTGCCACGCTCCGCCGCATCGACTATCGATTTCGTTCACACCGAACGACGCTAATTATGTTCTTAGGAAAAAAAATCAAGCTGATACTAAAAACAATAGGAACATTTATATTTCGTATCTCTTTTGACGAGAGAAAAATGGATGGGAATAATTAAGGTTTATTTATTTTGGTCTCGGAAAAACTTATCGATACAGACAAAGTAATTTGTGGAAGCTTCATGTTAATTAATACGTTGTTAAATAATAAGACCTTAGTCACATGCAGAAACAAAATGATTACGTTACATCATTCAATTGAGAACAAGATTTATTTATGATAATATCGTTCAATTGTATTCCGAAGCTGTTTATGATCTAAATTAAACGCCACTTACAAATACAATGATGGGAATCAAATTACAGCTATAAAATACATTGTATTATGATAACTTAAACGTAATACTACTTTGTTACAGTTATTTTAGCGAGAGATCTAAGCAAGTTCTGCTTCAGCATCAAATGCTTCCTAAACCCATGGATCTTTTTCGGCCAGAGATAACCCGAAAAAAGAACAGCATAAACATGGCCCACCATACCTAATAGGAGCTGATAAGCAATCCTAATACAGACTAAAGCTGTGGAGTGTCAGACTCTTTCGAATAACCCGCAACCCCCGCAGACAGTGGCCTAGGGAGACCTCTCTGCTACCAAAGCCGCCCTAAAAAAACATGTTGGACAATCTTCTATAAGAACATGCTGAACAATCTTCTAAAAGAACACATTGAAAATGTTGTAGAAAAACCTTAGTATTAAAATATCAACCACATTTAAATCATTGACCTCTCCATGCTTGAGCTATCACGTGTACTGGCTTTGTCTAACAGGAACCACTGACAAAGATATCTGTCAGGATGACGATTCGATAAAAGAAGAAGATCCTAAGCACCAATCCGTCACCTAGCAATTAGGCCGTCTGCAAGCCCACCTACGTTTAAACCTCGTCAAAATCCGAACAACATCGACTTGTCTGGTGATATAACATTGTTGTGACGTGTTTTTTCGACGGAAGCGACCGTGACTAGCCGCTGACTGTCGAGTCAGTCGGTCGGCACTAATTACTCGGTCGCTCCTGCGCGCTGCGCCCGCGCCGCCCTGCGGTGGCGCTACGCTGATGATTATGACTTTAATTGACTAACCACTAGTTGTGAATTGTTGAACTTGAATGCAGTGATTTTTTTTTAATGAGGCTTTGCGTTTACTCTAAATGGGATTATAAATCATTCGGCATTTAAAGTATAGGTACACCAAGTAGGTAACAATATCGCTTTGGAATCGTAAGTAATGTATGAAGTGAATGATTGAAACATGGGCAGCATAATGGGAGTATTTAGATGTAGGTCTGTAGGATAACCGTGAATTGATCTGGATTGTCGCATATCACTATTAATGGCAAATCTTTTCGCAAACAAACACACGGCAAATTCCAAATCATAGAGCATGTTCATACTTTTTTTGACGACTTTTTGTAGCTAGCAACACAAACAGTGTCAGTCTGTTTGATAAGTAATATTAATGGCTGGCAACGCTTTGTTTATAAAAAACGACTAATGGTTCATGCTAATTAATAGTTTCTCTTTTTACAATCACGAAGTTTGTGAATGTTTATAAGCACTTGATATACAGGACAGAAGAATGTTAATTGTTTGATTTTGTTTGTTAAACGATATATTTCCTGTAGACTCAGGCATTTTTTCGCATATTTGAAAGGGGTAAATGTCCGTAAATTACAAACAAATACAAGAATTATTAATAAAACGTTCATAAAAGCTTAGTCATAGGCGCCACTGCCAATATCGAAGAAATTGTTATTGCTAAAAATAATCAAAGCAAAAAACTGTCTATCAGACAGATCTACAGATTCTATTTGATGAGAATATAGCAGAATCATTCTAGCGTTGGGTGCCTATATATTTTAACCGCAATTAAGTTTGTCAGCATTAAGCCTGGATTTACTTAAATAAATAATAACACATAGAAACCAACTGCTAAATCACAACATATGAAACAATCCACTAACATATCCAAATACTAACAAATTATCAGTAACACGGCTCTACTTAAATATCGATACCAGATTTCAACACAGCACTCGAGATCGCACTACATAACAATATTATCGAATATAATTTGTCGATAGCGCGCTTCACTAAACCGCTAATAACAGATGAGTGCGGAGTAGTCGACACCGACGTACTTGAGAAATGAATCATGCAAGTAGTGAAGTGGCTGAGCGATGGATATAGGGATATCCCTAGAATAGAAGATACTGATTTATATTAACTGGAGTGAGATAAATGATAGAAAGTTGAGCAAATACATTAAAACTAAATTAATTCTACCAGTACCTAGATTACAAATGTACAAAAATAACCCGGAACACCGAAGTAGTACAGATATACAATCAATTGCTTATAAATATACGGTCTACAAGACATTGTTCGTATTTAAAGTCATTGGTCTTGGAAAAACCTTATGATAGTCCTATATTATTATTTTTTTCTGAAATTTTTCGTCACATTGCACATACCATGCTTTTATCTCTGCACCACCCTAAGGTTGACTGGTATAAAATATCCAAAGCATTAAATCCACCTTTGTTAAATGTTTTTTTAAGATGTGCGTGAAGTTTTAATGAATAAATAAACCTAAAGCGAACCATAACAATGAATCTGAATGACATAAACACTTTTGAACTGCTTTCAAGCGCTGTCAGTGCAATATTCCATAGATTTAATGACACTGAAAACATTAAACGTAGTTTTAATGTGTGATTTGAAATTTCAGTAATGAAATTAACTGTTAGTGGACGGAGAGAGAGAGGAAGGCCAAAGAAAAGATGGATGGATTGTGTACGGAATGATATGAAGGAGAAAGGAGTGAATTATGCCGTGACGTCTGATAGGGGAGAATGGAACAAGAAAACGTGTTGCGCCGACCCCAAATAGAATGGGACATGGGCAGGAAAATGATGCTATTGCCGATGCTACTTCGGAAGATCTCACATGGTTGGCCGTGACATAAACGACAAATTGCGTCCTTGAAGTTAGATCTGGCGTGCAACACACAACCTGCTCAGAATTGAATATTACGATTATTATCTGATTTGGCTCGGTGCCTATCACATAAGATCTGACACTGCTACTGTGATACGTTTTAATTCACGTCTTCGGAACTATTAAGGCCAAACTAAGCAAACACATTATGAATGTGAAGCCCATTGTGCTTATTCTTCTCCATAGAGATCTACGCTTTAGAATGGGCAACTACAGTACTTTCACAAGTTATTATGTCTTGTGACTGAGACTGTAAGGGCAGCTTTTTTGTTTTATTGACATTTAAAAGTGTCTGTAATGGTCTAATTGAAATAAAGCTTTGATTTTGAAGCGCTAAGGGACATGTGTGGATAGTTACAAAAGTGATATCGCTGATACATCGTATGGGCTTGTACCAATTTGGGAAGGAAATAGAGGGGGTAAAACATGTGATTCAAAAGCGTTCAATTTGATGATAAACGGAGAGTGAAAAGAAGATTTAATAATATGGATCGATTGACTAAGGAATATGAAACAAGAAAGTGTAAATGATAGCGCTTGAAAATGAAGATTTGAAAGACCAAATATGTTGCTTCGACACCAACAATTTTGATCTTTAAATCTCAAACATCAATTTACAAGGTTAGGTAAATAATGATGAATAACAAAAACAGTGCGGTGAAAACGCAGTCCCTATTAAAAATCCCCGGAAGAAGCCGGAACTGAAACACATTGTTATATTATTCATTGAAGTATTTTTTTTAACAGTTACACATGTGGGAATCAAAGTGAGTCCATGATATGTACTGGATTTGACAACTTAACAAAATTTTGATGGCATTAAATTGTGTAGGTATATTGTTTGTCTGGGTAATGACACATGATGATCGATAATATCGTCGATGTTAAATGTTCATTGTATGTATTGATAGGTATTTAGATACCTATGAAGTTAATTTTAATGTCGCGGAAAATTGATTTAAATTTGCATACACTTATGTAAGATCGTTTTATACCACATTTTATGCAAATATATAAACTGACTTACTATACTTATATTACTATAGATTAGAGGTTTATGTAAGGAATAGTCCAGAAAAGTTTTTTGAACCTACCACATGCCAATGAGGAGCCTGGTGCCTATTGCATCCTTAGTGTAAGTAAAGGATGAAAAGGACAACGGTGCTCTAACGATACATACTGAGTAGGTACATCATCCTGAAATCAGCATGAGCCCCACATAGAAATTAAGAAAAAAAAATGCTGTTTCCTACAAAAGTTTAATATTTACACGCTCAAAATGTATGGAAATGAAACGGTCGATTTTTACTAAAATTGCCGATTAAAACTTTCTATGTATGGTTCAGAATGATGTACTTGAAAACGTGATATGAGCCCGTGAGTTTGTGTCCCTCCTTTTGTATTTATTTTAATACGTTTCTAGAGACTTTTTTTGACATGATGTCCTCAAAATCACAGTCTCTTTCCTTTATAATAAACTAGCTTTTGCCCGCGGCTTCGCTCGCGTTACATTCGGGGTAACACAGTTGCCCTTTCCTGATTTGCAGTTACCTGCTACCTACCTGTAGTTTTTGCCCTTGCGCCTATTATTGTAATAGCAATGTTAAGTTTTCCCTTTTCTTCCCTCTGAAAATCCCTTTGAAAATAAGTAAGCCTATGTCTGTCTCCAGGGACCCAACTATGTCTGTACCAAAATTCATCAAAATCGGTTTAGCCATTAAAGCGTGAAGAGGTAACAAACAAACTCACTTTCGCTTTTATAATATTAGTAAGGATTAAGTAAACTTTGATTATACAACATAACCATATAAATTTTTTAAAACCATGATCCTTTTCAACAGTAACAAATATTTTGAGCAGTACCACCACACGAGCAAACCGCAAATCATCATACACTCGATCGCCCATCATTTAACGCGATATCAAGGGGGCCATATACCAGTGATCAATAGGAACTCTAAATCGCTTACTACCTATAAACACTTTATCAAATATAATCTGATTGATCACAACATAAAATTATTATGACCTATCAAACAACTAAAGTGCATACTTAAATGTGATATTTCTAAATATAATAAGGGTGATCGTAAATTAGGTAATAACTTCTTTATAAGCTTGGAGAAGATTCTTCAATATGTTTAGTGCGTGATTAAAGGGTGCATTGTGTGAGGAAGAAAGGTTTTTAAGTGTTGTTTAGTTGGATTTAATTGACTTGTCGCGGTTATTGCATTTGGGTTCCAAGAACTTACTACTTACACTCCATCTAAACGTCTTGATAAAGTAGTTTTTATCGTCACTTTCTGGTCGTCATAGAAGACATGAGACACAGCAGCGCACACTGTACTCTTGAAGAGTGGTGCGGTTGACTTTCGATGAAAATACATGTTTAGTTATGAGATTTATTTCTGTAATGGGCAGTTTAGTTACAATTATGATATCCCTACTAATATTATTAAAGCGAAAGTGAGTTTGTTTGTTGCGTCTTCACGCCTAAATGGCCAAACCGATTTTGATGAATTTTGGTACAGAGATAGTTGGGACCCTGGAGACGGATATATGCTAAAAAAAACAGAAAAAGGGGAGAAAGAGGGAAGAAAAGGGGAGAGAAAGTTTTTTTTTCGATCATCACGGTTTAAGTTAGCGTTAGCCCAAAGTAACTATGCCACGCGGACGAAGTCGCGGGTGGAAGCTATTTCAAAATAAAGCTTTTAAAATCAATCATGATCGTCAGATTGAAGAGGAATGGTTAATTTAAATAATGTTACCCGCACTGTGGTAGATGACAGCCCAGTCACAGTCAAACAATTGCATGCTTATCGGTCTTTCACAGACTCAACGACCTCATTCTACCCTTCTTTCGTTGGGAGTCCAGACGAACTGCCGGCTATACCTTGTCAATATTCCACACTTTCGCTTAGAGCGCCTTAGCTACATCTTTTCTTACGCACAGACAAGGAGTGGAATTGACTGCGTACAGTTTTTTCTTTTCTTAGTATATTCTCTTCTAGTATAGGGCTTCTTTTGGGTCTTGTCCCATTGTCGACGTCATCTATGTCGTCTCAAGGTTGAGGTCTCGAGGGACCCATTTAATATAAAAAAAACTCCCTCTAGCAGATAGGAAGCCTGCGTTTCAGTAGTGGTAAGTTAATGGGTTGATAAAGTTTACTACCAATACTAGATCGTACAGTAGATTTTAAAAACATTTTTAGAAAATGGAGTCACTCGACGGCGATAAACAAAATTTAATAATCAAATAATATTAAACTATAATTTACACTGAAAACGGAAATATATTTCAGGAACTATACTACACATGGTAAATATCTCGTTTTACGAGAAAAGAACAGTATTTTTGACTATTGGAGATTAAAACTTATAATAGTAGTAATAGTATCACTTTTACATTGAGGAGAGGAAATTATAAATTCAGGAAATGAAGTCGCTCTATGTAAAATGCATCCAAACTAGAACCCGACCTTAATATACAGCATCCAATACGTAACCAGGAACGGGCAGATGATACAAGAAATAAACTAGACGTGCCCACCACATTCCCAGACCAACCCTAAATCACCCTCAAACTACAAACCAACAAAGAGACCATTAATTAATGAACCACAAACAAATGAGATACATCAAAGGACAATCCCATCACGTAAAGTCGTTACCACCACGTAAAGATTTACACAATTGGGTAACAACAAACAAAAATACTTCCCCGATCGCGCTGTAAATGTGTTTATCATCGGTGAGGCAAGTTTATGTTAAAAGTCGAGCCAGTTCGCTGAACTTTGTGGGAAAATGATCTGTAGACTCTTTGGTATTATTATTAGGTAAGTTTTTTGTATTTTTCATGAACATCGAAACTAGATAAACTGTGTGAGGTTTGTTACGGCCTTAGCTAAAAGATATCACGCAGTTTTCTGAAAGCATTGAATATTTTTCTCAAATTTCTGGTTCGTGTTTTGGTCCTCAATCTATTCATCAGAGTTTTGGGTGTGGATTTAGCATTAAACACATACAATGGTAATGACATTTGTAAGAACTAAGATTCGCTCGCGTTAAATTCGGGGTAACACAGTTCCCCTTTCCTGATTTGCAGGTACCTGCTACCTGTAGTAATTGCCCTTGCGCCTTATTTATTGTAATAGCAATGCCAAGTTTTTCCCTTTCTTCCCATTGTCGCCCTCATTTCTAGCTTTAAAAAAATAGCCTATTTCCGTCTCCAGGATCTCAACTATATCTGTACCAAAATTCATCAACATCGGTTAAGCCATTTAGGCTTGAAGACGTAATAAATAAACTCACTTTCGCTTTTATAATATTAGTACGTATGGATTCATTGTGTAACGTTGAGGTTGCGAAATCTTCCAGACATATTATCAGGCAATAGGATTTTCTTCGAAATCTCACTGATTATGATGGAAAGTCTGTTACAACTACACTTAGAACTAACGCTGTAACAACAACATTGTTGAACCAAATTTTAAAAGAGTCACCATGGAGTTTCTTGTCCATAGGAAACGACCAAACCAAACTGTGCACCTTTTATCGACGTTTAATAAGTTTCCATGTAGTGTGTGCCCATGTGAAATAAAACCCATTTATTATTGTTTTTTTTATTGGGTTGCACAGCTGATTTTGTTTTACCTTTCTTTATCCAAATAAAGTCTTTTTTACCCTACCTTATTCCAGTCTTTCCCCGATAAAAATCTTAAAAGCTATAATACGATTTTCAATTGTTTTCTGAGCAATCCAGTTGAATGAAGCGTTGAGTGAGAACTCTGAAAATCATCAGTTGTTTTTCGATACAAATAAATAACGGTGTTTACACGAATACTCATAAATACTTCAGTTTTTCACGACTATTACATAAATACGTCTGGCGTTGAATATCTCTTCATATTTATAACTGTAAACGTCAGATATTATAAACAAACATGCACTGAAATATATAATTTTATTGGTAGTTGGTGGCTATTCGATTCTCGCAATTAATGGTTAGGTTTTATTTCGGTAGCTTGTACAATTACACCATATAATATCATTATTGTAAAAGTCCAAGCTCGCTAGCTAAGCCGTCAGGGCTCCAGAAAAAGGAACCTCCTGACAATGAGAGCCGTGACCAAGAGTACCGTATTCTGTTTAAGCCCTTGATCACCACCACTATATCAGGTTTATTGGCAACAATAGTCAGTAATGATGGTTCCCAGCACAATATGATATGGCCATGTTTGAGAACTGAGTCGGGCACATATTTATAGTACGGCACTTTTGACTCAACAAGGCTGTATTTTAAAGCAAGTTGCTGATGGATAATCCTGGGTACAAGGTTGTGTATATGCAAATACTCTCCGTTAATAAGACGAGAACAACCAGACATAATGTGACGAATTGATTCATCCGGACGGTGGCATGCCCGACATTTGACATATTTATGTCGGGCATGGCACTTTCCATCCTTCACAATAAATCTCCGGTAGTTATTCGTCAACATAACTTCATCCATGATTGCACTGAAAAAAGCTTCGGTTTCTCCAAAGAGGTCCCCGGACTTAGCCAGTCTACGGACACTGATTGGTCTACAACGGGTCCATGTGGGACCCGAAAAAAGCGTCCGTGAAGGTAATGCGGTAATTAATTAATTTTTAATTCCACTTTATTGTAATTAATATAATTACGAAATTAATTACAATAGAAAAAATCGTTCGTTTGATTTAAGG
Organism: Ochropleura plecta; assembly: GCA_905475445.1. Lineage (NCBI taxonomy): Eukaryota > Metazoa > Arthropoda > Insecta > Lepidoptera > Noctuidae > Ochropleura > Ochropleura plecta. The sequence goes on along the minus strand of FR997726.1, from coordinate 21,193,446 downwards.
ATAAGCACGATGTCTTAATAGAATGGGCAGATATTATTTGAGATAGAAACTACCTGGTTGGTCGAGTGATCGCAAGTACGACTGCTGAGCATAAGTTCCTGGTTTCGATTACCGGGTCGGGCAAAGTATTATTGGGTTTTTCAATTAGGAATTCCTCAGTAATGTTTTATAATTTGTATTAACGTAATAGGCTCTTTTGATTCTATTTGATTGAGTAATTTTGGATCCCAAAGAAACTTAAATTCTAATCTCTTATAACTAAATGTAACATTGTAATGTAAAAGTTGATCGTTAGCAAAATTTCCGAAAGACGATACAGATTGTAAACAAAAGTGAAGAATGCACATTGAGTATCCGATGACGGTGTACAGTGTAGGTTAGACGGTAGGTCAGTTATAATCAAATTCATTACACACATAGAGTTTATATGCTGTATTAAGGTAGCAGATTTAACTCATTGGATATTACTGTATTGTCTGGTTCATCCAACCTATCAGGTAGTTGTGTTGCTGGGGTGTTTTTTCGCCACTTCTTCCCAGCTAAAACCCTAGAAAGTGGCAAAGCTTCTGGGTAGTTTTGTCTTATGTAATGACGTTCATGAAGTAGTAATCATCAGCCTAGTTTGACTAAATGACTTTTGATTTTGATTGATTGTAGGTTTTTTGTTTCTTTGAATACCCTAATCATACCTTAAGTTTCCCCATACGAACTTCATTTACTCATGCAAATATTTATAGATGTCGTCCTAATTGGTAAAGATTGTACTACGACATGATGTGTTCTCGTCGTGCGATGAAAACGGTCACCACCTGTGCTCGCGCAGTGACTTGCGAGCATTAATGTGGACATTCCGAAGAAATCTGTACATCAATTTATGAACTCAAAATAACTGTGTTTTGTTTTTTTTAAGTTTTATAAATATACTATTGTTCTGGTCAAGTCTTTTATTGTCTTTAACTTGACATCATTTATGAGGAAAAAATCTTTGAACAATCTCAATGGTGCATTAATTTGAATAAAGTACTCAAAAAACTCTCATTACTCTACTGTAAACTGTATACTGTGACGAGGTATCATATTAACAAGATAAATGTTTTGAATGACACAGTGATTTCCTGTCTGTCGCTAGTCTAGACATTAAACATACATACAAACAATTATACATAGCACATATACTGGTATTGTATGATAGTAAGTACCTGTAATTATCAAACATAGGTCATGTTCTAAAAGGTAAGTACGAACTGTCAAGGACCTGTTGACTCCGATAGAACTGATTTTTGAAGTATTTTCGTAATATTAATAGTTCTTTAAACATACAATCGGGTTCCGTCAGCCACGCAGCTTGGATTTGATGAATAGACTTGCCGATTATATGGGACATAAAATAAAACTAGCGGCTTAACCCTATCAAGGATTACAGACATAATTTAGTATTTTAACATCATTGTCTATAGCCTTAAAAGACTCCCAGACCCCAGGTGCCTAAAGATGAGCAAGTGTCCTTCCAAGGTACCCCTTATTCTCTTATAGGTATAGATATTGACTTTTACATGTTGGTCTTTCATCCACGACTTTAGATTTCGTAGTGAGTTTCGTAGGGAGCTCATTGTAGCCAATTTAAATGTTACATCTGAATGCTCTCACAAATTGTCGAAAACACAAAACCTAACAGAAAATACCCGAAGCAAACAAGTTTGTTGGCAAAACGATACAATGCAACCTTGACCTATCTAACGACTAATTACTATTGGCAATGTTACCCAAATACACTGTAAAACGTTCAATGGAATACGTGGAAGCTATTTATTTGTTCGTTCTGTATCGTGTTACGTGATACGGCTCTCTATCTCATTCTAATACTTTTAGGAAGAAAGAGATGCACTGATATTCGATCGTTAGTTTCAAATGTTACAGGTGATGGTTTCGTTCGTGGAGTTGCGTGGGTGCCTAATGTCTAAATCGTTAATGGATAAATGGAGGGATTTCGAAAATAGAGTAATGATCGATACAATAGGTTATAGAAAGAAAACGTTGAGACGTTATTTTTGCCTCTTTCCTAAAACAATCAAGCAAAGCTCTTTTACTGTCAATTCTTGTGAAAAATAGGGAAACAATATGCGCTGTCAGAGAAACTGTATAAGATAAAGAGTTTGCTTGTGCGTGTGCAACTTAGCTGCTGACAATCTTGTCTTAACGAGATTCATGCTTTATCATCATCGACTTAGCCTTTACTCAACTATGTTGGGGACGCCTTTCGGTCTAACCAGTTACAGCTAAACATCAGTGTCCTGAACGTCGCGACTGCTTCTAACCTCCACAAACCAATTAATGGGTGATTAAATATTCCTTGATAATACTGGTCATCAAACTTCATGGTTTCTTCTCGCACCGTCTGTCAAAGATCTAGAAATAACAGCCAGGACAAACAAAGTGCTTGTTATTTAAAAAAAACACTGCTTACTAAGAATTTCTTCTATTTCGTGGATTATTATTACTGTCGACAAAGATTTAAAATAATGTATGCGAGTTTAAACAGACGGCCAGTACCTTTAGTAGGCCATACACATATTTGTAGTGGAGATCGAACCAGCGACACGTAGCGTAGGAGCTCAACCACTGCGCCAACCTTGCCGTCGAATATTCGCCTTATAATAATAACCAACTGCCACAAAACACCTATGAGTCCAAGTTCAATAGAACCATCTTCGGTCATGTGAGATCTTGCAATTAAACAAAAATCTTCCTAGAATAATTTAGAAAGATAAAAGAACTATAAAAAATAAATAATAATAATTTGTATGTACGTATATGTGTTGCGGGTCGTGGGAATATGGCGTCGTTGCCACAATGGCGGCAAGAACTGCTTTGCACCGGTTAGCGCTAATTAACTCAGTTCGTACGTGAGCTCGATTTACAGGTTGATGTCGGATTTGAATGCGTTTTACTGATACACTGTACTTAAACGTTCTGCCAAATTTTCACAGGTCTTTAACGTAGTTGTGCACATCTGGGCGAACAAGCCAGGTCTACATGACAGAAAATTGCGATTACATTATAAGGAACACACTATTTTTGATCAGCTATAGGAACAAATAATTTCTACAGGAGTGATATAACCTTTTTTATGTTTTTCACGGTTTGACCATTGAAAACCAGAGCTGTGCTGTATGTCCTCCATAGCACAGCATCATGCTGGGTGGTGACTTGCTTGTCGCAGTCATGGTGTGCAAGTTGTCTTTTTTTGTTCCATCCTGTTGTTGTGATGTTTTTTTTTTCGTAGGATACTTTGTGTCCCACATAGCAGCCGCTCGGGTCGATCTTTAGATTAAGCCGCGCTTGCCTAGGTTGGTCTGTGGGTGGGTGACCACCCGTTACGTACCGAGTTTCCTCCGTGCCTCGGAAAGCACGTTAAGCCGTTGATCCCGGCTGTCATTTGTAGATCTTTGACAGTCGTTACAGGTAGTCAGTGTCTCGAAAGTCTGACAACCAGTCTTACCAAGGGGTATCGTATTACCCAGTACTAACTGGATTGTGGAGGTCAGATAGGCAGTCGCTCCATGTTAAATACTGATATTCAGCTGCATCCGGTTAGACTGGAAGCCGACCCCAACATAGTTAGGAAAAGGCTAGGCAGATGATGACTTTGTGTCCCACAGCTGGGTTAAGGTTTCTTCTTTCTTCTTCCAAACCTTGTGATGCTTGGTACGTTTTTTGTCAACAGACCCATATTTAATCTGCTTTTAAGATATCGTGGTTTAATTTGAGATAGTGACTTTCAGAATGGTGTCGTACGAGAATCTTACTCAAATCTAACCCGCGAAATTACATTATTGATTACAGAAGGTTGTCTGTCTGACTCAAGAACTGTGAACTAACGTTCCTTCAGACCTGGTGATACCAATACCATTTGGTTGCCAATTATTGGCGAACTGTGTACCTAACTTTATTTAAACGCGTCGCATATTTTATCTAGCACCATAATTTCCCTTTAATTGATCTAAAGAAAACTACAGCCAAACTAAACAAAGATAAATGTATGATTAGCGTAAAAGTGAATCGTTTACGTTAGTTGGGTGCGCAGGCGCCGGGGGCGGGGCCACACCTGCGCCACCTGGCGGCGAGCTGCCCTACTTGTGTACAGAGTATAATGCGTTGGGTCTTTGGGAATTATGCTTTATATATGGACTAGTTTTAAAACACATAAAACGTTTTCAATGTTGGGATTTTTGATAACGTCATTAGCTAGTTTAGAAATAAACGTTCTTGACGTTTCAGAATAATCATGTGTGTGGTGATCCAATTTAATACTCAAAGCTACTAGACTAAGTGTCTGAAAAGTTGTGTGGTAATCTGTTATTGTGGTGGTAGTGATGCAGCGGAATTAAGATGAACTTAATAAGGAAAACTTTGAGTATAGATATAAGAGAAATAATAATAATCATTTATTTCAAGTTACCAGGACTCACAATTATACACATTATTAATTATTTCAATCAGTCACATTACATATATTATAAATCAGGAAATCAATTGAGCAAAATAAAATTTTAAATTATTGGACAACACAAACACTAATTACCCATATCCAATGTGCAACCTGCAACAATGATTTATGTAAATGGAAGACCAAAGAAATGATGGGCAGGAGAATGATGACTCATAAAACTAGTTAAAGTTTGTCGGACAAGCACATATAAATACAATGAGCCTTTGTGTGTAGGTAGTACGTTCCGGTATGATACTACATTCTGTTATAACAGTAACAGACTCTCTTGTAACAGAACATATAGAACTGCTGATAAACGTAAAAGTTAAATTAATACCGTATCATATTCAAGTAGGTTAAAGATCACCGGTCTTCTTTACACGCGTGGGAATACTATAACCAAAGGTTTTATCTCAGAATCTTAAGTGAATCATATTCCTGATAATTAAATTTAAATCATAATACTAATCTCTATATCTCACGTCAGTTAAACAAAAACAACGAACCTAAGCAAACAGCAACAAAACTCAACGGTCATAACAGCATAATTATGACGTCACGTCGGCATCGTTGACGCGATCTCGTTACATTTCGCGAGTCGCACGCGCAGCTGCCTCAACATCTGCCCTGTGCACGCGACTACGAGTTGGATGGTTGTCTGTTTGTAAATGGATCGGAAAGTACGTGTTGGATGGTGTTAATTTATCTTGGGTAGTTTTTGCTTTGTTTGTAGTTTAATAGTTACCATAAATTGGAAACTCGTTTCGTTTTGAAACAACGACTTTATTTTTTATTAGCCGCATGATATCGGAGTGAAATAGTTTTTACAGCATGGTTTAATGTGTGTAATTTTGAGTTTGACTGGAACTAGTTTGTCGCGGAAATCTTTTGGGCAAGTAATTCATCTTCTAAAGCCTGCATTAACATTACCTACAGAAGAACCACTAATCCAATGCTAAGACCAAAAAGTGAAGTAAAATGGTTTTTCTGCCCAAGATAATCATCATATGCCTAACCTTTCCTAAACATAAATAATCATAATATTGCGCAGAAATGCATTTGACCGATTCATCTCTACGAAGCAACGTAACTTTTCTTCTAAGCTTGTTCTGAGTGTCTGTCTGTACCGTATTCCACAACACTACGATTTTCATTTGCAAAATTTTCTCAAACTATCCTAACGCATTGTTAATAACATTTAAAAACGAGTTACGAATATTTCGGCACAGTTGCAAAACATAGTAAATATCCCGTTTCAAATGTTATTAAAAATGTGAAGTTACATATTTATTTGATTCATATTTCATCAATTATATTAAAAGAATTGACTAATTTATAAATAAATTAAAAAGTAGCGTCATAACTTCGCCCTCAACGCTGTCAACTCATCATCTGCCTAGCCTTTTCCCAACTATGTTGGGGTCGGCTTCCAGTCTAACCGGATGCAGCTGAATATCAGTATTTTACATGGAGCGACTGCCTATCTGAACTCCACAACCCAGTTAATACTGGGTAATACGATACCTCTTGGTAAGACTGGTTGTCACTTTCGGAACACTGACTACCTGTAACGACTGTCAAAGATCTACAAATGACAGTCGGGACCAACGGCTTAACGTGCTTTCCGAGGCACGGAGGAAACTCTGTATGTAACGGGTGGTCACCCATCCACAGACCAACCTAGGCAAGCGCGGCTTAACCTAAAGATCGACCCGAGCGGCTGCTATTTATTTAGCCACGAGCTCCTCGTGACAAATATGCAACCAAATATTAGAGAATATCTAAAATGGCACCGTGCAATAAAGAGTCTCATAATGTGAATGACCATGTCAGTTTAAAAACTTACATCTACTAATTTGTTTTCAACCATTTTTGTATAGCAGCTAATTTAGGTTACGTTAATACGAATATGAAACTTTTATAAAACAAACAACTCTTCATGATTTTATTAAAAGAACGTTTGACGTAGGTTAGTCTACTGAAATTGTATAGTTACACTCACGTGGGAAAACAATGTTCGCGACTGTATCTATGTACATACAAGCGCCTTCTTTTATTGTTTATTTCAAACACCAACCACCAACTTTTTTTTTGAGCTCAAAATCGTTTTCTTTACCTTTGCTTTTATAAGATGCAAAGGTCGTTAATGTTGACTATACAAAAAACATGAGAATTTTCTATGGTAACCTTTTGATCATCTCAGTTTTCAAAAGACCTTTGTACAACGTCCACCAATTGGGCACATTGATAGCGTTGAAATATTTGTTTGTATTTAACTAAAGTATTTTTAACTAAATTTCATGATATTAAACTAGGTACAGTTTTTTTTTTTGGTAACTCTTCACGGGTTAGAAAACTAACTCACTCCAAAACAATTCCTTATTTGACATCTCAGTTCCGTCTTCACCAGTCATACGTTATACAATTTGCAATTCTCGTTCGAACACACACATACAGGCAGAGTTCACGTTGAGACAGTTTCTGCGTTTCGTCTGTCTCGAAAAGGACATCAAACTCAGACTCCGGACCACATATTAGCACGGCACTAGCAAGCACTTCGGCGTGAGGTATTAGCAGTTAAATCCCGGCATAGTATAGCGCGTTAAGTCGTGTCAATAAACTTGGCTGGGCGGGCGTGGACCGAAATAGTGCGGCCGAGACGGCGCGTCGGTGCGATACCGTCCGCAAGGAAAACTGTGGAAACTATAGGAAATGTCGCGTGAGCTTGTTGTATTTTTTTCCTTTTAAGGTTTAGATAATAAATAGCCTTATTAGTGAAGAGGTAAAAGGAGGGATAAATGTTAGGAACAATGTATTACGTGGTCCTATAAAGTCAAGTAGATTCGGACAGATTATCAGATCGGATAAGCATAGCAACGACTGTAAATCCTGAAGCTTTTACCTACTAATAGACACAATTATTAAATAATTTTTTTTTCTCTTTTTTTTTAAGCCATTTCCGAAACCTTTAGATCAAGCTATCAATAATAATAAAATACGTAAAACTGTTCCTTTAATTCTGTATTTAATTTTCACCAGCCGTTGTTCCAGATTAATCTGCTAACTCTACTGAACTTCTTTCTTTTCCCCATAGTGCACATTCAAATTGAGACATTACGTGTTTTCATACAAACGTTCGGCTAGTGGGTGTCTCCTTACACCAAGTTTTCATAAGTACCCTCCATTACGTATCACTGAAATCATAACATTTGTACTTGACTGTGATCGCGTGTAAACGCCACTTTAGTAGAATGATTTAGCTGGAAGATTCTTTGAACTAGCACTTAGCCATCATGGACTTAAGAAGAAAATACTATGAGGAATAGTGTCGTTTGTGTGATAGAAATAGAGTTCATTCTAATCTATCTCTAATTTTCAAAGTAATAAAAAGGGTTCTTGAATACGCTAAGGAAAAACAAAACGATAAGTTATCTCTCGTTACAGATGTCCATTTATGTCTTCGGGTGTCCCAATATTTCGCAGCCCCCACTGCTCGGAATGTCTTGCTGGTAAATGTATCTGTCGCACACATAATTGAGCGCAATAATGTTACTTAAAAACAGTTTCCAGAAACGATACAAAAATAAAAAGAGAAAACATAACAAATATATCTTATTTTGATCACTCCGAATGGGTTGCTTCTGTTCTTACATCATCAATTTACAAATGTAAGAAGAAATATTTCATTCGAATATGACATCATTTAGGTTTCTTAATTACGTGTATACGTGATATATTTGGCAACTTAATAACTCAACGTATACGTCACTGATTTTCCTGAAAATCCGCCATCTTCTCTGAATAAATTGAAAAATCGGGGTCACATTGTACAGTGAGGGAAATAACTTTATACACGTTAAAAATGTCGCATCCGACGATTGCATGGAGTGACATAAGCCTTTTACCAGCTGTCAACACATTTTTTGCAAATAAATGTTTTTGTATGAAGAATCATGAGTTATTAATGTCGTTGTACCGAATGAACTAACAAATAAGCTCGAAAATATGGTGAGTAATTTATCTTACGTGAAAAATATGACACTAGACTAATAAAAAACAAAAATGAGCGAAATTAAGATCATTATCTACAACAAAATATGAATTGAAACAAAACTAAAAGAAAATATTTTCAGTATTTTATTAATTTCTATTATATATTTTGTATTGCACATTAATTTAGAAGCATGGTATGACACTATAAATTATAACGCTGGCATTCTCACTTTGAGTCGAAACGGTATTTTGCAACCAAAATACTTGACGCGACGAAAAAAGTCACTTGGTTCTAAATATAATACGTCTGGACGAGAGAGCGAGCTTTAACGGAATATGAACTGCAGCTGAATAGTTTATGAATGAAAATTTATTGTTGTTATGTAAGTTTTTTCTCTGAGTGTACCAATGTGGAACTCTTCAGGATGACATACGACAACATTAAAAACGAGATGTTTTTGAAAATGCTTGACAAACTTTTAAAGATGAGGTTAATGATGTTATCATAATATATAATATATCTTTATCTAGCTCTAGAGGTGTAGAAAATAGAAAACGAGAACACTTATCCTAATGTCTAATAAAAGCCTGTAACTGAAGAAAATTATATTGATATAATAACATACAACTGGCACAATATCTAAGACTTCTTTTAGGTTAGTTCGCCTACGCCTTTCTGAGTCTCTGTCTTTTTGGACAAGATTGAGATCAAAAATAGGCACATGGAAAACACTGAAAACAAAAACGGCTAAAGAAGGAGAGAACTGACTGAATCCCATTAAGAGTATAGGAGAAAGAAATACTATACCATACTCTATTGGAGTTGTTTTGAAGTCCAAGATAATATTCTGAGTCAGTTTTCCGCAGAACGGAATGGAGACCAGCGATTACTCACAGACAAAATACAGACCGGTTAGATTCAACCGTAAAATGTTATTTATTTCTGGGTTTTCTTTGATTTATTGTCATCTGCTTTGCTTTAGTCATATCTGTCTTGAATTACTAGCTCATGCTTTCGGGCTCATACACCTAAATATGCTTATAGGTTATTTTGTCTGTGTGTGTCTTCTACTTAGCAAGATTTCATTTTTTTTTTAATAAGATAGGGGTAGCCACATCGCTTAGACCGATCTATAGGTTAAGCTGCGCTTAACCTATAGATCGGCGCCTAGGTTAGTCTATGGATGGTTGACCACCACATGCCATGCCTAGGAAAGCACGTTAGGGTGTTGGTCCCGGCTGTCATTTGTAGATTTGGCAGTCGTTACAGTCAGTGCCCCGAAAGTCTGACAACCAATCAACTGGGTTGTGTGGAGGTTAGATGGGCCGTCGTTCCATGTAAAATATTGGTATTTAGCTGCATCCGGTTAGACTGGAAGCCAACCCCTACAAAGTGGGAATAAGATGATGATGATAGGAATTCTTTCATTATAAACCTCAGCTTTACTAAGGACTAGTTACCCATCACTGGCTTTGGGGTTGACTACAGTTCTTCAAGATATTTTTCTATCCTCATCAATATTTTCAAGCATGGTGCATTTAGTATTCCAAAGTTCCTTTAGTAGATGTTCCAAATCCAAAACCTTTCCTTCCATAACCACCAGCTCTACGACAAAGTCAAACTTAGTTATTTTCAGACAATCCTCATAGCAACTTCGTCTTGCATTTTGTTTTATTTTAAAAACTTGAGTGAAAATATTTTTTACTACTACAATTTTTGCGTAAGCTCGAAGAACGTGAGTCAGAAGTAAACACGACACATTTTCATATTCTCGTACATATTTCATATCAAAAATACTTGATGTAATAAATGTTTAACTAAATTATAATAATGGACACCTGTTTTGCTGATGGAGAGATAAAATATTTGACGCGCGATGCCCCTGAACTGCCTGTGGAAATATTTTTTTAAATATTGTTGCTAAGATCATTATCATAATACCCTTGTTTTACTTAGAGGCAGCGCAACACATCTTCCTTGTGTGGTGGGTCTTCATTTTTCAAGCATTTTGTAGTTTGACGTTAACAATGCACATGAATTCAATTACTTTTTGTTTCGTTGTGGTTCTCAATTCTTAAATGATTTAATGTGTTTTTTTTAATTAACTTCCATCGCTCAGGGCGGAGCGGAGGGAAGAGTCAGACTTTTATTGACTAAAACCCACTCATGTTCCTTCTCTTGCCCTTTATGTTACGGGGCCGCGGTATCTATTTCGCACAACCCTCAACCCGGGTAGGCAGTGGCCCTGACAGGCTCCTCTGCTTTGCTGATATCTCTTTTAGGCACCCGTGGGACAGGAACGCGCCGTCAATACGGCCTGTACGACTATCATAGTACCTTCCTCCCTTCAAGCTTTCGTGTGATCAACACAGTGTCAGTTTTCGTAAGTTTCTTATTCATACTCATCCCTTCAGTCTTTAGAGAGTAACATACAGTCCTCACCTGCTAACACAAACATGTTATTGTAACTGACATAGTAACCATGGGTATGTACTTGGGCAGGTGCAAAACTATCCTATTCATTAGTAAGACTTATAAATTTCTAGATAGTGGCTTCAGTAATTGAATTGTGTTTTATTTCATTGTTCTTTTTTTATTGTACAGATGTCTGTTGTATTGTGTAGTTTTCTTTGTTTAAAGTTTAGTTAATATAATCCAGTTTGGTCTATATTTATGGAATAATTGGTCTTTAATATCTTTTTGTGAAGATTCGAAATATGGTTGTAATTAAAGAGTGTCTAATATGGAAAAGACTTATGATTACATTATGAAAGAAATAGATGAATAGTGCCCAAAGAAGTTTAGGATTTAATCAAAGAAAATTACCTAACCCAGATTCCCACGTTATCAGGCTCACAAAAACTATTTAAAACTGAATATGCTTTCACTGATAAAAAAAACCGACCAGAAGCAAGCCAGACTACCGCGCCAATGGTTCCGTACAAACATGCGACATAAACGGCCATATCTTTTGACTGCATCAACTTTTTCACAGCTCCAAGAGACCATCGACTTGAGCATATGGTTTTAATTTCAACTCGGTATCTCCAGTCTTTCTCGATATCAACAAAGGCGATGAAAACAAAATGATCCCATAAGGGTTTTGTTTTTTTTCTTGTTGAGGTACGGAACTCTATATATTTCACTTTTATAAGCAGACGAGTTGCAAAAGCTTTCATTTCTATTACAATTTACATCACATCGATCAATTTATCGAATAGTTCTTTTTTCTCTTCAAAAAAAAAAACGTATTTCGTATTTCTATGTTCGTGATTTATGAGAGCTCTAATGCACTTCAATGTTTTTATATACCTAGTAGAATAAAGCTTAGTAAATGGTCGATTTGTATTAGATATAATGCCAACAGTTTTACAGTACCTACCTATAAAATGTAGCCGCTTGACATAAGTCCACAGGCTAAATGATCATGGCGGATTTATACGTAACCTGGGCACAATTTAAAAAATCCTTTTTGTTTTTACTAAGCTGTGATTTGTATTTATTAAGCATATTAAAAAAGCGTAGGTAGTGTCTCTATGATACTTACACAAAATCATTTTGTTATTTTTATAGACTTCATTTTCTCAGACACCTATATATTTAATATTATTTAGACTGGCCTTGAAGTAACAGCCTATAGAACTGTCACCAGACCATTACTTTTGGCTAGTTTATTCAATAATATCTACATAATAGCTTATGTGAATATTTATCGATAGTAATCGGAACATTTACTGAAGACACCACTACCCCAAAACGATTTACAGAAACATTAATTCGAATTTGAAATCCTTCAGAAAGAAACACGTAGACGATCTCAAAATGCGAAAAAAAAAAACGAATCGTTAGATTTTATTTAAAGCCAGTGTGAGTAATATATTGGCGTGAGTTTACAAAGGCTGGGCAACACCGTTCGGATGAATCAATTCTCGTAATAATAGAAAAAAAAATATTATCACATAAAATCATTGGCAAGGCTCCCCGAAAGTTGTTATTAAAATACAAGAAAACGCTGCGTTCAAATCGTAGGAGCATCGGGTGATCTGATTTTTGAATCGATGCTGATGTTCTTTTTTTTAAATATAGGCTGGTTGATTTTTAGGGGTACCTAAAGGGTAAAACGGGACCCTGTTACTAAGATTCCGCTGTTCGTTCGTCTGTGTGTCTTTTACCAGGCTGCAGGTATCTCATGAACCGTGATAGTTATTTCTGTTGCCGCAACAACAAATACTTACTTATACATTTAAAGGGGATTCCCATAAAAAAAATATGATTTTATACATAACGTTTCTGTAGATAATGTAACGGAACCCGTCGTGCGCGAGTGAAGCGGTTTTTTTATAAAACTAAAATCTATGAAGCTATCTTGAAAATATTTAAGAGATTAAACAAGAACTAACAAAACGTGGTAAGGTAAGTAGGCAGCAGTGGAAATGTGAAATTCTCAGGCTAAACTAAGTTTATTTAATATAAAAAAAAAATGTGGTAAAATATATTTTTTAGGTTTCTTGTGCTTGCTGTGGTGTTGCTCCTACAATTTTTTTAGGTTAGGTTAGTTGTGAAAGACTTTCAAACTTAATTCTCTTTATCTCTATCGAAGAAGAACGAGATTACAGTGATAATGTATAGAATTAATGCCCCGCGGTTTAAAACAGAACGTGCCAAACCTAAGAATCGTAAATTTTAGAATTGCATTGTTTTATTTACAACACGCTGATTCTGGCGCCGACTTTTTGACAGTCGGTCTCTTTGCCGATTTCAAACTGTCAGAATCTAATTACCAAACTTACGATTTCATTTTGCTGGCAACGTCTTCTGTATTTTTACAGAGACAAAGTTCATTTTGGTTCACGGCAGATCCGTTTGATTTTGTAAAGAATATTATGGTTTTTGTTGCCCGGTCTTTATAGTAGCGTCTGTTGATTTTTTTTATACCAAAATGGGGTGTTGGGGTCAGTGAAAAGACGGCGCCATGGCTCTCTAAGATTGATGACCTGTTTGGGTTCGACTCCTGGGTAGAATATATTGAAAACTAATTAGAATTTCGATTGTTATGTCTCAACTTTATAGGTTAGGGAGCAAGGTGTTTTGAAGGACTGCTTTAGAATATTCAGTACTATGGGAATATCAGTTTGTCTGCTAATCCTATAATAAAGAGAATATTGTAATGTTTTCCGATCTTAAGTGAAACTAACTCCAACCTCCTGACAAAAATGACGATGAAATAATTCACAAAGCTGTATAATTTATTTAAACTAAACTATTATTTTAAACAAAACGTATTTCTTTTAATTAAAACATTGATCACCACTAGCTTTCCAAAACTTATATTATGATCAAACAAAGCTATATATAGATATATTAACAAACAAATGTCGCAACTTTTGAAACTGGCAAAAACAGAAAACAAACAACAATGTTCGCCATTTACGAACAACCGCGCGTACGCAACTACGACGCAACCCGTTCCTTCTGCGGCGCCTTAGCGGCTCAACAAAGACTCCTCGGTATTTATGTAAATGGCTGAATTCCGAAAATGCCAGCAACCATCGACCAAAAACAATGTGAGTGTGCAAAAAACCATGGGAGGGGAAAGTTCGCTTTTTCGGGTTGTGACGCTTTCGCACTTGGACTGCGTTGTCATCTTATGTGGGTACTTGATTAAGTGCACGACGCACTTTTTAGCTTTACCTTATTTCAGTGGCTAAAAGGCCACTCATTTGCTTACTATGATAGAACCAAGCCTAAAGAGTTTTGTTGCCAAAATTGCTGTTAGTATAGATTGAGTCTCATTACTCCAGCTTAGAAGCGATCAAATGTGTGCTATAGTGATATCTCTTACCCGGAATGAGTCAGTACTTCCGAGGTTCTAGTATGGAGGATTCAATCAATAAACCCATAATAAAGTTGAGCAGCATATGTACCTACACTTAAATGGTTCATCAAATAAACGACATTATACACACTAACCGCAAACTAACCAACAAATGTAGGTACCTACATCAAACTATGGCCCTTATGTGCAAAAAAATCACTCCCAACCTTTAGTTTGGCGAATTTGTGCAGAGGCGCCTCCGGCAAGGACTAACGGAATGCTTTTTGCTCAACTAACAGTATCTCAATTTTATCCATTGCTTTTCGCCGTTTTATTTTGTCTGATATTCTCGATCCCAGGGTTTGATTTAGGGATTCGGCGATAAAGATAAACGATTTTATTGTATTCGTTTTTATTATTTTTTCGACGCATTTAGTGTCAATAATTGGATGAGAAGTTTGGTGTCTCTATAAAGATAACGATTTGATTTACTTATTCGAATGTGTTTTTTGAAGTGCGTGCTTATTTATTTGCGGCGGAGTCAAGTTCTGTAAGTCTTAAAATTTAAGGGAAGTTTATTTGTTCGGTTTAAATACAAAAGAAAAGGTATTTTGATGAACACCAATTAATTTAATTTCGTATGAAAATTGACGCAATGTTTAACAGGATTAGTCCAGTTAGACATAGAGAGCGTACCTAGATATCGAAATATTTTTGATGGGTCAGGAACTCAGGACTAGAAGACAATGTAAGCAGAGAGTCAAGGTTTCCGCCCACTCCGTACTACCGTCCATCCAGTATTGAGGCCACGCACTATTTTGAATGAGAGATTTAAATAAAACGTGTCATGTTTTCAGCACTTTTCGCTGTTTCACAATAGCTTCAGCTTTTATTATGTTTAGCGAAGGTTTTCATAAGTTTCGAGTCCACTTTCATTGCATTCTGGTTTAATACTTTATTGTTACCGAGTTTGATGTTTTATCGTTAAAATAGTTTTTTTTTTTTTAAAAGAACGTTGCCCCACGCTAGGGACTTCTCCTGTATCGTGGGTGCGTTTACAAACATTTAAACACACATACACAAACAGCCAGACCCGATACAACTATCTGCAGGTCATACAAATATTTGTTCCGTGCGGGAATCGAACCCGCGACACGCAGCGCAGCAATCGATCACTCAGCCACTGCGCCAACCGTGCCGTCAGTTTCATTTTAATGTGTTTATGTTGCGTTATTTTCATTGTAAAATTAAATAGATGACTATACAACAGTCTGTTGGAGTTAAGTATTAGAGCAAGCGCGTGGTACGTTAGTGTACTGAACAGTTTTTCAATATAAGACACGCTCACTGCATGTTTAAGTAGCTTCTTGAAAAACATAAATAATACCTTAACTTTAATTGTGATCTTAGGACGGAATAATGGCAACTTTCTCCTTCGAATTCAAATCACCATATTGCCAAGGTTTTAAATTGTGTCTGTGATTGACAAAAATAGTCTATTTTATTTGATTTCGTCTGCTTCCCTAGTGGTTTCCGGCTGAATGTGTTGCCAAGTCTTTTTCTGAATTAAAAAACCAATTACTGCAAAAAAATGACGCTTTGAATGATTAATTAAAACTCTTGAATCGACAGACTGAGTTAACGATGATTATGATAAATGATGACCAATAGTTAGGCGTACAGAAAGTGGTAGGTTTAAAACTTAGATCAATACTGGTAGCTACGGTTTTTACCATAAAAAAAACACGTAAAATTGATCCACATTTAATAAAACGAAAACTATACAAGCAATACATTTCTTGCCAAAACCATTATCACTATTTACCGTTCATCAACAAAAAAGACGAAATTCCATTATCCCTTAGTTTCAGCAATTTACTAATTCACTTTACTCATGGAAAGTTCAAAAAATCGGCCTCACAGACTGTTTCGTCGTGCTGGCATCTCCCACGGCCGAATCGATAGCAATCGCCTTAATTACCAACCGATTAAGGCCGATTATGGGTTGCCCAGTAAAAAGTTCACGAAACTGTTTAATTAGACCTCTCTGATGTCCTCAAATGCATTCGAATAAGAAACTTTGATAGGATTAAAGGTTTGTGACTGCTTTTCTTAAATGGATTTCTTTGAAGGTAAAGTGGATTTGCGGTACCTTTGCTTTCTTTTTGTCCTTGCAGTACTTTTTGGCATGGTACTCGTACTTCTTTTTTGTCTTCAACATCAGTTTGATATTGGTGTTCAGTTGATCAACGTAGCCGACCTAGGACAACATGCTAGCAACTGAATCAATTTAAATTCAAGTCTATCACTATGCATTCAAAATTCTACTACTCGATTTGTCACCCCACGCACTTCCACGCCATCATCTAAGAAACGGAACGTTAATCCCGCAAACAGTGAATTATCTCTGGTGTGATTGGTTTTGCATATGCCTGACTATTTATGCACAATACTGATTTATAAACCATCCACGTTGCTATTGATCATTAAATGGCGCCAAGCACCTAGGGTTGGTACTTCCAAGAAGTAGTATTTGGTTTCATTGGAATCAACAATTGGAATGAAAGCTACATCTCGTAGAAACAGTGTGCAAAACCTGTCTCAGTATTTCTGACGTCACCAAAATCAAATTATTTAATAATCAGGTCTACATTTCCAATATGACACGCGAGCTTCAAGCTAGCTCCACATAGCCTCGTCATTTGCATCACTATGCCAACACACCTCTAATTACAGTAATAGCTGCCATGTTCACCTTTTAACCTACTTGTTGCCGTCTCTGGATTCCAATGCATTGTCACCAGCTCTCATTTGTATTCTGTCCGTCCTTTCATCACAAACCGCTGTGGTCTCAAGTGTTTCTATCTTCTCTCCTTTTTCATTTTTAACTTGTTCTGTATCACCATCCTTTTCTTTATAATATGCCCAATCCATGTGGAAAACAAATACAGTACGTTCGGTATTGTAATCAAATATTGTTTAAACATCACCATGTGAAGGTTTTCTGTAACAATAGTTCTGTGTTTGTATTGGGAATGTTTCACCTTTTTGATTAACACCGACTACTTATCATGTTTGCCGGTATGGTTATTTGGGTTTCTTTGCATGTATTTTGTTTATTTGTTCAAATGGTTGGTGTGCATTCCTTAGATGCGTTGACATCTGTATTAATACGCATAACATTAAATTCATGGCATATTTTGATCGGTTGTATTGCTATTCTATAAAAGTTGATATTTACATATGTTTAAGCATCAATTGAATCCATTGGGGATTCAATGGTGGCGAAGTACACTTTTTTCAGAATATTGATAATGCAATAGAGTTTCATATTGAAGCCTGTTGCTTTACCCATTTGGTATAATATGATCAAATTGAAATAGCAGGCTACAGTATTGTCACAACTTTAACTTATAGTATTTATTACACATAAATCTATATAAATATCGTGATTCTGAAATAAAAAAAATTCTTGGATAAAGTTCAATTGGTTTCCAGTCTTTTATCTCACTATCGACTCAGCAATAATCGCTGTCATTACAACAGAAACAATTACTTCCCACAGTTTATGTATCACCGCATGCCTGCGCCGCATCTAATTCGCGTAAATTAGGACACGTTGTAAAACTAAAACATGTTATTTATATCTTGGGCGAGGCTTCCAAAATTTTAATGGGTGTTTACCGCAGTACTTGTATAATTCAATCATCGATTGATACAGACGAACATGCTCGTCTTTGTAGTGTTCTACTTAAGGTGACTCAAAGCTTTTTTCTCGTACTACTATGCATTGGTTACAATGCAGACCTACTTCCACAGTGTCAAATTCATTATTCAATAATCCACCTATTTCGATATAATTTTTGTCTGATCAGTTACTTAATGGACGTTTTTCCGAACCCAAAAGTTCTGTCTCTACGCTCTTCAAATTCTGGCTAGCAACCATTATCAAATATTACCATATCAGACAAATTACTAATGCATGTCGTCCTGAATTAATTCCAGACTACTACCTACATCGAAACCAATCGGTCATTAGCCAGAGAAAGGCAGGTGTCTCGTGCTATCACCATGATTGAGCTCATCCTGTCCTCTGCATGGCAACCTACCATGACCTCTAAGCAAGAGTCATCGAACTTTAAAATATTTCCTAAAACGGTTAACGTCCCGAATGGTTTGCCAATTACTAGGGTGCGAATGGACTGTGCTCTGGTCACTCCATGGCTTAGGAAGGAAATTCAACATTGTTTACTTTTAATTAAGAAGTGTTCTCGATTTTTCCTAAGGTAAATGATTAGTTGGTTTAATTTTATTTTAATGTAGGTATTTATTGATTAATTGCAAGTTATGAAACTGAAACTTTTAAGTCAAAACGGAACTCATTTTGTACAAGTAATGCATAGATTGCAGTTGTTGGTTTTTAATTTAAAATAGTAGTCCAAAAGTTTCTATTATTAAAATTGCTTAATAGAGCTTTAAAAGGGTTTCTTTTATGTCTTCAGTCTAAAAAAATCCTGGATGATTCCAAACTCTTGGTGGCACTACAGTCAAATATCACGCGATCACAATCTATTCCCAATAAATTGCTGGAATCCAGAGAAATTATACGAAAATTCGCTACCACGCGTGCCCTATAAATATTTAAATTGTAAACCGCCTAAAGCGGGTATTGTTCGTGAATTTAAAGTATTCCGATGGCCTGATGATTTCGTACGAAATTTTATACGGTTATAATGGTGATAATTTGTTAATTGTGAGCTTTCATTTTACTTTTGACCAAATGCCTAAAGTAAGAATTAATCAGAGTTGATACTTGTGTCGATATTAGGTTGGAATTTTTGATGATCGTTCGTGTGATGTGTCATTAATCGTCATCTAAATTTTATTTTATACATTCCATTATTTTCATTGTTCAAAATCAAATTCTCAAATAGAAAGGTGAAAATGATGGAGACCAATATAATTATTCTCGTTATTCTATATCTATTCTATCATATGTTTCATCATCATCATCATATTCCATCGTCTTACCCATATTGGACGTATAGATTCAAGTTTCAACCAAGATTGTTAGAAATCAATTTAGCCCTTAAGGACCAAACTTTGTCGATATCGCTAAACATCTCAAATGGCATCGTCACAAAAATAAGGAAAAACGCAAGTAAAAATGAAATAAATAAAAAACAACAATAAATGGATACTTTTACTGTCCTCGGCCGGGATGGGATATGGACTCGCTTATCGTAACTCCGAGCCATGTGGGGATGAACAAAAGATTGTATTTATTTGCCGACTGCACCCCGTGCGCGCGATTCTAGTGCGATCTTTTTATCAAAAGGATTTTCCTATAGTGAGCTGCCAACATAGCGAAGTTTAAGAAACAAGTTTTTCGCTTTTGTTTGTATTTTTTTCCATATTCATAATTTAGACGAAAAGTCAATTTGAGCAAGTGACTGTAACATGGATTCACCTAAACATTTTAATAAATAGTTTCAAGTAACATGAGTAGAGCCTTCGATACCTTAAACAAGCAAGGAGACGCAGTCATTACATGTACCCCCCACATTAAATATCATTGGAATATAAAGTTAATACAAAGGACGCACTCTAAAGCGACGCGCGACGCTTCGTCTGCGCAAGCAGTCGTCATTTAAAAACAATTCTGCGGGGTTGCCTCTCCAGTGTAACTGTATATGGAGTTGCTACGCCAAACTGGGCGCTAACGAAAAAACCAGGCGCTCAAGTCAAAAGGAAACCCGATTGTGGTAAAAAACGAAGTCATCGCCGCCGTAGCGTAGTAGAATGCCCCCTCCTCCTCCCCGCCCGGCGCGTCGCGCATGCGTACTACGTACTTTTTTCGCCCGCGCCGGCGCAGCGTAAACAAACTGATCGCAACTGCGTTTGTCGTGCGGTTTGTAGTTTTTGTAGGAATGTTTTAGATTAGTAATTACTTTGCTTTTTTTTCAGTGAGATATTTTAATTTCAAATAGGGACCCTTTAAGCAAAATTAAGTCAGTGTACAATCGAGGATAGCTTTAAAGAATACTGTAATGAAAAGCTCCATAATGGTAGGTAATGTTTTTCTTTGTCCGAAGATTCAGTTGTAATAGAAAAAAATAAATTTGTACTACCTACTTTATTTTATAACATATCTAGTTAAAGATTAGTATGTGGTAGTTAAATGTTAGTATGTTTCACACACAATTTTCTATGACTGTAACCGAGTGTCGCAACGCTTGCTTCGGATGGTTTCCAATTTGTTTTGAATGGTTTTTGACAAATAGCCAGTACTTACATGATGATACTTACTTACTTACATGATGTGACTTACACAAGTGGGATCCTTAACATCATCACCCTCTTCATCAGTTAGCTTATAGTTAATTATATTGTGCATGCTGTGGTCCCCTGTAAGGTAAGGAGTGCACCTACGTGATACTATAATTGTCGTCCATAATTTAAGTTAAATGATCTGTGTACATCTTTTGTTGGAGATCCTTAATAAATAAATAAATCATTTTCTTGCTCTTTTCACACTTTATTTGCGATTGGCTCAGTATGTTTCACCTGCCATACTTCACTATTAGTCGCTACCTCAGTCAGTATCCAGTCACCCCCTTTTATTCTCATACCCTTTCTAAACATCTTTCGCCAAGGCTCCGTTTCGTCAAAGCTATCTATAGTTTTTTTGGTCGTCCCTTATATAAAAGTTTCCCATTAAATATTAATACTCAAAACTTTCCCCTCAACATTTTCTTCATTCTTCCATATTAAATATCAAAAACTAAAAAGGGGAAATGACATAAATGATTAAAATTGTATACCCACATGGAGTGCCATAAGGGTCAATGTTAGGACGCCCAATGATAAAACGACTATCTGTCGATAAATTTTCAATAGCTTTAAATTGGATACCTTTCGCAAGTTATTCATTCCGAAACTAGAAGATATATCAATCTATTAATCAGAGGAGCCTGCCAGGGCCACTGCCTGCCGGGGTTGCGGGTTGTTCGAAAGAGATACCGCGGCACCGGGAGACAAAGGGTAAAGTAAAAATCTGACACTCACTCACGTGATTTCCAGTCAGAAAAAGAAGCGTAGTATAATATTTGTGACATCTTTAGCATTTATTCCGTAGTATGAATCAATTGCTAGATCTTCTAAAATTATCCAAAATATTATGGCTTTTTTATTCATGTATTAACAGTCCAAGTACATTGCGGTCTCATCCTTTATGCCGTTTAAATCGAGTCGTAAAAATACGTGTTCATCCTCAATTATCTGCCCTTTCACTAATAAATGCCAACGGTCATCGAAGCCAGTGGCCATTCGCAAAATTAATAGGGCTGCGAATTTGCCAACTTTTTAAAGACTTGTTGACATTTTTTTTTCGTGGTGGGTGTAAAAGCGCATCGACCTTTATATTGTTTTGGAAAACATTTCTTAATCCTGGTAATGACAGTGATAAAATATATAGAAAAATAAATCGTGGTTCAAAGCCTTCTCGTACTTAAGAACATTGATGACAATTTATTGATGACCTAATCTAATCGATGACGGCACGGTTCACGCAGTGGCCGAGCGATCGACTGCTGCGCTGCGTGTCGCGGGTTCGATTCCCGCACGGAACAAATATTTGTATGACCTGCAGATAGTTGTTTCGGGTCTGGCTGTTTGTGAATGTGAGTTTTAAATGTTTGTAAACGTACCCACGATACAGGAGAAATTCCTAGTGTGGGGGCAACGTTTTAAAAAAAAAAATCATCAATAAATTGTTGCCACTATGATGTTAGGGTTTGCTGATGTAAGGATTAATATGCTATTAGTTTCTTCTTTGACAAAAGTTTAAAATTTGTTTATTAATTGATTGTGTTTAGCTTTTTATAAGCTTAATTACGATCGTTAAAATTAGTTTGTGTTTGCCAAATATAATACCGATCAGACACGCATAGGTAAAACACGAATCCCCAATAAAATTCTCAAGAAAATCTGGCTCATTCAATCCGTGAAAAATCACAGCATGCATATTCGCATTTCGAGGAAAACCTGTGACTCAGGGAAACGTATTTTATTGTTGAGATCGTTACGTTTAAATTTACGCACACGACTTACGGCGCTCGTGTCATTTCGGAACCACCTATAGTGGGTGAACTATTTTAAAATGTAAAAAATTGGAACGCCACTCGGTCAGCAATCGGTCACAGTAATTACGAGTGTTCGGAAGAGTGAATTCGTTTATTTGTTGTTGGGAAATCTTCGAACGTGTCTTTTGTAAGTAGGTAGGTAATCTGAAGTTGTAACCTAATTAGTTTCATGGTTAAATGTGTGTTTTTCCGCACAGTTTCTGGAACAAAAATCACTGTCGTGATGCGATTGGGTATTATGATTAGCTAGCTGTATGCTGAGGTGTCGCAACGCTCGGCTCCTAAGGGCCTTTAATCTACCTCGACAAATGATTTCCAACACTTTTAAAATTCTGCAATTCGAACCTGAACCTGAGATTATAATACTCATGTTAATTATAGGCATTTCAGGAGCTGATGGCTAAATAATAGCAGTCGCTCGGGTCGATCTTTACATTAAGCCGCGTTGACCTAGGTTTTGTGGACCCACCCGTAACATATCCAGTTTCCGCGTGATAAGCTGTTGATCCCGACTGTCATTTGTAGATTTTTGACAGTCGTTACAGGTACCTAGTCAGTGTCCCGAAACTCTGACATCTAGTCTTACCAAGGGGTATCGTATTACTTAGTTCTAACTGGGTAATGGAGGTAAGATAGGCAGTCGCTCCATGTAAAATACTGGTATTCAACTGCATCCGGTTAAACTGGAAGCCGACCTCAACAAAGTTGGGTAAAGGCTGGATGGTGAGTTTCATTATAGGTTTATTTAAACAATATCACTGCAGTTTCTGTTTGCTTGACAATTCAGTTAGGCAGCTAATTTGTTTGTTGATTTTAGACCGAGTAGATAAGCAGGCGTTGGTCTGAAATATTTCATAAATAAAAGCATAGCAGTTTTAGATTCTGAAATGGAATGTTGATATTTAGAAACGCTTTTCATCACTGCAATAAATCTACTTTGCGCATGCACAAATTCAACTGCAGCATTTGAAAAAAATCCCCAGAAATAATATCTACGAGCCAAGGTTTTAGATTTTCAGAAGAATATAAATCTACCAGCCTTCAAACATTAATGCAAGCAATATATCTCTCGAAAAGTATTATAAAAATACTAGACGTAATAACCACCTGAATTTTAATGCCCATCCTTCATTTAAAGCTAAATATAAGCATAATGAAGTACCCGCAAGCCACTCCATGATTGAATGATGTTTTTTATTATGGAATTATGACTGAGGCACTAAAAATTTTACGAGTCTTCTGATCGACCACCGACGCTCTTAATATGAAGATGTAACCTGAATCTATCGATATGTATGGAGGTGCAAGTAGGTAGTGTGTGAAATACATTCATGTTGTTCCAATTGCAATAATGTAGGTAGATTTAGACAAGGGATTACGATATCTGAATTCGTGCGCAGACACTCCAATTCCGGGGTGGCGGGTTGTTCGAAAGAGATACCGCGGCCCCGGAACACAAAGGGCAAAAGAGGGAACATGTGTGGGTTTTAGACAATACAAGTCTGAAACTCCCCCGCGCTACCCCCAGAGCGGGGAAGTTATTTGATGATTTCCCATCGGCAAAAAAAAAACACATCAATTGGCACTGCTTTTAATTTTGTTAGAGTAAGGACATTAAGTAAATTATTTAAGTTGTTGTTTTTTTTCAAAATTCTTTATTATCTATTATACTACAATAATTGATTCTGTCTAGAGACTTCATGTTTGAAGTCCTGGTTTCCATTCTCGAGTCAGACAACATATAATTGGATTTTTACATCAAGAATTTCTCAATAGCTAGGACGAATTCTGGATTTGTTTGGTTATGTTTTTGTAATGGCGTAAGTATAACGTGGCAGAGAATGCAATGAAAGAAAGAAAGAAAATACGTTTATTGTGATGCCAAGTTACCAAGATTGTGTACAACGGTTGAAAAGAATGGAGGGTTTAATGGATATATCTTTTGTTTCGTTAAAATCCCTGCTATTTGCTTCTACATTTTGCACTTGATCCAATTTCTTTGCCTTAGACAGCTCCGTTTGTATGTTTAATTATATTTCAGTTATTTAAACCTGTAGACAAAAACAAACTACTCTAAAACTGTGAATTAGCAATAAAGACAGCCCTCACACCCGATCATCCCGATGAAGATATAAACACATGTTTTTATGGCGATTGTAACGCAATTTCTCGAAGGAACACACACGATGCCACCACGGTAGGTGGAGATTGGTTCTGATCCTCAGTAAAACATAAATTGCTGTCGATATTATATTGTGAGGGAGAAAAAATTAACTGCAAGTTGTATGATGAAGATCGTTTGTATTGATATCTCGAGACAATTGGTTTTATGTTGAAGTTGAAGATTTAGTTGACTTTGTTTTTAGGTGAATTTGGTGAAGCAAGTGATATGGTTGTTGATCTAAGGAATTCAATTATGGAAATAAAGTTAACTGTTGGTAAATCAAAGGATAAACACGATACAGTGGTAACATTGACTAAATAAGTTTACTGTTATATCAAGGAATATCCTTAGGCAAACGAACAAGCTAGGAAAAAATAAGAAGAAAACCAAACATTTGTTAAATCAATTGTAAGAATTGGTAATATTATTATATTGGTTGATATCTAGTAGCAATTCATCAATGTAGATTTATTTGTTAGATCATTTACATTGACTTTATTAAATAGCTGACAAGCAAGATGAGACGTTAAATGTATTGTATGTAGGTGCAGAACATTAACATGATTGGCATACTGTGTGATTTTGACGGGCCTGTTGGTCTAGTGGTTAGTGGCCCTGACTGCTAAGCCGGAGGTCGTGGGTTCGATTCCCACCCAGGACAAACTTTGTGTGATGAGCATGATTGTTTGTTCTGTGTCTGGGTGTGATTTATCTATAATATGCATGTATTTATAAAATTATATACGTATGTATATCAGTTGTCTGGTTACCATAACACAAGCTCTGCTTAGATTGGGATCAGATAGCCATGTGTGAGTTGTCCCAAGATATTTATTTATTTATTTATTATTAGTTAACGTAGTTTGACAACATTGACTCATTTATAAATGAGTCAGTGTTGTCAAACTACGTTAACCTTCATCTAAGATGTAGATAGTAAATAAATGATCATCAACAAAGATATACCTAAACACTCAAACTAAGCTGCATCTATTGTGGCTGCAGAGTTAAAAATAAAAAGCAGTTTATTTTGAAACTGTCGGCCCGTCTGCGCTGTCTTTAATTACCACTGGATATTTATATCAACCAAGCAAACTAACGCTCCTTATTTTCATTGCTGGGTAAACAATTTGTTTAATAGTTTCTTTTGATTTGGATAACATATCAATCTTTGATTAATTTTCTGCTGTTACTTTGTGCGGTGCTGTTATTTTGATGTGCGGTTGTTAATGTAGCCAAGAGCAGATAGCGCCATCTGTTTTTGAGTAGCCGAAGCTACCGTGAAAGCCTTTGTGAAGTTTTGTTTTTTATTCCGTTAAGTTTGAAAATATTGAGTATCGAATAATCTTACTTATCTAGAAAAGTAGTTTGATATTGAGTTTTTTCGTCATGAAAGCTATCATTTTCGTATTAATGAGTTATTTTTCTTTCAATTAAGGGTGACGTACAAGAAAGTGGATTCCACCGATTTAGTATAAGGAAACAACGCCACGACCTCTGAAAGTCAACACTTCTGAGAAGTTCATGACAAGCTCAACGGGCTTTAGAGTCTTAATCAAGTGCATCCATCTTCTTATATTGCCAAATGCCTTTCAGCTTAGCAATACCAATTACCAGTACCAAAGTCGTAACAGGTAATGAATCTCCGACCTTCGGGCTCTTCACATTATTGGACAATTGTTTGTCACCCGGTCGTCTTCAACGACACTGTTCTGAGTCACTTGGCTACCAGCCAGTTCACCTCACCTGTGATGTTCCAATTCAGTTTCCGTTCAGGATGTGGTCCCTAGCTACCAGACTATTTATATTAGGTGACGATGTATTTGATTAGCCACGGTCTACGCTCGTAGACTGATTTTTTAGTAGGTGTTTTATGGGGAGTTATGCAATCAGAATTTGAGGTGACATGCCAATCTATCTTGAAATGTTTTCGAGAAAATTCTGAGAGAGCAGTAAAAGCCTACCCCGTTTTGAGGCCAAAGTACAAAAGTACTCAAACCTGAAAAAAATTGACAAACAAAAACTAAAAGTTTCGCAGCAAATGGATACCTAACTATCCAGCGCCAAATATCCTGTCTGCACTCCCACATGTCGGTACCTAATGTATTATGTGACGGCTCTTCAAAAGACGTGCATATTTACCTTGGCAGCTCTAAGCTACTTTCCTCTGACGTAATTGCCCACTTTCGTCAATAGAAATAGCGTAAAAATCCCATTCATGAGCCGAAAACTTCTGGTTAAAGACCTGTGACGTAAGGCCGAGCGTGGGTGGTAGGATTGGCATGAATGTCAATGATCCTCCATTCATATGGCTTTATGGCATTCCATTCAAGCATGACGGACGGTAGTGAAACGCTACGACTACATTCAGTGTTAGCGAAAAACATGAAGTACCTATTTTAATTGGAACAGTATAGAAAACTAGCTTTCGCCCGCGGCTTCGCTCGCGTTAAATTCGGTATAACACACCAAGCAGACCTGCAGTTTTTGCTCTTGCGCCTGATTGATTTGTAATAGCAACGCTAAGTTTTCCCTTTTCTTCCCTCGTTCTCCCTCATATCCCACTTTTTTAAAATAAAAATTAGCCTATGTCCGTCTCCTGGTTCCCAACTATCGCTGTACCAAAATTCATCAAAATCGGTTTAGCCATTAAAGCGTGAAGAGGTAACAAACAAATAAACAAACAAACAAACTCACTTTCGCTTTTATAATATTATATATATATTAGTAAGGATAAGGATTAACGACACCTCGAAAAACTGATAACAATATAAAAGCTAAAGAAGCCGAACTTGAAGATTTGCTCGTTTCTATAATTGTATTAGATAAACTTCCAAGGGATGAAGTAAATGCCAATATCTACCTAGTTACCTACTGTTAAGGATGACACTTCAAATTTAATCGATGGCGAGAACTTGAGCAGAAAATCGAATTCTTCGTCCGTACTAGTTGCTAAGGAAAACCATAAACGAAATTCTTTACCACTTCTAATCAACCTGAAGGCCTTTATTTTACAGGCAGGTGCAACGTATCACCACAAGCTTTAATCTCATCGTACTTGAAAACTAACTTCCTATTACAAAGGAAACCCATATTCCTAATGTATTCCCAGAAGTAAACATTTGAACAACAAATAGCAAAACGATTTTGATGATACCGCGATCAAAGAATGCCATATAGGTATCTAGTTGGGCGGTCAAAGTTATGAATGAAATAGTGAGTGGGTGTGAGGTTGAATGGGTGACGTGACCATTATGAGCTCATGGAGCATAGTATGGGGTGTCAAACGATGTACGCTGACCATTCATTGTAGGACGTAGGTGGTTCTATGACTATAGCCCTGGCCTATATCTCTTCAATAGGTACCGATGTAAGTCCAGTAGTTTGTGTTGAAGATAACGCGCCTACTATTTTTGTAAAGCGCGTGATAATTTGACGTATACCTAAACGGATAATTACTCTTGAACCCACATCTAACTAGGAGTTGTATTAAGGTGAAGACTTTTCTTGCACTAAGTCATTGAAGGTCTATCTTTATCTTTTTATCACAACCTAGACTGAATCTAATTGTAGTTCTGTATGAACACACGCATGCAGCTGTTACAAAACTCCACGTAACGCGGCTCTCTGCCAAACTTTGTTAACGTTTGGTCAAATTGTATCGTGTCTTATAAAGTTTTCATCAAGCGGGGCGCCTGGAAGTTGAATTCATATAAAATATAATATGTCCAACATAAAATGTGTTCGAGCTTTCGCAATCCTATCTATTCCTACCAGACATTAAGGATGACACATCCTAAAGAAATAGTTAATGATTTACTACTAACGCTTTCGTTTTTTTTTCGCTTTACACACTGAAACACAGCCAATTTTTTTTCCGTCGCCCGTGGATGGGATGTTGTCCAAACGAGAGAGTCCCGTTTAGATAATACGAGTTTATTTTGGTTCTTACATATGTTACTCGTCACACAAAATAATAAGGCCATTGGCCTAATGACAGGCGCTTATTTTTAGTTCGGGACTTTTGAAGGCGACTTGTTTAAGTGTTTGTGTGGAGATAGGGATTTTTCCAATTTCCCCTGAATGTTCTGTTTCGATTTGCCGTTGCGTATCGTCATTTCGCGACTGTATGTAGGGTACTGGAACTCGACTACTAGGAATTGGATTAACGACGGACAAATAAAAATTAAATTTGCCATCTCAATTAATTAGTCACAGAATTTCAGGAATACCGCTAAAAGCGATATGTGACTGTGTGACAATAAAGTTATATGAAGAGATTTAGTTTTTCTAGTGTAACATGGACTACTCTTTCCAGGCTGAATTTCAGCACCTTTCAACATCCTCACTCCTTTTTACACGCATAATCTAGCATATTCATAGCTGCAATGATCTATGTTTTATTTTCATCTTATGCCTCTCCTTTTCTGGAGTTTGACCACACTTAATCTCGTCATGTCTTTTGATGAATAGTAATTCGGTTTCTTTATTATTGATCAAAGCTTAATAGTTCCTCCTTCTCCTCAGGTAGCCCAGCGCGCGTGGAACCAATGCAGTCGGTGCGGACGACACGCGGCAACCGGGTGCGACTGGAGTGCAAAGCAAGTGCACGGCCGCCCCCTCGCATCTCATGGTATAAGGATGGCAAGCCCGTTGCTGATATCGCGTTAAGGAGATTCCGGGTGCAGAATTTTAGGTAATATCTCAGATTTGTTTTGATCTTAAAATTCACTTACACTTAGGAACAATTGTCGCTTCACAAAGTTAGCCATGCAAGTCTCAAAAACAATCACCAAAGCCAAGAATTCAACTTGGGCCATTCGTGTTGCCATAATAAATCTACGCAGCAAAGCGACGTGTACATACAGATGCCCTAATATTCCATTACCAATATTACCACAGCCATATTGATGTTCATTAATAATAAATAAACGCATGTTAAATCAACCAGTATGTATCTCCCAAGCTGCTACTATTATGACCTAGTTGACTTCAAGCAATATTGATCTTGATCCTAAATGGGAGCATGTTTGTGTACGAGAGACGTACCTCCTTCAGCTAAATAGTAACAATGTTGTCTACAAACAAATGAGGCATGCACTCATATGGTGCTAACATTAAATGCAACGATTACTACACTAATCGCAACTGCAGACAGCTGTCATTGACCGACCTGGAAGTGCATCCCCAAATACTTTTGCTGTTCAATCAGGCCAAAGTAAACCTTAAGTGGAAGTTATAGAAGACAATACAACACCTTATGAAGTCAAAATGGATGTATAGAGTAATTATTATGATTGAGCGTCGCGGACAATTTCATGGGTCGTTGGACGTTTTGATGATGATTTAGATATTTTGCACAAGAGGGACTGTTTGCCAAATGAATGTTATATCGTCTTAGAGTAGGTAATCTGGCTGGAAATATTCCATAATTCATGCACCTCACTTGCGTCTTACGCACTGTGTTTTAAAAATGAGGTTCTCAACGTCATTTTACTTCCCATGCATGAAGCCATAGCTTTTAGATTTCTTTTTGTTTTTTCTATTGTTATCTTCTCAACGTCTCATTACATGAAATTTCAGGAGGCGCTCGGTATTAGTGATAAGGCACGCGCGTAGTGAAGACTCCGCAGCGTACGAATGCAGGGCACAGGGCGCGGTAGGACCTCCGGCCGTCGCCAGCGCCAACGTCAGCGTTCTACCTCCAGTCACAGCCGCGCCTGATGACTCGAGTGAGTATTCTCCTTTATTAACTTGGTAAATTTTTACATAACTGTGTGCCAATATATCATTTTAAGCGTGGGGTCAAAAAAATGTCACACACCTAACACGTCAGCGGCGATATTCGTTTTGACGAAAGTGTCGCACAGGGATCAATACTTGTACCGGGTTTAATCTTGAGTATGAACATCTAGACATTTTCGCAAGTTATAAGCCGTTGGGAATGCCTTAACCGATATCCGCAGTCCTCATAATCTGATGTTAAATACACAGACAGAGAGCTCCATTCGAATAATGATAATCAAATCGAGGTACCTCTTGATTCAACAGTATCGATACATAAACAAAGGAACACAACAAACCATGTCACATTGTTTACCGATACCCATACCGTTGTACTAGGAACACTTGGGAAACTTACTGCTTCTTCCGCGAATGTCGCTCAAACAATGTCTGTATACAGGCCAATAGGGTGATCGGTTACATTGTATAATGAGTTTGTTTTATCATTCGTTTTTGTATCGTGTTCTGATGGGACAAAACGGATGATTGTAAGATGTGTCAGATATGAATCAATCATAAATAAGCCGTTATAAGAGTTAGACTGAAAACTTTTTTCACATTTGACACAAATATGTTTTATGATTTTTTCTTATATTTCTCTGCTATTCTTTTTTGTTTAATTCGTTGTGGAATCCAAGACAGTTAAATTGTTTCTCTGGGACTTCGTCGAGCTTCATTATCTTAGCGCTTCTGGTGATCACCACTGTTGATTCTGGATTTCAGGTCTTCAGTGGTCTATAAAAAGGGTGGCGGACATGTCCCATAAAAAAATATCAAAACAAAAAAACAAGGTTTAAGGTGGTTAGGGCCGACATATTATAAAGGTCTCGTCATTGGCTTTCAAAACATACAAGTCTTTCAACTTTTCTTTGTTGCTGTTCTCTTCGGTCTATAGAATCAGCAACTTAACTGCTCTTCTTGCAACAACTATTCCCAGCAGTTTTTTATTATAATTGTATTTCTTATCCACTCCACAGCGTCGTTGGGCTCGCCATGTCCGATGCCTGACCCGTCGTCCTACTGCCTCAATGGAGGCACCTGTTTGTTCTTCGAGATCGTTCAGGAGCAAGCATGCAAGTGAGTATCGTCTCAACAATTTTCTAATGATCATCATGAGCGTGTTTATCATGAAAGTTGTCAACACGTGGGATTTGCTTCATCTAGCAGTTGCCTTGCTTACAGGCTGATATTTTTTTTTTTACTTTTAAAGCCACCTCTAATAATGCTACTTATCTTTTTCTCCAGATGTCCGGAAGGCTTCAACGGGCAGCGTTGCGAGAACAAGGATATATCGAACAGAAGCAGTATGTCCCATTCCTACACATGTAAACTGGGCCTCTCAAACACGTACTACTGTTAGCCAGCGAAGCGCAGGCGCATAACCCACCTCGTTCCAATTTTAAATTTAAAATTTTTAGCTCGCGACTTTCCGACGCACTCGGCTGGACTGTGAAAACTTTACGTTTTACGAGACAGATATCTGCATCTATTTGTAGATTTACATTCATTCTACTTAAAATTATCAATGTAAAATACGTTTTTATTCGTTTTATAATTTATACTAATGGTATCGTACTATTATTATTTGGTATGCAACAATTTGTTTTATGATAACAGTTTTTTTTACAGTTTTCACAGCCCTAAAGCCCAGTGATTCCATCGCGAATGCTTGTAGGAAAAAAATACGAGAATATTATTGCAAATACGAACTGTCACAAATGTTGTGACAATGTATTATGCTGAATACTTAGGATTGTTAGTAGCCAGCCGTGCTTATGGCATTTGTAAATACTTAATAAAAAAACATTTTTATGAACCTCGGGTCTGAAAATCGATTTGAAGATTCTAACTTATTATTTTTTACTCGTTAATATCTATCGCTTTTATGTAGGTATTTTTCATTTAAAAATCGGTAACATTTTAACTTCACGGAGCTTTAAATTATTATTAAATTATTTATACTAATAGCCCAGTGAGATTATAAACATTTAAGTATATTTCCATTTAACAGTTCCAACAATTATATTGATTATAATTATAATTGAACTGATTTTTCTTAACATTTCACGTTTAATTCATTTTTCTTTGGTGATAGCTGAATTAAGTCAATTGTTAGACTTAACTTTTATGTATTATTGCAAAAAGTGCTATTTCTTTAACTCTTACTATTAGCGATAACTTTTGCAATCCATTTTTTTTCTTCTATTATTGAAGATGTAAATATTTTAAACATTATTTGTAATATTTGCAATTTATTATTGTTATTATTAACTGTAAGGTTTGATAACTAGTAGTATGTAATATTATGATAAAGAGACTTGCAACTTATGTACATATCTATTAGGGTAAGAGTTTTTTTTTACAAAAATACAATTCTGAAAATAGTATTGCGTGCTTGCTATGCGACTCCCTAAAAAATCATTAATAACGTAATGCCCAGTTAATACAAAAAAAATATTAATTTATAAATAATTTAAAAAAATAACAATCTTATTAGTATTTTGATTTATTAAGATAATGGAAGGATTTTAGATCGACTAACCAATTATGTACATAAAGCATAGCAAGTACAGCCAAAAACGTACTTAGTTAAAAAGGCAATTCCCATATTTTCACCGGTCCGTTACATCACCTAGTCAGATACCAGTTTTAACTATAGCTAGGTAGTAATAAATAAATTAATTTATATATAATTTTACGAGTGTGTCTAATTGGACGAATGGTTGTGGATATAGCGATAACATATTTTTTTTTTAATTTCTCTGTTTTTTTCTAACTCGCTATATGGGACCGAAACTTGCACAATAGTATTACAATTCTTGTTTTCGTTTTTTTTTTCATTTTGTATAAAGTTCTTACGAATTTAAGTTCGCTATTTATATTTTGTAATTAAAGTAGAAAACTGACTATTTATTTTTAATAAAATTTTGAGGATTTTAGGGCATATAACGTCTTAAATGAAATGGCGTCCGTTGGGAAAATTCTGGAATGTCGGCAAATATTTACGTCAAAGTCTATGTTGTTATTAAAAGCAAAGTATTTAAAAGCTTTTCAATTGAATAAATACCGCTCTGTACTGCACTTACATCAGGGACCTGTGTCAGTATTTTCTTTGAATGACGTCATTTCATTTTGAGTTTTTGTATTCTCACAACAAATATTAAGGCGCGAACATCATGTTAAGTCAATGTAATGGATATACCAAAACCACAATAAAAGAATGAGTGTTGGAATTAACAGAAAAGCGACAATGTTATGTTTTTATTTTTTCATTTGCATTTTCCTTTAATCCTTAAAAAAACGCGACGGAATGAACATGGGCATTAGAAACAATCGGAAATGGTATGTATATTCGAAATTTATTTTATGTCGTGCACTCGTATAACAATCCGCACTCATCTTCGATGAAAAAATGTAACCTCTTTTATAATTTTCTTCTGTTATTTTTTTTCGTTACATTTTTTCATTTAACTATTCTCATGGCCTACTAATGCTTTTTATGTACGTGGGTACTAATAAACTGGGCTAAAGCATGCGGAACGCATGTTTCTTCAAACTTACTATTTGTTGTGAGATAACAATAACTTGTAGGTATAAAATTGCATGCGGAAAACACTATATTTAGGAAAAAAAATCTATAACATTTTTTTCTGTCCTCAGGTAAAGGCGAAC
Organism: Ochropleura plecta; assembly: GCA_905475445.1. Taxonomy (NCBI): domain Eukaryota; kingdom Metazoa; phylum Arthropoda; class Insecta; order Lepidoptera; family Noctuidae; genus Ochropleura; species Ochropleura plecta. The sequence continues at coordinate 21,159,384 of FR997726.1, read as the reverse complement.
CACTGTGGTAAACAAGTAACGAATGCGACGAAACAGTAACGAAACGGTACGACTGAAGTGAATGGTATTTTGGCATTTTTATATAAAAATATTAATAAGATAAAAGCATTCCTGCATTTTAATGTTATCCAATGTAGGTAATACTTTGCGATTTGTTAATATTATTTCGCCTATTAATATTATGATGGATTGCAACTAAAGACACGATTTCCCACTGCCTATTTATTATTGTCGAATTTATATTAAATATACTTCTTTTGTGCAAGGTTTGACACCCCTTTTCAAAAGCAGTTGAATTTCAATTTTCTGGAGGAGTAAGGTTAACGTGAGGTGACAGGAGATCTACATGTTTTTTGATAGATAATCTAGCATGCCAGGATTGCCAGGCTGAGACACTAATCCTGTTTTTAACTTTCTCCATTGGAAACGTGTGCCCACTAAGCGACTAGGGACTTGCAAGACTGTAATGCTGCTTGCATATAGAAATATAAACATAATTAGATATTATACATCCAGAATATACATAATAATAAGCTTTGGATAAGCTTACTTTTGTACGAAATCTAGATTTAAGTATTGTGGTGCTTACGAAAATGTGAGTTTTTTTTAACAAAATTAATTCCATTCAATGTTCCTAATATTCGAACTTAGATTTTAAGAGAACATCTTCGTTTCAGTTTCCAAAACCTACTAAGTACTTGAAAATATAACTTAAAAGAGTGGTATACATATACGTATTATTTTTTCATGGCACCATTATTCCTATCAATTTTGCCTACAGCTGTACTAACATTCTTCAGACAAGTAGCGACATCTATAAAGAAAATCACGGAAAAAAGATGATGAGAAACATAAAACAGAAGACTGATAGCAACAGTGACAATAGATTTATAATAACCAAGATACTGCTTGAAAATGTGTGCCTAAACAATTTTTTAAGATAATGTCAACTTTTTCTACAGATTTTCGAAATTTACAGTAGGTAAACTGCAATGTTTAGGTCAATGTCAATGACATTTCTGTTCGTAATCGCATTGTTATTATATTATTATTTTTTACAAGTCGCTTACATAGTAAACATACCTTAATACTTTTCTATTCACAATTTTTATTTCATTGAGATTCATCTTTCCACACACTATGGTTCACGCAAACTACGTTTTAACATTTTGTGTTTTCTGTAATTTTTTGTCTACCTTTACCGTCTAAACGCAACACTGGGCAATGTTGAAAAATACTCGTGATTCTATACCCAAATAAGCCTAATTACTTTTATGATCTGATTTGTTTGTTCAATTTGTATTTCGCCTTTTGAGTTGTGACTATACAGGGTGTAATATAGTACCCTTGACGAAGCCGAAAAGCACTTTTTCTATACCGTACCTGGGAACCATCTGGTTATGGAGAAGTGATTTTTATAGTCCAAGATTTAACTGTTATTTTATTTATCTAAAACAGGTACCCAAAAACCACCATTAAAATTTGCTGAAGAACTAGATGTTTTATTTTTGTTCAATATAATTTATCAGCACGTTATAAGTAGGTATTTTTAGGTGCAAAAAATAAACGCTGCATATTAAACATGTACGTGTTAGCACGATCATTAAATTATGATGACATAATTAATAAATGATAAAATCATTGAAAAATTCAATATCGATCTCTAGAAATTATATCTATTTGTAATAACTATGAATACCTTCCCAATTCCCGTACTATCATATGCATCTAACAGTGCGTAGCAATGAGTTCTACTGTAAAATGTATATTTTCAGTGCATGGTTAACGGCTTCGCAAAGAGTTGGATTACACCCTGTATTATAAAATAAGCCAATATTAATAATAAAAAAAAATGTTAAGTTATATTAACAGTCATGTACAGTATTATTTGCTGATTAGGTGTTATTTATTGTAGCGTGTAACTGCTATGTTTAAGTGCTTTGTTATAATAAACGATATGTGAATATTGGCTCAAGTGTTTTTTAATTTTATATTTTACTAGCTTTTGCCCGCGTTAAATTCGGGATAAGACAGTTCCCCTTTCCTGATTTGCAGATACCTGCCACCTGTAGTTTTTGCCCTAGCGCCTTATTTATTTTAATTGCAATCCCTTTTTTCCTCTTTCTCCCTCATTTTTCTATCTTTAAAAAAAATATGTCTATGTCCGTCTCCAGGGATTTTTGATTTGATTCATCAAAATCGGTTTAGCCATTTAGGCGTGAAGAGGTAACAAACAAACTCACTTTCGCTTTTATAATATTAGTAAGGATTAATTTTTAATTATAATGTTCTATGACCATCTCCTTGGTTAAATGGGCGCAAGCGCGACTGCTAAGCATGTGGTTCTAGGTTTGAATCCCGAGTTATGCAGTGTTATTGGGAATTTTTTCCAGGATTTTTTCAATAGCAGCCATAGTCTGGATTTATGTTGTTGGCAATATTATAATCGAGTGTACGACTAAACGCCGACAGACTGAACACCGACAAGCGACGCAATTAAAAAAAATGGGTAGGTTAGGTTAGATTCGCTGATGAGCCCTGTCGGCGGAGAGTTCCGTCGAAGTATAGTCTTGTCGGTGTTCAGTCTGTCGGCGTTTAGTCGTACACTGATAATAACCCTCCTCCTCCCCCCCCCTCTCATTACATAAACATAATTGGTGAAATGTGGGAGTGCTATTAGGTACACTTCTGTCTAACCCTATAGAGATTACAGGCGTGATGATTCTAAGATCTGCAACAAAAATGTACCAACCTTCTAGTTAATAAAGGGAATTCAATCCTCCAACTACATTACATAACTCAACCTCTTTTGGCATGGATGCTGTAAAGGGAAACTCTTAAACCTCTAGTATGTAAAAAAAAAAAGAAAAATAGTTTTAACTTTATATTAAAAACCACCTACATTTTTTTATACGAAAAACTACAATGCAGTTAAGAAATGTACACAAGCTTAAAAACTTACTTGTAACTTACTACCTATGCTTAATGAGTAAGTACAAGGTGAAAGGGAAAATTACACTAAATCGTATTATAATAGTCCTCTTGACCGTTTTCGGTCTTGGCGGAAGATTAGCCACCGGCGCGGGAGATATTGGTGCATAAACGTGTGCACAGGCACTGGTGCACTCTCTATTCCCTCACTCTCATAGCTTGATGGGACGGCATTACGCCACAACCAAAGAGATATCCGGTGCAGGACCAACGGTGTAATATGCTTCCCAAGGCGAGGGGGTACCACACCATCAACTTCCAAACTTCCAAATTCAAGTTGGTAAAATGTTTAAAACATAAATTCAGTACCTACATCATTCTGAATCCCCTTACCCCTAAGTTTCTTTTTTCGAATATTTAAAAAAGAAAACAGCTGTTGCATACATTTTGACCATGTAGGTTTTACAATTATGTAGGCAACAATTATTGTTCTTTAAAAAAAAAACTAAAAATTTATGTGTGGCAGTGTTAGGAGCAATGTGCTTAATAAGTATATAACCTTTTTAGGGTTGGGATCCCTTTCACCCTATATATTCTAGAACATGCCACTTCATATGAAACAGTTATAAATGGCTCATTGTACTTTGACTAAGTATCATGAAAGGTTATAAAATACATCATTCAAATATTTACATTTAAAAATCCATACAATTCTTGGATGAGCTTAATTACAACAGGAATGTATGAGCTGCTCTTAAGCCTGATTGTAAGACCAATTAATGGTTTTATGTTCTAGTTATACTGAAGCGAATCTTGCATTGGCAGCAAAATTCAACTGCAGACATCTTTTATAAAAATAAAAACTAAACATAGTTATGCTTAAGGTTTTCATGCAATCAGGCCAAAATTAAAATACGCAAATTAATTAAAAACTAAAAAACAAAGTATCAAACAAAAACTTTGGTTAAATAACTTCCAAAAATTAAAATTTAATACTGTAAGTCATCCACATCATCAATTTATTCAAATAGCAGGTGAGATTTTCTTCAAAACATTCAGATTAAAATGCTAAAACTATATTCTAAAATTCTATACTAATCTACAAGCTTATAACTAACAACTGTTTCCATTTTATGAAGACTTGTGGAAAAGGTTTTTAATTGTACATTTTGTGCATTTGCTATGGCTATTGGTTCAGCTTCAGCCCACTTTTCCGGAACATCGCAATCAGTTTTAGCATGAACTAATACGTCAAATGAACACCTACAGTCTAAGAATGGTAAGTAAGATATTGTGGCAGCTACCTGCAACATGACATCTCTAATTTCCTGCTGGATTTTCTTTAAGTCTTTACTGCCTACTACATCATTCTTCTCTTTTGATAATGCTGCATCTCCTTCTTCGTACTGAACGTTGAAGTCCCAGCATTCCAGAACCTCTTTGTTTGCTACGTTGAGGATGATGAGGGAGAGTTTGCTCACTTTTTTGTTAACTATCCATTCTGAAAGTTATGAAAGAAACTAGGTTAATTACTTTCAAAAAATTATTTGCTTGGAAGTAATCACAGCTACTACTTCTCAGCTAAACATAAACATCATATCATAGGTGAATATCTGCTTTTAAGAGTATCAATGACTATCTAAATTGAGTCAGCCCAAATTTTGGCTCTTTTAGTGGGGTCCATCAGCTCCTGTGACATTCAAACAACGGGACGGGCCGGACACAATGTCAAATATCCTATTATATATGGGGCAACACCAGATTTACACTCCAGAGCAGTCATCTATGAATGCCAGAAAATGAACATGAACGGGTTTTCTTTGAAGCACATCATCTGCCCTGGACTGCCTAACTGACCTCCACAACCCAGTAAGTACTGGGTGATACGAGTGCTCGGATTTTACAGGCTCTTGTTTCATGAAAACTATCTCTTTTGAATAATGAGTAGGTAAATTAATTTCATACCTTCACTCTGTGTGAGAAGATTGGTTAGAAAACTCTTGATCTGAGCGTCCTCTGATATCAATAACGTAATGCCGTACTGTTGTTCTGTCTTGAACGTCTCCGGTGGATATAAACCTCTTTGGAACAACACTGAATTTATGGCGAATTCTGTAAAAAAAAGGTCGACAATGTAATAACTTCATGTCAAAACTAACGTGCCAATTAAGTCACGTCTATTGTTACTTACTAAGATATTCACAAATAATTTGTGCCGATCCTCGGAGTGTTATACAGTTTTTGGTTTGTTGTTGAGACATCTTGAGATATATAAATAATTAACTAAAACAGCAGCTGTAATCAATAAACTTTAGGCAAGATCAAACAAGTTAAAAGTTTTTTGTATAATAGTTTGATTTGAAAGAAACTAAACAAATCAGAAGAACGATCAACAAAACCGTTTCACCGTTTGACTGTTGGAATTCGAATCATTGAATGACAAGCACTGCATGATTTTTGAACGAAACTATTTTTGTTGATTAATAATAACCACTGATAAAGTAAGTAAATTTTCGTTTTCTTAGTCACTAAAACTTGTTAATGTTGATTTAAATCAAATGATAAGTAGGCAAGAAAATGGAATTCTAATAAAAATGGAATTGCAGGAACATGTTTTTGATTGCTTAAATTTATGAACGACTAGACTGTTATTGATTCTACGTTTTGTTATTTCCCATTGATAAGATGGAAAACTTCAGTGAGACTTACTCGAATGATCGAAACAATATTAATACCTAATTAAAAATATAAATACGTACATATTCTTATTTTTTATAATAAAATTATTAATAATATTCAGAACTTGGGTTCACCAAACTTGTTTAGCGAAAATCACAATACAGTTAATTTAGCAACAAAACGCTGTACGTCATGTCACGCGCGCGATATGAGGACTGTACGCATAATTATAATAAAGTACTCTGTGACTGTACGCGTGTGTGCGCGAGTGTCATGACAACAAACAAATTCGTGCATGTACGAAGTTCTAAATAATTAATTCAATTCATCGATTAGTTGAAACAGGTGTCTTATTTTAAATTTTGAAATGTGTGCAATACGTTGAACTCAGCTATGGGCCGAACTCGGCGGAAAAGAAACATAAGAAAAGCGCGCGACTTTTGCGCTTGTGATAATAAAGAAGAAATAATTAAATTAAACTCCTGGCTTTCTGAAAATGGCATGGGTCGCAACGATAAGCTGTTCCTGGCTATTTTTGATGATACAGGCCGTGGAGTCCTCACGAAGGAGAAGATACGAAGCGGAGAGGAACTTATGAATTTACCCCTCAATTTAACTATCAATGTTACAACAATTTTGATGGACAAATTATTTTATAAAATATTTTTAGAAAATTCCAAACGTTGTTTAGTAGAATATAAGCAAACTGTTTCATTTCAATCTTTGATGGCATTTTATCTCGCGTTTTTAAAATTCCAAAGTGACAAAACCAAGTGGCATATTTATTTAGAAAGTTTGCCAAAAGAGTACTCAGTTCCTTACTTTCTGCCAAATGAAGTGAAACAAAATATTGATAGTGACATTCAGTCTGTGATCCTTAAGCAAAAAAATATCATTGATTCCTCCTATAGTATTTTTGAGACTATTTTAATGAATAATGTTAGTAAAGATAATATAATTCAAGATTTCAGAAAGTCATTTACCTTGGCGGGTTATGAATGGGCATACTTCACAGTGAATACTAGATGCGTGTTTATGGATCTGACTAAAGTGATTGATTTGAAAAATATAGAAAACTCCATTATAACCCTTATAAGTGATAATACAAAAATATCATTATGTCCCTACCTAGATATGATTAATCACAGTTCAAACGCAAGAAACGAGACCAAATTACTGGTCAGTAAGAATGTAGAAAATGTTAACATTAATCATTTAAGTGAAGACTTGTTTTCAGATGTACAATTTTCAATATACACCAAAAATGATTTTGATCCCTATACACAAGTTTTCATATGTTACGGTGACAGTCATAACTTAAAACTGATCACAGAATATGGTTTTTTCTTACCGGCCAATGACTTGGACTTTGTGTCATTTACCTTTGAAGAAGTGAATTTATTTTTAAAATCAAAATCTATTAAGTTATCCCAAGATCAGATATCCTTTATAAATAATCATGGATTATGTAAGGACCTGTATATTGATTGTAAAGGTCTTAGTTATAATTTCTATGGTTTTCTATTAGTTGTGAAGTACTATTATGATCAAAGTACAGATGTGAGTAGATTGATATACTCAGCTGCCATTTGTTCCCATGATAATAATCTAAATATTATTATTGCACCCATGGTAACAGCTAAGTTAGAAAGTGTAAAAGAGTCATTAAATAAATTAAGCAATGTCAACAGATGTGTTATTTTAAATAACTGTGTAGAACTGATGTGTCAATATGTTAGAATATTAGAGAAGTTTATTAAATGTTAGATGGATTTTATCTGCTTTTAATTTATTCTATCTATTGATATGCAAATAATAATTTATTCTAAATCTTGAGAAGAAAAGGTTATTTTGCATGATCAGACATTGAGTCGAGGTCTTACTAGAAGTATTTAACAGCGCCATCTAGTAGTTACGGTAAGAAAGAAGAACATGGACCTGCACCGCGTTGAATCCTTATGTTAGTTAACCAGGATAGATGGCAGTACTTGGTAGAGCTATCAGTTTTTAATTAATAGATCTTCGGTAAAGTTTTAACTGTCTATGACATTTTGGTGTGTGTTTTGGTCGTCAATAATGCAAAAAGGTACACATGATATCTGAAAAAAAAACTTTAGTGATAAGCGTTCCTCAAACTAAAAAAAATTATACCTTCTCAACTTTGGAGAAGTCTAAACAGTCTTTGGTTACAATAATTGACATTAATAAGGCAGATTAACATTGTAAAACCCACTTAAGGTTTCAAACAGTTATAACCAATGTAGCAGTTTTTTCCTATCTAGTCCTGCCGGCAGTTTTCATAATCCCCACCAAAATATTCTACTCCCATTTAAAATGAAGGAAAACTTGTTTACCTATTCCCACAGAACAACACTAGAGATCATAATCGTTTACTGGCAAACAAAAACAAGCGCCACAAATAATGTGAATAACAACAGTTTCTGCGCCAATAAGTTGTCAAACAAAACACATAGGTTTGTTCCGAATATTCACGCTTTGAGAATTTGATTCGGGGGTCTTTAGGGTAGAGGGTGACGGTACGTGTACGGGACGACTTTATCATTTATCGTTTTACTAGCTTTTGCCCGCGGCTTCGCTCGCGTTAAATTCGGGATAACACAGTTCCCCTTGCGCCTTATTGATTTGTAATAGCAACGCTAAGTTTTCCCTTTTCTTCCCTCTTTCTCCCTCACATCCCACTTTAAAAAAAAAATAGCCTATGTGCGTCTCCTGGTTCCCAACTAGGTATCTCTGTACCAAAATTCATCAAAATCGGTGTAGCCATTAAAGCGTGAAGAGGTAACAAACAAACAAACTCACTTTCGCTTTTATAATATTAGTAGGTAAGGATCAGTAAATAATTTTTAACACCCTTGCTCGTAAAGCTGATGTAATTCCACCGGTTTTAAATATGTAAAGAGGGTCATAAAAAACGCGTGTGTTATCAAAGCAAATAGTTAAGTTATAGTCCATACAAATTCCATAACAGTATTATTTGCCATTTCAAATTTGGAACTGATCGCCGCCGCACGACTGACCAGCTAGTGAGCAGCGCGCTGTTGCTATTCAAATTTCGAACTAATCGCCATTTTAAAGCAACCACGAAAGCAACAGTGTGCATTCACAGATTGAGTTTATTTAAAATTAAAAAAAAACAGTTTATTCGGTAATTTAAAAACTTGGCTGCATGCTCTAGTGAAGTCTAGTGTCTTTGCCAACATGTTCACGCAGCCACGGCAGAAAATAATCCTCGCGCCATTTTTCTCAAATTTTCTTTTCTTTGTACTTGTATTGTGAAATGTTTTTTTTCTGTTTCCTCGCAAAAGTGTTAAAAAACGTCGTGCAATATACGTGCGTATTGGTTATAACATGCTCGGCTCGATTACGCCCTCGCCTTCGGCTCGGGCTGAAATTCCGCCTCGCATGTTATAACCATCATAACGCACTAATATCGTAATGTACTATTAAAAAATCGGCTGTTTCTTTTATTTTGACATTGAAGGTACCTATGTACTTAGTACCTATACTGCAACTTTGGATGTTTTTTTTATAGACCTCTTACCACTAATATTGCAACACTTGAACATCAGTGATCATAAACGTTTGCAACATCGCCGAAATATCAGAAACTCGCTAAAACAAATAAACATGGTAAATATCCCGTTTCAAGTGTTAATTACTATATTACCTCTTGCCGCGAATTCAGATGGTTATCGAAAATGTCTAAATGGTATTTTTGCAAACTTGTTTAGTAAGTTAGTAAGTCAAAAAGCGAGTTATGTTTATTTACCTTTATTTCTGTCACAAAATGTGAAAAAAGCAAAAGTCGTTGGGTATAAAGCGCTAAAAATTTTAGACTCTCGTTTTAAATACGAAGTGTGAATAGTGTTGCGAATCGCGTCGATGGTTTCATTATTAAAGTTCCGATGGTGTTGCTATATAAGTTTTACTTGGACTTTATTAGTTCTGTGCAATAGTTCTCAGCTCAAAAGAAGGTAGTTTGGTTTTCAGTTGGAGGTTCTGATTCTCCGCAAATGTTAGTAAAAATATTTAGTCATTTTAAGAATAGGAACAGTTTTTTATCCGAAAAAAAAAATAGCACACCTACGTTGTAGACTGAGTACCTACCTAAGTAGATGATTTGATTACCGTACGTTCTCTGAATTTAACAGAATAGTTAGGTACTAGGTACTTAATATGTATTCTAAGCCCATCCATTTCGCCCTGACTGGTCCACATGGTTATTTGCGAATAATTTCCAAACAATTTATCCTTTACAAAACGTCCAGATTCATTCTAGAATTAAAAATACTGTTCTATCGACAAGTTTCCAACAATCTCTCTAGTCCTGTAGTGGTGAGGATCGGTTTACGACGATCCCAATCAAGAGGCGACGCCGCGACTAACTGCCGCTCTCTAGGGAAGCTTGTGACGCCCGATTGCACCGACTATCGTCAGATTTAAATCATACATACTTAAAATAGGCATGTTTTGTTATGACCAGCTGCTAGAGTCCGCATTGCTTATATAAAATGTAGGTATTTTTTAACCCTTTCGAGGGCAGTAGGTGCTAAGTACGATCTTAAAATTGTTTTGATCATTCATATGTCAAGGCAGATTGCTCTTATCATGCATACCAATTTGATATCCCCAAAAAGCTTAAGTGACTATTTTGGGGGTGACAAAATGGTTGCGAATGGCCGCTTTGTAAATGTTAACTTTGAAGTATAATTCAATACTGTATCTTCTGGAAACTATATTTATTTATAACTTGAATTCAGATTAAAACAATCTGACAACGAACTTTGGCATAAATTTTGCCAAAGTGTATTAATCCCCATAGGTAAAAGACTCCATACTTTTTTCATTTCATGCGTGATGTAGCCAGTTGTTGGATTTTACTGGGTGCTGGTCTTGCCGTCTAAATTACGATGAATCGACGATTCAGTATGTAGGATTACATTGAAATATCAAGTAAGCTTTGAAAAAAAAGTATTCTTATGATTGTCGATGCCAAAGGTAATAAATGGTTCCACATGGACATCCTGCTTGCTTAGAAACAAAATCTCAAACTCAGATTAACAAACGCCTCGTGGTGAAATACCCTACCAAAATTCCGTCAGCCAATATTGGTTAATAAAACCATGATCATCAAAACTTGGCGCCGATTCCAACACCATAATGTAAACTGTTCCTACAGAGACACACTATGAATTTTCGAACACAGTGTTCTTCTCTACAATAAAATTTTAACTGAAAATATTACCTACACTACAAAACACTGTGTCATATTTTGGAAAACATTGTGGGGGATAAAATAATAAGGAACAAAATGTCTGTATACTAGTTGTAAAGTTAATTTTTGTTATCTGTTTATTGTTGAGACTTATTGTATCGTTTTGTTTAACTAGTTTTTGTTGGGGGACGAAAACATAATATTTTAGTGTTTGGTGCCGAAAGAACGTAGACTGTCGCTTGTTATACAGGCTGTAAACATTTTATCTTGATTTTGTGAAGACGATTTCAGGCAGTTTATCTTTGTCTCTTCATGGAAATAGGTTCAAGCAATTAGATTTGTATGACTACTTACCTTATTTGATTTTATTTAACTTATAGGGCATCCAAGTCGAAATTATTGTTTGTGTCGACTTGCGACGGACATAGCAAAAGATTGAAATACGGATTGAACGTCGTCAGTATTGATGCCACGCTTTTAAAAATAATTGTTATCTCCCACTACAAACATCAAAATATTTTAAGTGTAAAACTGGCAAGTACCTACTTAATTCGGTTCTTTATCTACAAACTCATGAAAGTAAAAATCATTATCTTTGTTATTTCTAAAGTAGGTAGTAGCGATCTTATCGGACCTCTACTTTTTGGGACAAACGACTAAGCATCTATCCCATATTTAGGAAAAACCATAGTCGTTTTTTTTATAAATTACCTACTTGTTTAGGATAGACGACCCACTGAAAAACAAGGAGTAGGTATATCTCCACAAAACTTTGTTTGCACCTTTCCATGCAATCGCACAGAGCCAAAGGACACGGTTCACTTAGTGGTACGTAGACAGGATATTTTATCGATAGATAAATAAAATAGCAAGCGATGAATCAAGTAATTACAATCGGGGCATCTATCCCACAGAGGCATCTAAACCGACTTTACCCTATATTAATATCGGTGTTCCCAATCAAATCAAATCATTTACTTCAATTAGACCATTACAGGCACTTTTGAATGTCATGAAAACAAAAAAGATGCTGCTACAGTCCCAGTCACAAGACATAATAACTTGTGAAAGTACTGTAGTTGCCCATTCCAAAGCGTATATCTCTATGGAGAAGAATGGGCAAGAAACTCCATGGACACTCTTTTAAATCATAATATTTTTACAAAACCATGGCTACATCATTCATGTTGAGATTATAAATACATTTGTGAGAACGATGTAGAAAAACTAGCACATTAATAGAGTAAAAGCAAAAACAAGAGTTTAATAGATAAATTAATTAATAAAAACAAACCGTGGCGGCTAATAGATGACCAGTCACAACTGACAGCGCCCGTTGACCATTGATAAGGTTCAAGTCGATTTATCCTTTAAAATTGTACCTATATCTTAACCAATGCTAATTATACTCGTAGAACATAAAAAAACAATCGCATTCTGCTTTTATTTTCGAAAGACTTTCTAATAACAAAGTTGGAAAACATTATACACGAGTAGTCTAATACTAATAAAGAAAACATGATATAAGGCTTATTTGCGGTCGTATTCTGCAATAATTCATCGATTGTTTTCGTCGCATACTCAATAAGGCATAACGTAAGCTTTGCTTGCAGAATAGCCCAGAGATAATTTATAATGGTCGTAAGTAATACATTATTGCCCCTGCCTTTTTTTTAGGGTACCGTACCTCAAAAGGAGAAAAAACAGAACCCTTAGTGGATCATGTTAAGGTCCGTCTTTCTGTCTGTCAAAACCCTTTATCTCGGGAACGGGTGGCGATATCGAGTTGAAATTAAAACTATATACTCAAATCTGTGGTCCCTTTATGTGGGGGTACGGGGCCGCGGTATCAATTTCGAACAACCCGCAACCCTGCGCAACCAGCAACTCTGGATTGCCTCCGCCTACCTACTCAAAATGAGATAGATAAGCTATAAAAACTTGACTCTTGATTTTATTGAAACTAAAGAAAAAGTGTTTCACATTTTACAATGTAAATTATTTATATTGGTAATTCGTAATTGGTAAAAATAAGTTTTTTTTTGTGTCAGCCTCCAACCTAACTATCGATTGAGAGAGCTTTGTTTTGGGTCAATACCCAAAACGAAGCTCTCTCAACTAACTGCTTTCAAAATGAAAATAAACGTTTTGATTTGTCAACATTTTATTCATTGTCTTTTGAACAGTTGATTTTTGCTTAATGCGACATTATTGATTCCATGTAAAGTATCTACTACTTGGTCGTAGAGCCTTTTTTTCGGATGGGAATGAGATCATCAATTTTCTTTCTTTCTTTCAAATAACTTCCCCCGCTCTGGGCGGAGCATGGTGGCCCTAGCAGGGCCTTCTGCATTGCTGATCTTTTTGAAAAATAACGCGCCGTCGACACGGCCTGTCGTCAATAGACGGACGGACGGTGAGCTACCCATTTGCTAACCGTCCCCAGACTCGCATCTACGGTGGCCGGGAGTCGTCTCGCGGCGGCGGCGAATGTTTGTGAGGAAGAGTAACAAAAATCCATACATCCATTTATAAATGCGAATGTTTGTTAATCATTCACGTCAAAACGGCTGAACGGATCTTGATGAAATTTGGCACAGAGGTTGTGGTCTGGAATAACACATAGGATACTTTTTTTCAATACACGCGGGAGAAGTCGCGGGCGCCAAAGATCGATTCGAGATTTGCACAAAAATAAAAAGGACTAGCTTTATATTTTTGTGCAAATCTCGAATCGATCTTTCAAAACACAAAACTGAACCAAAAGCTGTTTACAAATAAAAAGGCCTACCCCTTATCATAACACCATCAATCATAATCGGACTTTTCTTATTACTCCGTCGAGTTTTTCCTCCATTAAAGAAAAACTGTGACTCCATAGATTTTATCTGTCAATGGCGAAAACACTGTATCTACTGATTGACCATATAAAAAACCGGATGATTTATCATTTTTATTGCGACAAAAACATGTTTATGAGCATCTTAAGAGGGGTTGAAGGCGAGAGGGCGGTTATTCTGTATAAGGTGGATTGAATTTGGTGCGAATTTTTAACCGAAAGAAAACGGTCGTTTAGTTTGGTAGTTTTGTTTGGAAGTGTGCTTGTCGGATTAAGAGCACATATTGGAAAATATTTGATTATGAAAGAATATATTTAACTAGCTGGCGTTCATGACTTCGCACACGTGATATTGAAAAAAATCATATCCTATGTGTTATTCCAGACTATAATCTACCTCTGTGCCAAATTTCATCAAGATCCGTTCAGCCGTTTTGACGTGAAAGAGAGAGAAACAAACATCCCGTTTTGACGTGAAAGAGAGAGAAACAAACATCCATATATCCATACATGCTCCCAAAAAATCGCATTTATAATATTATAGATATAGATGACTAAAGAAATAAACTGAAAAAGACCAGATTTTAAAATGTAGTTGGCATTTAGGTATTATTATAATGAGTGATAAAAGATTTTAATGCCAATATCAACTAATCTGATTTTCAATGACTTCGCTAATAAACCTGAACGGAAACAATACATCTTAACGGAGTTCAGGAGCTGTCAGTCAAATTAATAAATAGAATTTTCGTGGGGCGCTGTTTGTTGCCAAACTCCTACAAAACGGCTGAACCGATTTGTATGAACTGTTGTGTACGTATCGGGTAGGTCTGAGAATCGGCCAAAATTTATATTTCATACCCCTAAGTAGAGCAGCGGGTGAGACCGCAGGGCACAGATAGTATTCCATAAAAATGAAATTGGCAGTTGTTACCGCAGCTTATTTGTTACATAGATGAAATAGGCAATTAAAAACCAGATCGTTTTTGAACAGTCTGTTGTCCTCGTAGGCTTACCGCATTGTTGGGCCCAAGGCATCCTTTACTTACCATATACATGAATGCTACTGCTCTTAAAGAAAGATAGCTTAAAAAAAACCGTAACAATCCTGTGACAATCGCTTCCAGAATCGACCCCCACACAGCGAAACAAAATAATCATTGGCTAGTTATAATGTCCCCGCGGGACTGCTCTGTAACTATAAACGCGATATTGCCTCGCCTCGGATGGGGTGACAAACTTTGATCGCTTTTTGCTTATTATTTTTTCGTCACTATTTATGTTTTTGTTCTTTAGTGCTTATAAGTAGCTTGGGATTGATTTAAGAAAGAAAGAAAGAAGAGTTTGTTTGTCAGAATATAGTTTAATATAAGAAATTTTAGTATAAGAAGATGTTACAGTTAGTACAGACAGACTCATATATTCTACCATTTCTGGTGTACAAATTCTTACTAATATTATAAAAGTGAAAGTGAGTTTGTTTGTTACCTCTTCACGCTTTAATGGCTAAACCGATTTTGATGAATTTTGGTACAGAAATAGTTGGGAACCAGGAGGCGGACATAGGCTAATTTTTAAAAAAAAAAGTAGGATGTCAGGGAGAAAGAGGGAAGAAAAGGGAAAACTTAGCGTTGCTATTACAAATCAATAAGACGCAAGGGGAACTGTGTTACCCCGAATTTAACGCGAGCGAAGCCGCGGGCAAAAGCTAGTAATAAATAAAAAATACTTCACCTCCAAGGCTCAAATTTACACAAGATTGATAAAAATGTAGGTATCATTTTGTTCCACCCCAACTCTTTAATGACAACAATGCTTTAGTACCTATTACTGACGATCTCATGAAAATGATCTGGGTTGGCGAATCACTATGTAATTGGCTCTCATTTTAAAAATACAGAAAAATAGTTCAGTTTTAAAACTAAGGAGACTACCTACATTATTATCACATTAAAACTTTTCATTAAGTAGGCACTTATTTAATTATGCCTTTGTACCGCACCGCGATAAATTGATGAATAAATATTTAAATTGATTCAATATTAATTAATAACTTTTACCATTACACCGCGATAATATTCGAATTCAAAAGAGTAGATATAAAATTTTATGGTTCCTCCAAATCAACGCAAAATGGTTTCAATTAACCAACAAGCTAGATAACTAAGAAGTTTTCTGTGGCTCTGAAATAAGCGTGAAGGGCACCTCTCATTTAAGTTCTACCACTGATTTGAATCATCAACTTTGGCTGTTAATCTACTGGCGAACAATGTAGTTTAATGCTTGTCATATACTGGCATAACCTTGCAACTCGTCCTAGTCTAATTATCACAATAACCTCATTTAAGCCTCCACTAACCCCCTTGCCGGGGTTGTGGGTTGTTCGAAAGAGATACCGCCGACCGCGGCCCCGGAACGTAAAGAACAATAGAAGGAACATGGGTGGGTTTTAATCAGTACAAGTCTGACAGTCCCCCCAAGTTATTTGATGATTTCCCAACCCAAAAAAAAAGTCCACTAACCTCTGTTCTAAGTTACATATCCAGCTGCCGTCATCGGCTACCCTGCGAAGATTATTGTTCCTCCTATTCCCGAGCTGCTCCATCTTACGTTGTATCTCACTGTAGGGCAAAGGCCTCCCTTCCCTTTTTTCCATTTTTCTCTGTTAATAGCTAACTGGGACTATCCTTTTGGTAACTCCAGGCCGTTACGCCATCTCCTTCAAGGCTTACCGCATCGGGTTCTGTTGTTCGGAACTCATTCTATTGACACTTTGACCCAATTTGCATATTGTCACAATTAACCAGACATTGGTCAGTAGACCCCTTTGAGTACAAAGGGGTTCGTCAGGGCAACTGCCTACCGGGGCTGCGTGTTGTTCGAAAGAGATACCGTTACTCCGAAACACAAAGAACAAACAAAGGAACATGGATGGGTTTTAGCCAGTACAAGCCTGACACTCTCTTTCGCTCCGCCCGCAGCGGAGGGAGTCATTTGACGATTTTCCATCCGAAAAAAACATGGATCTGTTATTCTCTAATCTATTTATCTTCGTTTTTGGGACTCGCTGCTTTCAAAGCCTCTTGAGTAAGTACACAGAGCGCTGTAACCACCAAAATCTCTGTTCCGCGCAATTAATTTATATAAAACGATAAGGTTTAAAGACGAGGAATATGCAAGGCGCGGGCTCGATCCGCGTTACGTGATCTAGATAACGCTGGAGTTCGCTTCTTGTGTTCTAGGGGTGGTGGTGCTAGGTTTTGTTAAGATTGCGCTTGTTTAGAGACTAGGATTTGCTGATGAATATTTATGAAAGGTATCGGAAACAAAGGAACAACGCCTAGTATGTTCATGATATGCAAATTTTTGTGCAAAAACGCACAAGTAGCATCAAAACTTAATCTTCTCGCAATAATTGTTGATACTGGTATCTAAGGGTTAACAAATGCCGTTTACTTGTTTCTTTTTAAAAACAGAACGAATCCGTAGGTTCTAATAAAACATGAATTTCCTCTATGGTAATATGGTATGGTTCTGGTCAATCTGTTACTTTAAGCACATAGGGGGCTCTAACAATTCTATGTTTCATTTTAGGACCAAAAGTACTCATCTTTGCGAGACAGACAACCCTAAAGAACAGCGCGTTCTCCGCGAATCTTGCTAATAAAATATTAAATGCTCACTTAAACATCTATATTGCCGCGAGTAATGACTGGCAACACCTTCTGAATACGAGAGCGGATTGAGGTACCCACGACGCGATGTAAAATATCACGCTTACTGATAAGAGAAAGAATTTTCCAAGGAAGAAATGGATTCTAAAAGCTTTGACTAGTAGTTCTGTTTTCGGTTTGTTTTGGTACTGGAACTATATACTTACATAATGAAGACGCAGATAATATAAGAGTTTTGAGTTTGAACCCATAGGAGTTTGTTTTTTCGGTGGCCATCTGCCAAAAGTTTCGTCACCCTTCGTTGTAGGTAGAAACTACAAGAAATAAATAAATTATACCAAAAATATTTGGAACTATGCTCCCTCCAAAAATATTTTACCAACCTCGCATGAAATAAACAAAATACCGCATTACGCAGATATCTGTCAAATCTACATACGTAACATCTAAACTCCGCAAAATCTGATACACGCCAACCATACCTATTGTTTATCACAAAAGTACGCCAGAAAACAAACGCCCAATAACATTATTACAGTCAATAAATCTGGTTGATAGTAGAAACGGAATCAGATTCGCGGTGTCGGCCCGTATCTGTTGAAGTTTCACGATAAATACCGAGCGAATCTGCATAACTCCTATGTGAGTGGCGGCGGTGGGGCGCGGACATAGATGTGGGAAAGACAATGTTCGAATGGATATGATATTCTTCTTCGCCCCCAGGTTTGAGCGGTTTTACATACCTACTAAGATTTCTTCCTGATTCAAAACTCACATACACAAACGGCCAGACCCGGAATAACTTCCTGTAGCCATACAAATGTTTGATCCGTGCGGGAATTCAACCCTTGACACGCAGCGCATTAGCCAATCACTCCACCTCTGTGTCAATGATGACACGCATCAACAAAAACATTTGTTGGACTAAAGCATTATCAACCTTTAAGTCTCCACGGTTGGTCATCACATGCTTTCGTATTTTTGGTTTGACGACGTGTTGCTTGCTGCTCGACTAAACGGTTTTCCATGACGCTATCATTCACCGTGTCATGAGCAGACCAGGAAACAAGCCACTATCTTTCTTGCACGTAGAATAGTAACATTGAAGTTTTACCTTGCTGTCACGGTGACCACAGTTGGTTTTCATTTCAGAAATGTGAAGATTTATTCTAGACATATGTAACTTGATAATGATACGTTTAATATACATATATATTGTATATGTTTTATTCTGGAATACAGAGCCCATCTCGAGATTTTATTTTGCAATTCAATTAGTAGTTAATGCTCTGCGTTGTATGTCAGTTAATCAGATTTGAAGATGTACATATTTAATACCACCTCGTACCTTCTCCAAAACGACGACATTTGCACATCCAGCGACATCCAGTCGGGTGAACATAAGACATTGTGTGCGGTACCACACTTCCGGCGTTATACTCGCTAGAACAACTGTTTGTTTGTACGGAGCTCATATAACATATATTATTATGCATATTCCGAGCTGGCTTAATTTATAGGTATCTGGGGTGAGCAAGGAATTGTGTAGGTGGGAAGTATGTAGGTATCTACGTTGTTTTCCTGCCCAGATTTCTCTATTTGCTACTAGTTATAATATCTAGGGACTCATTGGTGCTCGGATGTCGTGAATATAGAAGCGAACTTACAAAGCCTTTTGCAAAACTTGGAAAGGCGTGATAGACTTTGTTATTTATTAAAAGGGCTGGCTTTAAACATTTTCTATTGCCAGAATTTCTACTGACTATCTTTAGGTCCTTTAACCTTGAATCTTGTTCTAGATATATTTTCCTTACAATATTCGTTACATCGGCATCGCCATAAGAGCTACCAATAATCAAGCTAATTGCAGGAGCTCGTGGCTAAATAATATTTAGCCGTTTGGGGATGACCACTCATAACAAAACGAGTTTCCTCCGTGTCTCGAAAAGCACGTTAAGCTGTTGCTCCAATAGTCAGGGGCCCAAAAGTCTGACAACTAGTCTTAACATTGCGTTACAGTATCCATTACTAACTGTTGTGTTCTGAATAGTTATAGTACTGATGGCAACATCTGTGTGACTTGTCTCATATAGTTTTTTTTTTGCAATATTTTTCTATTTCTTGTAAAGATTCTTGTTAACTTTTGTTTACATTTTATCTTATTTTACGTTTTGTAAAGTAAGCAATGACTTGTTGTTGGGCCTACGCTTCCTCCATAGGAAACGACCAACCCAAACCGTGCACCTTTTCTCGACGTTTTATAAGTCCTATGTATGTATATATATATGTATGTGTATATATAAAATTTCCGTGTCACAATGTTAGTTAGCGTACTCCTCCGAAACGGCTCGACCGATTCTTATGAAATTTTGGGTACATATTGGGTAGGTCTGAGAATCAGCTAACATCTATTTTTCATACCCCTAAACCTCAGCGGGTGAAACCGCTGGGCACAGCTAGTATATATATATATATATATAATCTAGGCCTATGTGAAATAAAAATATTTGGATTTCGATTTTGATTTGTGTGGAGATGAGACTGGAAACCGACCCTAATAAAGTTAGCAAAATGCTAGGCAGATGATGTTCTAGATTCCAGAGTATCATTGACACCATTTTTTTTGGAGTGTGAAATCATCAAATAACGTCCCCCGCTCTGGGCGGAGCGGACTTGTACTGACTAAAACCCACCCATGTCCCTTCTATTGCCCTTTACGTTCCGGAGCCGCAGTATCTCTTCCGAA
The DNA here is from genome assembly GCA_905475445.1 of Ochropleura plecta. NCBI lineage: Eukaryota > Metazoa > Arthropoda > Insecta > Lepidoptera > Noctuidae > Ochropleura > Ochropleura plecta. The sequence goes on along the minus strand of FR997726.1, from coordinate 21,139,279 downwards.
CAACCCGCAACCCCGGCAGATCATTGACACCATGACATCACATTTTTCTACGACGTTTGTTTGACTATATCGCGCACATCTGTTGGTATACATATTCTTCTCTTTAGACATACATACCATAACAAAAGCATCTTCAAAATCTTAACCCCAGCTCTCAAAAATCTTATTTGTCTTCGAAAAAAATATTCAATATAAGGAAGGTAAGATTGTGCATAAATTGGACCCGGAGTGACCCCTGTCCGTTATTCCCCAGTCCTTTGGGGAAACACTTTAGTCATAGTGTATTGGCTCATTTTTATTCTGTTTCTTCGTTATTTAACAGAAAAAATGTATTGTATCAATGCAGTGTTGCTGTAGGTAAGACTGTTTAATCATACCTTGATGATTGGATGAAAGAGTTGCTCAATAATCTTGGTTAGTGTAATTGTTTCACATTGTCGTCTAGATAAAGTATTGTTTTTAGAACGAAGCCAGAAAATACTTCATCATCATCTTCCTTAACTTGTCCAATTTTAGGGTCGTTACAACACGTTTTTTTCTTCTATTCTACCCTGATAACCGTCACGCTATCATTTATTCCCTGTTCCCTCATATCATTCTTTACACAATCCATCTATCATGGTTTTATCGATCCTGTTGAAACTATAATAACTTCATCTGTACATTAATAAAGTGAAACATTTATTACATCGTTTCAAACTTTTTCGTCTGTGTGTTGCATGTCGCGTGACGGTCGGCCGCGGAGTAGGGACGTCTAAATATCTATAATGTAAAAAAAAGTTTCACCTTTACCGTGGTTTCTTATAGCAACACAATCCTTTATTTTTACTGCAAAACCTTTTTTCTCCTTTCAAACGACCACAGAAGTATTCTGAAGTATATCAAGTTATACAGAAGCAGGGCCATCAGTGGACCGCTCACTCAATATGGCCGCCTCGCCGCTGCCAATATGTAAGTTACATATTTTACGCCAGACCTCTTCCTATTTTTTATCCTGCACACCGGGTTTACAAGGATTGGTGTTGACTGGATATGCTTACCAGTATTTCATTTGGGGTGTGATGTAGTATGTAAGTACTTATTATTTCTATGTGTGTAACCAATATATAAACGATGTAATCTCATATTAAAGGACAGTCTTGTACAATATCTTGTGATGTTTCATTTCCATCTGACACCCGACCTTACATGGCGACCCTGCCACTAAACAGGGCTTGAATCATGTGCGCGATTAGTATAGACTTTGCTCTGCGCGGAAACTGTTTAAGTGAGAGAAGATATATTAAAAGTAACTTGCAATCATGTGTAACTCAAAAGTAACTAATGAAGAGGTATTTCTCAATCAAAATAGCGCCGCTAAAAACACCGCGACAGTGGAGGAATTCAAATTACATTTGTCGGCCATAAGTATCGTGTTAATAATCATTTGCACGATTTTATTCCTCGGTACGTTATATTTCATGTATAACATATACAAGAGATGTCATGAGTCGTGGACGCGAGAGCAGATAACGAGACATATCTTAAGGCGTTCTGTGGACCGATCCAGAAGGTGCCGCGGCGGTGCTGGTGGCATGTCTGCAAGCGAGGAATGTCGGGTCCATGCTTCCAACAAGGGTCCATGACAACACAGAGGCGTATAACAAATTCTACAATTCGGCAAGTGTTCTAGTGAGTTCAGTGTCCTAATAAATGTATGAAAGTGCGGCAATTCTAATTCGGACTGTGTACACGTGCCTTAGCAGTGAAATCATAATCGAGATTAAGGTATGCGAACTATATAATTATGAACAGTTATGTATGAGGAGTTGTTACAGTTATATAATGACCTTGGTAAGATAAGAATATATTTAATAAAAATAGGGCCAAGTAGACGAAGAGGTGAAATTGTTTTGAAAAAGCTAAAAGAGGCCGATAAATTACTGAGTACTTTCAATGACAGTTTAGAACATTTAAATTTGCTTAAAACTGGATTAAAAGACGAGGAATCACGTAAATTTGATAAATTAAGCAAAGATTTTGTTAGCTTGTATGACAATATTTTAGATTTGTGTAATAATTCATCATCAGCTGAAGGATCGATAATAGAACTAAATATGGCAAAATTTGATTTAAAGATCGCCTTGAGCTTATTACCAGTTTTAAATGACGACGGCACAAATACGAAACAGCTCATTGATGGGATAGAATACTATCAAACGGAACTTGACTCAGACGGTCAACTTAAATTAATAAATTTTGTTCTAAAAAGCCGACTTTCGCAGTCTGCTAAACTCAAACTTAACACAAAATATGACAGTGTAAATGAGCTAGTCAAGGCTATGAAAACAAGCCTGTTACCAAAAAAATCGGCAACGGCTCTACAACACAAATTGTACAATGTGAAACAAAACGATCTCTCTATAGATGACTATGGTAAGAAGATAACTGATTTGTTTGTTGACTTGACGATTTCCCAATCTGAAGGCAATGAGTCAAACTTCGGTATATTAAAGCCTATAAACGAAAAATTAGCCATTAAAAGTTTTGCCGACGGATTGAGAAATCGTCGGCTAAGCACTATAATAGCAGCACGACAATTTACATCTTTAAGTGATGCTATACAAGCAGCCGTCGATGAAGAAGTTTCAACACCGTCCACTTCAGGAGATATTCTATTTATGCGCCGTAATAACAACTACCACCAATATAGGAATTCCAGAGGTCAGGGGGTGTCACGAGGACGAGGACAAGCAACCCTACCAGCGGAACGGAGGGATGATCGAACATCGCAAACAGGTCGCGGTGGATGGAGATCTCGCGGCCGTGGTACATCAAACCGTGGAACCAGAGGTAAGATATTTTATAACCAGGCTAATAACCAGGAACAGCAAGAACATATGCATATTTTGACAGATGCAAACCTGCGAGAAAGTCAATCCGAAAATAGTAATGAAAATTTAGAAGAGTTTTTTCGTGAATAAAAGCGTTATGATGTCATGTAACAGCATATATCATATTTCATTAAACTCCAAGCATAATAATCTTACATATACGTGGCTAATCGACACCGGAGCTTCCATATCGGCCGTAAAATATAAACACATTTGTGAGTTGAATGTACCCATCCAAAAAGGGAAGCTTGTCGTAAAAGGTATCGGTGGAAAAATAGAAGCGATCGGTTTTGTTTATCTTGAATTAAGAACAGGCGATCAAATTCTAAACCATAAATTCCACGTATTTGACTCCTTACCCTGTAAGGCTAGTGGCATTTTAGGCCAAGACTTTTTAAGCAAATATCATTCGATTATTAATTTTAAGACTAAATCATTGATTATAAATAATAACAATAAAGAAATCAGTCTGCCGATTACCTTACATAATGAGACGCTAACTATACCGGCTAGATCCGAAAGTACGCATTACATTACGACCGACATAGCGGAGGACTGTGTAGTCTGCGCGGCGGAAATAGGAAACGGAATATTTTTAGCAAGCACACTGGCAAATCCTGCGAATGGGAAGTTACCAATTAGAATCTTGAATACCACTGAAAATGATTTTTATATAAATAACATTCAACCTAATATACATAAAGCAAGTGATTACAATATCTGTATATTTGACAAGCCCAGTAAATATACAGAACGAGTCAAAAAACTGCTACCATTATTAAATTTAGGGCATTTAAATAAAGAGGAACAAATTAGTATTATAAATATATGTGCAAAATATAATGATACCTTTTATCTCGAAGGAGACCAGCTAACTACGACAAACATATATAAACATTCAATAACTATAAAACCCGGTACTAGACCAATCTATAGCAAACCCTACAGGCTCCCACATTCCCAAAAAGGGGAAATACAGAATCAAATTGACCACATGCTCGAACAAGGTATAATTGAACCTTGTAATAGCGAATGGTCTAGTCCCGTTCTTTTAGTACCAAAGAAATCAAACGGAGAGAAAAAATGGCGTCTAGTCATTGATTACCGAAAGCTAAATAACAGTGTACAAAATGATAAATTCCCTCTGCCAAATATTCATGAAATATTAGATTCACTCTCTGGTTGTATCTATTTTACACACTTAGACTTAAGTCAAGGTTTTTATAACGTGGAACTCGAACCCAATAGTAGGAAATTTACAGCTTTTCATTCAGGCCAGTTTCAAATGACTAGAATGCCAATGGGGCTTAAGACAAGTCCTAACTCATTTGCCCGAATGATGACAATGGCAATGGCGGGCCTTAATTACGAAAAATGTTTATGTTATCAGGACGATTTGATTATAATGGGACGGGGCTTATTGGATCATAACAAAAATTTAATCGAAGTTTTAGAAAGATTGCGCACTGTTAATTTAAAATTAAATCCGATGAAATGCGACTTCCTTAAGAAAGAAATGCTCTATTTAGGCCACGTCGTAACAGACAACGGTGTGTTACCCGATCCAGAAAAGATTAGTGCTATACAAAACTATCCAATTCCCCGAAGCACAGATGAAGTAAAGCGTTTTGTAGCTTTAGCGAATTATTATCGCAAATTTATACCAAAATTTGCTGAAATTGCGCACAGTTTAAATAATTTGTGTAGGAAAAATGTTCAATTTAATTGGAATAGTGACGCACAAAAGGCATTTGAGACGCTTAAAGAATGTATGTCTACACCTCCAGTTCTACAATATCCGGATTTATCACATAAAAATCAGTTTATAGTACAAACTGACGCGTCAGGTTACGCGATAGGAGCGGTTTTATCCAATGGCGATGGTCGCCCAGTTGCTTACGCCAGTAGGAGTTTAAACAAAGCAGAACGGAATTACCCGACTATTGAAAAAGAACTCCTGGCTATAGTATGGGCCGTGAAACATTTTAGACCCTATTTGTATGGGCGTTCATTCAAAATAGTCACCGACCACAAACCACTAGTATATTTATTTAGTTTAAAGGAACCGTCAAGTAGATTACTCAAATTTAGATTATGTCTAGAAGAATATGACTATTTAATAGAATACGTCAAAGGTCAACAAAATGCAGCCGCCGATGCCTTATCTCGAATTCCGATATCGTCGAAGGATTTAAAGAGTATGCACGAATGTTTATTTATAATGACACGAGCACAAATCAAACAATTAGAAACAACTTCACAGATTCCCGAAGCTACCGTAGAAAACTGTGTCTCAGGTGAAGCAAGGATTGTAGGGACTATTAATAAACCTAATAATGCAGTAGAGCTGCAATTTATTGATAAAACATGCCTAAACAGGCTACAAAAAATAAATAGAATATCAAAGGAAAATGGTATATTTTCATATGATCATGAAAAATTAGTATTGTATATAAATCCATCTGCTCGATCACAACTGACGCCAGCCGCATTTGTGAGAGCGATGTGCGATTTCTGTAATGGCAATAATATAAATGAAATATATTTTATGAAGAATAAATACAATAACGTATTTTTAGACAAAATAATTAATGAGATTAAAGGATATACAAAATGGGAAGGACCACGGCTATGTATTTTAAATGATATAGAAAGAGTAGATAATTTAGAAGACAGGAGAATCATTTTAAATGACTTCCACTTGTTACCGACAAGTGGCCATGCAGGGATAAAAAGAATGTTTAACAACATTAAAAAATATTATTTCTGGCCGGGGCTCGAAAAGGATATAAACAACTTTGTTAAAAGATGCACTATTTGTCAAAAACAAAAGTATACTGTTATGGTAAAAGAACCCATGGTTATAACCACAACGGCGCAATCATCATTTGAAAAAATATTTTTAGACATAGTAGGGCCACTTGATAGAGATTACAATAATTACACATAATATTTTAACACTTCAGTGCGAACTGTCAAAATATGTATGTGCTTTTCCACTAATGAGTAGAACATCAGCTGAAGTCGCTCGTGTGTTCGTCAACAACTTCATTCTCCTTCACGGGGTGCCACGGGAAATCGCTACTGACAGAGGTACGGAGTTTATGTCAGACACATTCAAAGCGGTATGTAAAATTCTAAATATTTCTAAACTGAACTCAACAGCATATCATCATCAGAGTATTGGCGCTCTAGAGAATTCCCATAAAACCCTAGGGGCCTTTTTAAGAATACACATCAATCAAAGACCAGACTCATGGAGTTCATGGTTACCTTTTTGGGCCTTCGCATATAATACCACAGTACATTCATCGACAAAATTTACTCCTTTCGAACTTGTTTACGGAAAGAAATGTAACTTACCAAGTAACCTTTTAAGAACAGTAGAACCACTCTACAATTATGACAGTTATCCCCTTGAGCTTAAATATAGATTGCAGATTTCACAAACAGAAGCACGGAAAAATTTAATTAATACGAAATTAGAAAGGAAAAACAGACATGATCAATATGTAAGACCAATAAAATATAAGACAAATGATAAAATCTTGATAAAAAATGAAACTGGTAATAAGCTCTCAAATCTTTATACTGGTCCTTATACTGTTATTAGAGATTTGTCTCCGAATGTAGAGGTAAACATCAATGGTAAAAATGATGTTATTCATAAAGACAGAACGAAGTTGTACTACTCGTAACTATGTATAGTAACAATACTTAGGTTACAGATCTACATTGCGATTGTGGCTGTAAAATGACATACACTCGTGTTGCACTGGATAGATTATGCCAGCTAATAAGTACACGTATTGTTTGTAAACACTGACGGAACATCTGTTGTAATTTTAGGTATAATCATTATTAATAAATTCCAGTAATTATGTAACCAAATATTTAGTATAAGTAATAATCAGATCAGAAAAAAAAAAAAAAGTATCCAAAGAATGAAATACTTTTTTTTTTTTTTATTGCCTTGGGAGGTGTGATGTAGTATGTAAGTACTTATTATTTCTATGTGTGTAACCAATATATAAACGATGTAATCTCATATTAAAGGACAGTCTTGTACAATATCTTGTGATGTTTCATTTCCATCTGACACCCGACCTTACAGGGGTCTTAAAACAAATAATTGTCATCGTGTATTGCTTCCGTTATAGTTGGGTTACCTGTCTTTTGCCAGACAAGTTTTTTTTTTATTTGAGACTTTTTAGTTGTGATATGAATCTCACACAAATTCTTATTGAGTATTCATTTTTCATTGCTATTAAAATATATAAGCATATCACCAGTATAAATCACAAGAAAAAATGTGTATAATAGAAGATGACTAATAAATTACTGAAGCAAAATAGATAAAATTGATATGGGGCTCCTTCGAGAGGATACCCTTTCGAATATGAAAAGAATTTTGAATAACCGATATATCGCGAAACCAACCTACAAAAACAAATACAGTCGTTTTGAGAACCTCCTTCTTTTTTTTAAAGTTGCACTAAATTACTATTTTAAGTTGTACTTTGATTCTAGTTTCGGTGTCTATACTAGCTATTCCATTCCTTCTATATCCTTGTGATGTTTCCTAGTTACCACAGAGCCGCGGGCGGCGAGGTAATGGGAAGGCGGAGTCGGGGCGTAAAACTATACTACGGACATCTCATTCCTTGCGACTTGAATATGATAATAACATATTTCAGGGCCCTGTTCTGGAAGAACAACCTGTGTCGGAAAAAAACAGGAAAATGTAGATACATGGGTAGGTACTAAGTTCCTTAAAAAAAAATCTTCCAACTGATTATGGACTCACAGCTGAATGCAGAAGAATTGTTTTAGGACTGTTCTTTCAGTAATGTTACATGTTTTCATTTCAACCTTATAATTGGATGATAAATGATCAAATAACTTCCCCTGCTTTCAGCGGCGGGGGAGAGTGTCAGACTTGTATCCCATTCACATTCCTTCTTTTGCCCCTTTTGTTCCGGGGCCGCAGAATCTCTTTCGAACCACCCACAACCCCAACAGACAGTTGGCCTTGCAGGCCCTTCTGCTTTGATGGCATCTCTTTGAGGCGCGCGTGGAACACGAACGCGCCGCCTCCACGGTCTGTCGTCACTAGACCGACGAACGGTGAGCTACCCATAGCTCACCGTCCACAGACCCGCGTCTCGCGGCGCCCGACGCCCGGAGCGTCTCCCGCGGTGGCTGGGTGTCATATTAAACATTAGCGTTTGCCACTTATTGTTAAAGAAAACTGAATTATAATATGTGCAGGTTTGTTTTCTTTAACATGTTAACTCATCATCTTCTTGCCCTGGTCCCATGTTACTCGGGGTCGGCGCAACACGTTTCTTCCATTCTCCCCGGTTACCCGTCACGCAATAATATTTACTCGGAACTTTTTAGCGTTCCGTAACTCAAAAGAAAAAATCGGAACGCTTATAGAATCATTTTTAAGTCTGTGGTCTCTTGGAGCTGTGAAAAATCAACCCTATGCAATCAAAAAATATGGCCGTTTATGTTGCAAGTTTGTACGTAACCCTCGCTAGGTGAGTCCGACTGGCACTCGTCCGGTTTTTTTTTTTTTTATAACATTCCTCACAAAATCCATCCATCGTTTTGGTCTTCCGCTCTCTCTTCAGCTAAGAAAATGGCAACGTCTTCAAACAGCAAAGCCATCAATAGGTAGTCCCTGAATTACCAAATAAACATAAAAAAAACTTGCACAACTTCCCAACCAAAAAACTTTTCCGATAAAAATTAAAACCAACAGTTATTATATGGCAATAAACATGTCGTGCCGGTTGAAACGAAGTCGGTATTAAATCACATAAACAAGTGGGTATCTACGAGTCGTAACATTTACATACGGGGCGAGAGCGGGCCCAGAACGGAAGCGGGGCGGCTCGGAACTGGAATCGGCACGTGGTTTATGGATGCGTGGCACAGGTACCACTTGTTTATTCCGTGCGAATTTTGAGGGTTATGTACTGGTTCATGGGTAAATAGGTGCCTTGGATATGTAGGGGGATATTTTTTTACCTATAGATTAACTAGCTTTTGCCCGTGGCTTCGCTCGCGTTAAGTTCGGGGTAACACAGTTTTCCTGATTTACAGGTACCTGCTACCTGTAATAACAATGCTAAGTTTTCTCTTTTCTTCGCTCTTTCTCCCTCGTGACTCAATCTTTTTTTTTTAAAAAATAGCTTGTCTCCAGGGTCCCAACTAGCTCTGTACCAAAATTCATCAAAATCGGTTTAGCCATTTAGGCGTGAAGACGTAACAAACAAACAAACTTACTTTCGCTTTTATAATATTAGTAAGGATACAGAAGATTCGGAGACCTGGATGGATCTTGAAAAATACTAATTGTAGTAAAAGATCATCATCATCTATTTAGCCTTTTCCCAACTTCATTTTGGGGGGCTGGCTTCCACTCTAACCGGATGCAGCTGCATACCAGTATTTTGGTATGAACCGACTGCTTATCTGACCTTCATAATCCGGTTAGTACTGGGTAATACCTTTGGTAAGACTGGTTGTCAGACTTTTGGGACACTGACTATCTGTAACGACTGTCAAATATCTACAAATGACAGTCGGGATCAACAGCTTAACGTGATTTCTGAGGCACGGAGAAAACTCGGTATGTAACGGGTGGTCAACCCATCCACAGACCAATCTAGGCAAGCGCGGCTTAACTGAAGATCGACCAGAGCTTTTGTTTTTATTTAGCCCCTTTTAAAAAGTCGTAAAACTTATGGGAATAATTATGTAATTGTTGTTTCGGCTCAATAAAAATGGAGCAGTGTCATTGAATTGGCTAATTAAATAATAATATTTGACTTCTCATTTGGCTACAGATGAAAGTGAAGTGGTTTTGTTTTAGAAAAACAAGATAGCAGAAATGATACAAATCAAATCTGTAAACTAATTTCCTGTCTGCAGTAAAAGAAGTAGGAAAAGGGGGTAGGTAGGATTATTGGGAACTGATTTCGGAAAACATGCGCATTTTTTTACGCGCTCTATCCCGATGAGAGAGTGTAAATTCAGATGCCTAGGTTCTTTAATTTCAATTTGCACCTGCGCAATGTATAAAGCGTATTAAAATAGCGTAATAATCAATCATTACCTATAACGGTCGCCCCCTATTATATGGCAAACATTACTGACCGAATGTGGGTGTTACTATGTACATCTCTGCGTATCCTTCCAGTGATCACAGGCTTGATGTTATGTATGTTATTTAAAAACTTAGACAACAACTGGAAATCAATTTCAATTTAATATCAACTGGGAATCAATTGGAAGTGACTAACGATTTCCTTACGGTATCAGCAGCTAATCCAGTAAATAATATTTGAAGGTATTCTTTGGAAGGATGTCAGCAAAGCAGAGGGGCCTGACAGAGCCACCGCCTGCTGGGGTTGCGGGTAGTTCGAAAGAGATACCGCGGCCCCGGTACATAGAGGGCTGTAGAAGGAATATGGGTGGATTTTAGTCAGTACAAGTCTGAAATTAATTGATGATATTCCATCAGCAAAAAAAAAGGTAATAATATATACAATATAACGCATTAGCTAAAACAAACAAATCAAATCAAATCTAAATGATTTTCATGATCAATGATCAAATTTCAATTACAGGCACTTTTGAATGTCAAGAAACAAAATTAATCTACAGTCTCGGTCACAAGGCATAATAACTTGTGAAAGTACTGTAGTTCCCCATTCCAAAGCGTTGATCTCTATGGAGAAAAATGGGCAAGAAGCTCCATGGACACTCTTTTAAATTATAATATAATCGTATTTACATAATTCAATGACATCTGTGAGTCTCGATTTATCAATTTGATAATTTTATTTCTTAATTTTAATTTCTAATACTACCTAATGAGCTTCAATATTATATTTCTCCTTTTACTAATGTTCATTTGGTTGGCTTATAGTTAATTTAATTATATTGTGCATGCTGAGGTCTCCTGTAAGTGAAGGAGTGCACCTTCGTGATACTATTGTCGCTCATAATTTACGCTACATGATCTGTTTCCATATTTTGTTGGAGATCCTTAATAAATAAATATAAATCTTTTAATAAAACCTAATTTAAATTGTCTATGTTAAATGTTTTATTTAAAAATCGAATCCAAATTTCCTTCCGGTATCCTTGGAAGTGGAAGAGTCTCTTCATTTCTATTCAATTACTTAGCTATAAGGAATGCGTTATGCCTCGGACGCGGCCATCTTTAAGTATATTATGTACATATGCGAGCATACGGGGAGGCTTTTACGTAGGATTGTTCTCGCATATTGTTGCCAAAGTATACAATGATGTACGAATGAAAAAAAGAGATGAAACGAACGAAAATAGATATGAAAAAAAGACATTGTTTGTTTATTTATTTAACAACTAATGTACGCACAGTGGACAAGACAGGAAATAAAAACGTATATAAAATTTGAGTACAAAGGTTGCTTATTTTTTGAGAATTTTCTGCCTGCAAACCCGCGGAAGGAGATATGAGAACGACATGTAGACATATAGTGTGTGAGAGAGTACGAGAAAAATATGTGTGTGTAACCTATTATTAACTTACACATTTAAGTGAATATTAATAAATAAATGTATAAATATGTAATGCTTATTATATATCCATAAAAAATACATAAATTACGATTGAGAGCACAGGTAATGCTCTTTCATTCTACTCTATTGTTCTAAAGTTTGCTTTCCGAATTCATCCGTCAAAAATGTAGAAAATCTGTTTTATTTTTAGTCATACAAACAAGATATAAACAAGACGGGCCTGTTGGTCTAGTAGTTAGTGGCCCTGACTGCTGAGCCGGAGGTCGTGGGTTCGATTCCCACCCAGGACAAACTTTGTGTGATGAGCATGATTGTTTGTTCTGTGTCTGGGTGTGATTTATCTATAATATGTATGTATTTATAAATTATATAAGTATGTATATCAGTTGTCTGGTTACCATAACACAAGCTCTGCTTAGCTTGGGATCAGATAGCCGTGTGTGAGATGTCCCAAGATATTTATTATTATATTTAACGTTGTTAAGATATGAAGTTTATTCATTTCCTTACGTTGTATCAGAATCGCCCAGATGTTCTTTATTCATGTTCTAATGGAGTCTCCACTAAACTATACAGAAGGAAAGCATTGACAGTTTCAATTTTTCGAAAAAAAAAAACAATTCGGCGATTCTTGTTTTCAATGTTCATTAAAACATATGAAAGGTCAAGCTTGTGGCTGTCTGGCTATGTCATAACATAACATCACGCCTTGTAGTCCCCTAGGGGTTAAGCAGAGGTACCTAACTATTACACCCATATTTCGCCACTACAAGTCTTCCTTTTCGCCAAGTCCCATAATAATATAATAGAGGATGACTCTATAGCCTTCAACTGAAAGAAAGAGAAAGAAAATTGCGTTTATTCAGCATTATTAATTAAAACAGGAACACCTTACAATGAAATGAAATATAATTAATAATGCCAAAATGCTCTCAGATCAGCATAATCCTAGATAGCAACACGAGGCTGCCATCTGACGCTGATTTTCAGCTGCAGCCTACAACTGGACACAAACGCTGCTGGAAAAATCCAACAACACTTTGGCTGAACCAAGAATCGAACCCATGACTACCCGCAATCTAACAATTCCATCATTTGGTAAAACAATTTGTCATTAATTTAAACAGGCATTCGTTTCGAATACATTGACCATATACTTGTCACATCTACTTGCACCTACATCGGAGTTTCGGCGTATTGTCGCCTACCGTACTTTATAGCGAAAACTCTTAAAGTTATTGCCCATGTTTCAATGGCGCTACTGGCAAACTGTTCGCCATTATAGTTGGGCGACAAAACTGCTGTATCATTGTGTTATTTTGTTTATTTCTGATTTAGGATCCGTGACTTCAGCAAGATTGTTGAGTTGTTCGGTATGTTAGCTTTTTTTAAAGGGTTTATTTTTTGCAGTGTTTTTTTTATTTTATCCACAGGGTGTGCATGAACCTTTCACGAAGGCGTCAAACATGCGGTCAGAACAGCAAACTGACTTACTCTAAGCAAAAATATTGCTAGAAAATGGCTTTTTTCTACTAGGTACGTACTTCTACTACGTACACCACTGCATATCCTTTAGGAATCACTGCCGTGATGTTATGTATGCTATTTGAAAACTTAGACAAAACCTGTATTGGAAGTCAATTGACTAACGATTTCCGTACGGTATCGGCAGCTAATCCAGTAAATAGAAAATGGCTTTTTTTGGGCTGAAAAATCACGTTTTATAGTAGAGCTCTATGTTACGCCCTCAAACTATTATGCTGATGGTTACATAGCATAAATGCAGAGGTCGGGAGGTTTTTAAAGTAAAGCAAAACCATGAAAAACTTCGTTTAAAATAATTTGTGACTAAGTTGGAACTTAGACTCCCAATATTTCCGTAACTAGTAAGTTACGAGGTATAGTCTAGAATAAAAACGTTTTCGTTTGGGGTACTGTTATACCCTTTATAACGATAGAAGTTGGCTAGAATTTAAAATGTTTTTTTTTTCTTTCATAAATTGCCACAGTCAAAATGGGTTTTATTCCAATTTGGTTAAGACTTCCTTTACGACATCCTAGTTTCAGCTGGAAATAAGTGGAGTGGCAGATGCATAAAGGGAGCTCTTTGGTTGAAGATAGAAGAAATGTTACCTACTTTTGACCTGAAGCACTCGGTCCCATTTGCATTCAGATACATTTTTAGTTTCTTGTAGAGAATTTCAAAGCTGCAACCATTTACTGTTTCTGCTAGCGTGCGTCATCACACTGCTGGGTAAAAGCCCCAATGACTTCCATTTGGTAAGGTCTGAGGTCAATGTCAACCACTGTTTGTTGGTTTGATCCAGTTCCTCCTGCCATCTTCTACCAGGTCTGCGCGATGCCTACTGGCTGTGTCGGTTCTCCAGAAAGTGCAATAATTTCAATTTTATTAGTGTTCTAAACTGTGACTTTTATACCTATGTGTTTGATTATGTTTTCCAGCGTGTGGCACTCATGGGCATGCAGCTGAAAATCAGCGTCAGGTGGCAGCGTTGTGTTGCACATCTGGCATTATGCTGAGCTGAGGCCTTTTTGGCATTATTTAGTTTAATGTTAACGTGTCCCTGTGTTTTTTGTTTTTAATAATGTTGAATAAACGCAATTTTCTTTCTTTCTTTCAATTAGCAAAAAACGCCTCTGATTCTAACAGAGAAAAACATCCTCCGATAAAACTGCTTTATTCGCAACAATTTTTCATGCGATCCAAACTAAACAGATAATCCGTTTATTCGTATATTATATAGGGTGTTAATATTTTAAAGTGTCGTGTCGTGTAGACTCTGCTCGACACGGGCCGCATATTTCATCTACCCGTCGTCGCCCGCCGGACGGCAGATTCTGCTACTACTGTATTATTGTTGTATTCAGAATTGTGGGGGATAGTTGAACAGGAATATAAGGTGAATTTATTTAAACTTAATGTACAATAGTGGTACATAGGCGGACTTAATGCCATAAGGCATTCTCTACCAGTCAACTTTTGAGTAAAAGACGACAACATTGTGATAGGGTACAAAAATCATATAAATGTGCTTGCCTAAAAGAAACCGATTCATTCAAACTTTTAATAAATTTAAATTTTACAGACTAGTGCTTCGCCCAATAAAAAAAGAAGCATAGCGCTTTGGTCGGATCCGTGGAACACCAACGATTAAAGGGTGACGCTTAGTCGTATATATTCGTCAGACAATAGACTTTTACAATTCACCTAGTATTTTTCTTCAGATACGCAAGCTTAATACTATGAAGGCAAACGACATCGTTTCGACATCTCCAACTAACCCCAGAATCATCCCATCCGTCCGGTAGTTACCATCATTTTGATTGAAATTTACTGCATCGTAGTGGGGCAGAGGGCGTCGTAATAACGTTACTGCAATAAGCTACTTCATGATTAAATGGAGCTATTGTAGTCAACGTATTGTTTAGTGTACACTGTGATTTACATCTCCAAGAAGAAAAGGTGCCTTTGGACCTTGGCTGACATGAGTAAGGAGTTTGTGTCAGGAGGATGTTCAGAATTTAGGTACCTGAGTTGAGGCAGTACCTGAATAGACATAAGCATGGCAACGAATATTTGGCAGGACTATAACGTAGGACCAGATGTAAACGTAGACGTCGCCAAAGTATCGTAGCTGATGGCGTGCATCCCCTTGTGAAAAGTACAAGTTTATGTTTCTCTAGATTAATTTGTGTTACAGCATAATTTGCATGAGGTCCTATAAAAAAAGAAAAAAAAATACTTCAGGTTATACACCAAGAAATAATTACAATTATAAATTACAAAATGAATATAAGCAAGTCTAAGACAGAACAGATATTTAATTATTGTTTTACCTACTAATCATGAAGAAACCAGTACCCAGTACTGTAGGCAGGTTACCCAAGGTATTTTCAACACAACAAGAATGTTTTATCAGCGATATTTTCTGCAGCAGAATATTCTTCATATTTCTCCCTCAACTAGGTTGACATATTTTCTATTCCTGATATCCACTTTGTTTTAAAGCATTAGCAATTCAAAACCAGATTTTCCACCCAATTCAATATGTCACTAGAAATACAATCCTAAAAATGGTCCAGCCTGAAAAGTCTGTCTTCAGAGCAGATATAACTTTTGGCAAGCGTTCCACAATACGTATGCGTCAGGACACGGTGAGGAAATATTAAAAATGGCTGGCGACCCGACAAATATAATTAAATTGGACAACCGAACGCAGTGGACCTGTCAGAGCGTTTGATGAGCTTGGAAGGAGGTTTTTTGGATGCGGTATTTATTTATTTAAAAACTAGCTTTTGCCCGCGGCTTCACTCGGGAAGAAAAGAGAAAACTTAGCTTTGCTAATACAATCAATCAGGCGCAAGGGCAAAACTACAGGTAGAAGGTACCTGCAAATCAGGAAAGGGGAACCGTGTTACCCTGAATTAACGCGATCAAAGCCGCGGGCAAAAGCGAGTACAAAATAATTTTAATGTGATAACCCTCACGACCACGATTTATTCCATTCTAATACCAAAAACTAATACCACTGGTATTTGATTCAACTCTTATTTTTTTTCTATTCCGAACGGATACCACTTTTTAAATAATTTAATTTAATGTACGAACGAATACCAACAACTTGAATTTGGTACAGTCAGCGCAGTCAAACCTAATCAAAGTAAATTTGTTTTTCAATATTTTTATGTAATCGTAATATAATGCTTAAAACTTTCCAAATTCACTTCACTCCAATATTTTTACAAAGGTTAGCATAGGTAAGAGTAGTTTTAGTGAATCATCTTGCTATTTTTTTTACCTGCGAGAAAGGGTGAGTTTGCTCTATTGTTCCAAAATTCGAAACAACCAATCAGAGTCAAGTGTGACTGGAATGTTGTGCTTTGACTCGGAGAGAAATTTTATCTACATAAATTCCTCAGTACATTTCCGTGTGGTGACTGATTTGATTATACAAAAAGTTGATTTTCTGTGATATTTTATAATTGTTAGATTTAAAGTGAATTTTTCATATTAGATATTATTGCAAAAAAAAATGCTGATTCATTGCTATGTAGGTGATGAATGACTGATTAGATTATACAAAAAGTTGATTTTCTGTGATATTTTACAATTGTTAGATAAAAAGTGATTTATTTTTGTTAAAAATTTACCTGACATAGTTGTTATGAGATAGGTAGACGTGAATAATTACGTATCTATCTAATAATAACTATGTCAGATAAATTTCAATATAAATTAAGAGTTAATTTTTTGAGATATTTTGTAATTTTTAGATTGTAAGTAAATTCTTCCTGTTTGATGTTTTTGCAAAAAAAATATTATACAGGTATAGAGAGGAACTAAAATTATATTAAAGTTGATTATTTAAGTGATATTTTATCATTGAACAAGACGTTTGCTAACAAAATTTGATTTTTTTGGAGTTATCTGTTTTTTTTTTCAATTAAAGGTCTTATATTTACATACAAAGCATTTTTACTGACTGTACCTTATATCTTTGAACTTGTTTTGGTATTAGTTTAAACAATGGTATCGGTTCGGAATAGAAAAAAAATATGCGTTGAAACAAATACCAGTGGTATTAGTTTTTGGTATTAGAATGGAATAAATCACGACCACAATGTGAAGGTCGGACAGGCTGTCGTTCCATGTATAATACTGGTATTTAGCTGCAACCGGTTAGACTGGAAGCCGAGGCAAAACAACCGGCTATTCTTATGTATTTTTTCAATCAAACATCTCTCTTTATTCTTAACTCCTGGTAACCATTTAGTAGATTGCAGTATGACGTCAGAGCTATCACATATGCGGCCGACAAAGTTGTCGTCACAATATGAACATAGTGGTACGTCAGGACCTACATCATCGATCAAGCTGTGATATTACAATATTTTCAAGAAAATATTGGAAATGTCACTTGGTTCTTTGAGGATTTCTTGATTTTTTTAGGTATATTTACTCTAGCTTTTTATGCTTTGTGTATATCACGTTTGTAATAAACATTTAATAATACATTGTAATGTTGTGTAATGGATTGAAATTTGGCATAATACGCAGACGATGACCTGGATTGGAATAATTTACCTCGGTCACGCGGGCGAATAAAAAAATATTTTCTTTAGCTATAACATTCAACTTATATGTACTGCAGCAGTTACAATTTGCTGGTAAATTTAAAAGAAATGGTTTTCATGTGCATCAATTCATTGTTATCTACCTGGAGTTATTAATAACTGTTCTTCTTCTTCTTCTTCATTGGGAAAAGATGCGCCTCCCCACTTACTCGCGTTCGTGGCACTACCACCAGTATACTAGTGTATGTTTTTACTGGTTGCTGGTGAAAAGGTGGGTGCGGTAGGTGTCTATACTAACATAGTTTTAGATGCACTGTTACTAACATAATATGGTCCGGGACTAAAATAAAAATAATTTTTTCTTTAAAACACTTTCTCTACTTTGATTGATGACCAAAGTGACCACTATTTTGGTCATGCATTTCTGTAAATAATAAAAATAATCATCTCTAAGAGCTTCGACTAATACCTGTGGAGGCTCTCGTTAGGCAGCTGGATCAAGGGCTTGTTACAGAAAGCGGTACTCCTGGACACGGCTCGTATTGTTAGGAGGTTCCTTGCCCTGACCGCCGGTAGCTTGGACCCTGTTCCCGATACCGGTGGGCTACTATTTTTATATTTTTAAATGTTTTTTTTTTATGTTTTTAAGAAATATAAAAAATATAATTATATACATGTAAAGCAAACAATAAATGAACGAAAAAATCATCTTTATTCAGGTAAGTTACACCCATATATCGTATCAACATACACTTACATTAGACAGTATTAAATTACATAAAATCATTCACATTTAAATAAATTCAAATAAAAAAAAACTACAAATATTACATAAAAAATAAAAAAGCTAGCATTAAGTTACGTGTTAAATTCAAATAAAAAAAAATAATTAAAAAAAACTACAAACATTACATAATAAAAGCTAGCATTAAGTTACGTGTGTTGAATAAATAAACGATTTTTATTATTATTACTATCTGTACCAGAGAATATCTAAAAACTAGCTTTTGCCCGCGGCTTCGCTCCCGTTAAATTCGAGTTAACACAGTTCCCCTTGCGCCTTATTGATTTGTAATAGCAACGCTAAGTATTTCCCTTTTCTTCCCTCTTTCTCCCTCACATCCCAGTTTATTAAAATAAATTTAATTAGCCTATGTCCGTCTCCTGGTTCCCAACTATCTCTGTACCAAAATTCATCAAAATCGGTGTAGACAAACTCACTTTTGCTTTTATAATATTAGTAAGGAAGTAAGGATTAAACAGTGACCATGGATGAGTGGACAGTGGACAGTGGTGGATAATGGTAATGCTTACGGGCAATCTGCGCGGAGTGGTGGTAATGAATTGGCCGTGCGATGATTGATGCGCTACTATCGTCATTCGCTAATGGGAGAACGCACTGGGTGCGAGAAACGTAGGGGTTGTTACATCTTATAAATAAAAATTTGATTCTGTTCTTGGGTAAGTTACAAATAATAAAATCCTACAGTCCAAATTACAACAAATTGTTCTAAAATCCATATAATTGATTATATGAAGCCCATCAATCACTTTGAGGATAAGGATGGTAGTATTATTAAATAATTGGAAATAAACAGAGGATTTTTTTTAATATACATTATGATGATTCAAATACATTAAAACGGAAAGTGCATATTATGGATAGAACAGCGTCTCTGGAGTCAGCATATCATAAATAAAATAATAAATAACCGCGAAAATATGTTACCCTTATATTCATATAACATCGTTAAATGTATGTACAAATATAAAAGTTTGCGAAATTGTGCAATATTGAAGTATCAAAAAATAAATTATTTTAGACGTGCAGTTAACATATTTGTCCTTTTAGTTCTATTTTACTATTATATTACCTGTGGCTTGGGAACGCAGCGTTAATTTTCCGAAGTGCGTAGAATATGTAGGGTGTTCTCCGAATTTCATTACACAACAAAATATGATTCAGTGTTGCCCCCTGATTTGGAGAAGACGTTTAGCCATAGACACTACGTTTCATATTTTGATTGCTTATGATTGATAGATTCGTAAGAGTTGTGGGTAAAACGAGAAATGTTGTATCATGAATGCTATTGCATTGTACGGTCAATTTAATACATGAATTGACTACGTATTATTTCAAAGAATATTTTAATTTTGGTAGTTTTAAACTTTTAAGTTAAAAAGCGCCATTTACATGATGCAAGTTTGTTGCCTATTGCATACAATAAAATTGAAGCAATAAATTACTTGCATGGTCTAAACAGAACGTACCATTTTGATCTATTGCGCAAGTTTTGCTTGACAAAACTTTCTTAGTGTAAACAGCACATACAATAATTTCTTAGGCGATTCTTGCATTCAATTGGTTTTCACTTCATTTGCCAACATGAGTGCAGTAAGTGAAGGTGTGTTAATCGTTGCTGCTCTTCTGAGACAAGAAATATTGAGAAATCGTCGTAAAAAGAGGTGTTGGATCAGAAAATGGATAGCAAGAAGAGGAGTTCTCGGAGCGTCTCACAACCTTAGTGTAGAATTACAAATAGAAAATAAAGATATTACTACACCCTTCCAAAAATTAGGTACTTTAAAAACGCTGGAACACAAGATAACCCTATGAAAATAAAAACAAATGACGATAAATGAAAATGGCGGCCACTTTTGTAGGAGGTCATGCTAATTCTGTAGGTATCCAGTCAGGCAGCCCAGCCGGCACAACCATACCGTACCGCACCAAGAAAGCCATGCCTCTGCAGTAGAGCCTTGTTTAAGACGGACAAGGACTCCGTACACATCGGGGCTCTAAAATATTGACACTTAAAAGTATTGATTAGATAACAAAAAAAAAAGTAGTAGGGGAGACCTTTGCGTAGCAGTAAGCTGTCTGCATATTAAAAACAGAGCGGCCAAATGCGAGTCAGACTCACGCACCAAGGGTCCGTACAAACTGACGACATAAACGGTCATATCTTTTCTCTACGTAGACTTAGAGGGTTGATTAAATATTTGGGTTGTTATTTATTATGAGGTACGGAACCCTAAAAAGTATTTTTAAATAGTGTATATCTCTTTTTCTCAACAGATTTTGTGAAGGCCTCCTTTAAATTGCACACCCATATTATTTTTTAACCAGAAAATAAAATATTTATAAAAATAATGAGGAGGTCGTATGACTTAAGTGTTCGACCCCTTTCGGGGCCAGTACCGAGCCAGCGGAGGTTTGAATATCGAGCCCCTGAAGGGGTCCGTACCGAACTATACGGTTAAATGACCTTTCAACACTTGAATGAAAAATTTTACAACGCAAATACGTGCAATACTTGAAGCAACCCGCCAATGAATTGTACACGTACATACAACTCTCTGTTTAGACAAGTCAAAACTTGAAAGCAATAATCTCCATAACATAATTGTATTGGTCTAAACAAAAGACATTTGCAACTATTTCTTGTCAAGACTTGCATTCAAGAATTGCGTTCAATTTTTTTACTTGTATCCACGTGTAAACAGTTGCGTACAATTCTTGTAGGGCAATTAATGCACTTCATTTATTGCATTCAATAATGGCACTTGAATGTTCAAGAAAATTGTATCGTCTAAATGAGGCTTAATTGCCAAGATCCTCGACCAATACCTCAGGAGGCTCTTGTTAGGCAGCTAGAATAAAGGCTTGATACAGAAAGCGAGGTTTCTTTCTGGGGCCCTGACCGGTAGCTTGGACCCTGTTCCCGATACCGGTGGGCTCCTATTTTGTTTGTTTTTGTGTTTCGGGTTTCTTTCCTCAAAAGGAAGAAAACGGAACCCTTATCGGATCACTTTGTTGTCCGTCTGTCTGTCTGTTAAAACCATTTATTTTGGGAACGCGTTAGGGTATCGAGCTGAAATTGAAACCATATACTTAAACCTAACTCTTTGACT
Organism: Ochropleura plecta; assembly: GCA_905475445.1. NCBI lineage: Eukaryota > Metazoa > Arthropoda > Insecta > Lepidoptera > Noctuidae > Ochropleura > Ochropleura plecta. Next base: position 21,117,812 of record FR997726.1, on the reverse strand, counting down.
GCTTTTTTAATAACAAATATGTGAAAATATTAAAAACACATGTGTAAATATTAATAAACGAAATAACATGCATAAACTCATGTTTATGCATGTTATTTCGTTTTGCTTTTTTTTAATTTGGTGTGAGTAGTGCATGAGCTCTACTCACACCAAAGCCATCACATGCCGCTGATAAATGTTAGAAGTGGTGGTGTGTGAAGCTGCTACTACTACCGTAGTTTTGATTGGGATTATAATTATAATTAATCCTAGGAGCAGCGGTAGATAAAACAAGAGATGTTGCCTCAAAAATAGCTAAATCAATTGTTTTTTAATTATTTTCATTTATTCATATTTTGATTTAATGAGAGTAAACTAACAAGTGCATTATAACAATTAAATAAACTAAAATAATCAAACATACACAAAAAAAAAACTATAAATATGCATAAAAAAAGGTTCGTCAATTGGTTTTATTCATCCTGAACCCAGGTCTTTTTCGGGATTTACAGTTTACTTAACTGTTACTGTTATTTGCAATAACAATACTGGATTTAGTAACGTTCTTTGTTGCTATGGTCTATGACTCTAAATAATTAAATCCTTACTAATATTATAGCGAAAGTGAGTTTGTTGGTAACCTCTTCACGCTTTAATGGCTAAACCAATTTTGATGAATTTTGGTACAGAGATAGTTGATACCCAGGCAGGAGACGGACATAGGTTTTTTTTTAAAGTGGGATATGAGGGAGAAAGGGAAAACTTAGCTTTGCTATTAAAAATCAATAAAGCGCAAGGGCAAAAACTGCAGGTAGCAGGTACCTGCAAATCAGGAAAGGGGAACTGTGTTACCCCAAATTTAACGTAAGCCAAGCCGCGGGCAAAAGCTAGTATTTATATAAAGCCGTTTAAACTAATAACTATCAACAAAACCAGCGCCACTTATCCGTCTAATCGTGCGAAAACAAAACCAAAGCCTCATCCCATTCCAGCTTATTTTCATGCAAATGTTACCACAATAAAATAAAGCTAAAGCCATGTAAAACTGTTTAATTGGCAAACCCTTCCGTTAATGGTCTGAAACGGAAAGTTAGGGCGGCGCCCAACCGGCGGGCGGGATGACATGACGGTTATAGGCGTTTTTATTGTGTGCAGGCTATGTAGGATGTTGTAGGCTTTTGACAAGAGTTGATAAGGTATATGTATACGTCAATATACTAAAGAATTTATGCATTTGAGTTTACTGATATTTTAGTACATCCGTCGTAGTACGCCGCGGCTCGTAGTTAGTAACAGAGAACTAAAGCCTAAAATGGTATACGTTTTTCATCTCGTTTAAGTTTTTATTTATTAAAGGAAAATAGTGAATAAGTTCTTGTAAAAGGTTTAACTAAAACATTAAAAAAAAACTGAAAAATACTGCAAATGTATTTAGTTTCGTGTTCTTCTAACTAAATTATAAATTCGTAAAACTATTTTTTTTTTGGATTTTCATAATCGAGGATATAATTAATTGTGGTAACGATATGTTAAGTTCTTAGTGGCCTTAATAACACGCTAACAAATAATATTGTTCCTTCCTAAAACCAGTACAAGTTATATTATATCAAACTTCTGGCCACACATTTTTCGAAAGCGTAGCCGTTGCTACGCCGTGCCGTAGCGCGTAGCCTGAGGCTCTACGAGATTGGAATATGCAAATACCAGATCCGTTTTAACTTAGACAACTGTTGTGATGTTATTTAACCTGTTATGCAGTGTAATAGAAGTGGTGTACTGGTAGACAGTGTATTTTTTGTTGTTTATTTTATTACGGTTTTGTGGAAAACGAAAACTGAAGAACGTCCTTTGATATCAAATAATTTAATGCAAAGGGTTGGTTTTGATTGTAAAGCTTTTTTTTAAAGTTATTGAAATATCAATTTCTCAGAACAGAATAGAATATTCTTTATTATGTATACCATACAAATAACATAATTACAGAAAAACGTTTCAGAAAGAATTACACAATCGGCGGTCATATCGCTAAAAGTAACCAGCGGGGTGTTAGTTATAATTTCCTAAGGATTTTTTTTTATGTGTCTTTAGGCCGACAAACCATACTACGTCGAACTATATTTTCAATTAGGTGTCATTGCCTTTTTGATAATAGGTTATTGTAAAAAAAGAGTCGATATCAATTGGAGTATAAATCAGTTACAGAAGATTGTGTTGGAAGATGACGGTGTAACGCGGTTTGAGCGGGTACGCTACCGTTTAGCGCCCGCAAACACTACCTGTAGGGCTGTCCAAAGAATAGTATTTTTGGAAAGATTTTTATAACAAGAACACGGCTTGGAAGTTTCCTGCTAGACATGCTGAGCTCGCGTGGAATTCGGTAACTTTCACACGGGATCGTAGTATCGAAATAGAAAAAAATAATTTAGGTTTTTACCATCTGTGTGCCAACCTGTGTACAGATACATTCAGTGAAATTGGGACAAATAGTTCACAAGATATCGCATTTATAATAGTTTTAAATTTTGTTAACTAACCATTGCCAAGCATAGTTTATGCGAGTCTCATCCAGATCTTCTTTAAGTTTCCCACCTATCTGTTTATTGGTCCACCAACACTTCTTCCGCCATCTCGATAACCATTTCGTTGAGGCTCTGCTTCATTAAGTTTGGATACAAATATTTGTTTAATCACCCAAATAAAAAGTTTGGTCACTGCCCGTTTTTCTAAGTGGCAACCCTACCGCTCCCCAGTTATAGCCTAAAGGGTTTCTCTCCCCGTCAAATAGTCGTTTAAAAACAACGCTATTAAACAAACCGCACGCTGATGCGTTTTGCGAAACTCATAAAAATATTAAACAGACAACGTTCTACAGTGTTGATGGTGCCCTGGTACTTTTTTTTTTTTTTTTTTTTTTTTTTCGGGTGGGAAATCATCCTATGACTTCCCCCGCTCTGGGTGGAGCGGGGGGGCATGTCAGACTTGTACTGACTAAAACCCACCCATGTTCCTTCTATTGCCCTTTACGTTCCGAGGCCGCGGTATCTCTTTCGAACAACCCGCAACCCCGGCAGGCGGAGGCTCTGGCAAGCCCCTCTGCTTTGCTGACTCTCTTTGAGGCGCGCGTGAAACACGAACGCGCCGTCGACACGGCCTGTCGTCAATCGACGGACGGACGGTGAACTACCCATTGCTCACCGCCCACAGGCCCGCATCTACGGTGGCCGGAAGTCGTCTCGCGGCGCCCGGCGCCATGGGCGTCTCCCGCGGCGGCTGGGTTGGGCAGATGTTCTCTCCCTCAAACGCCCGGCCACCTCCTTTGCTAGCATTACTGCTTCGCAGAAGGTGGTGACCGCTTCCCATTCCCTCTCGCTCCGGACCATGGCCTGAACCAGGGCCGGACGCGAGAGATCGCCGCCGCCGATCGCTTCCACGAGGGCACGGCGGTGCTCCGCCCAAGCTGGGCAGACCGCCACTGTGTGCTCCACCGTGTCCTCCGGGCGATCGTCACAATGGTGACACCCGGGCGCTTCCTCCCGCCCGATGATGTGCAGGAACCTCCCGAAACTTCCGTGTCCGGTGAGGACCTGCGTCAGGCGGTAGGTGAGGACGCCATGACGCCTCTCCAGCCACTCCTCAAAGAGGGGACTTACCGCCGCTATTGTGGCGTGCCCTGTGCCCTGGTACTTGCTTCATTTAAACATTTTTTGGCAACTATTGATAAGTACGTAAGTGAAGGATACAGGGGCAAACAAAAACAATTACACATGTCATTTAAATAAATCGTAGTTTTGCATGGCAACATAGAAGTTATCATGCCTATTTAAGTGACAAAAACTGATTATCACAAAAATTGTAATTCTCTTTGATGCTATCAATATTTTGAGACCCAGAAAAATCTAAATCATTTGAAACATAAATATAACCAGTACAGGCAAAATTACTTTTGAATTGCCACACACCTGACATGGCTGATCCAATCGTGTAAATCATAAATTGTCACGTGTCATTTATTTCAGTATTTTTTATTCCGATGTTTTTTTTTTCAGAAGTACAGTTGGAGGACGTCGTATTGTATGGCAAGGATACATTGGCACCTACCGGGGTTGTGGGTTGTTCGAAAGAGATACCGCGGCCCCGGAACATAAAGGGCAATAGAAGGAACATGGGTGGGTTTTAGTCAGTACAAGTCTGACACTCCCCCCCGCTCCGCCCAGAGCGGGGGAAGTTATTTGATGATTTTCCATCCGCAAAAAAGGATACATTTTGTAAAATAAGGTCTCATATCATCATTTTTGATTTCTAATTAATTTTATAGAGCTGTGATAACTCCTTGTTGCCCATAATGTTACTTATCACCGCTGAGGTCAAAATCCTGCTGAGGTCAAGTCAAAATACTCATTCTTTTTTTTAACTTTGCCCACAATATTAATATATCATAAGCATGTATCGTGGGTGCTTTAAAAAAACATTTTAACTCACATTGACAAACAGCCAGACCCAGATCAACTATCAGTAGGTTCAAATATTTGTTCCTTTCGGGGATCGAACCATTGACACGTAGAGCAGCGTTTAAACGCTTAGCCACTGCACCAACCGTGACGCGGATTCGATCTTCAAATAATATTCAATGCAATAATGTTCCTAATAGGGTTTATGTAGGTCTCCTTTCTTTGAAGGAGATTTAGCTGTTGTTACCGAGCACGAGAGCGTAGTGTGAGGTTGTATATGCCAGATGTTTTCAAGTCTTCGTTTCAAAAACATGACGTTGCGCATTGCACGTGGTCCGCAAAGATGGTCAAAGCCATTGTCGGCTAAAACTCGATCTTCAATTGTTACTGTTGTGTGAGGGTAGATTTAGCTACTCACGCACAGTGAACGACTACTGCGTCAGTCCAATGAGCTTGAACCTATCGGTTGAATTATTTAAATCATTACCCACCTTTCGTATATAACAGTTACTGAATTTGAAGATAAGTTGCTAGTAATTTCTCTATGTTATTTTTTCATAACTTACTAAATCAATGATCAAGAGGAATCGTAGACTGCCTCGTTACCCATAAACAACGGATCCAGCATCCTCCTAATCACACGCACATTAGAAAAAAAGAACTGGGATCGTTCCGTACCATTTGTTTCAGCGACATTACGATATCTGGTTTAACACGTCGACACACTCGTCCCAATGTTAGGTAGCACTGTTATGTGACGATTAGCAGGTGAGCTTGTTAAGGGGATGGAGAAAAAAAGGAAATGATCGACTCATTATTCAATGGTGTCAAAATAATATTATTTAAAAGCCCGGTAATATGCCATATTGCCGGGCTTTTTATAACTGCAGTCTGTGGGCCACATTTACGCAAAAAAAAACGTTTGATGCCCTGAGTGTGCAATACAACATTGCTTTTAGGATACTGCTGTCGCTGCCACGCTCCTGTAGCGCATCGGGGATGTTTGTATAAGCGCGAACTGATGGCTATTACACAATTTAGTGAGAAAGATCTACATCACTATTGCGTCGGATGCGGGGCAATAACAGCGGTCTCCTAAGCATTGTTGCAAATAAGACTGAAGACCTCCTGATGCACTGCATGCTCCTGGGCACCATTGCGCAGTCCCTATTTTTCGTGTTTGTTTTAGTCGTTTATACTAACATAGGTTAAGGATTACTAACAATTTATGGGTATACTCACTGATGTAAAGATGAATAAATAAATTATTCGTTGCAGTATTTGTATTTGATTCTGTAACATGCTTCTAAAGAGAAGATGTGGTCATGGCTCAGATCCCAAGTGCGTTTGAGATGTCTTTACTCAGACAATAGCAAATCTCCCATCTTGTTCCGCTAGCCTTCTCAATCTGAAAGTTATAAGTTTCTTGTGATGCGTGTGTTGCTTTGGCATGTTTTAAGATTCTGATTAGTACATGTTTGATGTTTTTAGTCTCCCAAACTATATTTCTTAGTCGCGAGCTTTCCTTCTCTATTTTGGGCCTAATGTCAATCTCCAATAATCGTCCTATGCCGTGTCGACGGCGCGTTCGTGTTCCACGCGCGCCTCCAGAGATGTCAGCAAAGCAGAGGGGTCTGCCAGGGCCACCGCCTGCCGGGGTTGCGGGTTGTTCGAAAGAGATACTGGGGCCCCGGACATAAACTCCCCGCGCAGAGCGGGGAGAAGTTATTTGATAATTTCCCACCCGTAAAAAAAACAGTCATCGTCCCATCTATATTCCTCCTTCCTTCTTTTGGAAATCATTCTATAACGTGTTTCTTATGATAATAACCTGCCCACTGGCTTTGTAGTTTCTTTATTATTCATGTCATATCTGTAATGTGTCATATCATGATGTAGTGTAGTATGCATCGCTACATATTGTGTTGGCATGTTTCTGGTTTCTTTAAACTTTTGTCTGGCCATATTTGGCAGCTATACGTCATAACGGGAAGAATACAGAAGTTAAACCTTTTGGATTAAGGTGTATATTATGGTTTTTTTGAAATTTTCTTCTAACAAACTACTCAGTAATTCCAGTGCTACTTAAAATGTCATACACAGACACATGATGTGTAATAATAACCATGAAAAAGTACTTCGTGTTAGTAAATTAATTCTCCTTCAGCTTGATTTTGGATAACTCTTTTCAAAAAAACAATCAACCCCTTAACAACAGTTTTTAGAATTCGAATTTTGAAACGTTTCTCTCGCCAAAGTTCGGCGGCATTCGGCGACGGTCGTAACTCGCGTGCCCACTGATTCGTTGCGCGTTCGATAAGATAATAATGGCTGAAGTGCCGCCTACCGCGATAGTTCGTTCGTATTTAAGTACATAATGTTTCGCCACTTCCTTTGTGGATTTGTTCATTCTTATTTCGATGGTTGAGGAAAATGATGCTGTTTCGTGGTAGTTAATTTTTAGGAAAAATAAAAGGAAAATTTGTTTGTTTTCATTTATCAGATACAGTTAAGGTTTAGTTATATGCAGTCAGTGCCAAATATATATAGGAACTCTGTAATACATAACTTAGTAGACTAACAACTTTGGTTGAGATAACGAATAATCAGCAAACAAATTTTCTAAGTGCTGGCAGTTACCAATTAAATAATAAAAAAAAATCCGGCCAAAAGCGAGTCGGAGCCTTAGCACCTAGGATTTCGTACAACATTAACGGCCATATTTTTTGGCTGTGTAGACTTGGAGGGTTGAATTAAAATTTTAGAATTTAAACTTTTTTTATTCGACGGCACGGTTGGCGCAGTGGCTGAGGGATCGACTGCTGCGCTGCGTGTCGCGGGTTCGATTCCCGTACGGAACAAATATTTGTATGACCTGTAGATAGTTGTTTCTGGTCTGGCTGTTTGTGTATGTGAGTTTTTATGTTTGTAAACGCACCCACGATACAGGAGAAATGCCTAATGTGGGGCAACGTTTTTTTTTAAAGAAAAATAGGTACTCTATACCTCCACGCTTTCCCGAGATACAAGTTTATGACAGACAGACAGACAGAAGAACAACAAAGTGTCCTAACAAACCTCTATAGGTTGTAAGTGTTGGCAGTAGTAAACTACATTATTTTATTAACAGTTTTTCAAAACTGATTCACAGAAACTACTACTACGAGGTAAGGTCAATAGCTTATCTGTTAATTACCGACCCTACCTCATTCACTAAAAAACACAATCACATTTCACTACCAAAGTAACCGAAAATTTAAGGGAAAGCGCACCCAAAAACATTTAAAGTGCGTTCACACTCCACCGGCATAAGTCATTAACTCCCTCAGCAGTTATTAGACTGGGAAAGTTCCGGGTTTTGTTCACCAATGATGTTTTTATCTAGTTACAATTTTGTTCGTGATTTGTGGGAACCGAGACTCTGTTCGGAAAGTTTCCGTTCGGTGTTGATTAACTTTCGGACGATTTAGTACGATTTTTAATTATTATTGGCCGAGTAATTTTGGCCGTTGAGAGAGAGAAAGATGTTTGTTATTGTTAGTGTTTGGGACAGGTTTTTTTTTAATACGTTGAATCCATTTTATGTTTTTTTCCTCAATATTTAATCATAATCATCTTGCCCTTGTGCAATTTCATTTATGTTTGACACAACAAGTTTTCTTCTTCGATTCTCAGTCTTGTCAGAGGTTACAGCATAATATAATCTTTTCTCTTTATTTATTTATTTAACACTTCAAGCACAAAGTACAGAGGCGGACTTAATGCCATAGGCATTTTCTACCAGTCAACCTTTGGGTGATGCAGAGACAAACAGTGGTAGGTGTAAAACAGAAAAAAAATATTAATTACTAATTTATACTATTTAGATATATAAATACTATAAATATAAAACACAATACTATAAATACATATCAAAGAATATATATGTTACTGTAAAAGCTCGAACTACGGTAAATCTTAAGATTTTCCAGTAAAACCTAAGATTTACCGACATGACTTGGTAAATGTAAGTATTTATTATAAAGGGACGACTTTTTCGGGCTTTTGCCATTCCAATTCAGTACATGCTAGGTTTTACCAATGTGGGCTGGTAAATGTTGGTTTTAGGAATAATAAGGCGTAAATATAATGGCGTGATATAATTATCGTTTGGTTGTTTAAAACTCCGAATTTACAATGGCATACTTTTAAGATGGCAGAATGAAATTTAGTATAATTACGTTTGGCAGAGTTCAAATTCAGCATTATATCGTTTAGCATAATGTTCATTTAGACCGATGATTATTTGGTATAATTTCACTTTTCATATTACCTATACAGATGGCAGAATTTCATTAAGAATAATTTTAAAAGGCATAAGTCTTTAAACTGACATGGTCACTAACATGACCACGTCATGTTAGCGTGTTTTAACCGTTTTATTAACGGTTAAAACGGGGTATTTACCATGTTTGTTATTTATTTTGAGTTTCCAATATTTTGGCGTGAACTGATACAGTGAGTTGCAATTATACAAAAAATATTAAGGCAAAAATAAGATTTTTTGGGAATAATATAGAAAAAAAGATATTGTTTTTAGTAGGTTACCCGGAACTCAACTATTTAGATTAGGTTAATTCATTTAAAAAAAAAGAAATGGGTAGGTTAGGTTAGGTTAAAACTGTGACCCCCTACGCACGAGCCGAGCGAGCGTAGCGAGCTGTGCCGCGGCAGCGGCAGCGGCCGGCGAGTGGCAAAAACGACTTGCATTAATAGAAAAAAGATGATTCTAACTTTGCGCTATGATGTTTCTACTTTTAAATATTATGGATATGAAATTTATGTCTAGAGATTCTGACTTACAAAATTATGAGTTTTGAATGTATGTTAAATGAGTGTCTGCCAAACAATTTTCTGCGAAATGAAGTTTATGCTATCCGTTGTTATGCAAAATAAAGTTATGACATAAAAGTTCTGCTATAAAGGGTGGACCCGATTTTATTTGACATTTACCGTTCCTTTAATGTAAATTCTAAGATTTACCAAGTAAATGATGGTAAAAGTTCGAATCCCAAACTTATATGGACATTTACCATTCATAATCGGTAAATCTTAGGTTTTACTGGAAAATCTTAAGATTTACCGTAATTCGGGCTTTTACAGTAACATATACACAGATACACTAAATAAAAATACAAACAATGGGTAAAACATTAACGATGTGAAGATACTGCCGACTTTTTCCGAATAAACTCACAAACTTAATGTTTAAAAGATAAACGGTTAGTTGCTAACCTGATTTCCTGGGGAAGCGCATTCCATAACGAAATAGACTGGATGAAGAATGATCGGTGAATGAAGTCAGTGCGGTGAGAAGGTCAATGAAGAATTCGGTTCTCCGATGACCACAGACTTCTATTGTGGTTGGCACAAATGTACTGAAAGTGGGGAGCAAGGTAACTAGGGGATGTAGGAGAAACAAGAAAAGAAAACAAGGTGGTTAATGCTCTTTGCTCCCTACGCTGACGTATGGGCAACCACTTAAGAAGAGACCGGTGCTCAGAGACGTGATCATATTTACGCAAATTGAAAACAAATAGAATGCAGTTATTTAGAAGACGGTCAAGTTTATCGAGGAGTTCTGCATTCAGGTCAAAGTAGCACACATCACCATAGTCGATAATAGGAAAAATTAAGGACTCTTTCATAACATTCGTTACACATGAAATACATCTTTCAAGAATTTGTTATTTTCTTTTCATCATTTGGTATCTCAATAATGCCCATTCACAATTGGTTTGTCAGCTTGACTGTTCCGGAGTTGGGGTTGTTCAAAACAGATACCGCGGCCCCGGAACATAAAGGGCAAAATAAGGAATTTGAATTTTAGTCAGTAAAAGTCTGACACTCCCCAAGCTCCACCCAGAGCGGGGAAGTTATTGTACGATAACCCGTAAAAAATATATCCCGACTGTTAAATAAAGTCTTTATTCTTACTGATCGAACAAACTATAGCTTTAGTTAGTAAGTGTTTGACTACCTCCATGTTTTCAATATATAACCCTTAACCAATTACGTCACACAAAAACAATCCCTTCAAAATTGATACCCAAACATAATTCTAATCTAATACCCTTTATAACGCGACGCAAACAAAAGGCGCTGCCGTATCAACAATTAGCCGTTACATCGGGCACCGGTCCGGAACGCGTAATGATCGGAACGGTTCGGCGCACCATTCTAATTCCGATCACCGGACGCAAGCCGGAACGGACCGCTGTAATCACCACCGGGGATTAGGTAGCTTCACTCTGATTGTGCTTTTGAAAAAGAGACTGGTAATTATAAAATGTATGATGTTTAATGGATATTTGTAACTGGCGCGGCGGCGGGCGTGCAGTATGTAGGTACTACTAGGTAATTAAAATACCTATCAAGGTAGGTTTTTCAAACAAAAGATTACGTTAAAGCAAAAAGATTATATAAGGATCATAGTAGCCTGCCGGGGTTGCGGGTTGTTCGAAAGAGATACCGCGGCCCTGGAACGTAAAGGGCAATAGAAGGAACATGAGTGGGTTTTAGTCAGTGAAAGTCTGTCACTCCCCCCCGCTCCGCCCAGAGCGGGGGAATTTATTTGATGATTTCCCACCCCAAAAAAAAAGGATCATAGTAGGCCCTGCTGGGGTTGCGGGTTGTTCGGAAGAAATACCGTGGACCCATAACATAAAGGGCATAAGAAGAAACATGTGGGAGTGGGAGAACTTAGTTGATGATTTTCTATCCGCAAAAAAAAAAGGATCGTAGCAAGTGGTTTTCAGTAGTTTCTGTCTTCCACAGTGGGAAAGAATTTGAGTTTTCTATGTTTAAGCCAAAGTCAAAAACTGATTAAAAGTTTTTGGGTGACGACCCCTTACGGAACACGGCGTTACAAGGCCAATACAAGGTATACCAACGACCCGGTGAACCCTGCGCAAATTCCTTGGATGCCTGAAATACAGAACCGTGCGATATGGTGATGGTGGAAAAAGACCTATGATGACTAGATGATGACAATAATTGTCATGTTCGTTACATTGTCGATGTCTAAGAAGGTTCGTGGCAAGAAAGGTTCTGAAATTGCAATGACGTGAAGGCTCAATACGAAGAAAAAATTACGAAGAAATGCGTGAACATCAAAGCTTGTTTGGAATACCTCGTCCAGTAAAAAAAATTACGGGTTGCACTCCGGGAGTGCCGGCAGAAGTGAAAACTTGATTATTAACGTTGAGCATGTTTGATATTTTGGAATGGTTAGGGAATAATTTTGCACCAATTGCTTTATCAGTATAAAAGTACTATCATTTATGTGGTAGAATACAATATTCATTTATTGCGCTATCGTACACAAACATGACAATTTATATTACATTAAAAATTTAACACTTTAAAAATAATTGTAATAGTTTTAAAGAGAGAGAGAGGGGATAGCTGCCTACTCTCCATCCGTCTTACGCTTTTTCGATCAGGTCACGTGTCCTGACGCGAGTTTAAGATTTTATACCCATTACAGAAAAAGTGCTCAACGCCGCTAAAGAAGTTTTCACTTCAAAAACTGGCAACCCGCGCATCGGTTCCGTACAAACTTCCGACATAAACAGCCATATCTTTTGACTGCGTAGACTTAGAGAGAATTGATTTTTTTCATAGCACAAAGGGAAACTATATGCTTAACTCTGTGGGAGTTAAGCATATAGTTTTAATTTCAACTCGATACCTTTACGCGTTCCCGAGAACAAGGTTCTTGACACACATACAGTTGGACAACATAGTTATCCAAAAAGGGTTCCGTTTTTTCTCTTTGAGGTACGGATTTCTATAAACATCTTGAAGAAGATTGTCTGATATGAAGTCAAATGCCTATTTAATTATCATTTCTGGATAAAAATGCACTCTCAAAATAAATTGCTTTATTCCAATCTAAATGTGAGTCAAACATAATGTTATCGTCACTTGCAAAACGGAACTGAACTGGGCCTATTTGGCGCACCCGTGAGACACACAATATTAGCTTTGCTTTTTATTTATTTTACCCTCTTTTTAATTTCCTTTGTAGTGTTAACTTTTAAGTTTTTATTTTGTTTAGATTTAAGTTTTTTTTTATGTTGTGTGTACTTGTGACAAGGGGTATTTACCCCTTTTTTTTAGAAACAATATTTGGTTACAATCAACCAAAACTTAAAACAATTCGTTCTCGTAGAAATCGAACCAGCATCCTATCCATAGTAATTACAGGTCGTATCGCATAGAGTAATATCCGCAGGTTGATCCGAACGAGCGACGCATCGTTCGCTTTGTACCAACACGACCATTGTTTTACTGAAATATTGCTACAAGCAGGGGTACGCAACCTAAACGAATAAGTGTAAATTTTGAAAAAGAATTTGCGACGTTCTCTTCAAGTTAGGTCGTTTTAACAGATTTTAATGTTCACTGAATCCGATGTTCAGATAAAACTTTAATGAACAGCTGTCTGGTAGCACAAATGCTACCAGACAGCTGTTCATTAAAGTTGGTACCTTGGCTTCTAAGGTTTTTTTGTAATTTTTCTTTTGTTTTGTCTAGTCTATCCACTGTATACTTCAAATACCTATTTGTTTACAAAGAGAGTCTTTTTTTGCGGATGGGAAATTATCAAATAACATGGAGGTGTGTCAGACTTTTACTGGTTAAAATCCACACATAAAATCGATCTATCCTTCTTATGCCCTTTATGTTCTGGGGCCGTGGTATCTCTTCTCTTGAACAACCGGCAACCCCTGATACAAAAAGAGTCTAGGATATTGTTTGGTATTCTAAATTTACATTGCTTTGCTGAATTCAAATCCAAAGTATTTTAATGACTTACCTCCTAATTTTGGCTGCTAATTCACCTCTTTACAATCCCGAATCAGCTTAAATAATTAAAAACACCAATCCTACAATCCCGCGCTCTTCTACGCACCCCTGCTTGTCATTAATTCACCGAATCGAGTATTGTTTCCTGCGGGGCCATCGTCAACGATGCCTCTCTCAATTTGTGCTTTAAAACTGTATCTATCCCTCTCTTCCTCAACATACTAGAAAGAGATGGCACTCGTCAATTGGTAACCCGTCACCGAAGCGATTCGGTCGTTTCCGCCGGCCGGTTCGCCTGTCCGGTGACAACTGAAAAAAGCTTTCAGCAATGTATTACACCTTTTTGTATAAGGTTTATGATGGGGTATTGTTTATTTTACAAGGTTTATTGGTTTTGTATACAGTTATGGAGTGTAACGAGAGTCATATTTTTAAAACGGCAGTTGCTACTGTTGACACGAAAAATCTTATGTATGTAGTTCTAATGATTGTGAAAATTATTTGATAATTACTAGTTTAAATAAAGCATCTCTGAATTATCTACTTAAAAAAATATCTTCATTTACTGTCAGACAAAGCCTTTTTTTTTGGGTGGCAAATCTTCAAATAACTTCTCCCGCTCTGGGCGGGGCGGGGGGGAATGTCAGACTTTTACTGACTAAAACCCACCCATGTTCCTTCTATTGCCCTTTACGTTCCGGGGCCGCTGTATCTCTTTCGAACAACTCGCAACCCCGGCAGGCGGAGGACAAAGCCTTATGTCATAAAATATAAGAACATTTTAATACTAACACGAGATGAAAAATAACTAAGATTCATCGATGTTGCCAAATAGAAATGCCATAAAGACACATGGCTCATTAACTATACAGAACGCTGCACAACTCTTCGACTCGTTTAATCATTGTTTCTAACACAGAAAAACTGCTTTACGAATAAAAGAAAATCTGGACTTATCTTCAATACTATAAAAAGGTACTACAAGAGTCATACTTAAACAAAACACATTTAAAATCAATTCGAACAAATACTTCCTCTAGCATATCGGCATTTTGTTTCGTACCAGCAATATTTGCATGGCGGCTGTCAATATTTTACGTCGCTATCGTGACGGCCCGCTGGTTTTATGGTCACACAATACTTGAATGTATTTGTTTTTACTCTAGCTTTTACATACCATTTTGTATATGAGTAGAATTTAAGGGTACCTACGTACAAATAAGGCTTTTTTTCGCGGATAAGAAATCATCAAAATCTTCCTCCGCTCTGGGCGGGGATGGTCAGTCTTTTCTGACTAAAACCAACCCATGTTCCATCTTTTGCCTTTCGAACAAACCGCAACTCCAGCAGGTTCTGGCCTTGGCCAGACAGCTCTATGAGGCGCGCGTGGAACACGAACGTGCCGTACACCGGCCTGTCGTCACGACGGTGAGCTACCCATTGCTCATTGTCCACAGATCCGCATCTTTGGTGGCTAGGAGTCGTGTTGCGGCGCCCGACGCCCGGAGCGTCTCCCGTGGTGGCTGGGTTGGTTTGAGGTTACACAAATAAAGCTATATAAAATGTACTGATTATTTGTTATAATCCGGGTCGAAGGACCAAATTACAAGATTGAAGGAAACAACTATTTAGCCAAAGATGCTTTCAAACATGACTAATTAAGTTTGTGCACTTTTGTAACAAAGATTTTTAAAAGCAAGCAATATAACGGTCCTTCAGTTTTCTTTTATCCCTAAGGATTAATCCTAAGCTATTATTTGTATCTCAAACATTTTTAGAGCTTACCCTAGGCTATCCAGATAGGCATAACGTGTGATAACGATTTGCAAACAAAACCCCAAGGAAGGAACAAACAAAATAATTCCGCAAAACACTCTGTCTCAACGAAAGTTTTCTTTCTCACTAAGAGTAATGTGTAAAAAACTCGACAATTACTTCCCTTAGACGATATATTAGCTATCGTGGGTCTTCTATCAAATAGACAATCAAGTTGAGCACATTCTCTCTAATCTATAAATCATGGATCAGACGACATCGCGAACGTTTGACAACTAGTAATCATATTTTTATTTAAGGTTCAGCTCTTGACGCAAAAAATCTCTTAATTTTCAGCAGTTACATTAATTATTTAAAAATATGCTGAAATGATGCTGAATGTTTAATTTTTTTTTAATCTTTACTCATACGAATATAATTTACGCATATGTTTGCAGAAAATTGCAGAAATCGGAAGGTGTCATTTGTTCAGTTTGTAAAAGTGTTACCATGTTATGAACGAAATAATACAAGACACGAAATTAGGCTTTATAAAAAACAAAAAGTTTAAGAAATGTATTAAGACATACTACTCATAGGTTAGAATTCAAACACGCCTTGGAATTTACAATTTTATTATTTTATTTATCTCACCAAAAATTTAATCATCAATGTAAGGTCAACAAGAAATAAACATCAAACAAACTTAATGACAAGTGTACCAATTTCTTACAGGTAGCACGTCATGCATTACATTAATGTTAATTGAAGCTGAGTGCATTAAAAAATCTCACAGGTATAATTTACCTGCTCATGTATTTATTTTACCTTTTCTTCTCTAATTTTGATTGAGTTTTTTTAAAGAACTCTGCCATCGCCTTAATCTCACATATAAACACACCACGTCACTCCATACATCAAGCTAATGTGATATCCGATTTACGATCCCAAATCGAACCTTAATGGATCGCACTAGATTCAATTTTATAGGAGCGGCGAATTTGTAGCTCATTCATACCGGGGACTTTTTAGAAGATTGTTCGGTTTAAAGTGGTACTTTGTCTTCAAGTAAATTAAATTTGGTTTCGCTATTTTTAAGAAAATGTGACGCTAATTTCTTTATTTTAGATTTTTAGGGTTCTGTACATTAAAAGGAAAAAACGGAACCCTAATTAAATAACTTGGTTGTCCGTCTGTCTGTCTGTCAAACAAACAAACCCTGTATCTCGGAAACGCGTGAAGATATCGAGTTGAAATTTAAACTATATACTCAAGTCTATGATCCCTTGGAGTTGTCAAATCATATATCTATTGTCTATGCAGTGAAAGATGTGGCCATTTATGTCAAAAGTTTGTACGTGTATGAGGCCCTTTTTTTTCTAATAATTTCATTTTTTACTTAAAGCTTGGGCTGAATTTTCAAAATTCCTTCCTCCATTATGTATTTAAGTACCTAATAATTTCAAACACGTACCCTAACGAAACCGAAAGGAGAACGTGTCCGTCGTCGAGATTATTTTTTTGGTTCTAGACCATACCCCAAAAAATTCCAACCTTTCACTAGTTTTTTTTAAATATAAGTTTACTAGCTTTCGCCCGCGGCTTCGCTCGCGTTAAATTCGGTATAACACAGTACCTGCAGTTTTTGCTCTTGCGCCTGATTGATTTGTTATAGCAACGCTAAGTTTTCCCTTTTCTTCCCTCGTTCTCCCTCATTTTCCACTTTTTTTAATAAAAATTAGCCTATGTCCGTCTCCTGGTTCCCAACTATCTCTGTACCATAATTCATCAAAATCGGTTTAGCCATTAAAGCGTGAAGAGGTAACAAACAAACAAACAAATAAACAAACAAACAAACTCACTTTCGCTTTTATAATATTAGTAAGGATATCATTTTTTTTTTCTTGCCCCTCAGTTGGAATTTCTCCTATATCGTGGGTGCGTTTACAAACATTTAAACTCACTTACACAAACAGCCAGACCAGGAACAACTACCTGTAGGTCAAACAAATATTTGACCCGTGCGAGGATCGAACCCGCGACACACACATCAGTCAATCACTCAGCCGTCAAACACACACACACATTATTTATCATTACTTTACTTACCTTTTTGACCCCGCACTATTTACGGTATAAATATAAATAAATAAATAAATATCTTGGGACAACTCACACACGGCTATCTGATCCCAAGCTAAGCAGAGCTTGTGTTATGGTAACCAGACAACTGATATACATACTTATATAATTAATAAATACATACATATTATAGATAAATCACACCCAGACACAGAACAAACAATCATGCTCATCACACAAAGTTTGTCCTGGGTGGGAATCGAACCCACGACCTCCGGCTCAGCAGTCAGGGCCACTAACCACTAGACCAACAAGCCCGTCAAAATATGCATGCATCAGTGATGTTTTGAGTGCGTAACACTGAGTTTTCCCGTAAAATGAGATTTTTCACACCAAAAAAAGTAGTTTTTCAGCAATAATTTTTAGATAGAGGAACTAAGTTTTATGTATAGAATGCATCCATGGCTTCGTGGTTTGGTTCCACTCTGTAAGGACTTCTTCATCAAAAATTTTCCATTGTTTCTCAGCGAGTGGGCCAATGAGTTTTCACGCAAATACAATCCCATTTTCTAGTTCAAATTCAAATAGCCTTTATTTATGATAATATAGAAATACATACATTTTCATTCAATTATTATTAAATAGACTATTCATGTAATAATTTCAATTTATTGGACTTCATGCATTAATTTGAAAGGATATTAGTTTAGTCTATTTTCACATTTATAAGTTTAATAAAATAATATTTAATAATAGTGTTAATAAATAGGTAATTAGATTAATGATTAAATAATAGTGTTGATGATAATTTTTAGTCTTCGACATCGGTAACATTATTATCAGCTTGCCCTTTGGCAATTTCTAGTTAGTACCAATTAGGTTAATAATAAAAGACCACAAAATCCTTTTGTGAACTTACCAATAACCATCGGCAAAGCAATATCCTTAACACCATTTTCAGGTCAAATTCTACTTACATTCATAAATTAAAATAACCTAAAGAAACTAACTAATAAATAAACTACAAAATAGCGCCAAGAAGTCGTCCTCAACGCTGGCAGTTGGTAATCTCCCCAAGACACTGACGGCGTTTCCACGTTGTGTGACAACGCTTAGCCTCTGGCCATGGTTAACACTAACCTTTGGGTCAGTGAAGTGTTAATTAAGCGTTTGGAACCTCTTGAAAAGGCTGTGAGCATAAAGACCTGTCCCAACCACTGTTTCGACCCAAAACGGCTCAAAAAATAGTTATCAATAAGGTTACTATGTTTATGCTTCAGGTTCTCTGCAGCCGCAGCAAATCAAATCAAAATCATTTATTGCAATTAGACCATTACAGGCACTTTTGAATGTCATGAAAACAAAAAAATGATGCTGCTACAGTCCCAGTCACAAGACATAATAACTTGTGAAAGTACTGTAGTTGCCCATTCCAAAACGTAGATCTCTATGGAGAAGAATGGGCAAGAAACTCCATGGACACTCTTTTAAATCATAATATTTTTACAAAATCATGGATACATCATTCATGTTGTGATTGTAAATACATGTGAGAACGATGTAGAAAAACGAGCACAACACAAAGTGCTAAAAAGATGGAATAGCGCCAGAGTATCAACACAATATGTTGCATCCCATACTAAACTCATACCCACCTTCGACAAAAACAAAGACATGCCTACGCTATTGCCATCGTCGCGTGCTAAGCCATTGGGTTCTAATACAGCTGGAACAACGACGCTGACAAGAGCTCGTCGTATACCGTTGCACGTTTGCTGCATGACAATGTCTGAGACTGTTAACAACTTCACCACAGTGACAGCAATGAAGACAACAACAATGGGCTCCTATTCTTCAGATACATCAATTACCTTTGGAACGAAGTTATCGTGCGTTGCGAAAGGGGCCTAGACGGAAAAAATTAAGACCAAAAGTTGTAACGACACATTTTGCTATAGTTGTAAACCGTGCGGCGTCCGTGTTTCTCTGTCTGTCTCTCTCTCTCTCTCCCTCTCATAGAAAGCAAGCCAGTTATTTTCGTTTTGTCTTTCTATTTCGCATTGAACAGTGTAGTGTCGCGACGATTATTTTTATTAAACGGTTTTATTTAGCTCACCCCGTTTGTTTTATTATTTATTATTCTTGGGTCAAATTTAGTAATTCAAATTTCACCCTCTTCCTGTCAACCGATTAATCTGAAATTTTGATTTCACATAGGGTGGCAAAATGTCGGTCAATGACGCACAATAGCAGTACAATAGCGGTCTCATCGCGAAAAGCAATCTTTTCAAGACAACGTTTATATGGATTACAGTAAGATCGAGATACAATACTGCAGGTAGTCTGCGGTGTATCAACTAAATATTAATATAATACCCAAATATGATAATCCTTACTAATATTATAAAAGCGAAAGTGAGTTAGTTTGTTTGTTACGTCTTCACGCCTAAATGGCTAAACCGATTTTGATGAATTTGAGTACAGAGATAGTTGGGGCTCGTGGCTAAATAATAGCAGCCGCTCGGGTGGATCTTTAGGTTAAGCCGCGCTTGCCTAGGTTGGTCTGTGGATGGGTGACCACCCGTTACATACCGAGTTTCCTCCGTGCCTCGGAAAGCACGTTAAGCCGTTGGTCCCGGCTGTCATTTGTAGATCTTTGACAGTCGTAACAGGTAGTCAGTGTTCCAAAAGTCTGACAACCAGTCTTACCAAGGGGTATCGTACTACCCAGTATTAACTGGTTGTGGAGGTCAGATAGGCAGTCGCTCCACGTAAAATACTGATATTCAGCTGCATCCGGTTAGGCTGGAAGCCGACCCCAACATAGTTGGGAAAAGGCTAGGCAGATGATGAGATAGTTGGGACCCTAGAGACGGACATAAGCCATTTAAAAAAAAAAATGAGAAATGAGGGAAAAAGAGGGAAGAAAAGGGAAAAGTTTGCTAAATTAGGCGGAAGGGCAAAATTACAGGTAGCAGGTACCTGTAAATCAGGAAAGGGAAACTGTGTTACCCCGAATTCGACACGAGTGAAGCCGATGGCAAAAGCTAGTATTAATAATTGTAGGCCACTTTTATAGGCTCCTATACCCCTATATGTTTGTATGTACACTTTGGATTTTGGTGACAATACAATTATGTTTATTCATTATCATTATAAATTCAAGATGGCCGCCGCTACAAAATGGCGGATAATTTATGTTTTATCAATCCCATCAATATGGGTATCAAATGAAAGGGCTCAACAAGCAGAACACAATATACTATAAAAAATTGAAATACAAGATGGCGGCCGCTACAAAATGGCGGATAACGTAGGTTTTATCGATCCCATCAATATGGGTATCAAATGAAAGTGCTCAACCAGTATAATACAATGTACTATATAAAATTAAAATCCAAGATGGCGGCCTCTACAAAATGGCGGATAACTTAGGTTTTATCAATCCCATCAACATGGGTATCAAATGAAAGGTCTCAACAAGTAGAATACAATTTACTATGCAAAATTGAAATCTATGATGACCGCCGCTACCAAATGGCTGATAACAATTTTTTATCAATCCCACCAATATGGGTATCAAATAAAAGGGCTTGACAAGAAGAATACAGTGCACTATACAACCTCAATATTTAAGATGGGCGCAGCCACCAAATGGCGTATAATAATAAGATTTAAATTTAGAAATTGAATCTGTAACAATACATTAAATTGCAGGGCAGCACTGTGGATCACGCAGTCGTATACTTGGGTGCGAAACTGTTTGAAGAAGGTCAAGCCTACGTGGCTCTTAGTAGAGTAAGATCTTTGCAGGGACTACGTATAGAGGAGTTGGACTGCAATAAACTAACGGGCAAGAAACCTTGCAATAATGAAGCACTAAATGAATTAAACAGAATGCGAAATAAAAACTAAAAACTAGAAAATAAAAATAGGTAAAAAAACTTTTTAAGTTAAACGATTTTATGTTAAATATACATTGCAATGTTTAAGATAAATGTACTAAAAACCAAAAAATTATAAAATAGATACAGTCGTGGGAATTATAAACATATGCATAGACTAGACTAAAATAAAACCGTGGGGCACGTCAATTGTCTACAAATTATCGACTTAATGTGCGATAGAAGAATCGTTTAATTCGTCGTTAAAATAGGCAGTTGGCCCGCAGACGGTGAGGAAATTACTTACTATTTTCTTGCTCATGGAAATTCCAATAGTTATACACTCCATGTAAATAAAAGATATGTTTCAACTAGTTTATCGTTGCACATTCACACTGCTGGCTGGCGAGGAATCGTTTCACTGCTCGTAGTTTGTCTTTAATCGACAAAACATATGATAAAAGTACTACTCGCTCACCACTATGAAACCCTAAAACTCGCTTATAATCGAGCTTGCTAGCTTGTTTCCACATTCTAGCCCTACTTATCACACGTCCATCGTTGTCGGTTAAACAACTGCCTAATTATATTGTAACATTACAAAACAAACATTTTAATCAACGATTGTAGACAATTGACGTGCCCCACGGTTTTATTTTAGTCTAGTCTATGCACATGTTTATAATTCCCACGACTGTATCTATTTTATTATTTTTTGGTTTTTAGTACATTTATCTTAAACATTGCAATGTATGTTTAACATAAAACCGTTTAACTTAAAAAGTTTTTTTACCTATTTTTTCTTGAGTGTATACCTACAGGTTTTTTGTACATAATAAATAATAACTTCGTTCCATCCGAGAGTCCCTTGACACCTCTCAAGTTTGTTTTATGTATTTTTAACTCTGGGCGAAGCGGGGGGTAGTGTCAGTCTTTTACTGACTAAATATCCATGTTCCTTTTTTTGCCCTTAATGTTCTGGGACCGCGGTATCTCTTCCGAACAACCCGCATCTCCGGCAGGCAGTGGTCCTTGCAGGCCCCTCTGCTTTGCTACAACAATTACCTTAACGTTCACTATCACTCAATCCAATTTATTATCCCAAACGAAAGTGAATCTCATGGACCACACACTCACATTCATACTTATTTACCATACCACCCCTTAAGAGTTATAGTTATCTAAGTACGAACGTTACAGCAAGACAAAATATAATGTATTCAGTGAATATTGTCGCGGGAGCCCGCTTATTACTTTCGACTTACTTTTAGATGGGTTCCACTTGTAACCTTCCTTTACTACTACCTGTATAGGCGTAAACCAAGAGTATTTCAAATCAAATCAAAATATTTTCATTTCACATAGGCCTACACTTATAAAACGTCGAAAAAAGGTGCACGATTCGGGTTGGTCGTTTCCTATGGAGAAGAACCGGCAAGAAAATCCATGGTTACTCTTTTAAAATCATTTGGTTTTACAATGTTGTTGTTACAGCGTTAGTATTTAAGTGTGAGAGGACAGAGTAGGCCCGACAACAAGTCATTGCTTACTTTACTTTCTGCCAGGCAGTACGCCGTAGTTTTGGGAGTAACCTATGTCCAGATTGCGATCATCATCTGCTTAGCCTTTTCCCAACTTTGTTGGGGTCGGCTTCAAGTCTAACCGGAAGCAGCTGAATACCATTTTTTACATGGAGCGACTGTCTATCTGACCAACTTTGATTAGGCAGAGGCCTTATCAAAGTTGGTCTTAACATACGTAAAAAATATATATATATATATTGTGCTAAATATTCTTTCGTTTGGCCGCAAACTGCCTGACGTGAAGCCACAATTTGGCCTAGACCACGAACACGCTTACTTAAAAGAAACCGATTCACACGAACTTTGAAGGTAGCCAGACTATAATCTAGGAAACAGATAAGCTGGCAGTGAATTCCACAGAACAACGGTTTGCACAATAAATGCCGAAGCAATGCCTTATAAAACTGTGTTTTATTTCAAATTTTCCATCAAACGCAGTACAAAACGAAACCCACCAGCAAAAGCTCTGCGCGGCGGCATATATCCATATTAATTTAAACCATATTTCACTGTATTTAATTCATATGCTAAATAGATGCGGTGTTTTGTCAACCGTTCGCTATTTCGCTACAAACTTTATTGTTTTGCTGTTTGGGAGCCATTATTTATAAATTGCCAGTAAATGTAGGGTTATTGTGCGCTAATTTTGTAATGATGCAGGTTAATTTCATGCGTGATGTATGAATAGACATACATTTTGTTATTGTATTTCCATATTTTAATATGGAAGTACTAATTTAACACAGCAAAATACAATATAATATTGTTTATATATGTAATGTACTAGAGCAAGGTTGGTTGGTTACACCTAAGTACAAAAAAAGGATTTGAATTTCATTGGACTTAAACTTGAATGACATATATTTAATTCGTATATCTTGTACTTTTCATTTATATAAATTATATAAAAAACGTTTATGAAAAAAAAGTAATCACCCTGATAAGATATTGATTAGTTTTGTGCATTTAAAGTATTATATAGTATAATCTGAAATAGTAAAAAGTGTATAAATTAAATAATATATGTAATTAAGATAATTGTTCAATAAAATTCAAGAGAATTTATGTACTTAATTATTTCCTAGTTATTTTTTAAAATTTCATTGTTTATTCCTGCCATATAATTTTGCTCCAGAACTATTATTTTAAGATATTCTGGGCTCCATATTCCAAGATGTGCTCCCAACAAAATGTAAATAAGGCGTTATAAATCAGGTTTATTTTGAACCGTATCCGTTCCGAGCCAACCATCTGCTAATTCAGTGAAAACAGTCGCTGCTTCATATTCTAATTTATTGTATTATATTCTATTAAATATTTTGCGAAATACTGTATTTTAAGTTATTCAAGAACTTCGAGAGTGGACTCTGATTTTCGATGTACTACAATGAAAATTTAAGTTTATGGTAGACAGAATGTTTTTTCTTTTTTTTGTACATAATACACTCAAGTTTGGCCACAACTTGCCTGATGTGAAGTGAAAATGCGGCTTCGGTTGGAAAATAATTTTTGTTTGAATAAATGAGGGAAGTCATAACAATATTAAATTAAATTAAAATCGGACATTATATACCTACACGTCGTGTCAAAATGAATAAAAGTGTTAATAAAAAACCTCTTTTGTTTCTTAAAATATACAAAAACGAGGCAGTTCTAATATTTTTCCTTAAATATTAGAAACCTTTGATCAGAAACTGCAGCGTTGATCGGGACTTTAGAAGATTATAAGTCTAGTCTATACATATACATATATATTCGGAGGAAAAAAACAGTATTGTCAGTTTACATTTTCGTAACTTTAGGGAATAAAATTAAACTTAAAAAAAAATATACCTACATATAAACGATATTTTAGTGAAAAACAATAATTATGTTATTTGCTAATCAACAAATTTGAGTACACACAACGGCACATCAACCTACACAAAAACATTTTAACCTGATCTCTCTACTACGGTGTGCGATCCGTAGTAGAGAGATCAGGTTATAATAATTTCGAATAGGTTAACCTTCCGTCGTGTGTACAAGAATGTTTGTTATATAAGTTCACAGAATATCGCTAGTCCATGACCGGACACATTGTATAAAATCTTTACATAGGTATATAGTTTCAGTTTTCAACAACACGACAAAAACACAACGCAAACACACTGTAAATAAATAGTTTCAAAAACAAAAAGCCTGAATAAAGGACCGTGTACAATGAAGTACAACGGAAGGTCCCAAATATTTAACTCTATTGTTAGTAGTACGTCACGACGGATAGGGAAGTGCGTAGTTCCCCTTAGATACGCCTTTGTCTTTGGTGCTATGGGAAAGGTACGGAGATAGTTAAGGTGACAGTAGGTAAGGGTGGTTGGGTGTAAGGCTTGGGTGAAAAATTTGTTTATTGCCATAGTCAGGCCGGTAGTAATAGTTCCTGCCTTGCCCTGTTTCCTGATGTGGAATATTTAAATGAATCCTTACTAATATTATAAAAGCGAAAGTGAGTTTGTTTGTTACGTTAAACCGATTTTGATGAATTTTGGTACAGACATAGTTGGGACCCTGGAAACGGATTTAGGCTAATTTATAATAAAAAATGGGAATCTAGGGAGAAAGAGGGAAGAAAAGGGAAACAGTAGCATTGCTATTACAATAAATTAGGCGCAAGGGCAAAAACTACAGGTAGCAGGTACCTGTAAATCAGGACAGGGGAACTGTGTTACCCCGAATTTAACGTGAGCAAAGCCGCGGGCAAAAGCTAGTACTAACATCATGCCTGTTAGCCTGGAAGAGTTGGGCAGACAAACACTAAGAAGTGGCGAAGAGCGGGCGTTTTGGAGGACTGTCTCTTGTGTTGATGACGTTCAAAAAGTGCTGATTATCAGCCTAATTTGAATTATAATGACTTGAGACTTTGAAACCCACTTTTTGACTCACTTATGCTTTGTGCTATTTAATGGGCGGGGGGGGTCTATTGCCCTTAACCGGGTACAAACCTGGAGTCCGTGTCTATTGCTGAGAAATTCCTGATGGAAAAACTCAATAGCATTTTATCCGACCTAGGAATTGAACTCAGAACTTCATGGTCAGCAGTCGCGCATACGACTGCTTTTTTTTCTACACAATCACCCCAGCAGTGACGGTTTGCTTGCGGCAAGCTCCTTCTCAGGTAAAGTAAGAATGAGCTACTCCTCTCCCTGTCAATCAATATGAGAGGCGCGCGGAAACACCTCGCGACGCCAGCTCAGGTCTATTTGCTTGGAGCGTTTGCGATTACTATACCGATTTCAGGCGATTTAATTTAATGACAAACACGGTTGGTGACAAACACAGTGGCTGAGCGATCGACTGCTGCGCTGCGTGTCGCGGGTTCAATTCCCGCGCGAAACAAATATTTGTATGGCCTACAGATAGTTGTTTTGGGGTACAAACATTTAAACTCACATACACAAACAGCCAGGTGTATGTGAGTTTAAATGTTTGTAAACGCACCCACGATACAGGAGAAATTTCTAGTGTGGGGCAACGCTTTCTTTTTTAAAGTCCAGGTTTCCTTACGTTGTTTTCCTTCACCGATGTCTGTGATGTCTTAGATAAACTTTAGAAAACACATTTAAATTCTAAGTCATTTGCCCGGATTTGAACCCACAACCGCATGCATGAGAGGTGAGGCACTTAACCTCTGCACCCTCACGAGCATAACCTTCTCTTTTTTTAAATCCTATTAAAAGCATTCCAGCCATCAAGCTTTATTATCATAAAGAGTGTCAGGCCTTT
Source organism: Ochropleura plecta (assembly GCA_905475445.1). Taxonomy (NCBI): domain Eukaryota; kingdom Metazoa; phylum Arthropoda; class Insecta; order Lepidoptera; family Noctuidae; genus Ochropleura; species Ochropleura plecta. Next base: position 21,091,466 of record FR997726.1, on the reverse strand, counting down.
ACTGACTAAAACCCATCCGTATACCTTCTTTTGCCCTTTGTGTTCCGAGGCCGCGGTATATCTTTCAAACAACCCTTAAGTCAGCAAGCTTGGTAGCGCGACGGATTGTTTTGGTAGTGTTTCGTGTTGGTACTGTGACACTCGCTCGATGCCCTCCGACTGAAGCTGCAGTTAAGGATGAAAGTTGGGACATGTAAACAAAGAATAGCCATTACTGGATTTGATTTCTTTATTTACCCCAGGGGTGGAGCCTTTAACAATGAAAATAAAAAAAAAAACACTATAACACAATATGACGGTCATCAAGACCTGGAGAAGTAGAAAACTAATACAATCTGAAATAATTTAAAACATACCTTTTAACAGGGATAAATCCTTACTAATATTATGAAAGCGAAAGTGATTTTGTTTGTTTGTTACGTCTTCACGCCTAAATGGCTAAACAGATTTTGATGAATTTTGGTACAGAGATAGTTGGGACCCTGGAGATGGACATAGGCTAACTTTATTTAAAAAAACGGAACGGGAGAAAGTGGGAAGAAAAGGAAAAACTTAGCATTGCTATTACAATAAATAAGGCGCAAGGACAAAAACTACACCTGCCTGTACCTGTAAATCAGGAAAGGTGAACTGTGTTACCCCGAATTTAACGCGAGCGAAGCCGCGGGCAAAAGCTAGTAAAACAATAATTCAGCACTTGTGGCTGCTAACCGTGATCAAAATGTAATGAGCCAAAAAATTATTGTTGAAGATGAAATGATAGATTGAAATTCGAAATACGAATGTTTAATTTTTTTTAAATCCATGTTGATCCAAAAGGAAAGAGGTTGAGGCACTATTTTTTTTTTTTATATTGGCACACTCGGTTTGAGTATTCGTCATTTGACGGTTGAGGCACTATTATACTCCTGCTATATTGAGGTTACTATATTCCTGCTAAGGAGCAGAAAGCAAAACGTCAACGTCAAAAAGGTTATATACTATTTATTTATTTTACATTATTTACAATGTAAACAACTATAATCTTCTCAGCATTAAAATATTACCCAAACAATTCCGTGACGCTAGTATCTTGAGTCCGGCGAGCGTGTCCAATGTTTTCCGTCTGTTCTTGCGTTGTTGCCCACCCTATGTCTACGTAGGAAGTATTCATTGCCATTGTTCCTCTTAGTTATAATCGCCTGGTACTATTCCGTTGAATAATTAGAGGATATTTTAAATTTTAAATGTTCTGGTGAGGTTGAGAATCGAAAATGTTTTTTAAAGTTTTCCTAAACTATAAAATTACTAGAGCTTCTTGAGGTAAGCTAGGAGAGTAGGTTTATCTTTTTTTGTAAGTAGTAATAGCGTCTTTATTGATATTTCGTCACTGTAAACAAAAAGTGTTGTTGAAGTGAGTTGTTGAGTGAGTGAATGTAGTTAATATAATAACTTTCCCGATTCTGAATCATTTTTGTTACACTCACTAACACCAAGGTACCTTCTTGCTCTCAGTCTCAGAGTTGTTGAGTGAGTGAATGTAGTTAATATAATAACTTTCCCGATTCTGAATCATTTTTGTTACACTCACTAACACCAAGGTACCTTCTTGCTCTCAAATAATTAAATTTAAAAAAGGGGCTAAGCAGAATTCCTTGAAATTATTCCATCAAAATATTCAAGGTTTCTCTTCGAAACAACTAGAGATTGAATTGTTTTTAGAAAAAACCAAGTTTGATATTGTATGTTTCACCGAACATTGGCTAAAAGATCATGAAATGTTAATTAACTTTGAGAATTACAGTGTAGGCAGTTCCTTTAACCGCAAATCTAAGATGCGTGGGGGTTCACTTATCTTAATTAAAAATGGCATTAAATTTAAAACTCGTAATGATATAATTGATTTTTCGGTTGAACATAATATTGAAATGTCTTGTGTTGAGCTAGATAAGCATGTCATAGTGTGCGTTTACAGACCCCCAAATTATCAAAACTACTCTGTATTTGAGTCAGTAATGGAAGATGCTTTAGCAAAACTTGCAAAAGGTAATAAATTACTAGTTATCTGTGGTGACTTTAATATTAATATTTTAGATATAAATTCAAATAGCAGTAGATTCTTACATCTTTTTAAATCATTTAATTTGATAAATGTCTTTTCGGAGCCTACCCGAATTACTACAGACACTGCTACATGTATTGATAATGTCTTTTGTTGCTGCGACTACTTAAATAAAGCCATTGTAAATTACCTTCCATCTGATCACAGCGGTCAAACCGTCGTTTTCGAGTCTTACACACCGTCACAAAAAACCCAGATAAAATCTAGACAAATAACACCCAGCAATTTGAATAAATTTAATAATAATTTAATTAGTAATTTAAGCACTACGTGATTTAATATTGCAAATGTAAATCAATTTTATGAGGAATTCTTTTCGGTGGTCTACACAGAGTTCAATGATACGTTAAAAATAAAAACTAAATCTATTAGCCCAAAGTTTATGTTTAGTGATTGGGCAACTAAGGGTATAAGAAAAAGTAGGGAACGATTGTTTGAGCTTTACGGCCTTAAGCCTTACTTCAACTCAGAAACTTTCAATCACTATGTTGCAACTTACTCAAAAATTTTTAAAAACACCTGCCAATTAGCTAAATCTTTATTCATTAGCAACAAGATTAAATCCGCCGATAATAAAATTAAGACGGTTTGGAAAATCATTAATAGTGAAACTAACAGAAACAAAAAATGTAATAATGAGATCACACTAGAGTCTTCGCGTGGTCTTCTAACCACTAAAAACGAAGTTGCTCAAGAATTTGTAGATTTCTTTACTAGTATCCCACTTAAAACTACTGAAACATTAAATTCTTCACCCTTGCTTTCCATTGATTTATTAAGAGCAAACGTTTCACCATGTCCGGTTGAGTTTCAATTTAAGCATATTAACCCCACTGCAGTCATTAAAGCTTTCAAGCAAATCAAAATCAAATTAACCGAAGATCTTTGGGGAATGTCTATTAAAGTTTGTCAAGCTATTATTGAGACAATAGCACCGTACTTAGCCATAATATTCAATTTGTGTGTGGACCAAGGAGTTTTTCCGGACCTTATGAAATACAGTAAAGTTATACCCCTTTTCAAATCTGGGGATAATAAAGACACCAATAACTATAGACCCGTATCCGTTTTGCCGGTTTTCAGCAAGGTGTTTGAAAAGGTAATGCTTAATCAAATGCTCAACCACTTTAACACCAATAAGATCTTACATGAAAAACAGTATGGTTTCACCAAAGGACGTTGTACGACTGACGCTGGTGTTACCTTGTTAAAACACATATTTACTGCGTGGGAAGAGGCACAGGATGCCATAGGAATTTTTTGTGACCTTTCAAAAGCGTTTGATTGTGTTAGCCACGAAACCCTACTCTTGAAACTTGAACATTACGGCCTAGGAAAACTTGCGCTTAGTTTAGTAAAATCATATTTAAATGATAGACAGCAGCAAGTGCAAATAAATGGTGTCAATTCAATGGGTTTAAATGTAAAGATGGTGTACCACAAGGATCGATATTAGGTCCCTTCCTCTTTTTAGTATATATTAATGATCTACCCCATTTATTTAAAAACCAACCACAAATGGTGTTGTTTGCTGACGATACTTCTTTAATATTTAAGATAAATAGACGTGCCACAAATCTAGACGACTTAAATAACGCCCTATTACAGGTAAATGATTGGTTCACCGCCAATAATTTGGTATTAAATGGGAAAAAAACGAAGTGCATAAGATTTGCTCTGCCAAACGTCAAAAGTAGTGATTGTGACATAGTATTGAATCAAGAGAAACTAGAATTCGTCAATACAACTGTTTTCCTGGGGATAACGCTCGATTCAAGGCTACAATGGGGTCCGCATATAACATCTCTTGCAGAACGGCTTAGTTCAGCAGCATATGCTGTCAGAAAAATCCGTCAGTTTACTGATGTAGATACCGCGAGGCTAGTCTATTTTAGTTATTTTCATAGTATAATGTCATACGGTATTTTACTTTGGGGACGGGCTGCAGACATCGAGTCTGTATTTATTCTGCAGAAAAGAGCCATTAGAGCCATTTATAATCTACGTAGGCGAGATTCTCTAAGAGAACAGTTTAAGGAAATTAACATCATGACAGTACCTTGTCAATATATCTATGAAAACATCATGTACGTCAGAAAAATTTGCATCTATTTGGTAAACGAGGTGATAGACACAAGTATAATACTAGAAACAGGGACCAATTGGTTCAGCCGGGTTTCAGGTTAGCTAAAGTAGAGTCATCTTTCATGGGGTACTGTTTGAAATGCTACAATAAAATACCTCCCCACATTCTTCAACTGAATGAAACGAAATTTAAATCTTGTATTAAACGCACACTATGTAGGCAAGCATATTATAAGTTGGGGGATTATATTGATGATAAAAATGCTTGGCTCAATGCTGGTCCTGCTCTTCAAGCATAGGGGTAAACTCATTGATAAGTATCCGAAGCTATAGTGGAAGCTGCAGAAGATTGTAAGACTATCTTTGCAATGTATAGAATCAATTCTCTAGTATTGTATAATTATTAAGCCCATATGTGAGTGCTATGTATTATCATTGACTTGACGAAGCCCTGGTGGTTAATAGTGTCATGCTCACTTAAATGTCTCGCTGATAGTGGCGGGTGTGTCGGGTCATTTAGCTCCCTTCAAAATGGTCGAGCTGAATGGGGCTGATCCATACGTCATGTTCGTGAACGGGCGCTGTCAGTTGGGACTGGTCATTTTTTTTAACTACCACGGTCATTTTTTTTAACTTATTTGGATTTTAAATTGAATTTTGCTTTTTATTTACTCTGGACGCTCTTACTGTGCACGTCTTTCTACATCGTTCTCACATATTTGTATAATCTCAACACGAATGATGTAAATACGATTTTGTAAAAATATTATAATTTAAAAGAGTGTCCATGGAGTTTCTTGCCCATTCTTCTCCATAGAGATCAACGCTTTGGAATGGGCAACTACAGTACTTTCACAAGTTATTATGCCTTGTGACCGGGATTGTAGCAGCATCATTTTTTTTTTGTTCTTGTTTTTATGACATTCAAAAGTGCCTGTAATGGTCTAATTGAAATAAATGCTTTGAGTTTGAGTTTTTTGAATTCGGAATTCGTCGGTCAAAGTATAAATTGCACCAAAAGGGACATTAGCATTTAAAAAATGTTAGTGAAACACGAGGTTTCAACAAGTGTATCTTACTTTTTTCTTATAATGTCTTAGCAACAGGAAAAGGGAAAAGCAATGAAATCCTTCATACAAATATCCCGTTTTCCTCATACAATAATCACAACAAAATCCCCAATGAAGAGACACATTCATCTAAACAATCACTAAACGCCAACACTTAATTCAATAACAGAGATCCCTATCAAGCACGCCCGGTTATCTCTTCACCCCACGCACCAATTTACATACAAATACATACAAATCGGGTACGGAACCATAATCGGTTCCGGGTCACGTGGCCTCCGTGGTGAATCGGTTAAAGAGACCATTCGTTCACGGTTAATAAAGTCACAATCTTCTCACAATACAAAACAGGCTGCCTGCCGCCTTTCCCTTGCCTCGAAAAAATATTCGCGAGGGTAGAACAGATTCGAAATTAGAATTTGATTATCGAAGTGTGCCGACTATTTATCATTTGTAATGACGCGTTCGCATCGCGAGGACGTGCTCGCTAATATTGTAATCTTGTAAATGCGTTCAGCAAAATACATATTTATTATTTTTCGTATTCTGTGTAGCTATTTGAGTGGAAAATATTGCCTTTGCATTGATTATGCATGACGGTCTAATGTTTTGAACGATTCGTGAAGCTGTCTAGTCATTTATATCCATCTGTTGGTAGTTTTTGGTTTTATTTGCTGAGTTTGACCGACGATCGAGAGGTCAGGAGTTCAAACGCATTGAAATATTGCTCTGAACCAGTTCACAACACAAACAAACAACTTACTTACCTGACGAATTATACCGGAGGTATTATTGCAAGTTAGTAAATTGAATACTGCTAACTATTACGTTACATCCTAATAATCAATAGATTTTGATTTATAGTTTCACATCAAAGTAATATTAAGTACATACATAATTACAGCAGGAACAAAAATGGTTTGGCATCAAATTTTTTGATCCTCCGAGCGGGTTCTATGTAGATGCCTCAAAAATGTAATCGAGTCATAGTTTTTACTGTCCCACTCCTGGGCCCAAGCGTTCTGCCATTCCTTCCACTTTTCGCGATGTTGCGCCTCTTCTCGCCAATCATCAAGAAAGTCATCCAAGGGTTATTATTCTGCAGAAAGACTTGCCAGGGCCACCGCCTGCCGGGGTTGCGGGTTGTGCGAAATAGATACCGCAATCCCGGAACACAAAGGGCAAAAGAAGGAACATGGATGGGTTTGAGTCAGTAAAAGTCAGACATTCCTTTCCGCTCCGCCTAGAGTGGAAGAAGTTATTTGATGATTACCCATCCCAAAAAAGGGTTATTCTAAAACATAAAACCAAAGCGTCTGCGCAAACAGAAAATTCTATAATAATCCACGTACAATAAAATAGTGAAGAGTTTGGGTCATAAGGACAGAGTCGGCTATAAGCTGCATATCTTAGAGCGAAGGTATTCAAATGTAGCTGTGTGTTACGAGACCTATCCGTCTTACTGCTGGCGTCTGTTAACACTGTGTATACAGGGTGCTTGCAGAAGCTGCGACGAAAATGTTAGGAATAAAAAAAACATACCAAGTCCGTAAAGATTACGTTTTGGGGTTTTAATCAGGTAATTGATTTAAATGATAAATAACGTTTATTTTGCAAGTAGGTTTTCACAAACACTTTTACACGTCTTTTTTTTAAAACAAGATGAGGCTAGTGTTTCGTACCCGACTACACTGAGAAGAAACAGCCGAAACAAACTCAGAGGTCTTTTTTAAGGTCTAAACAAAAATCTTGGCCAACTTACATAAAGACTATGCAGATCAGTTAGTTGGAAACCTCGTATAGACGGTTTCAATAGACGGTATAATAATATATGAGATTAGGCTCTAACTACACGAAAAAGACCTAACTTACACTGTCCCAATAATAAGAAATATCCCGTAAATAATCACACACCGGGCTTGCGGGTTGTTCGAAAGAGATACCGCGACCCCAGAACATGAAGTGGAAAAGAAGGAACACGCATGGGTTTTAGTCAGTATAAGTATGACACTCCCCCCCCCCCCCCCGGTCCGCCCAAAGTGGGTTAGTTATTTGATGATTTCCCATCAAAAAAATGATAATGGTGGTTTAAGATAAACCACCACATTTTGTCTATATTGTAGAAGGTACCTATATCTTATATATAAAATTCTCGAGTCACAGTTTAAGTTGCCATACTCCACTGAAACCGCTTGACCGGTTTCTATGATTTTTTTTTATGTTTAGGTAGGTCTGAGAATCCGTCGTTATCTATTTTTCACCCAAAGTGATTAGGGTGATAAGCAGCGGTTGACAAAGCTGGGCATAGCCTATAGCTTGTCCCATTTCTGGACAAAATCTTCATCATACTCAGAAGGCACTAGTATTGACATTTATAAGTTTTCCAATTTCAAAACAGATATTTAGCTCTCAAAAAAGACGACTCCCGGCCACCGTAGATGCGGGCCTGTGGACGGTGAGCAATGGGTAGCTTATCGTCCGTCCATCTGTTGATGACAGGCCGTGTCGACGGCGCGTTTGTGTTTCACGCGTGCCTCAAAGAGATGTCAGCAAAGCAGAGGGGCTTGCCAGGGCCTCCGCCTGCCGGGGTTGCGGGTTGTTCGAAAGAGAAACCGCGGCCCCGGAACGCAAAGGGCAATAGAAGGAACATGGGTGGGTTTTAGTCAGTAAAAGTCTTATTTGATGATTTACCACCCCAAAACAAAAAGCTCTCAAAAACAACACGCCATATAGTCCTGTAAAGGGGCGCCGGTCTCTATCCCCAGTATGAATATTTTCTATTGAATTACTCACGCTTCGGCAGACCACCAAAAATATTGTCCTGTTCGTACTTGCACGGACACCGAGAAGTTTCCACATTACGACACACAGATGTACTTGTATGCATGTTTGTTTCAAGTTTAAGAATTTCAGTTACGCGGTCGTTGGTCGAAATAAAACTGGAGTTGTACATTTTGTTTTTATGACACGTTGGAGTTTGGCTGGGATAATGTTACATTTAGTGGTTTGGCTGGTGTTTCAGAATCCCTGGACTTATTTTTTTAATGAGCTAGAGCCAACAACAGGATTAATTAATGTATTGCCGAAATACTTGAGTCTAATCTAGTTAAGCATCGCTTTCAATATATTTTTAATTTGAAATAAAAAAAAAAAAACAAAAAAAAAATGTTGTTTGTAAAAACCAAATGTTTTTACAAAGAATAACTATGGAGTTTCTTGCCGGTTCTTCTTCATAGGAAGCGACCAACCCGAACTGCACCTTTTTTCGACGTTATTTAAAATACGAGCTGGCGCCTGCGGCTTCGCCTGCGTGTTATCGAAAATAAAAGTATCTTATGTGTTATTCCAGACTATAATCTACTTCTGTGCCAAATTTCATCAAGATTCGTTCAGCCGTTTTGACGTGAAAGAGTAACAAACATCCATACATCCATCCATCCATCGTCACAAACATTCGCATTTATAATATTAGTAGGATCCATGCCTATGTGAAATAAAATATTTTGATATTTTATTATGAATTCAGCAACTATGATAATCGGTTGTGTGTACATTCTCTTCCAGCTTAAACAAACCAAAAATCACAACAAGTTTTCAGACTTTAAAATAACCAACACAACAAAATTCAATCCCAACAAAATTACGTCACTAAATATCCCTAATCTATTTTTCTATGCCCTACAAACACCAAAATCTGGTCCTAATTTCCCATAACCATTCGCCACGGCCGTCCCGTCAACGAGCCGGACTAACCTACATCGGTGCCAACATCGTCCCACACATGGGAATCGCAGTGTTCGCAAGGAATTCGTCATGGCTCCTTAGTTACGCCACAGAGCTGTAGAAGGGATGTGAGATTTCTATGGAGTTATCGGGTGGACTGATGTGATGATGAATCTGATTATTGATTATGTATGTGATGTTTTAAATCGGGTGGCTATGGGAATAGAACAAGGATGGGGTGTCGTTGTGTGTCATCTAATTATGGGGACTTCTAAAATATTGTTTGGTTTTTAAGATAGATAGATAGAAGATACAATATTCTTTATTATGTACACCATACAAATGACGAGAATGACGATATACAACTTATGAATAGGGTGACACAATGGGCGGTCTTATAGCTAAAAGCGATCTTTTCAAGACAACCGTTTTAAATGTCGTGATTGCCCAGAGGTTATGCGCCTCGCCTCTCATGCATGCTCAAATTCGGGCACGATCCAATTTGACTTTTTTAAATTCATATTTATGTACCTGCTAAAGTTTTTCTAAGACATCACAGACATCGGTGAAGAAAATCATCGTTAGGAAACCTGAACTTATAATTAACTAGCTTTTGCCCGTGACTTCGTCCGCGTGGCATAGTTACTTTGGGCTAACGCTAACTTTAACACGAGTGGTGATCGAAAAAAAATACCTTTTCTCCCCATTTCTTCCCTTTTTCTCCCCCTTTTCTCACTTTTTTTAGCCCATATCCGTGTCCAGGGACCCAACTATCTCTGTACCAAAGTTGTAGGTACCAAAATTCATCAAAATCGGTTTGGCCACTGAGGTGTGAAGACGTAGCAAACAAACAAACAAACTCGCTTTCGCTTTTATAATATGTATTAGTAAGGATACCTATAAATCTAACATCGTCAACTTGCCTTGAGCAAGTGTTGTGATCAATGAATGCTCGTACACTCTCTGTTTAAGAAGAGGTTTTTGTTCAACAATCGGACAGTTATAGACTTTCTTTACCATTTTTTTTTAGAAATAAACGTGTCGGAATCGTTCTTCTAATTTAGATGTAGAGCTTCAGTTTTGGTACATGGCAGAATATTGCCAAGTGACAAAACTGCTTTGCTAAGCGATCAACTGTTTGTGTTTTCGAACAGGTAGTTGTGCCAGGTTTTCTACAGGATTCATTGGAATGGTGTTATAACAATACAAAGTATTACGAATGCACAATTTTGTTTAATTTATTACGGCTTTGGCTAGTAAGAAATGTTTGTAGCGCGTTATCATCTGTGACCGATACATGGTTGAACTTTCACATGGCATAGTACCCACTACCACCCAGCTGAAGAGCAAACAAATACTTCTGATCAATGACATGTACTGTATCCATTTACAAAACGTATGCGCATGCCGCCCATAGTATTGGTATCTATTTGACGGCACGGTCGGCGCAGTGGCTGAGCGATCGACTGCTGCGCTGCGTGTCGCGGGTTCGATTCCCGCACGGAACAAATACTTGTATGGCCTGCAGATAGTTGTTTCGGGTTTGGGTTCGGGTTGCGTATGTGAGTTTAAATGTTTGTAAACGCACCTACGAAACAGGAGAAATCCTAGTGTGGAGGAAAGATTAAAAATTGTAGAATTTTCATAGTTTCAGTGAAAATGAAGAAAAGGCTGTTCATCCATCTGCTTTGTGTGTACATATATTGCTAGTTTGCGACAAAATACAAATGACATAACTCATGAAATGAGAAATACAGGATATCGTTTTTAAGTTAGACTAAAAATATTTTCAGTGTGCTAATATTTTTTACATGGAAACCTTTTGTCAAAAGACGAAATTTTGTTTGATTTATACTTAACTTTAACAGCACCGAAAAATCTTGAAGCAAAAGAGCGATAATTATGTTACATGCTAGTTGTTAGTTAGATGTATGTCAAGAAATCAGTAGAAATAAAAATTAGGCATCTATCTCCATTTCATATGATTAATGTTATCCTTTAAAACTCTTCTACTCACCCCAAAACAGAAATAAAATCGTAAAGATAACCAAATAGAACATTATTTTAAATCAAATCAGCCGAAACAGGGGTACAATGACGTCTATATCTGTCGCCCCACGCATAAATTCGCAACGCTTCACCCTGTTAGCGAACGTAATGCTAGCAGGGAAGCTGCATCAGATATGTATCATATCGAAGGGAGTATGGAAGTAATTGTTATAATTGTGGAAGCTATAAAGAAAATTGGATTTCTCATTAACTACTGGTTTGATTATACCCTTGGGACAATTTATGGTTGGATTAAAATTAGCTAGAAGTGCAATAAAAAAAAAGTTACACACAGTTTAAATTTAAAAATTATTTTGAAATTAACTGAGTTTTCCTGTGTGAATCTTCGATACAATTATATTATTCTGCATTCTTAAACATAATAATTTAATTTAAGGATAACAAAATAAAAATCAAAGTAGACTTTAAAACTCTGTAATTAATGATCCGCTACTATAACTAATATTTACAAAATAAATACTTAATAACTAATATTGCACAATATATTAGGTGATAACAACAATTAACATTATTGAAACAATGGAACAGATTCGAGCTTAACACATTCCCCTATTTATAGTCATACTAATTCAAATACACTATTTCCGCCGAAACACGAAAAATAATTTATACTAAGCCCTCGGCAGAAGAAGGAATTTCATCCCAAAATTGAACACTAACTTTATAATACATTCAATTTTATTAGACTCACTTCTCGTTGCGCAGTTTTCAAAGACATTAATTTACATTTAACAGTTTTCGATTCATGTGTTTCGGCACTTAGTCTATAAAGACTATTTTATTTATGAAGAAGGGAACTACCGTTGTGTGAATAGAATTGTTTGCTCTTTTTGTGGCCAGCTGGAACCTCATCTAAATCACCTTCTTTGTCCTGATGAGCTGTCATGTGTCTAGTCAGGTGGTGCCTTTCGCGGAAACTCTCGTTGCAAACAGGACATTTTAATTTCTCCTCCCGTTTTCTTCTATGCGGATCTATCGCTGACTCGCTCTTGTGATGAGTTCGCATATGATACACCAGATCTGAAGTCATTCGAAAGCTGATACTGCATTTCGCACAAACATTTTGCGACGGCAGAGAAAATGCGGCTAAAGTTGGAGGCAATAATGTACTCAGGATGGCTGCAGCAGGATTAGCTATCAAAGGGTTCTCCCTCGGTGGCACAGGAAACTTCATAAAATCCGGATTCGGTGACTGGAAGTTCTGAACTCCAAAGGGGTATGACGACCCAGCTTGAAGATATGGAATCTCCGGCCTAAACGGCAGAAAATTTAATTTATTTGGTGACATTTGAGGTGTCTTTGTGTCATGTTTTTCTTGGTACTCCATATTATTTTTATTGAATCCTGAAGATCGTTGGTGCATCGCTGAGTCAGGATAGTTTGGAGAAGACGACGGCGCATTATGGTTTTTGAAGAAGTGACTGCCATTTATCAGATGAGCTGGTGTTATGAGATTGTTGAAGGCTGGTGTCTTATTGAAAGAACTGGACGGTGGGCTGGCAGCTGATAGCGGAGGACTAACGGAATTCTGGTACAGCAGATTGTCAGGGCTAACTGAAGGATTAGGTGATCTCATTGAGTAGTTTGAAACTTTTGTAAACGCACTTTTCGGAGACATATCTGCCTTATCCGAATACCTTTCGTACCTCGCCCTTGACTGCATGCTAATCAAAGTAGGATCGTCGAAGATTTTGTTTTTGTATTCAGGCAAAAACTTCGGTTGACGTGCAGCACTTTCATTGGAATTCGGCCGACTCCGTGAGCGCTCCGAATTATCTGAGTCACTACAATACATAGACTTGCTAGGGTACTCATCTGTTCCGACGTCAATGTTGATATCAGATCCGAAGCTCGGCGATATGTTGTTGTTCGCACCGATTCTGTCGTCATCGTGGTCCTTTAAGTCCATCGTGTTATCACTGGAGTAATCACTATGCTTATAAATTTCAGGCAACCTCTTAGGCACCTGCTCCCACTCTTCGTTGTGGAAAAGTTGCTTCGAGACTCTTAACTGCCTTTCTGGAGGTTTTGGTCGTACCTTTTCATCCGGCATCATCAGAAACGCCACATCAAACGATCTCTTCGAAGCTTTTCCAGTGTTCAAGACAGTTGACTGCATCTCAGGTTTTATTTGTGAAGTTCTAGCACTTTCAATGTTTAAATTAGTTTCTTTAGAATCAGGAGACGTTTCTTTATAATTTTGATAGCTATTTTGAACGTCCATTGTCATCGTTTAGTCATTTAATAAACCGCACACGAACTCGAAACTTTTTGCACTTATATCGCGGCGATATAGAGAAGACGCGTGCGTACTACCCGACGGCCACAATACGAATGCGAGTAACATAAGGGTGAAAAATATATAAGTGGGGTTTTGAACTACCCTTAGCAGAGCGTTTGAAGTTGTGAAGGCGTGGCGAGACGGACCAATAAGCGCCAACTGGGAGGCGTGAAAGGAATCGGCCGACCAATGATAGCGCTTTACGACGATAGAGAGCAGGAGAGCTCAATCACCAGGTCAAGATAATAATAACTGCTGTGAATTGAGAGCGCATTGAGTTGTGGTAGGGTCAGCTTGACAATAGCGCCGCGATATTGAAAACTGTGGTTTATTTCACTATTCACTGTGTACGGTCAGCAGAATTATTACCTTTATCATCTTACGACAGGTTTTGAAAATTTTGATCTTTGTGTCGTGGATGACAAACAAATGAATTCTATTTGATATAAATATTTTGATATTGATTTATGAAAATATGACTGAGAAATAAATACGTACTAAGAACGTATTTTAAACATCTAAGGAACTTACACTTCTCAAAATAATATCGGTAACAAACAAAAAATAAGTAAACTAAGTTCATCAATAAAAAAAGTTTTACCAACCATTATCTTCTATTTATCTCACCCAAACATGGCACTGGAGAAACTGAAACGATTATGATTGCAATAAATATGTTTTATATGTCGCATAAAAAATGATACTTCATATAGTCGGCCTAACCCCCGACTGTATAGATGAGATTGCGAATAATGCTATTAACACAGACGCTTCTCCTCAAATTGATATCATACTCGAAGATGCTACAGACAAAATTGAGCCCAAACTAGAAAGTAATAAAATTGTATATCCTTTGACTACGAAGGAAGCTAATACTGAAAAAATTGCCAAAGTAAAATCGGTCGTAAAAATAAGGATACAGGGCATAAATTCGATTGATGGGTAATATATAGGAAAGTTAAAAGAAGACCCAAATGAGTTCTGTTCGGTAGTGGGTAACGATAATAAGATGGGCGCAGACGTTAAAGGAAAACCATTTGTCAGATTTTAGCCATTTTTTTGGCCATTCGTTGGCTCTCAATGAAAATCTGTTCCATTTATTTTGCTCGGCGCGTTAATGAGAAAATTTAAAGAAATATTGTAAGGATTAGTTGAGATCTGGCGTTGAAAATGGTTTTACTTACTGTTAACTTATGTTATTGTGTTTTATTGATGTCGGAAATTTTGTCCACAGTAAATTTAAATAATATTGTTCAAACTTACATACTCGTGTGAGAAACCCATAATTATGTATCTCTTCTTTCTGCGCAAGCATGTTATTGTCAATGATTGATTTATGGAAAAGCTCATTAAGTTTTCAGATACCAAAAAATGTGTGATTAATTACTTCATTCTATAACAAAAGTCTTTACAATAAAGCTTTTTTATTCACCCATTGTACACAGATTGTATAAAAATGATAAGAAGCAAGTAAAAATGTGTTTGCGATGGACGGCGAGAGAATCAGCCAGGCTTGCTAGTCATTTGTCTTCGCTGCCACAATAAAACTGATTCGTAAGCTAAAAATGAGTATCTTTTTTTTTGGAAAATAATATGTTTTTTCCTTAATATACTTTTGATGCTACAGAGGTTTATACAGCTGTGAAATATATTCGATGCTTTATTATTGTATAATAATGCTTTGACAGGTGTTGATGAAAAGTATGAAGGTCATCAAAATTAGCATCTTTTTTTTTCTTTCGTTGAAAGAACTGTTCGCGATGATGTTCGTCTTTTGAAACGGTGTTAGTAAAAACAGTAAAAGCAGGTATCAGTAGAATACGAGAACATGGAAACAAAGTATGTGGCCACCGGCAATAATTCAATAATTATTATGATGAATAAAATAGATCAAGAATAAAACAAACGTCTTGATTTTCAGTCACGATAGAAGTATTTTAATGAATGACATCATGATGAAAATTTTAAGTTTTTTTTTGATTCAACCTTCGTCTTTTAAGAAATAACGGACGTTCTCAAGCAATCTTCCCGAGGACATTTGTCGATGCTTACTCCTAATAAGATGTCAATGACGAGTCAGGCTGTTACAGAGATTGATGGAACATTTTCTCCGAGGGAAACGACTTTACTGTTTGTGAGAAGATTCACAAGCTTCCATGTTGATGTGGGGTAAGAGCATTCTATGAAAGTTTCGTCTAGAGAATGAATAGAAGAAGACTGTATTACATTGAATCAGAGTCAAGGTAATTATGTATAGATAACTAATAGAAATTGATCATGTTCTTAAAAGGAAAAAATGCAGACCTAAAAAGAATAATTTTATTGCTGAAATGAAAGAGATCGTTCTCGAATCGAGGGTTCCGTACAAACTTGCGACATAAACGGTCATATCTTTTGATTGCGTAGATTTAGAGAGTTGATTTTTTACAGCTCTAAAAGACTACAAAAAATGAGTTTAACCACTCTGCACGACAGGATTTTGACATATGACACATCAGCTGAATCGGTGGGGTGACGCGAATTGTCATGAAATTCAAGATTTTTCATCAATTTACAGCATTCAATTTTGCTATTAAAAATAAATCACAGCGGCTGTTTCATACGATAGGTTTGAGGTTTATATTTCCAAAAACCTCATAAGGTCGATAAAACGGCGTCAATCTATTGCAAAATGTGTGTAAAATACATATTACTACACCCTTCCAAAAATTAGATACTTTGAAAACGCTGGAAATAATGTACATACACAAGATAACCATTTGATAATAAAGTCGGAAATCTAAAATAAAAACAGTGACATTCCATCTGCATTCTTATTTTTGCCATTTTACATATAAATTAATAAAAAAACACGATACAAATCTCGACAAAAAATACTACAAAGTGTGTTGCAATATGACATTTCTTAGTGCTGACCGTAAAACTAAGTTTCATCATTACGATTAAAAAGTTGCATTCAACCTAATCGATAATCGTAATAGAGTAAACTTTAAAGAAAAGTTTTGGGACCACTGAGGAAATTACCTATGGAGGGAGATGGCATATCATTCTACTATAGATATTTTAGTTGTACAAATATCTATGATTTCGATAATAAAAGAAAGACAACAACATTTTGTCACGTGCTTTTTTATTATGCTATAATTATTTTGTTATGCGCCCAGATTTGAGGTACATTTGCTGTCAAACGGTTTCCCGGTAAAAGATTTTGGCTGTTTTCTTGAATGACGATGAATGAAAATGGCGGCCAATTTTGTAGGTCATACTAATTCTGTAGGTAGCCAGTCAGGCAGCCCAGCCGGCACAACAATACCGTACCGGACCTAGAAAGCCATGCCCCCAGCAGTAGAGCCTATTTAGACATACAGGGACTCCGTACACAAGTACACATCGGGGCTCTAAAATATTGACACTTAAAAGTATTGGTTGGATAAAAAAATTAGAAAGGTATAGGGAGACCTTTGCGTAGCAGTAAGCGGTTCAGCCTATTAAAAACAGACCGGCCAAATGCGAGTCGGACTTACGCACCAAGGGTTCCGTACAAACTGACGACATAAACGGTCATCTTTTCTCTACGTAGACTTGGAGGGTTGTTTTTTTCACAGCTTCAAGGGACCACAGATTTGATATTTGGGTTATTTTTATGAGGTACGGAACCCTAAAAAGTATTTTTATAGTGTATCTCTCTTTTTTAGAATTTAAGGACTTCTTTAGGAATTTAAAGGAGGCCTTCTCATAAACTTCTTTAGGAATTTAAAGGTGGCCTACTTTAAATTCCGCCATTTATATCGGTCTTACGCCACTTGGATGGAAAATCATCAAATATCCGCTCCTGTTAAACTTTTAACAAAAAGTCGTTGTCGTCTCGCGGCGCCCGACCCCTGTAGCGTCTCCCGCGGTGGCTGGCTTTGTTTGAGGTTCTCTCCTTCAAATATCACCATCTCCTCCGGGACAGAGCGGTGCTCCGCTCAAAAGAGCAGACTGCCAGTATGCTCCAACGTGTCCTCCGGGCGATAGTCACATTGGTGACACCTGGGTGTTTCCTCCCGCCCCATGATGTGCAGGAACGTCTCGAAACTTTCGTGTCCGGTGAGGATCTGCGTCAGGTGGTAGGTAAGGATGCCGTGGCGCCTCACTTCCCCCGCTCTGGGCGGAGCGGGGGGAGTGTCAGACCCGCAACCCCGGTAGGGTCCTGCCGGGATTGTGGGTTGTTCGAAAGAGATACCGCGGCCCCGAGTAAAAGAAGGAACATCGATCGGTGGACATTAGTCAGTAAAAGTCTGACACTTCAGATCAGATAACTTCCCCGCTCTAGGCGAAGCGGGGGGGCCCGCTTCGCCTAGAGCGGGGAAGTTATCTGATGATTTCCCACCCCAAAAAAAACCCGGTACACGACATCAAGAAAACTCCAAACTCCTTTTTACCCCAAGGCTTCCACTCCAAGAACACTTTGGCCTACGAGCCATGTTTTAGGAAAGAATGAAAACGCTTTCCAAATAAAACAATTTTGTCGAACAAATATAATTTATCTTGGCTGATTTTTTTACTGTGCCTACCAAGATCATAATAAGGGCGTTCTATATTCAACCTTATTTATTTCTGTTTGCAATTTACATTCAAATAGTAGGTACATAACCAAATTATTAATAGAATAGCAAATAAACATTTTAATATAAATTCGAACAGCAAGCGCATTCCTTATTTGAATTTTTATCTGAAAATAAAATTGGCGCGAATTTAGCCATAGATCAGATTCTGCTGTTTGTTGTTGAGTCGGTTTTAGTGGCGTAAAAAATATTATTATCAATATTTATAGTATTTTACACGTATTACAAAATTATTCTTATTTTAATCTTTCAATTTCTGATATTCCATAATTTAATTATTCGAGTTGATTGATTTACAAGAAAATAATCGATTGAAATAATCGCATTTACACATCACAAAGTAAAAAAAAAAAGAAATGGACGTCATTTTCGAAAGTGAATTTAGTAGTGGTTATGAATATTACGTGTTAATGGTCCTATTATTGCAAATTACGATAAGATCTGGGCACGTTCATGTTATTTATAATATTTGCAATGATATTTGTCTCATTTGTTATAGAATCTATTCGCGTCCGTGTGATATAATGTGGAATGAAAAATGTAAACAAGCACGATTGGCGCGAAACTTCGACTTTTGATTTCAAAATGTATCATTACCACTGCTAATTTAAGTTCAATTACGAATGATTTCTGCACGTAATAAAAGGACACGTTAATCAGGCCCAACAATGTGGAGCTTATATGTCCGAAAACCATTTTTTTTATGATTTTTAGCGTCGACCTACACTGCCATCAAAATGACTATGATCGTAATTTACGCACATGGATTTTATAAAGGTTAATTAAGAAACTTGCTCAATAATTAAAGAACTTCTAACGACGTTTACATATGAGATTTTTATTCTACTATCTTAATGAATGCACACCCATATTATTTTTTAACCAGAAAATAAAATATTTACAAAAATAATGAGGAGGTCGTATGACTTAAATGTTCGACCCCTTTCGGGGCCAGTACCGAGCCAGCGGAGGTTTGAATGTCGAGCCCCCGAAGGGGTCCGTACCGAACTATACGGTTAAATGCAACTCAATACGTTTCTCAATAATTTATGCGTTCCTGAGCTTAAAGATCTGGGCAGACGGACAGACAGACAGACTACAAAGTGATCCTTTAAGTGTATTTTCCTTTTGGGGTACAGAATCCTTACTAATATTATAGAAGCGAAAGTGAGTTTGTTTGTTTGTTTATTTGTTTGTTTGTTTGTTACCTCTTCACGCTTTAATGGCTAAACCGATTTTGATGAATTTTGGTACAGAGATAGTTGGGAACCAGGAGACGGACATAGGCTAATTTTTATACAAAAAAAGTGGGATATGAGGGAGAACGAGGGAAGAAAAGGGAAAACTTAGCGTTGCTATTACAAATCAATCAGGCGCAAGAGGAAAAACTACAGGTCTGCTTGGTGTGTTATACCGAATTTAACGCGAGCGAAGCCGCGGGCGAAAGCTAGTAAGTAATATGTAGACAATATCAACCAATTAAACTCACTCTTTACTATCAAAACTGAACAAACGAAACTGTATATCAACACAATGTCAAATATCAATAAATTGAGCTTAAATCGTTTATCAATAAAGCTACCTCCAAATTCCTTGATAAGTAATTGTTGGCACACGCCACGGATATACTAGCACGTGTCGTATGAGGGTAAGCAGTGGCCCGGGATTTGTGGATACAACGTTTTTACACCAACATAATCCTATTTTATGATAAATAACAGATTAGAAGATTATTTATTTGGAATATTGAATGAATGGGTGTTAGAGACGAAGGGGTGATACGAAATATGAAAATGGTTTATTTATACTTGTACCTAGTTAGGATTTTTATTTCTAATATTTATTTGATAAATAGTACGATGAAAAGTAAAAGGTCGTTGAGACCAAGATACTAACAAAGACGGACAGACAGATAGTTAACGGGATGCAGTTGAATACCAGTATTTTATAGGGAGCGACTGCCTATCTGACCTCCACCACCCATTTTACTAACTGGGGTACAGACAGGCCTTGGTAAGACTTGTTGTGTGCCTTTACAAGCACGGCAAGGTTAACCTAAACATTTATCTGAGCAGCTTCATATTATTTAGTCACGTGCTCTTCGAAAATGAGATTTGTTACTCACATAAATACGCTACGTTCAAAAAATTACTTTTTCTTCGACTCTATTGGCAATATCCAAAACTACATTTGAAATACTTTTTTTTTGTAAAAATGTGGTATTTCAGCGTGTTTCGCGATGTTCTTTCTTGAGATGAGGTCAATAAAGGTTAACTACATTACTTTAAATATTTAAATAAAACAAAAGTATTATCTCATTTTATGATTAAGGAATAATTAGGGGCCTTATTTTTAGAAATAGTTTTGCAATTAAAAATGTAAATAAAAATCTCCATTACAAATGTATTAAACCCGCGCTAATTTGCGCGGCAAAGTGTGCAGACGGGTGCAAAGTTTACATACATTGTTACCCTACATTTTTGTAAACAATCGTGCAACGAGTTAATATTTGCAAATAAGAAGTAACAAAATGAAGCCCTGTCTAACCCGTTAAGGAAAATCTTCACAAAATGAACTCTGCGTCGTGACGGATGATGTTGGAGCAAAGTTCACATGTGCAAGTTTGATTGCGATCGGTCCTGAGACAAGTCCCGACAGATTAGCTGCTACTGCTAATGTTGTTCCGATTGGACGATCGGTCTGTGACGCGTCCCTTAGGAGCGAAGTCGATTGTGTACAAGACAATGATGAAGTGGGTGTGAATGTGGAAGTATTGGCTGAGAATTAGATTGTTTTTGTTGGATTGCATTTGGTGAAGTAGAAAAATAAGGAGTAGAAACGAAGACAATTTTTTTTTATTGATTTTAGATTTAAAATATGAACAAGTCATTGGTGTCGGTACTGTCGGTACAAGTGTAAGGTCTTGGTAATTTGATGTTATAAGATCATATATTTCTATCTTAATATCTCTTTTGCGGATGGGAAATCAAAACCCACCCATGTTCCTTCTTTTGCGCTTTGTGTTTCGGGTCCGTGGTTTCTATTTCTATCAGATATCAGTCTATGATTTACTTCATGTAAATATTTGAAATACTTAAGAAGAAAGTTGTTAAACACTAAAATACTAATAAAAATGCTATTGTTGCAATAATACACTCTAAACTAAAGTAAAGTTGATGAGTTGAAATGTAAGGAAGTATTTAAACTATAATGCAACTTTGCATATTTGTTTGTGACACTCCATAACAATACATTGCGTGCTATCCACAAAGCTAACAACGACCTTGCAAATCAAAACAACACCTGTATTGCTTATTAAAATATGCTCAGTTTAATCCCCATAATACAGAACGCTTCTAATACCAACCTACCATATGGTGTATTGATCACCAACAATATAACCCTGCTTCGTAATCATCCCTTTTGTACTCTCAATGGCCTTTGGATCATTCACCCTATTAATTGTGAAAATTCTTTTATTGTCACTATCACAGCAATTTCAACTTTATCTTTAAGGTAGCTAGCAATACATTCGTGTAAAGTGTGTTCATTGACAAGCTCGTTTATAGTAGTTTTGTCGCGTTTAAAACTGGCGCTCAATACTTTTGTATTTGTGTTTGGATGTGCTTCTGTTATTTTGAACCTAACTACTTCAGCGTTAGGGTTGATATTAGAGAAACATATTTTATTAATCAAATCACCATTAGTTTCAAAACTATTTTCAACTTTATCACTTATCAACAAAGTTCAAGTTAGCGTTGTATGGTATTTGAAACCAAACGTATGAGTGATGGTAGAGTATTAAAGTGGGATTTTGCGAGCACTTGTTTATGAATTTTTGGACCATATGGTGTAAAAGCCGCGTTGGACTTGGACAATACGCCCCCATGGTGGTACCCCATTACCATATGGGACACGTTAAATACGTATTTCAAGAGTTTTGTATTGCGTCGACCTTAAACTCTGGGCGATCGATAAATATTAGTGTGTGATGGACGATGGAGAGGGTTGAAGTAAACACGAATTTTGTAAGTTCACGTACAATATAAGTTAGACTGCTAAATCCGACCAACTGCACAGCTTGGGGCAATAGAATGGAGTTTGTCTTTCATTAGTTCTACGACTGGGAGTGGACAAAAAAAGATAAATAGATCAATGAATGTATTCAAAATCTCTAAATAGCTTACTTTTTTGAGAACTTGCTAATCTTCAAAATATAGTTTTATATGCCAACTAATTAATTAATCGAGTCACAGAAACTTCGCCTATCAGCACAAGAAATCCATCAATTATACCAACATGTATGATAATGTACCCACTTGTCGAGTAGTAACGGGACGGTGCGTCTGCGCAAATAAACAACATTTTGGACAATGTGCCGCAATAATGCATATTGTATGCCCTGACAATAGTAAGGCAGTGTTGTAGAAGGTGAATAATCTTGATACTTGGTGTTGGAATACATTGTTTTTAAGTTTTCGGATCTTAAAAGAAAAAGAAACGGAATCCTTTTAAAATCACTTTGTTATTCATCTGTCTGTCTGTCAACATCCTTTATTATATTTTTTTTATTTTTTAAAACGTTGCGTAAAAAAAACACGAAAAAATCCTAGTGTGGGACTAGGATATTTTCGTGTATCGTGGGTGTGGCCAATACAGCCAGACCCGAAGCAACTATTTGTAGGCCATAAAAATATTTGATCCGTGCGGGAATCGAACCCGCGACACGCAGGGCAGCTGTCAATCGCTCAGCCGCTGCGCCAACCGTGCCGTCAGGTCATGTCTGACCTGACGGCACGGTTGGCAGTCGCAGTTTTGGTTAAGCAAGCTTGGATGAATCTGATGATCAACCCGAACGTTTTCTATTATTAGGCCACGAGCTCCTCGAAAATGATGCGGCAAAGTATCAAAACCGTTTAACTCACTATTCTATACGTTACGATCACACAACATATGCGCTGGTACAGTGCCATTTGATCACAATGAGTATAATGGTCGTAGAGCATCCCCTTAGCAGTTATCACTACTACTAGAGCTTAAGTTGCGAGCTGTAGGTAATCCAGATGAATGATTTTAGGTGAGTAGTAATTGTTTTGTGGCAAATTAGATAAACTAAAAGTTTATTGACTCAACAAGTTTTCTTATTTTACTTTAGTTTAAGCTGGAAAAGCCTGTATTAGGAGACTCGGCTCTTTATTACACTGTTGTTATTAACTATAGATATTGAGAGTTAAAGTTTAAAATTTACATGTTTTTTTTTAAATACATGTTTTTAATGTTTTAAGTTTAATTTAAAGACCTTTATGTATTCTGTACTTTTGTTTGGTTAGGAAATTAAATAACTTTCCTCGCTCTGGGCAGAGCGTGGGTGAGTACCAATCCGTGTTCTTTCTTTTGCCTTTTGTGTTCTGGAGCCATGATATTTCTTGCGAACAACCCGCAACCCCAGCATGCAGTGGCCCTGGCCGGACCCTCGGTGACTGCTGTACCTTGCAATGTAATGATATGTGATATAGAAATAGAAAGCAACCATGATTTTTTTACACCGGAAAAAAGTCATTTCCCAGCAATGATTTCTGTGCACTGTTGTTGGTGGTAGTTTGATGTAAGAACTTGGTTGATGACTTGGTAAAGAGCTCGTTTACTCGCTGTAAATTTTAGTGCATACAATAATCCTTACTTAATATTATAAAAGCGAAAGTGAATTTGTTTGTTTGTGACCTCTTCACGCCTAAATGGCTTGAACTTAGAAAACTATGTTAGCAAAACATGTAGATTCGACTAAACACACATAAACGGGCTATCAAATTTCGCTGTAATTACATTCAGGAGACTGTTCGAGCTGCCCCGGACCCTCGGCAGCAACGACGCGCACGCTTACGTCTGATCGCTGCAAAATCATCAGTGTGCGCATCAGCAAACATTCCCGACGCACTGCAGAAGCGTGGCAGCCCCAGCAGCATCCTGAATGCATTGTTGTATTGAACTCGAAGAGCATTGATGGCTTGTAAAATGTCTGCCAAAATGCTTTAAAAAGCGTCATAGTATATAGTTATAACACATTTACTATCAACAATGAATATGTTACTAACAGGTATTAAGTATATAGTTTTTTTTTTTAACTTTGTCTTCTTGGTCGAAGAACGAACAAAATCTGCAATCCAAAACACATTGTAGATACTTTACAAGATACATAATTGCATAGTATAATACACAATCGCTTCCCGCTATTTGTCTGTCCCTATTTATGCTTAGATCTGTAAAACTACGCAACTGTTTTTTTATTAGATAGATTGGTTCAAGGGAAAGGTTTATTTGTATAAAATAACTAGCGGACCCGGCGAACTTCGTACCGCCTTAGCGTAGCTTTGATGCACTACTTTATTTTGTATAGCTGACAGTTGTCCTATCTTAGGTATGACTACCTATTCAATTTGAATTGGAATCTATAATATCCTCCATATAAAAATGAATCCCTATTTCCCTGGTCGCGCCATAACTGAGAAGGACTTGACATTCGTTACGTGCGGTTTTTAAAATATGCAAAATTCAACGTAGTTTTTTCAATCTTTCAGAGACATTTTCTTAATATTTTTTCCGTAAGAACCTTCTAGAGAGTATTAGAAAACTACAAAAATTAAAATCAGCCAAATCGTTCTAGCCGTTCTCAAGTTATGGCGTGACAACGGGAAACGGGTAATTTTTATATATTTAGATAGACTATCTACACCAGCGCGAAGCTAGGGCACTAGGGTCGCTGGTTAATGATACAAGTTTCTCAAATTCACCACGAAGTAAACCCCAAGTCGCCCCACACTACACACTTGCAAAAACTCCACAATAACATTGTACAACAATTTGCAACCGCATCAATATTTTTAGGGCCTCCAATGAAGGGCTGCTACTCAATACGAAGAGCATTTACACGCCATATGTACCTTTGGGCTTAAAGGCTCTGGGGACAACGCCCTACGCTAATGAAAATGGAGTAGCGCTTTTAATATCGTCAAATGATAGTGGTTGCTGTTGCAATTGTCGTTTTTGATGTGGGGATTATTCCTTATGTTTCTACATTCATGTTTTTGGGAGTGTATCGGAACAGATAGAAAGTATCCGAATACAGGTCTAGTTTAATGACTAAATCACATACATCCCAGTCACATTATCTCGAGACTTCGCGAGAATGCGAACATCATCATTTTAATCATAATTATCATTATAATAATATTACCTACATTAAATTAATTAGCACAATATTTGTTTTGTTGGAAATCTTATTGTTTATAATAATATCCTACTAAAGGATGCTTGTTTTTTTTCGCACCATATCAGAGCGCCGACGCGACCTGACGTCATCGACGCCAGGTCTCGAGATAATGTGACCGGGTTGTACATGGAATTACTATAGGCTAGGTCATTACTGCTCCCACGCGGTTTCATACCCTACCCTTGGTCACTTTAGCTCCATGTTCAAGTATTGATAAGTACCTTGGCATAATTACTTACACATAGATTACATTTTAATATAATATCTGGTTCGCCGTAATCAATGATATAATCTTGATCCTACTTAGGCGTAATTTTCAGTATTTGGATTTTTTTTTGAAGACATCAGTTCCTTTACAAAATAAACATAATTTAAAACAAGAGTGATGATGAAATAAAGGTATCCAGTCAGCGTTATTGTATACAATTGCTCACTATTTCAGTTTTGAGAACGTTCCCAGATTAATTTATTCTATCATCGGTTTGAGTTTTCTATTACTTCTGACAACGCCAACGTCAAAATGAACCGCAAACATTCCAAAAACATAAAATCAATATCAAAAAACCATAAAACTTCAAAATACTGCACTCATTCTTGCATCGTCGTTTAGAAAGCGCCCCCTACGTCACAAGCGCATCTACCGCCATATGTCGCGAAAAATTCACTGTAATTGCATTACGCTACCCCAAGTCGAGTGCAGCTTTTAATTATGACGACCCACTTAGGCATATGTGGTGTTTAGGGATAGTTGCTTGTGTGTCATGCTGGGCTTACGAGGTCAGCAGATCTTAGTTGGAGATTGTGTACTGCGGGATGTTTTTGGTCTTGAATTGAGGAATTGTTTTTCAAGGTTCGATTAATGAAATGAATTGACGGCACGGTTGGCGCAGTGGCTGAGCGATCGACTGCTGCGCTGCGTGTCGAGGGTTCGATTCCCGCATGAAACAAATATCTGTATGGTCTGCAGATAGGTGTTTCGGGTCTGGCTGTTTGTGGATGTGAGTTTAAATGTTTGTAAACGCACCCACGATGCTGAAGAAATTCCTAGTGTGGGGCAACGTTATTTTAATAAAAAAAAATAACTATGAACTCCATGCACATTTAACTTATTAATAAACGTTTTAATGTTGTATTAAACCATTGTGAATCGTATTTAGTCATTAATTAGTCAGTTAATAAAATTGAAAACATTAAATCACTAGGTAGTAGGTATGTAAATTATTATTTATCAATCATGAAAACAATAACCTCAAGAGAAAGATGAAAACTGCAGACTAAGTTTCAAAGTATATGAAATTAAATGACATAAAAGAACTTGTACAAACTACAAAGAATATTTTTCAAAGCCAAAAAAAGAAACAAAAGAACTCAATAAAAAACCTCAAACAAAAAGCTTCTAAAAATGTTACCTTTAAAAACGCAAAGCAAACAAACTCCAGAGTCTAGATGCAAATTGGGGACAATATGAGCGTGAAATATGGGTTCAAGAAATCCTGAAGCTGAAAAAAAGGGAAACAAATGAAGAGAAAAAGTTCCCAGAGAAAAAATACAATGGTCCTGAACACAGGGCAGGAAACACTGCGTGAATAAGTGTCCTCCATTGTACAGGAAAGGAGGGTAGTCGAGTTTCTTTTGTTGATCATTTGTAATTAGACTGTTTACCTGCTTAGTGTGCATTGAGATTGTGGAATAAATTAAAGTGAAGGGAAGCTAATATTGAATTAGGTACAGCTCATAGATTCAACTGGTAGCACGATTGGAAAATGCAAGATTTCTTGTGATTCTGTCAAAATACGGCGTTGCTCTAACTTTTTATACTCACAAACGCGACATAAATAAATAAATATCTTGGGACAACTCACACACGGCTATCTGATCCCAAGCTAAGCAGAGCTTGTGTTATGGTAACCAGACAACTGATATACATACTTATATAATTTATAAATACATACATATTATAGATAAATCACACCCAGACACAGAACAAACAATCATGCTCATCACACAAAGTTTGTCCTGGGTGGGAATCATACCCACGACCTCCGGCTCAGCAGTCAGGGCCACTAACCACTAGACCAACAGGCCCGTCAGGCCGTCACATGTTTCTACTGATGTCATAAAGAAATCATAACGATATTTAAATGAGCTTCTTTAATATTATTAGTTAGGAGGAGCTCGTGGCTAAATAATAGCAGCCGCTCGGGTCGTTCTTTAGGTTAAGCCGCGCTTGCCTAGGTTGGTCTGTGAATGGGTGACTACCCATTACATACCGAGTTTCCTCCGTGCGTCGGAAAACACGTTAAGCTGTTGGTCCCGGCTATCAATTGTAGATCTTTGATGGTCGTTACAGGTAGTCAGTGTCTCTACAGTCTGACAACAAGTCTTATCAAGGGACATCGTATTACCCAGTACTAACTGGGTTGTGGAGATCAGATAGGCAGTCGCTCCATGTAAAATACTGATATTCAGCTGCATCTGGTAAGACTGGAAGCCGACCCCAACATAGTTGGGAAAAGGCTAGGCAGATGTGAATATTAATAGTTCTTCCCTCATATTGATAGTTTTTTTTTAAGAATTGTCTAAATATTTCTGTTTGACTAACTTCCAGATAAAATCTAAAGAATAAACATTACCTAAATTTAATCAGTACTATAGATACTTATATCAGTTTAGAACTGCCAAAACACATAATATTTTTCACAAATAACGTGAAAAAATCCATACAAAGCGATAAAAATGTGGCCGGTAACCCTCAAATGAATGGTAGCTCATTACGTATTCAGAATCCTGCCCGCCCGTCTGCCCGCTATGATTTATGAACTATTTTTTGTTGATTTTCTCCCCCCTCCAGCCAAGACTGAACTCTGCCAAGTAATGTGAGAGCATATTGATAGAACTGAGTTAATTAATTCTGCAGTTTTTGGCGCCAAGTTTTTTGGTTATAGCCAAGTTCTTTGTTACGTAGCTGTTTTTATCATTGTATTCTAATTTAATTGTTTATTATTTATGAAGAAATTCATGATAGATGGATATCTACCAAATTAAATCGTGAGCAATCAGACGACCTATATCATATTTGTTTTACGTTTTTAAATTACTTATTTTCCCCAAAAAATTGCTAACTAAAGAATGCAAGAGATGTATCATAAATTACCGATAAGATGACCTTTTTTGCGGATGGGAATTCATTAAATAACTTCCCCCGCTCTGGGCGGAACGGGGGTAGTGTCAGACTTATACTGACTAAAACCCACCCATGTTCTTCTTTTGCCCTTTATATTCCGGGGCCACGGTATCTCTTTCGAACAACCCGCAACCCTTGATGAGACATGCTTTTAACCTCTTTCTAAAAACCATGAATATAAAATAAATTACATTGAAACGTGTCTGCTAAACATATCATTGTCATAAGCACGATTGACGTGATGTGTAACCAAATACATTAAAACCTTAACACTGATTCTGCTCACATTTCACTCAACCCATCCATATCATTTAGACACAGTTCCGTATTTATCAAGCACGGTGTCATCCGTGTTAACCATTAACACAAAAGGCTCTCAATGTTAAATGTCTCAATTTAATGTAACAACCGCGTCGCCCTCTCGGTGTGGTCGTTATGACCCACAGTCGGTTTTGTAGGGTTAATTCGATGGAAAGATTCTCGCTAACCGCGCTGTTGTAAACGGGTTGTCTTTGTTTAATAATATTAATGGTGGTTGAAAATGTTGGGACATATCGTCTGTGATAGATATACTGGCTGTACAAAGACTTGTATTGTTTAGAGCTTGGCAGATTTCATTTAAATTCGTGCAGATTTTTGAATTAAAGGGACTTTTGCAAGAACGCCAACACAACGAGACAAAAGTTGATGTGGCAAAAGAGAGAACATTATCCTCAAATCAATTGTCAATATCTATACGTGGGCAGCGAATAAAAGAATCAGCTGATAGTTAACCGAGTATTAATCACACCGGTTTAAATTAGTTTTTGTAAAAAATAATACACAATTCTTACTAATATAAATAAAAGCAAAAGTGAGTTTGTTTGCATGTTTGTTACGTCTTAGTACAGAGATTGGGCACAGAGATAGTTGGGACCCTGGACACGAACATAGGCAATCAGGAAAGGGGAACTGTGTTAGACCGAATTTAACGCGAGCGAAGCCGTGAGCAAAAGCTAGTTCCATATAAGGAGCCAAAGAAAAAGCCAAATCAATTTACACGGCCCAGGAAAATAAAATCGAAAGGATAAGGTGAAAAAATCGGGAAGGGAAGGGAATCTAGATTTTTTTCTATTCTAATATCATAAAAGATTTTGTGAAATTCTGACAGAGTCAAGTGATGTATACAGACAAGTCAAATAGATCACGTTCAAGTCCACATGGCTGGCACATCACATAAATAAGCCTATAACAGCTTCGCATTCACATTCAGTTGACACATCAGCATTCTGTCTCCAATGAACTGAGAGCTTGTGAATCATGGTTGAGTTACGTCTTATGTCTGGGTGAATACATATCGAGGTAGTAAGTTCAAAATATTGAAATAATTTAGAATTTTAATCTAAATATTTGAACGTATAAAGAAAGTGAAAACTAGGTACTCAGTTACAAAGCGTTTTGTGTTTTTGCAACTAGGTTCACAGAATTGACATTAAATCGATTGTTATATTTTCAACTAACAATAATTATGCTACTGTGTCTCTGTTTTTTGGTACTTCACGGTCTCGGTAAAACTCAAACTCAAACCATTTATTTCAATGAATGTCAAGAAACAAAAAAACGAAACTGTCGTAGAAACAATGCATAATATCTTGTGAAAGTACTGTATTTGTCCATTCCAAGGCATTAATCTCTATGGAGAAGAATGGGCATGAAACTCCATCAAACTCCGTATTGTTCAAGCAAGGAAGCTTTCTAAGTTTTATATCTATTCTTACTATCTTATAATATTCGTTAACTATCATAATGTCTTGATCATTACAGTATCTGCAATTAATGCTACTATTGTTCACCAAGTTCATCCATAACCACACTGGCCGTTCCTTTGTCTTCTACATCATCACTCACTTACATATTCTACTCCCAAATCGTCACTTATATAACCCTACCATATCCAAACGTTGAACCCTTCACACGTTAACCGGTCGCATCCGGCAGTAACTCAGCACAAACGTAGCAATCCTGCTGTCCTCTACTAATTAAAGGAAATGGCCCAGAAACAAGATTGCGATATTGTTCTCTCTAAATCTCTACCCGTCCTGGTCTAACTCATTGCAATCTACGTCTTTCTTTCTCGTTTGCACTAAACGGTGCGCGGAATGTCACTCATTATGTTAAGTATCTTCCCCTCTTTGTTCGTTGAGATTGGCGATAAGGCTTTAGGATTTTTTTTCTTTTTTTTCAACTTGACAGTTGGTATATGGAAGCAGATTAAGATAATTCGGTCGAGGTGTTTTTATAATGCTTAATTTTATTGTTTCACTGATTCGCTTGGCAGGGTTTTCTTTTTCTTTTGTTTGTAAGAAAATGTGGTGGAGCTTTTTCGCAAGATTTGTCAAATCAAGAAATTGTTTATATATTAAAGTTTTTCTTCGTTTAAACGAAAATGTTGATATCACAATGATAATGCGTTTAGTTTTCGTAAAATTCATTGCAAAAATACATTGCATATGATTTCAAGATACATAATATGCACACCAAAAATAATTTACGAACATTTTTCAGTAGCAGTAAACTTTTGTAATTAGCAATCAGAATTCCCTTCTCAATTAGAACTGCTAAAATCGAACACGAACAAAAATAAAGCAACAGATTCTGAATCACAGCCGCATATTGAAAAACGAGCGATTTTTTAATAAATCGTCTCGAACATTCTCCATTACGAGCAGAAATACCTTATTTCATTACGCCAACCGTTCCATTAGTAAGATACGCCAATTCTATTAAACTCTTTTTTTGTAAAAACAGCGCTTGAAGCGGATTCGTCGCTTGAAAATGTTAAAAACTCACAACCTTCGGACGTGGCCCGCTACGAGTGTTGCTGCAATACTATCGTCTACATAGACTGGTTAAAATTCCATTGCTTGGTCAGTGAGAGCTTTCTAGTGACTTCTCTGTTCTCAACATTCGATGGAACTGTAAATAATCAGTACTTTCTTTTACTTTGTAATTTCTAGCTTGGTTGATCTGTTGTCGCTTACACCGCTTGATTTTTGAAACACAAAGGGTTTACACCCTACGTTTCTAAATTAAAATTTATGTTTTGTTAGATTTGATCGCATTTAGCGGCATGCGCTGGTCCAAATGAACCGATAGGCACTTTTTTTAAATCATGATTTATTTGAGCAAAGGGTTTTTTGTGTGATTTGTTTTGGAACAAAATAGATTTTTATTTAAGTGTTTAACTAATGACCGCAGTCATTGATTAAGCGGTTCTCATTTTTGTTTTTGCAGAAAACTACACAAAATCAATTAATGATTTGAGCAGAATGGATGCTGTGTATCTGAAAAAATATGATGGTTGTCAGGGTTACAGATTATATTATATTAATACAAAACGTTGCACTACACAAGGAATTTCTCCTGTATCGTGGGTGCGTTTAGAAACATTTAGACTTGCGTACACAAAAAGCCCGATCAGAAACAACTACCTGTAGGTCATGCAAACAATTGTTCCGTGCGGGGATCAAACCCCCGACACGTAGCGCAGCAGTCAATCGCTCAGCCACTGCGCCAACCGTGTCGTTAAAATATATGTTAAGCACTGCATTATCTTATTAACCAGCTTTCGAAAAAAAACTTCAATTGTTTTCAATTTCATGTGAACGCACCTATTTCTATTGTCTATGAAAGCACCGCTGTTTACATGCATTCGTAACAAAATCTAAGAAAACTCCATTCAATTCAATCAGGAAATTCATAGCAAGTACATCACACTCCTCAATATTTTTCTCACTTCCGAACAGTTGTTCCACACATTCGTATAATATCACCATTATATCACGGTCCATTGGACAACGAACTCGATACTTACAAATTCAATAACGATTTTAATTCGATTTCATATCGATATGAGAACATTTGCGCGATCGAGTCGTAATTAATGGTGGTTTCAATCGGTTATGATTTTTGATTGTACATAGTGTAATGTGTTTTTGAAAATTGAATTTTTATTTTAATGGTTGAATTTTAATGCGCGGTTATAACCAAGTAACCGCTGTATAGGTTCCCTTTGTTTCTTTTAACTTAAGGAGAGGAAACGGACCGTTTTCTATGATAGGTATTCATCTTTATCACTTTACTTGCGAAGCCAGATGACCCCAACATTTTTCGGATTCAAAATAACTTTCTACCAGCAGGCCTGTGAATGGAAATATGAAGAAAAGAAACTTAGACAGTAGTGTGTGAGAACAGGAAGTAAATAGCATTTAAAGTATGAATGTCATAACCTAAATATTAAATATAGAATAGAATATACTTTAATGCACACCAAAATTGAAACAATGGTTACAATGGCGGTCTTATCGCTGATAGCGATATCTTCCAGACAACCTTGGGAAATACAAACAATTAAAATAACGTTATTTACTTAAATATATATAATCTAATTATTTAACATGTGTTTTATGACATTATGTGGTGGACAAATAGGATAGGTGTCAAACATTGATTGAGAAAAATTCAATGACATTATAGGGAAGATAATGATTTGCAACTAAGGTTTTAAAAGCAACGAGTGACTAAGCTTGTCCTACTGACAACGGCAATTCGTTCATAGTCAAATTTTCGGTTAAGATAAACTAGCTTTTGCCCGCGGCTTCGCTCGCGTTAAATTCGAGGTAAGACAGTTCCCCTTTCCTAATTTGCAGGTACCTGCTACCTTTAGCTTAGCCTTACCTTATTTATTGCAATAGCAAAGCTAAGCTTTCTCTTTTCTTCGATCTTTCTCCCTTTTTTTAAATATTAGCCTATGTCCGTCTCCAGGATCTCAACTATCTCTGTACCAAAATTCATCAAAATCGGTTTAGCTACTAAGGCGTGAAGACGTAACAAACAAACTCACTTTCGTTTTTATAACACTAGTAAGAATAGAGAGTACCTGCTTTCAAAATAATTACGTATTCATCTAATCTTCACCAGAAACAGATTAACACTATGTTTAATTAAGACTAGGATTATACAGGGTGTGTTCGACCGTCAGGTGTGGGTCGACATGTGGCTCCCACCGGCTGAGTTTACATAAGCCGGTGTATCTCTATGTCTTTATATATATAGGGTGATTGGATTGTGATAACAGAGTGACCGAATCTGGTAAAAACTGAAAATGGTAAAGCCAGAGAGAAGAAGGCTTTCAAAATAATATAAGGGCATCAACTACCTGACGGCGATCTCTCGCGTCCGGCCCTGGTTCAGTCCATGGTCCGGAGCGAGAGGGAATGGGAAGCGGTCACCTTCTTCTGCGAAGCAGTCATAAAGGGCAATAGAAGGAACATGGGTGGGTTTTAGTCAGCAAAAGTCTGACACGCCCCCCCGCTCCGCCCAGATCGGGGGAAGTTATTTGATGATTTCCCACCCCAAAAAAAAAAACGGGTTGTGGGTTGATCAAACGAGATACCTCGCCGCGGATGAGAAAAGGCAAAAAAATTAACATGGATGGGTTTAATTTGTAAAAGTCTGACACACCCTTTCGCTCCGCCCAGAGCAAGAAACGGGAGAAGTTATTTGATGATTTCTCATCCGAAAAAAACACCGGCCAAGTGCGAGTTGGTCTCGCGCATCGAGGGTTCCTTAAAAACTTTCAACTTGATACCTTCACGTGTTTTCGAGATAAAGGGTCTTTACAGACAGACAGACGAACAACAAAGTGATCCTGTAAGGGTTTAGAACACCTAGCCAACCCAGCCGCCGCGAGAGACGCCCCGGGCGTCGGGCGCCGCGAGACGACTCCCGGCCACCGTAGATGCGGGCCTGTGGACGGTGAGCAATGGGTAGCTCACCGTCCGTCCGTCGATTGACGACAAGCCGTGTCGACGGCGCGTTCGTGTTTTACGCGCGCCTCAAAGAGAGTCAGCAAAGCAGAGGGGCTTGCCAGGGCCTCCGCCTGCCGGGGTTGCGGGTTGTTCGAAAGAGATACCGCGGCCCCGGAACGTAAAGGGCAACAGAAGGAACATGGGTGGGTTTTAGTCAGTAAAAGTCTGACATGCCCCCCCGCTCCACCCAGAGCGGGGGAAGTCATTTGATGATTTCCCACCCGAACAAAAAAGGGTTCGGGTTTTTTTCTTTTGAGGTACGGAATCTTAAAAAAGGTCATCAACAAAGTGACAATCGCTTTCAAAACGCTTCAGGGTTGTTATAAGGAGTGCATATCAACAGAACTGAGAAATGGCAGAAACCACGTAAGTAATTCATTTTTTTTACTTTCCACCAGTCTTATCTAGTAGTATCGTATGTATGTTGTGGAGGTCACATATGCAGTCGCTTCATCCTACTATAATAATTCCTTCTTTCGCCCGCGACTTCGTCCGCGTGGCATAGTTACCTTGGGCTAACGATAACTTTAACCCGCATGATGATCGAAAAAAAAAATCGTACTCTCCCCTTTTCTTCCCTCTTACTCCCCGTTTTCTCACGTTTTTAACCTGTGTCCATCTCCAGGGTCCCATCTATCTCTGTACCAAAATTCATCAAAATCGGTTTGGCCATTTAGGCGTGAGGGCGTAACAAACAAACTCACTTTCGCTTTTATAATATGAGTAAGGATTATAAATGCAAATGTTTGTGAGTATGGATGTTTGTAACTCTTTTACGTCAAAACGGCAGATCGGATCTTGATGAAATTTGGCAAAAAGTTAGATTATAGTCCGGGTGTAGCAGTGGGCGCCAGGTAGTATGAAATATTAGTATTTCAGCTGTGCTATATAGTACCTACGGAAAAGATCAGACAAATGATGAATTATTTGTTTTTAATCTTTTTATTTACTACACTAAATCACTACACAACATGCAGCCAATCTTTAGAAAAACCGTCTTTTCTCTTAGCCTAAACATATTACTTCATCATTTTCCTGCCCTTGTCCCATTCTATTTGGGGTCGGCGCAACACGTTTTCTTCTTCCATTCTCCCCTATCAGACGTCACGTCATCATTTACTCCTTTCTCCTTCATATCATTCCTTACACAATCCATCCATGTTTTCTTTGGCCTTCCTCTCGCTCTCCGTCCATCAACATTCAGATCCATCACTCTTTTAGTCACATGTCCTTCATCCCTCCTCATTACACCTAAACATATTACTTACTGGTATGAAATTTAGATCCCACTGTACTCCTGCATACATATGCGAAGGAACCGCTCAAACTGCGAACTGTGTGCCGTCTACACGATATTGTAATTCAATCTAAGATTAACATGTTGAATATTGAACTATTGTGAATTGAATATTATGGGTATCCTTCAGCTCAGGGTTTATCTCGGACAAATCATCATTATCTGCCTTGCTTTTTTGCAATTTAAATGGGCTTCCAGTCTTAACAGATGCAGCTCGCACGAATCGTAAGATCTCATGAATGCCAGATATAAAAGTCCCAGGATTCTTGGAGGGAAAAAATGTGTTTTTTTTATTTTGTGAGGTAATGACAACAAAAAGAACAATCGAATAGTTTTATCGAAGTAGACAACAAAAATAGATAGCATCATTCATGATAATTCACTCTATTTCGAGTTGTCTGTTCAATTTTCAGAATCATAACAATAATCACCTAAGCTGCATTGTAAAAGATTAAAACAATTGTCTCATTTACGAGTATCGTGTTCAGATATCGATACCCGCAGCCGTTTGTTCAGCTGACTTCATTTGACCTAGTATTTGGCACATTCTAACTACATTACTGTGTTGAAGTCTTATGGCCCTTTAATAATTTTAAATCCAATGCAACAGTAGATTAAACCATTCACTTAATTAGCCCCAAAATAATTAAATACTTAATAACTCCACAAAAGAATATCCGCACATGTCCGGTAACCGCAATAAATTATCCGCGCGGCACTAATCCCAAGTTTTGCGACGGGCCGGTGGCACTATCTGTTTGCCGCACTCCACAACCTTCCGCGCTTCGAGCAGAATACGCACGGCAAAGTACTGATGGCAAAATAAATGCCATTATATCATTAAAAAATTGTCTTTCAAAAATAAAAATACATTACTTTAAGTTGAGCTGAGAATGAGCAGTTTCTGAGCTTCAAAATTACATAATCTTCTTCTTCCTACCCTTTTTATTCTATTACCTATTTTTCAATAAACACGTTTACTTCTTCCATTCTCTCCTGACAGATGTCACGGCATCATTTACTTGTCTCTCCTTCATACCATTCCTTACACAATCCATTTATCAATCACTCTTTTAGTCGTTATTAATCCTATTGTTTTATTCTATTTTAATTTAATTTATTTAGTTAAATGTGGGACTTATGCATTTTTATTTGTTTTACTGGAGTTTTAATAATAAATTGTGAATGTCTCTTTATCGTAATTAATGTTTATATAATATTTGTACGCCATTGATGGCAAGACATAGCGTTCTTTTTATGATTATTGACATCTGTACTTATGTTTACCTATGCTCTACAAATAAAAAGATTCGACTTTGACTTCGACTTTGACTTTAGTCATATGAGTTTTGTCCTAATTACATAAAACTGTCTAATAAGATATCATAAGAGGTCCTTCTTCATTTCCAATTAACTGAGAAGAAAAACGGGCGTAACAACTTCCTCAGCAGCACTTACGTCTGTGTCACCAGCTCCATTCCATGAATGAGTCTAAATCTATTGAAAGATGGAAATATGGTACAAGAGGTCAAACCTAAATCTGGGACCCAAAATCTAGTAAAAGTGTACTAAATCACGTGTGTTAAGTACCGATTCTATTTATGAGTTTGGGAACATTAAGTTACAAAAAAGATGCAGAAAAAGATATCTGCTCTACCCTTCGATTGTGTATTAAAAAAACACAGACTTTCACAAAAAAAAAAATTAAACTTACTCTATGTTACTCTGCGAACGCTACGGTCCGTCGGCACGACTATTAATCATGGTTTATCGAGTGCTAATCCAGGTTTAAACAGATAACTATTCAGTCGGGCCATTGTCACGTTGAACGCACTGTTAGGGATGTCCGAAATTTGTAATGATACAATGGCGACTGTTTTTTATATTGTTAAAGTGTTGGTTGATGGATATCGTTATTTTAGGAAAAAAAGCAAAAGCTACGCACACGAATGAACAGTACAGGTTCGCTTTCAGGTTTCTTTGGATACTAAAACAATATAGCAGGGATATTAAATTTTTAAGTTTCGAAAAGATGAGAAACCAGCCACCACTTGTTTTCCGCCAGACAGAAAATGGAGTCATTGAAATCAAAAAAGATCGAAGAGTTTAGATCTTGAAAATCATTTTCTAAATGAAATTTGACTAAAAAAACGGGATGCTAAAAAGCATTACAATAATTCATTCCCCAGTAACCCTAGGCCCTAATACGTCTTCATTGCCTTAACAAAGCGATTGTTTAGCGCCCTTCGTGTCATTCTCGTTAACGATGGTGTATTCGGCATTGTTTAATACATTCCTTTATTGGTCATATTTGCTGTTCCAATAATTAATTAGATAAGTATTAAAAACTTTTTAAAGTGAACTAAACTTTAGATTAAAATATTGACTTGATTATATTTCAGGTATCTTCTTACTAGCAAGTGTAGTAAAGAATATTTCTTTCTTTCATATTATTATGATGACACTGACAGCTCTTGATCCCGGTTTAGTTTTATAGATGAAACTTAGATTGCAGATATTTAAAAAAAAAATATTCCTTATTCCCTTTGGACTTTTGAATCATTCAACCTAATGCGTTGACCTTAACTAGAGAATACATTAGATACCCCAAATCGTCCAACCCCGAGCTGCTTTTGTTTATTCAGCTAATAATGTATGACATCATATTGTGTGAGACAACCCTGGTGTTTCAGGTGCATCAAGTTGACACCTGGTTTATTATGGACCCCGGGCTTTTTCGTTTGGAGATATATTTATATGCTGCAATGGGAATTTAAAGAGGTTGTGGTATTTTTCTAACCTGTATCTACTTACAGAAGCTTGAACAGTATAGCATCACGCCTGTGATTGCTCAGAGGATAGGCATAGGTCTGGCATCTTTATTAAACCCATATTACGCGAGTCATGTGAAAGTTTAAATTGTAATATGAGGGAGCCTGCCGAGATTGCTGGTTGTTCGAAAAGGATACCGCGGCCCCGGAATATAAAGGGCAAAAGAAGGAACATGGGTAGGTTTTAGTCATTACAAGTTTGACACTCCCCCCGCTCCGCCTAGAGCAGGGGATGTTATTTGATGATTTCCCATCAGCAAAAAATAATAATAGGTAAATCAACTGGGCACATATCCATTTCGAGCTTATACTGAGATTTTCTGCTCATAATATTATTAAAAAAAAAAACTGGTAAAGTTATTTTTTATTCTTTTAAATCGTCAATAAACCGATAGTTAGTCGTAGATCAGGCTGAAGTGAGAGAAATACAAAAGGACAAGGTCTGGTAATAAATAACCTTGTTGATTCAACGAACTTCCTCTGTAAGACAATTTATTTTAAATATACTTGAAAAGCCCTCAATAAACACACCGACCACATTTCCTCTAAGCCTCTTACCGTCCGCCATCTTATTCGGGTGACGACGACAAAATGGCGACGGTCTCGGCGCGCCGTTCAATTTGAATATAGAACAGCGTATGTCGCGCGCGCTCTGCGACACTAACTCATCGGATTGAGTGTGATGGCGTGGCAATCGTAAAAATATATTCGTTCTTTTTGAACATAGAATGAATAGAAACGTTTGGGGTCTAACTTTTTTTTTATTGCAAACTGCTAAAGATATCTAAATTGTCTACAGTTTCACAAGAATATTTCATAGTTTCATTTAGACCTATGATAAAATAATGTCAGTGAATACGACGTTACAAATTAGTCTTTGATGCCCTATGATCTCTAACTGATTTATGTATAAAAACTGTAAATTATTGCCTCATAATTATTGGATAGTATCAGCGTTATCCCAAGTTGAGGAGCTCGTGGCTAAATATTAGCAGCCGCTCAGGTCGATCTTTAGGTTAAGCCGCGCTTGCCTAGGTTGGTCTGTGGATGGGTGACCCCCGTTACATACCGAGTTTCTTCCGTGCCTCGGAAAGCATGTTAAGCTGTTGGTCCCGGCTGTCATTTGTAGATCTTTGACAGTCGTTACAGATAGTCAGTGACCCGAAAGTCTGACAACCAGTCTTACCAAGAGGTATCGTGTTACCCAGTACTATCTGGGTTATGGAGGTCAGATAGCAGTCGCTCCATGTAAAATACTGGTATTCAGCTGCATCCGGTAAGACTGGAAGCCAACCCCAACATAGTTGGGAAAGGGTAAGCAGATGATGATGATCAGCGTTATCCCAAATGCAAGACATATTCAATTATCAGGTTGGAGGTGATAGAATAGAATATAATTTTTAGAACATGTGTGCTTTGTCCCTTTATTACTCCCTTTATTTTTTTCTGTAACAGGCGCAACTATCAAACTTCCTCTAATATACTTCTTCCTTACTTTATCCATTTTTGTAAATTAAGCTGTAGAATAATGAATTATTAATTTAGCTGTAGAAGAACAATAACTCAAGAATATAACACCTATAAAAATTACCCGTCCAACCGACTCCACACTTCTGTGCCAGCGTTCGTAAGGCAAGCGCTAAGAATATGTCGGTCAAACCACGGTCGCTGGAGATAGCGAGAAAATCCGACACCCTCGAATGTTCACTGCAGTAAAATATATACCTTATTAATAAGTGCTATGCTGGGAGCTGTTTTGATACTGCCTTTATATACTGGATGTGATATAACTTGTGTTTATACATATTGTAAGATTTGTTTTGAGGGCGTGGAAATCCACGAGTAGAATTACAGTATTTTGTGACTATGTGGTAATTAATGGTTTCTCTAGTCGTGTACAGTAAGCGAAAGTGACAAGATACTAGCCTCGTCAAATAAAGATGTTTTTTTTTGGAAATCGATGGACGTTTTCAAGGCAATTTTGCATACACAAACATGTGCTTGTTACTGTGAAAAAAACAGCTTAAAAGTTAGTCTCCAAAATGTAACTCTACTTGCGTTTGATTATATAGATTTTTTAAATCTGTTTAAACCTTTCTTCTTCAATCTGCTGGACTGTTTGTAAGAATTCTGCATTCAATTTATATCTTTTGCACTGAGTACCTTTCATTCCTCATCAGTCATTTCTTCGTTTAAGTTCTATAACCACTTAAGACAATTTATGCCGATTTTAATGTCACGTTACTGCACTGAATCAAAAACAAGCAACGTAACTATATAATTTGAAGAGAACACAAATTATAAAATGGTATTGTACCATAACCAAGGTTGATATTGCAGTTTCAATTGCTGTAACCTACGTGGTTAACTCGTTAGCAACGATTTGTTCCTTCAACTTGAGATTTTCTTTGCCTCAGTCGACCACTGATATTTTTCTCCAAGTCTCCACGTTATCATTTCGCCCACTCTGTGTCATAATAATATTATTCTCATAAACCACACAAGCAGCAGGCGCGCGTTATTGACTAGATATATTTTACGAGTTTGCTATGTTAACCACTTAACGGTTTTGTTGATATCCGAGTCGATATACACCAAATTATGTACTTAGAGTATTCTCTATAATAATAATAATAATTTCTCCTCGTGTAAATTTATTCTTATTTTATTCTAAAACATTATTTTTAACAGTTTCTACAGTTCCTTATAACTAAATTTGCAATAGCTTATCCTCAAAAAAAACGATATAAAGTGCAAAATGATATTAATTTATTCAAATAGAGTCAAAAAGAAAAAATATGACATGAGTGACAAATTAATGTCATTTATAAAATCAAAAATCCTCTGATGAATTGAAGACAAAATGTTGACCAGATCAGCTCACGCCAGAAGCGCACGCCATCCACCTCCGGGCTCGTCGCTCAGCTCCGCCTCGCCGCCGCCGGAACCCAGCCTCGTCGTGAGTGCTGTGACACCGGCCGTGGCAGTTGCGTCGAGCTCGAGCGACGAGTATTTTTCCCCGCCCACGACGCCGCCACCAGTTCGTCGACGAGGAAGACACCGGCCGCCGGACGGTTTAGGACCTCGAGGCCCACCGGCCTCTGATAGGGTCCCAGCTCTCGGCGGAAGTGTGCAGCGCATGCGATGGACTCAATCCATCAATGAAAACGTCATGCGCTCATACTATGGGGCTACAGAGGGAGGAAACAACCTGACCGCGTACCGTGTTCGGATGCTCTCTCTGTTTCAGGTGCTTGAGCCAGCTGTCAACGTGTCGGCGCAACGACTGTCGGATCAGGTGCGGGTTATCCAACGTAATCGTATGTTGGATGACACCGTACTTGATCGCTTACGAACTGAAATGCAGAGTAGCCAAGTCATTACCTCTTCGTCGCAGGTTGTGGTACCACCACAGTCCCACCAAGTAGTTAATCGCGCTAACGAGGTAAGTAATGGCATGGCTACTAATGTAAGTACCCAGTGCAGTGAGGAAATGAGGAGTACTTTGGAGGGTGCGATTCGAGAATATCGGTACATGTCACCCGAACTTAGACCACGCTTACCTCGTTTGCCCATGCATAATAAAAATAGGGCGCTGGTGGCTGCTCTGGATTCGCAGTTG
The DNA here is from genome assembly GCA_905475445.1 of Ochropleura plecta. Taxonomy (NCBI): domain Eukaryota; kingdom Metazoa; phylum Arthropoda; class Insecta; order Lepidoptera; family Noctuidae; genus Ochropleura; species Ochropleura plecta. Next base: position 21,049,479 of record FR997726.1, on the reverse strand, counting down.
TCAAGCTATTTTGACAACTGCGAGAACCCTGATGCTCACTCAATCCTGTATTGTGCGGCTGTAGCGGCGTGTCGTGTAGCTCACGTCAAATTTCCTGATGACAGAGCTACACGACCGAAACCAGCTATACCATTTTGGCAGTGCAGGATTGAGCGACGTATTGGTGCGGCCAGAGCACTCATTGGCAAACTAATCTGTTTCAGGGAGGGTAACACACGACCTCGAGTGATGCGCTTTGTGAGGCGGGCATTTGCAGGGACCGATATAAGTCCTCCAGACTATATGTCCCGCATCGCAGAGCGCATCGACTTCCTGAAACAGAAAGTGTATGCATGGGCAAATCGTATTCGTAGGTATAAGCGGCGGGTAGAACGGTACACTCAGAATCGCACATTCCAAAGCGATGAAAGGTGGGTGTATAGAGCATGGGAGCGACCAGACCAAGGTGTGTCTGACACGCACCTGCCGGATGATGACGCCATGTGTTTGTTTTGGCGCAGCATCTGGTCAGTGCCTATCAGTCATACCGAAGGTGAATGGACTCGGGAAGTCGAACGAGCATGCGATCCAATACCAGAAATGGGGGTCTTAACAATCAGCCCCCAAGATGTAGCTTGTGCGGTCCGTCCGTTGCCTAATTGGAAATCTCCAGGGCCGGACGGACTGCACAACTTCTGGATAAAGTGGATTCAGAGGTCGCACGTTCGTTTGGCGGCCCTATTCCAGTCGGCCTTAGAGTCAGGGTCGCTACCCAAGTTTCTGACAACTGGTATAACCCACCTGCTCCATAAATCGGGTAGTACGGCGGAACCCAAAAATTATAGACCAATTACATGTCTTCCGACACTTTATAAAGTTCTTACATCCATTTTGAGAGCTAAAATCACTAAACACATTGATGACAATTCTATCATGTCTGCTTCTCAAAATGGATGTAGGAACGGGTCCCGCGGTACTAAGGAGCTGCTCCTCATTGACATGGCCATTAGCCAACAGGTTCGCCGTTCCCGAAGGCATCTGTCGACATGTTGGATAGACTATAAGAAGGCCTATGACTCCGTGCCACATACATGGCTCATGAGGGTGCTAGAGATGTATAAAGTTGATGCAACTCTGCGCACCTTCCTGAGCTCGTGTATGAGGCAATGGAGTACAGTCCTTCGCTATCCAGGATGTCGGCAGTTCCAGATGAATAGTGAACCGATAAGGATAGAGCGAGGTATATTCCAGGGTGATAGTTTGAGTCCACTTTGGTTCTGCTTAGCCTTGAATCCTCTAAGCACGCTGCTAGAGAATTCAGGTCTTGGCTATCGATTGAGGAGAGGTGGTCAGGTTATATCTCACCTTCTTTACATGGATGACCTGAAACTCTTTGCCCCCAACGATTTGCAGCTGATGGAGCTACTGAAGGTAACTGAAACTTTCAGTAGTGCCATCCGGATGGAATTTGGTGTGGACAAATGTGCGGTCATGCATGTAAAGCGAGGGGAAATTGTGGAATCTGTGGGAACCCAGCTCTCAGATTCCATAAACCTTAGATCCCTCTCAGCAACCGAAACCTATAAGTATTTGGGGATGTCGGAAGCGCTGGGCATCAATGGTGCTGACATGAAGCAATCGTTGAAAGAGCGCTTCTTTGGCCGCCTGAGAAAAGTATTAAATAGTCTTTTATCAGGCGGAAACAAGGTGCGTGCTTTCAACGGTTGGGTCATGCCGGTTTTGATGTACTCTTTCGGCATACTCAAATGGACTCAAACAGAACTGGACACCCTGGATAGGAAGGTCCGTACATTGTTAACGGCATTTCGTATGCATCACCCACGTTCTTCGGTTATGAGACTGTATATCCCACGGAGTTGTGGAGGTCGAGGCTTTTTAAACGCCAAGACTCTCCACAATCGCGAGATATGCAGTCTCAGGGAATATTTCCTAGAAACCGACGTGGGAATGCATCGGGATGTGGTTGCAGTGGACAAAGGCCTCGCCCCGCTCTCCTTGGCTAAGGAGAACTGGCGCAAACCTGTAGTGCTTGACACTAACGACCGCAGGGAGGTATGGCAGAGTAAGGAGCTTCACGGACGCTTTTTCCGGGCCCTACATGGACCCGATGTAGATCAATCAGCGTCCGTAGCCTGGCTACGTTCCGGGGATCTCTTTGGAGAAACCGAAGGTTTTGTCTGTGCAATTATGGATGAAGTTATGATGACGAATAACTACCGGAGATTTATTGTGAAGGACGGCACGGTTGACATATGTCGGGCATGCCACCGTCCGGGTGAATCAATTCGACACATTATCTCCGGTTGTTCTCGTCTAGCTAACGGAGAGTACTTACATAGACACAACCTTGTAGCCAGGATTATCCATCAGCAACTTGCTCTAAAATATAATCTTGTGGAATTGGAAGTGCCGTACTACAGGTATGAGCCCGACCCAGTTCTCGAACATGGCAATATTACATTGTACTGGGATCGATCCATCATCACTGACAGGACTATTGTTGCCAACAAGCCTGATATAGTGGTGGTGGATCGATCAGAGCGGCGCGCAATGATTGTTGACATAACAGTCCCGCATGATGAGAACCTCGTGAAAGCCGAGAAAGATAAGCAAATCAAGTATATTGACTTGGCTCGCGAGGTTGTCGATATGTGGGATGTGGACTCAGCGATCATTGTGCCGATAGTCGTTACAGCCAATGGCTTAATTGCCAAGAGCCTCGATCAACACCTGAGAAGGCTCTCGTTAGGCAGCTGGATCAAGGGATTGATACAGAAAGCGGTACTCCTGGACACGGCTCGTATTGTTAGGAGGTTCCTTTCTCTGGAGCCCTGACCGCCGGTAGCTTGGATCCTGTTCCCGATACCGGTGGGCTACTATTTTTATATTTTTAAATGTTTTTTTTTTATGGTTTTTATTAAGAAATATTTAAAAATGTAATTCTATGTAAAAAAAACCAATAAATGAACATAATAATAAAATAAATATCTTGGGACAACTCACACACGGCTATCTGATCCCAAGCTAAGCAGAGCTTGTGTTATGGTAACCAGACAACTGATATACATACTTATATAATTTATAAATACATACATATTATAGATAAATCACACCCAGACACAGAACAAACAATCATGCTCATCACACAAAGTTTGTCCTGGGTGGGAATCGAACCCACGACCTCCGGCTCAGCAGTCAGGGCCACTAACCACTAGACCAACAGGCCCGTCATGAATCTTGAGTCGATGAATCTTGTTCTTTTAGATTCCACTAACCTTATCTTCTTCTTTTGGTTCACCTACAGTTGCTTATCAACCCTGAATCATTATTTTAATCTTGTGTTACGTGGAACAGTTTGGCTCATTTCTTTCGGAAATCTTTTTCTTCGATAAAGAACGCATAAACGCATTCTGCAGCTACTTCAATTTTAGTTAGTTGCATTATGGCATACCTCTCTGTACCTCAAACCAAACCAACCGCCGTTGGAGACGCTCCGGGCGTCGGACACCGCGAGACGATTCCTGACCACTGTAGAGCCGGGTCTGTAGACGGTGAGCAATGAGTAGCTCACCGTTCGTCCGTCCGTCTAGTGACGATATGCCATGTCGACGGTGCGTTAGTGTTCCACTCGCGCCTCAAAGAGATGCCAGTAAAGCCGAGGGGCCTGCCAGGGCCACCGCCTGCCAGGGTTGCGGGTTGTTTGACAGAGATACCGCGGCCCCGGAACATAAAAGGCATAAGAAGGAACATGGGTGGGTTTTAGTCAGTACAAGTCTGAAACTCCACCCCGCTCCACTCAGAGCGGGGGAAGTTGTTTGTTGATTTCCCATCCGCAAAAAAGCTAACCTCTCTCTCTCTCGTGTCAAACGAGTCCGAAGTAAACAACTTTTCTTTGTTTGTTATTCTGCATGATATTGTAGACTTTGTTGCTAATTGCTATTCTATATGCAAGCTACATAGCTCATACGTTTCCTTTTAATGTTTCTTTAGTCAAGTAAATAATGTGGACCATTCCGCAAATAAACTCACTCCTGTAAATAATTCCCACAAACAAAACTCTTAAACAATACCTCTTTTGTCCTATATTAATACCGAAATCGTGTCGTCTTGCAACGAGAACCTCTCGACCAATATTTTAAGAGTTCTTCAAAAGCCATTTTTCCAATAACCACTTACACGCCCCGTACCACGTTATATTTGAACCTCGATAACTGCAATGTGACCCTTCCGTGTATTGCGATAAAGTTGATAAAGGATTTGGTGAAGTATGAAATAAAGTGGTAAAGTTTTCAACCCGTGCAATGCGATAGGTGCTTGACTTGAATTGATCAAAATAAATGAATAAAAATGTTCTATAATTGTAAGAGATAACGGCTCAGTGGTTTCAGGAGAGTTCGTATTGTTTTTTTATTAATTTTCCCGACATTTGTCCCGTTGAAGAGCGCTGGTCATTGTCGGCTTTTTTCCTGTGAGAATATTGGTTTTAAGTACGTTTTGTATTGAGAGCAGAAGTTTTGGCCAGATTGTGTGAAATAAAACTCAAGAACTTTTTATGGTAGACTTAATAACACCTTATTTTGAAATTATCGGTTTTAGACTGTCAAAAACTTTACTTTTCATCATTTCCGAGCAGTAGCGCTTATACCACAAAAACATTCATCCTCCTTTCTGATATCGTATTGTATCTACACTTTTACTTGGTAATCTTATACGTATATAGGTATTATTATTTTGTTCGTTTCTTATGCACTACGCAAATAACCTTGAGCATTCGCTTCCCTCTTTGCCGCGCAGGAGTAAGTGAGTGAGAGCAGTAGTGAATAATGCCTATTTTTTGGAATAAAATCTATATAAAATTAAGTATTGGGTTTTTGGAAAAAATATTTCTACCGAAATGCTCATTATAGAATTGTGTATCCATTAGTGTCAGTAGCAAAATTAAACAATGTTTACTTTACAAGGAGATGCATGTTATTGATATTTTTTCTCATTTCTGGGGCTTTGTTGTAAGGAGATTTACTAAATAGTGACTCAATAAAAATAAAAACTAAATCTACAATAATGGAATTAAGATTATAAAGAAATTTAATGTATTTTTTTTGTTACTTAGTTCGTTTTAAATAACAAGTAGATAGCTCTAGAAAACTGTACAAAAACGGCTTGCGCGGCGTTTTGGTCGGGGTGGCGCCTTAAGTATAATAATATATCATAATGTAACTCATACTAACCTTTTTCACTAATGTTACATATTGTTAAGAAATTTGTTGTCCTAACACTACCTAATTATTAGAAAAAGCCGCCTGTGATACAGGTTTAATTTAACCTAGTACCTACAGGCATCGAATTTTGTTATACCAATATTATTTCTAGGACTAAAATTGTTTTTATAGTGCCAATTGTTTGATCTTTGAATAAATGTATTCTATTTTAAATATATTCTATTCTATCTATGTCTTATATCTAATAGAAGCGCCAAACTAGTCGCGAAAAAGGCTGAACAATTTCCATTACCATCGACTCGCTATGATGAAGAATAGCACAAATACTACGAGTATTAATACTTTGCCTAATCATCTGTATCAAGAAGTGTTTAAAAGGTGAAAAACCAAAAATCTTAAAGAAACTTTATCTCAAATACAAATAACCAAAAACACAACATGTTTTTCTTTCACCCCTACAAAAAAAAAACGGTCTAAGTAGGGCACGATAGTAGTCCAATCAAAAAATCAATCATCGCCCACATTCGCCGGTAAAAAGGTTCCGTACCCAATATTTTCTGTTATCGTGCGACAGTTGAGCCCTGCGAGCACTAAAAACTCAATACAGTATTGCTTTCACAGCGAAGTAGCTGTGTTGGGCTTTATGTGGATGTGACAAGAAGAATTCAGGATTTAAAAACTCGTTGTACCTATCGTGATGCAGTCACTTCATACTGAAAATCCTTATCTATCCTTACTTCCTTACTAATATTATAAAAGCGAAAGTGAGTTTGTTTGTTACCTCTTCACGCTTTAATGGCTGAGCCGATTTTGATGAATTTTGGTACAGAGATAGTTGGGAACCAGGAGACGGACATAGGCTACTTTTTGTCTCTTTCTAACCCCCCACTTCTCTAAAATAGGGGGTGGAAGTTTGTATGGCGCATTCCGCAATCTTTAAGGTAGGAAGCTAAAAATCGGTACACACGCTCTTTGTTACCAACGAAAAATACCTACACCACCTACCTATTTTTTTTTTAAATGGTGGCATGTGAGGGAGAAAGAGGGAAGAAAAGGGAAAACTTAGCGTTGCTATTACAAATCAATAAGGCGCAAGGGGAACTGTGTTACCCCGAATTTAACGCGAGCGAAGCCGCGGGCAAAAGCTAGTTTTGATATAAATTAAAGAAGAAAATCTACATATTGAAGTCAAGAAGAAGAATTTATAGAAAAAGATTTTGTAAAAAAAATCAAGACTTTTTAGTTTCTTGATAATTTGTCCAGTTTATTTTTTTCATTATTTTTTCATCAATTATATCATGCATGTACATTACAGATACATAAGTATGTAAACAATGGCTTTATTAGCGCAAGCAGAAAATAAAGAATGATTAACTTTTTCTGATATCTGCATACGATCCTGATAAAGATTCCTTTTAGATAACTACTACACATAACAAAATAATAGTTTTTAAATGTTAACCTCCGCCAAGTTACTATTGCGTCTAAAATTGTACTAAACAGTTTCAAACTTTTCAAATACTTTAAAAGCGAGATCCACACTATTCTAACCCCTGCTAGGTCAGCGCTACAAGGCGAGTCGTGGACACATAACGAGTTTAACAGAATATGATTTTCCCACTCCGGACGAATGAGAGACGTTTTAGCGTCACTTTTTATCAACCCTCATGGGACCGGGTTGCGAAATATGCAGCTTTTATAAATTGTATGAGAAAATTATGGGACGAAGGCTTTTTGGCTGATGGTGATCGTAAATGTTCGTGTGGCTTAGATGTTCCACATCATTTAATTTTTGAGAAAATCATGCAGTCTTTGTAGTTTGAGGAGCTCGTGGCTAAATAATAGCAGCCACTCTGGTCGATCTTTAGGTAAAACCGCGTTTGCTTAGTCTGGTCTGTGGATGACCACCCGCTACACACCGAGTTCCCTCCGTGCCTCGGAAAGCATTTAAGCTGTTAGTCCCAGCTGTCATTTGTAGATCTTTGACAGTTGTTACAGGTCAGTGTCCCAAAAGCTTGACAACCAAGGGGTATCAAATTGGGTAATTTGATACCTTTTGGTACCCGATATACCCCACATAACTTTGATTGATTTATTTCAAAACTTCTGTTCTGAAAACGGTATACTTAGACAAATATCGCATGGAACAAAATTGGTTTTTGGACATTTAATGTCCAAAAACCAAAATGGGTTTGAGTCGAAGACTTTTTGGTGTCACTTTTTTTTAACCTAGTCTGCTTGTCACAGAATAGCATTTAGCTAGATTATTATAAGGTTTAGGTATGTGTACTTCTAAGAAACGGGTGGATCTCGCCAACAAGCGTAAAGTTTGTCGAGTAAATATTGTATGAAAGACAAAAAAACAAAAAGTTTTTATGCTGGCCATGGACCTATTCATACTTCGAAGTTTCAAAAGCGCTTTCACTGGAGCCGCGACTAAAACTGTTGCAAACAAAATAGCAAAGCATTTCAAGTTCCATTGACGGCACGGTTGGCGCAGTGGCTGAGCGATCGACTGCTGCGCTGCGTGTCGCGGGTTCGATTCCCGCACGGAACAAATATTTGTATGACCTGCAGATAGTTGTTTCGGGTCTGGCCGTTTGTTTATGTGAGTTTTAATGTTTGTAAACGCACCCACGATACAGGAGAAATTTCTAGTCTGGGGCAAAATTAAAAAAAAAACAAAGTTTCTTCACTTAGATTCAATCTAGCAGCTATAAATCCTCTACGCCATTAAATCTATAAGACAACAAAACAACATTTACCCCAAACGCACCTGTCCAAAAAATCCGCTTAATAAATCCCGTAACATACTTATAGCGATGATCGCCCGGCAAATGCCACAATATCATAACACGGAGATTTTCTCCTAAGCTGCGTTAATTTGCCGGCTCTCCCCGCGTCCGAGCGAACGTCAAATACAATTTTACGGTGCGATGGACACTGAGCCGATTGTGAGAGACAAGAGACAAGCCTGCTGTGGGGCACGGATCATGAACTGATGGATGTGGTATTATACTGTTTTCAGCAGCAGCAGTTGTAGCATCATTTCGTTTGCAGGTGACCTTAGATAAATCGTTCCTTTTCAATCTTGAATGTAGTCGTCGTAAATCCTTACTATCCTTACTAATATTATAAAAGCAAAAGTGAGTTTGTTTGTTTGATACGTCTTTACGCCTAAAAGGCAAAACCGAATTGGATGAATTTTGGTACAGAGATAGTTGAGACCCTGGAGACGGACTTAGGCTATTTTTTATTTTTTTAAAGTGAGAAATGAGGGAGAAAGAGGGAAGATTTGGAAAAACTTAGCTTTGCTATTACAATAAAAAAGGCGCAAAGGCAAAAACTACAAGTAGTAGGTACCTGCAAATCAGGAAAGGGGAACTGTGTTACCCCGAATTTAACGCGAGCAAAGCCGTACCAAAATTCATCAAAATTGGTTTAGCCATTTAAGCGTGAAGACGTAACAGACAAACAAACAAACTCACTTTCGCTTTTATAAAATTAGTAAGAATTGTTATCAAGGAGATTATTATAGTTAGAGAACACAATAAAACTACCATATCCAAAATCTTCTTACATCATGCCACATAATGCCTGTGGTCACGTATTGGTTAAAGGGTAGGGCGGGGTTGTTCGCGGATTATATTCGTAGCTCACAGCTCAAACGCGCTGCTATATCGGTTAGCTGCCACTGGATTACTGCCTTACGGAGCTTAGGTTTTCAAATCTATTTTGCGCACATAGGTCAGTTAGATTTTGAGGACAGTAAAACTGTTGTTTTATTAAAGGGACTGGAGTAAAAAAACGTTATTTTAGTTATTTTGACCGCAATATACCCCAACACACGACAGTGAAACCCTTTTCTCGGAGTCCACATTGCATGGTACAGACGCCTGCAGGTCAAGCTACCCGAAACTGTCAATTTTTCCCAATGAACCTTGAACCTTATACTTTACAAATAAAGTCGAAAATCTATCAAAGAAATCTGACAGATTGTAGTAGCTTGATGTGCAGGCGTCTGTACATAATTTTTGTGTAGGTACTTTATATGTTCTTTTCTTTTACACACTAAATGGTTTAACCTGAATATTTGTCTGGCTGTTTGTGTATGTGAGTTTAAATGTTTGTAAACGCACCCACGATACAGGAGAAATACATAGTGTGGGGCAACGTTTAAAAAAAAACACATTTACTTTGTTTCGTATTTTATTTTTATATTTTTGTGAAATATGTGTGTGGCGAACCAAACTAATTGTCTATGGTTCCCACTTAGTGATAAGACAACACTACAAAGGTTGGCAACACTGCTCACCAGTCGGACAAGAACTGAGAAGGTAATACAGCTAGCGTTAACCGATTTATAACTTTTAACGTTGTGGAACATAATACTCTCCCGATATCGCAAGTGTGCTGTATTGTGATTCAAAATATATTCGTCTATTACATACAACTGGATCGAGTTTCATTTATGTAAACAAGGCGCCAAAAACGCGCCTAAATGTGTATGTATGTATTTAATTATTTTGACGACATAAATGATTTCATTGAGAACTCATTACCTATTTAATTTTGTAAATAATAGCTCATTTTTGTTTATTGTGTATGTGAAGACCATGTGGGGTATTTAGTTTTAGGTAGGTAGCTTTTTACAAACACGTTTATACGTCGTTTTTTTTTATGTGATAAATATTATAGTTTTGTTGACATCAGCGTGTCTGTCATAACACATGTGCAATATAAAAAGAACACATCACAAATTATAATCAACACTTGTCCTAATAACTTCGTGCACCTGCGTCCACAAAAAGTCCATATTCAATTAAATAGTGCTTTATCAAAACGAACATCACTCTCCAAAAAATGAAACGTTCATTCAAAATCATTGCAGCGTAAAAACACATCAGCTTACTGAATGAACGATAATGAAATTATTTTATTTTATTTATAACTGCTCCGAAAAACCGATAATAAAGGTTTTAATTCGACGAGAAAAAAACAAATTAATAAAGTTCGCGTATAGTCTGTGGGAATGGTGACAGTTGTGTGCGAGCGAGACGCAAGATAAAATAAGTTGGGATGACACAAGTGGCGGGGATTTAAAGAGATTATGAACGTGATTTTTTAATGAAACAAGAGGAATTTGTTCTAGTTTGAGGCGAAATAAACAAAACGGGGTTAATTTAAACTGTTTTATACTACAAGCACATTTTGAGTAGGTACAGGTTACATAATAATATGAATTTATTTAGATCATGAAGCTGAATATTTTGTAATATTATTGTATTGGTGTAACATTAGAAGGATCATGACTATAACTATTTTTTTGCGGTGGCAAATCATCAAATAACTTCCCCCGCTCTGGGAGGGGGAGTGTCAGACTTGTACTGACTGAAACTCACCCATGTTCCTTCTATTGCCCTTTACGTACCGGGGCCGCGGTATCTCTTTCGAACAACCCGCAAACCTGGCAGAACGAATAACAATCATGTTACGAGTAATAATAAGGATACTACCTCGCATTATTTACTAATATCTTTACCTAAGTGGTAACGTAGTTCGCCGTGGTCGCTGAGCCGTACTTTGTCCTCACCAGGGACGACTGGGTTGAGGACCTGAGCGGCTCAGTGACCATAATTTCGTCGGCCGCCGCCGGTACCCCGTCCTTCGAGGGTGTCAGGAAGGGTCAGGGGTGCGTCGCAGCACGGTTCGGGGATATAGTCGTAGCGGGTGTCTACTTCTCCCCGAGCCGAACTCTCGCCGAGTTCCACAACTCCCTCAGAGAGTTGACCGTCGTCGTCGGTATCTGCTCCCTCCCCGTGCTAGTGCTCGGGGACTTCAACGCCAAGAACTTGGCTTGGGGTTCTCGCTGCACGGATGTGCGGGGAAGGATGGTGGAGGACTGGGCACTGGAGACAGGCCTGGTCGTCCTCAATCGGGGTTCTGTTCCCACGTGTGTGCGGATGCGGGGCGAGTCGGTGGTGGACATTTCGTTCGCTAGCCCCGCTCTGTCACCGCGTGTCGTCGACTGGCGCGTCATGGAGGAGGTGGAGACCTACTCCGATCACCGGTACATCCGGCTCGACGTCTCCACCCAGACCTCCAGCGCGCCGGTCCTACAGGCCCCGAGTGGTCCGCGGTGGGCGCTGAAACAGCTGGACCGGGAGCTCCTGGAAGCCTCAATCGTGCAGGCCTGGGTGTCATCACCGGACAGGCCTGCCGACGCCGGTCTGGAAGCGCCCGGCGTCAGGTGTACTGGTGGTCGCGCGAGCTGACGGCACTGCGAGAGGCATGCGTCGCGCAGCGACGCATGCCTCTCGCAGTGCCGTCGGGGTTGCGATAGTCGCGGAGAGGATCCGGCTACTGGGTCTCGAGGTGGCCTTGCACAAATCCGAGGCCATGGTTTTTCATGGCCGCGGAAACACGCCACCGTCGGGATCCCAGTTGACGGTAGGAGGGGTTTGCATCGGCGTCGGGTCGACGATGAAGTACCTGGGAATCGTCCTCGACAGCCGGTGGAACTTCGTCGAACACTTCCGACGTTTGGCTCCCAAGCTCGAGCGGACGGGGGCTGCTTTCAAGCGGCTCCTGCCCAATCTGAAGGGGCCAAACGCCTCCTGCCGTAGGCTCTATGCCGGAGTCGTGCGGTCCATGGCCCTTTACGGGGCCCCGGTATGGGCGCGTTCTTTAGGGCGACGTGCCGCCCACTACCTGAACGCGCCCCAAAAGGTGGTGGCCATACGGCTCATTTGGGGCTACCGCACGATCTCCGGCGAGGCAGCAAGCCTCCTTGCCGGACTGCCACCGTGGGATCTGGAGGCGATAGTCCTCGCGCGCCTGTTTGAGTGGCGCGCGGAGGCACTACACCGGGGGGAAAACCCGCTGCCGCGGCAAGTTGCCGCTCGGCGGGCGGACCTCCGGTGCGATCTCATGGTGGCATGGAGAGAGCGACTGTCACAACCCCGTGCAGGGCACGCCACAATAGTGGCGGTAAGTCCCCTCTTTGAGGAGTGGCTGGAGAGGCGTCATGGCGTCCTCACCTACCGCCTGACGCAGGTCCTCACCGGACACGGAAGTTTCGGGAGGTTCCTGCACATCATCGGGCGGGAGGAAGCGCCCGGGTGTCACCATTGTGACGATCGCCCTGAGGACACGGTGGAGCACACAGTGGCGATCTGCCCAGCGTGGGCGGAGCACCGCCGTGCCCTCGTAGAGGCGATCGGCGGCGGCGATCTCTCGCGTCCGGCCCTGGTTCAGGCCATGGTCCGGAGCGAGAGGGAATGGGAAGCGGTCACCACCTTCTGCGAAGCAGTAATGCTAGCAAAGGAGGTGGCCGGGCGTTTGAGGGAGAGAACATCAGCTGCCCAACCCAGCCGCCGCGGGAGACGCCCAGGGCGCCGGGCACCGCGAGACGACTTCCGGCCACCGTAGATGCGGTCCTGTGGGCGGTGAGCAATGGGTAGTTCACCGTCCGTCCGTCGATTGACGACAGGCCGTGTCGACGGCGCGTTCGTGTTTCACGCGCGCCTCAAAGAGAGTCAGCAAAGCAGAGGGGCTTGCCAGAGCCTCCGCCTGCCGGGGTCGCGGGTTGTTCGAAAGAGATACCGCGGCCTCGGAACGTAAAGGGCAATAGAAGGAACATGGGTGGGTTTTAGTCAGTACAAGTCTGACATGCCCCCCCACTCCGCCCTGAGCGGGGGAATTCATTGGATGATATCCCACCCGAAAAAAAAAAAAAAAGTGGTAACGTAGTCAAGACTATAATAATCTGCTTACCCCAGATCGAGTATCTGCAACAACCAACAAAAACAGCCACTTACCAAACTCACACATTCGCTCTAATCACTTAAACCTTTCTCCAAGCTATCAGACCATCCAACGTGGTATCGATCTCCAATCAGCCGTAAGCCGAAAAAGTGCGGTCTATAAGCGCTTTATCACTTGGCAACTAAACCCGCTTGATCAAGTTAAGCTCCAAGATTCGAACAATTGGAGACGCGTCGTTGTCGTCCCGCATTCGTTTGCAGCACGTGACGTGGCTGTTAAACAGAATGTGGAAGAGGATATAAACAAAGTGTGTGGTTGGGAGATGTTAAGAGTGAACGGGACGGGGGCGATGCGACTCTTCGTACACGAGTAGGCAAAGATTCTCTGTTGTTCTTTTGTGAGAACACCATCTTGAGTATACTTCACAAATCTGGAACCCGTGCTATGGCAAAGAAATCGATCGTATTGAAAGCATACAGAAAAGATTTCTTCGTTTTCTATGTTTTTGGCTACGTTTACCATGCCATTCTGATAATTACTCGAATCTTAGCAAAAAAAAAAAAAATTTCAGCCACTCATTCATCGTCGTCGACTATTTCTTTAAACTAGCTTTTGCCCGCGGCTTCACTCGCGTTAAATTCGGTAGCGCCTTATTGATTTGTAATAGCAACGCTAAGTTTTCCCGTTTCGTCCCTCTTTCTCCCTCATATCCCACTATTTTTTTAAAAAACATAGCCCATGTCCGTCTCCTGGTTCCCAACTATCTCTGTACCAAAACTCATCAAAATCGGTTTAGCCATTAAAGCGTAAAGAGGTAACAAACAAACTCACTTTCACTTTTATAATATTAGTAAGGATTCTGTCTAATGAGATTGATTGTACTGATCTTGCGTGTAATACTTATTTTGTCTTATTTAGTTTTTTTAAATTTAATTAATATTATTTTGTATCATGCTTGATAGTGATCCTAAAATGTTCTACTACCTACTTTCTCTGTTTTTTACTCTTGAAAAGCTGTAATTGGCTCTGTGTTACTTTTAAATTTTTTTTATCTATCTGTATTTAGCTGTTGGTTCTCCTATTTATAAATATGGTAGGAAGGGAATTATGCTGCAACCAACAAAAGCTCTTTTAATTTTTAGTATACACTTTTTATAACTATTATTGCGTTTCGCCGCGACTTGTCTGATGTGAAGTAAAGATTTGGCCAAGCGTGGAGCACGCTTGCATACTGGAAATGATCGATTAAAATCTGATTATTTCAGACAAATTAATACTCAACGTCATGTAATAATACTGCATTATGTACTTACTCAAAACAGTGAATAAAAATAATTTAGTAGAAATGATTGCTGTAATTGTTAAGAAGAAATATATTAAACTGTTTCGTATTAAAGAAAGAATCCATTGCTGCGACAGCGATATTATAGTCTTTTCAGAAGCGTTAGTGAGTTGGTAGATGTTTCCAGATACCGAATCTTTTGACAGCTCAATCTAGTGGTGACAAAATGCAATAATTTTCTACATTGTCTTGTATCCGTGCTGTATAAAAGCCCCACGTACTCAAGCAGCCTCACAACGAACTCGGCTGGAGTGTTTCTAACAACCGGCAGCGGCCCTGCAAATACGGATTTACTTAAGTTTGTCCATTTTATCCACTTTGCTCGCTAAACTATTATGATAATCGGTTCTAGTGGCTAGCTGCTTTGATATTATTTTCTGTATCTTTTTGAAGGAGAACACTTCAGTGGGTTAAATTAGTTTGTGATTATTTTTCAAAATCTTGGAAGTCTCATAACATAGTCATTACATATAACTAGTCTTCATGATTCAGCAGGATCTTTAGAAACAAGCAGGTTGTTTGTATTCTTCTAAAATTGGTTCAAAGTACCACAACATTCAAGGTAAATACGAATCAATGCAAATTCTTTACCTTCACTACGAATTTTTCATGTAAATGTCAAATATTCCAACAAAGTCAAAGCTTTCCGTAAAATAAGTAAACCTTTGATATTTTTATTGATTGCTCCACCTTTAAAGGCTCATTATACTTCGAAATTCAGCGGAAAGGCGAGCCAACCCGTCAAATTTGAATTTCCGTACCGCAAATTAAGAGAAGGAAAGGAGATGTTCTTTCTAAGAGTGCAAGCGAAATAGAAAATGTTATTCGGAATAAAAATGTGACTGACGAATTCAGCTACTTACATATTTTTGCGCCATCAAAAGGAGTCGATGGTTCTCGAATAATTTTGAATTGAGAATACGCTTTGGCGCCAAACGCCTTTTGTGCAATCAATATTCAATGTTGGCAACACTGCTCTTCCAAGTTTGAATTTGAAATCTATCATTTGAATTTTCTATCGAAGACGTTTTGTGTGAAAATTGGCTGATAATGAATGCAGGGTCAAAGGATTTAGTACAAAACTTTTCAATGAACACGATTGATTTGAAAATATTCTACTGTGGTTGGCAACAAAACTAAATATAACAATTCTGAGTGGCTTCTAAAAACATTGGTAGATATACTTTTAATTACTTACTCATAGTTAAGAGAAGAGAATCATCAGTACAGACGATGACAAAGGACTTTCTTGTCTTCACATTTACTTTTATCGGGAATCTGGGAACTCTGATATTAAAAAAAATATATAATTATTGTTGTCACAGTTACCCAAACTATTGTAAAGTTATTTTTATTAAATGACCAGATTTTTCCCGCGGCTTTGCTTCGTTAAATTCAGGGTAACACAGTTCCCCTTTCCTGATTTACAGGTACCTTCTACCTGTAGTTTTTGCCCTTGCGCCTTATTGTATAAGCAATGCTATTTTTCCCTTTTCGTCCCTCTTTCTCTTTCATATCTCAATCTTTAATAAAAAATATAATATATATACACTTGGGAGCAAATAAATCGAGCCACTTCCTTTTTCACGCATTATGGTAATTATTTTTGGTATTAAGGAACGCATCGATTCGAAACATATATCGCCTAAAAGGGTATTTAATAACCTTTACAATGAGGGTAGTTAGTTGTCAAAATTTCATTTATATTAAAGTTTAAAGGGTAGAATAAAATTATCGCATTTAATTTGCTTATGACATTTTTATTGTACTCTGTTAAGAAAAGATTAAATTTGAGGTTTTTGTTAATCATACCCATATTACTTGTTATTGTTGTCTTTATCTGTGTCTGTGTAATCAAAATAACCTGATAAAATGGATACTACACCGACGGAAGCTGCCCAAGTTGTAGCTTTACTTGAGGTTGGACACGGACAACGTGAAGTGGCACGCAGACTTCATTTGAGTCGTTCAAAGGTACAGCGGGTATACCGCAGGTATCTGGAGACTGGTGCTTTTGTTCGGCGACCTGGAACTGGCCGACCACTGGCAACAACAGAACGTGACGACCGCTTTATTGCAACCAATTCGTTGCGCGACCGTGGACTTAATGCTGTTCAGCTACAGCAAGCGTTACGTGACGTTCGAGGAGTCGCAATCAGTAGGTGGACAGTGAGACGAAGACTAAAAGAACGAAATTTAACATCACACAAACCAGCAACTGGCCCAAAATTGACTGTAGCTCATCGCCGATCTCGCTTGGAGTTTGCTCGAGAACACATTAATTGGACGTTAGAAGACTGGAGGTCAGTTTCGTTTTCTGACGAGTCAAGAATCTGTCTTTTTAGCAATGACGGGAGAAACCGAGTGTATAGACGTCCTGGTGAAAGATTTGCCCAATGTTGCATTCGAGAAACGGTGAGTTTTGGTGGTGGTTCTTGTATGGTGTGGGGAGGAATTTCTCTAGACGGAAAAACGGAACTTGTCTCGACCCCGCCAACGATGGCAGTGGTAGACGTGGATTAACAGCTGACCGATACATAACTGACATTCTTGAAAACCACGTAATGCCGTATGCTGGTTTTGTCGGAGAAAATTTCTTGTTTATGCATGACAATGCGAGACCTCATACCGCGCAGATCGTTACGGAATACTTGTCTGCGATCGGGATTCAACAAATGGTATGGCCAGCACGAAGTCCCGATTTGAACCCGATCGAACACCTATGGGACGAGCTAAAACGGAGAGTCCGAGCCAGGGTTCCCGCTGTTTCATCCATTCCCGAGCTTAAAGTCGCTGTGCTTGAAGAGTGGGAGAACATACCACAATATGTCATCGTAACGCTGATCAGATCGATGACTAATAGGCTACAAGAATGTATCAGGGCCCGGGGGGGTAATACCAGTTATTAAGAATATTTTTTTTGCAATAATTTTGTTTTTTATTGTTTTTATGGACTGTTTTAGCCCTACTAAATTTTCTATCAAAATTACCATTTTTCTTGCAGAGCCAATAATTTATCATTCAATAAGGTTATTATTCAATAATTTACCCTCATTGTAAAGGTTATTAACTAAACTTTTAGGCGATATATAGTTCGAATTGATACGTTCCATATTACCAAAAATATTTACCATTTTACGTGAAAAAAGGTAGTGGCTCGATTTATTTGCTCCCAAGTGTAATAGCCTATGTCCGTCTCCAGGGTCCCAACTATCTCTGTGCCAAAATTCATCAAATTCGGTTTAGCCATTAGGCGTGAAAACGTTACAAACAAACAAACTCACTTTCACTTTTATAGGTAATATTAGTAAGGATGTAACTATCAAGTTAAACTTTTATAAAATGATAAAAATAAACCTAGATATCATTTTTTATAAAATGATATCTAGCTTGCTAAACGAATCTCAAACCAACAAAGCCACCATGAGACTACTCTTGACCGTGGATGTGGGTCTGTGGACGGTAAGCGATGGGTAGTTCACCGTCCGTCCGTCTAGTGAGGACAGGCCGTGTCGACGGCGCGTTAGTGTTCCACGTGCGCCTAAAAGAGATTTCAGTATAGCAGACGGGCCTGCCAGGGCCTCCGCCTGCCGGGGTTGCGGGTTGTTCGAAAGAGATTCCGCGGCCCCGGAACGTAAAGGGCAATAGAAGGAACATGGACGGGTTTTAGTCAGTACAAGTCTGACACTCCCCCCCGCTCCACCCGGGGGAAGTTATTCTATGATTCCCCATGCGCAATAAAAAATCCTGCTATACCTATTTTACATAAATAGTAAAGTAGTAATTTTCCAAGTTGCCACCATGTATTCAGTTTTTCGCCATTGTAAATACTTTAATGACCTCATTTCTGTATCATTACTTCTCTTGTGCTGTACCTTACAAACGCATAATTTTGGTCAATCTGCGAAAAACTGCAACATTACTGAACTTGCTCATTACTTAAACGTCCTCAGTGAACTTCCTGCAACAAGATCAAAAAAACTATCTTCCCATTGCTGCCATCTATTCTTCCAAAACTGTAGATCCATGGCTACCTCATTGGTTCAAACCATGTTTGAACAAAGAACTAAAATGAAAAGGGACTACTCTTGGAGAACAACTCCTCATAACGACGTTCACCCTTGCAAAAATAGATAGCGTTGTACACAAACATGTTGTAAAGCGACGCCTATCGAGTTCCTTCTGAACTTTAACAAAAGTTTCGAACAGCGCCATCTATGGTTTATATTAGGAATTAGATACGTAGTTCAGTGCGGTGAGCTTTTCGTCGGAGCTTTTGATACGCGTTGGGAGCTTCGTAGTGGATTACAGTACTGCAAGGTTAGTTTAATCTTGAATATAGATGGCGCTATGTGTCTTGATGTACAGAGGTTTTAAATTGAAGAGCTTTTGATTCATGAAAAATAGTGTTGTATTTTGGCCTGGATGTGTTATGATTTATGTTCTTAGTTTGAATCGACGCGCTCTTTTGTTTTATTCAGTCAAAAAAGCATAATTTAAAATACCTGTTTAAAAAGTTTAGTTGTTATATAATATACTAACAAAACTGATAACTATTGACGAATTAGGTAAAGTGTAGAAGTACGGTTGATTTATATTCTTGCGTATAATTTCACTTTAAATAATTGTTTCTCAATGATAAGCATGATTTGCATTTTCGCAATGAAATCTTGAGGTAACAAAATATCGCACTTTTGTTAAAAATGTACTAGGTTCCCGCTTATTGCATTCATACGATTCTTGCGACATAACAAGGCCTAGTTTTTCTTTAACAAACGATATTCACACGCTAATTTTTCTCTTAACACAATTTAAACATTCTGTTTGCAGTTCAATTGTTTCAATTTCTATTCTCATTAGAACAAAAAACTAAAGGAGGAAAAGTAATTAATATTAATTGGTACGCATCCTACGGGCCATACCATGGCTCATACAATGTATCACCATGATGTATGGGGTAGCTTCATTCAGTTCGTTCCCCCAGTAACCCGCGGACTGCCGCGACGAACGCACGTTGGTTACAATTCGTTCGTTTTTAAAAAACATCGCGATATACAATTGAATGAAGTTTTTGTGATATTTTGATCAGTGATGATTCTGAAAAGGACTTTAAGGATTTTGTTCGTTGTTGTCATGTGTGCTACAAGTGTCATGAATGGAGGTAAGATGGTTTCATTGTTATTTATCTGATTATAAAAATGTGTGATTAATGTGCTGGTCAGTTTGTTTTTAAGGGGAAGTTTTTGTATCAACCCTTTGGTCGTTTGAGTCATACTTAAGTGAGGGGCGATTACAGGATTGCAGCAGCTGTTTAAAGAGCATATAATGGGTGCAATAATATCTTAAATTAAACAATGATTGCATTAAAAATAAATGAAACACTAAAATTCAAGCTTTCATTTCACAGTAATAGGGTTATTGTAAGATTTGAAACTTCTAACTCCATCTTTTTGTTACGAGTAAATAAATCTGCTCGTTATTTTAAATCCTCCTTGCACTGGCTTACCCAATCGTTAATTCATTTAATCGTTCATAAGGGCTATATTACTTCAAAATGTTATGAAAACAAAACATAAAATACATACTTACGCCTGTAATCAGGGTTAGGCAGAGGCCTAGTCCTATTTAGGTAAGCTTCATGGAATAAGGACAAAAGGGTTAGGCAGAAATGCTTAGGCCTCTGTTTAGATAAGTTTCATGACATAGGGAACAAAATGAAGCAAGCAGACACATTTACGAATAAGGTCTTCATTTCAAGAGATCTATTTTAAACACGTACTTACCTAATCACTAATGAACGGATGTCTAAGTGTGGCTGTTACAAGCCATTGAGTTACAGTAGCCACAAGATTATGATCACTAATTGAATCGATTACCACTTGAACTCATCCTATTATAACGTGAAGGATGTAGGCCTCAATTATAACTGTAATGGCGAGGCAAAGATCGTTTGATAACATATTCTTATGTACTTATTATTAGTTCACGGACATGAGCCATCTGGATCTATACTTCATCTATACTAAACTTAATAGAAACTGTGAAACTACAGTTTGGACGACACGGTAGGCGTAGTGGCTGAGCGAACGATTGCTACGCTGCGTGTCGCGGGTTCAATTCCCGCACGGAACAAAAATTTGTCTGACCTGCAGGTGATTGTTTAGGGCTGGCTGTTTGTATGTGAGTTTGAATGCTTGTAATAGCACCCATGATACAGGAGAAATTCCTAGTGTGGGGCAAAGTTAAACAAGCAGCCCATGTCTGAAGGATTCCATGTTTGCAAAGCTGTGAAAAACCCCCATATATCGCAAAACTGCACCCAGACCAAGGGGATGGCGAGAGACTTTAGGTAGCTTCTTCTTTGCATGGTCCCCGCTTTATGGGGGGTCCGAAAAATGGATGGCTGTCTAGTTTATTGACGGGAAGAGGCTCAAAATCGAGAAAAGGGGAAGGCCTTGGTCCAGGAAACGTACAGATCCGATAAAAAAAAACCGCAACAAACAATTCAGTATTTTTATTACCGTGTTGTGTGATTGAACACGGTCTTAATTAAATTTCACACAAGGAAGGCTGTGACCTAGGCTAGAATATAGGATACTTTTAATCCCGGTAGTGTGTTTCCGTGGGATAACCACCGAACATTACGCTGTTAAGAACTAATCTGTACTATTCATATTCAAAAAGGAATTACAAGATCAAGTGGGCATAGAGTTCGAATTGCAACTCTAATACATTTTTTTTTAACTCCCTTCTCTAGAAATTTCTCCTGTATCGTAGGTGCGTTTACAAACATTTTATCTCAGATACATAAACAGACCCGTAAAAACTATATGTAGGCAATACAATTATTAGGTCCGTGCGGGGATCGAACCCGCAACACCTAGCGCACTCAAACACTTAGCCAGTGCGCCAACAGTGTCGTCATAATTTAATATCGGTTTTTTGGTAGGTACACACAACGACACTGCAACTTTACAAACCCACTTTATACTGATCCCTCATCGTATGGAAAACCTACGGTGGACGCTCCGTAGTTGAGAGATCTACATAAACTGGTTTTATACAAGTTGATAATGTCGTCGTATGTACATATCTACTACGTATTTTGTTAGACTAGTAACAAAGATAGTTCAGTAAAAGCTTTGGAGATGACTCAGAGAGATACAATATCAGCCCGCAGAATCGTAGCTGAATATGATGCTTGTCATAGTTACATCAAATCTCCGGGAGATAAAGCTCTGATCCCCTCGGATGACAGGATTTGTAATTTGAGTAGCTATTGTGTCTTACGCAGCTGTCCATCCACCTGCATAACGGTCTTATTTCATGTACTTAATAATACAATGAGTTTCTTTGTAATCTTGTTGTTCAATTTCAAGTTTCTCAGACTTTGCGAGTTTTTTGAGATTATTAGCAGTATCTAGTTTCTAGCTGCGCAATGGAAATACAAGTCCAAGGTGTGCGTAATATCGAGAATCTTAATGCAATTTGATGCGGGGACACTAAGATTTTTTCCTGTATCATACCAATACATTCATTTGAATGAATCCTGTGTGTTTCTGTTTTTTTTGTTACAATCCCCTAATACATGCAAGTTTTGTCTTTGACCTACAATAAGAATTCCTCCTGTGTTTCGTGGGTGCGTTTACAAACATTAAAACTCACATACAGAAATAGCCAGACCCGAAACAACTACCTCTAATCGTAAAAATATTTGTTCTGTGCGGCGATCGGACTCGCGACGCGCAGCGTAGCAGTCGATCGCTCAGCCACTGCGCCAACCGAGCCGCCTAAAGAGAGATTATGCGAGTATTGTATGTTGGGGTCGACTTCCAGTCTAGCTAGCTGAATAATACTATTTTATACAGAACGACTGCCTATCTTACCTTCGCAACCCAGTTAGTACTGGATAATACGAATAATACCTTTTTTTTTTTTTTCGGGTGGGAAATCATCCAATGACTTCCCCCGCTCTGGGCGGAGCGGGGGGGCATGTCAGACTTGTACTGACTAAAACCCACCCATGTTCCTTCTATTGCCCTTTACGTTCCGAGGCCGCGGTATCTCTTTCGAACAACCCGCGACCCCGGCAGGCGGAGGCTCTGGCAAGCCCCTCTGCTTTGCTGACTCTCTTTGAGGCGCGCGTGAAACACGAACGCGCCGTCGACACGGCCTGTCGTCAATCGACGGACGGACGGTGAACTACCCATTGCTCACCGCCCACAGGCCCGCAGCTACGGTGGCCGGAAGTCGTCTCGCGGCGCCCGGCGCCCTGGGCGTCTCCCGCGGCGGCTGGGTTGGGCAGATGTTCTCTCCCTCAAACGCCCGGCCACCTCCTTTGCTAGCATTACTGCTTCGCAGAAGGTGGTGACCGCTTCCCATTCCCTCTCGCTCCGGACCATGGCCTGAACCAGGGCCGGACGCGAGAGATCGCCGCCGCCGATCGCCTCTACGAGGGCACGGCGGTGCTCCGCCCACGCTGGGCAGATCGCCACTGTGTGCTCCACCGTGTCCTTAGGGCGATCGTCACAATGGTGACACCCGGGCGCTTCCTCCCGCCCGATGATGTGCAGGAACCTCCCGAAACTTCCGTGTCCGGTGAGGACCTGCGTCAGGCGGTAGGTGAGGACGCCATGACGCCTCTCCAGCCACTCCTCAAAGAGGGGACTTACCGCCACTATTGTGGCGTGCCCTACGAATAATACCTTGGTTATACTTACTGGTAGTTAGACTTTCGGCACAATGTACTTGAAATGACTGTCAACGATCAATACATGACATCCCAGACCAGGAAACTTGGTATGTAATAGGTCACCCATCAACGAATCAACCCAAGCATGCATGGTTTAACCAAAACAGCCGACTCTAGCTGCTGTTATTATGCAACCACCGGCTCCTCACAAAAATAACAAGGCCTAAGATGTCCCCCAATTAAAAAATTAGGCTTTTTGAACATCAAATTACAAGAGACAGTCCCACAAAACGCCTGCCCTTCGCCACTTCCTAGTGTTTTAGCTGGTAAGAAGAAGTGGCGGAACAAATTCCCCAATCAATATAAATACTTCATTTTAATACAATATGTGTCTCGTACGGAGCTCGTGGCTAAATTATAGCAGCCGCTCGGGTCGATCTTTAGGTTAAGCCGCGCTTCCCTAGGTTGGTCTGTGGATGTATGACCACCCGTTACATACCGAGTTTCCTCCGTGCCTTGGCAAGCACGTTAAGCTGTTGGTCCCGGTTGTCATTTGTAGATCTTTGACAGTCGTTACAGATAGTCAGTGTCCCGAAAGTCTGACAACCAGTCTTACCAAGAGGTATCGTATTACCCAGTACTAACTGGGTTATGGAGGTCAGATAGGCAGTCGCTTTATGTAAAACTAGCTTTTGCCCGCGGCTTCGCTCGCGTTAAATTCGGGGTAACACAGTTCCCCTAGCGCCCTTTTGATATGTAATAGCAACGCTAAGTTTTCCCTTTTCTTCCCTCGTTCTCCCTCATATCCCACTTTTTTAATAAAAATTAGCCTGTGTCTGTCTCCTGGTTCCCAACTATCTCTGTACCAAAATTCATCAAAATCGGTTTAGCCATTAAAGCGTGAAGAGGTAACAAACAAACAAACTCACTTTCGCTTTTATAATATTAGTAAGGATACTGGTATTCAGCTGCATCCGGTAAGAATGGAAGCCTATCCCAAAATAGTTGGGAAAAGGCTAGGCAGATGATGATTCTAATACACTATGTCCAATAACTCGAGTAGAAAACAAGGTGATGCACCAAAACGATTCCATCCTAAATGAACTCAATCCAATATGTCAACGGCACTCGCTCTCCGATTGATTACATTCAAAGTACATCGTTACCGATATGAATGAAAATATGGAATGTATCTGATTATTATTCCGCGCGAGCGTTGGTCCTGAGAGGAACGGGTTACTATACGCGCGTAAGCGATGGGTTGACATCCTGTCAGTACCAGCTCAGTGCGTATGTTATGCTGGGTATTTATACGTGACTAGCTTTTGCCCGCGGCTTCACTCGCGTTAAATTCCGGGTAACACAGTTCGCCTTTCCTGATTTATAGGTACCTGCTACCTGTAGTTTTTGCCCTTGCGCCTTATTTATTGTAGTAGCAATGCTAAGTTTTCCCTTCTCTTCCCCCTTTCTCTCTCATACCTCAATCTTTTTAAAAAAATAGTCTATGTCCGTCTCCAGGGTCCCAACTATCTCTGTACCATAATTTAACAAAATCGGTTTAGCCATTTAGGCGTGAAGACGTAACAAACAAACTCACGTTCGCTTTTATAATATTAGTAACGATGTGATTGGCTACATGAGTGTGTTGTGGGAACATTGTCCACGTTTTTGTGGTATAGTACGATTGTTTGTTTCTTTCTTGACACTGGTATATTATTGTATTGCGGCTTGAGGTTTACCGCAGGGTAAATTCTTATTGCCGGTGTTGCGGGTTGTTCGAAAGATATACCGCGGCCCCGAAACATAAAGGGCAAAAGAAGGAACATGGGAGGGTTTAAGTCAGCACAAGTCTGACACCCCCCCTTTCCAGAGCGGGGGAAGTTATTCGATGATTTCCCATCGGCAAAAAAGGGTAAATTTCTACCTTAACTCTTTTTAATTCTTTTTCTCCAAAACTGCTATTTGGGACTAGTTTTGATCGTAGGACTTTTCCACCAGGGTCTGCCCCGATATCGCTTGTTATGTGAACGGACCCATTGGGTAGGCCGCACGTTTGTCTCTTTGTTTGTCAGTACTCTAAAGTCCTTTTAGGGTATTTCTTGAACCTCAAACTGACCCAACCACCGCGCACCGCAGAAGACACTCCCGGCGTCGGGCGCTATGAGACGACTACCGGCCATCGTACACGCGGGTCTGTGTGGACGGTGAGCAATGGGTAGCTCACCTAGTTACTTGTGTTAACTAGCAGCCAGATACGATACTTACTTTAGCAATAATAAAAATTAAAAAAATATCAATGCAAAGTTTTTAATTTTTTAATTAAAAACTTTTTAGCTAGATGTTTTGCGTTTGATCTTCAAAATCCAAGGGGAGGCGAGATTTTCTCAGTATATAGTTATTAGTGTGATAGATGCTGCTCATCCACTTCATATAATCCCTGAGTAGCCACTTATGGCACCCTGGGTGGCGATAAACCAAAGAGCGTAGAATGAGGGGAATCTCGAGAAGGGTGGCGCTATAGTTTTAGATAAATGAGTACAAACAGAACCAGCTTAGTGGGCTTAAAATCTATTTCATATCCGGAGTATCGTACTTGATTTTATTTTTGTGAAACACTAAAACAAAGATCAATCGAAAATTAACCTAGCCATAGATATCATAAAGGAGTGCAGTCTTTGTAAATTGAATCTCGATTAATATAAGTTTTAATTAGTTAATAAATACTAATTAGTTATATATATATTAGTTTTAACACATTTTGCTGCGCCCTGACAGGGTTATGTACTCACTAGTTGTAAGCCTAGTGTGGAACTATTTACTATGTACATTGTGCATTAAATGAATCCTTACTTATATAAAAAAAGCGAAAGTGAGTTTGTTTGTTACCTCTTCACGCCTAAATGGCTGAACCGATTTTGATGTTTTTTTTTGGACCCTAGAGACGGACATAGGCTTTTTTTTTAAAGTGAGAAATGAGAGAAAGAGGGAAGAAAAAGGGAAAACTTAGCTTTGCTATTACAATAAATAAGGCGCAAGGGCAAAAACTACAGGTATTACCCCGAATTTAAAGCAAGCGAAGCCGCGGGCAAAAGCTAGTAAATAAATAAAATTATACCACTCACCAATATTAATACGATCAACTAAGAGCTGCCATTACAACCTTTCCACTTCCATAAAAAAAACATAGAAATAAACATAACTGGTCCTAATAATTACTTATTAACACCTTCCAATTTGCCAAAGCTAATAAATTCTGACGTCATATCCTGTATTCATAATCCAACACGGTTTAAAAGGAAGTTACACAACAAGTCTTGATACTTACATGGAGTGAACATCCTAAATTTATTAAAGTCAATTAGACGACGAGTTTCATCCTCTGATTAACTGCAGTAAGACGTTTAAACGGTTAGCCCAACGGATGGGTTAGTGTCAATTTGTGCTGATACGGTTGATCATTTCTAATTTGCCCATAAATGGCTTAGTCTAACATTAGAAGTTGTATTGATCGAATGTTTGTGCTGATATTTCTTTAGAACATACATGTATGTTGTTATTGAAGTAAAATTTTAAAGTTCAATACATAACGTAACATCAACCCTGTAATCCCCAAATGCATGTTAGGCAGATATGTACCTTTAAACTGTCGTTTTTACTAACATTAAAATTAACACTTGAAACGGGATATTTACCAAGTTTGTTTTTTGTTTTGAGTTTCCGATATATCGGCGATGAAACGCCATGATCACGGATGCAACCATCCGTGATCATGGCGTTTATATATCCCGTTTCAAGTGTTTATTATAATATTAGTAAAAATAACAGTTAGATACTATCTTCCACATACGACTTCGTCCGGGTGGCAGTTGTTTGGGCTAGCGCTAACTTTAACCCGGTGATGATCGAAAAAAAATCTTTTTCTCCCCTTTTCTCACTTTTTATAGCAACTACCTCTGTATCAAAATTCATCAAAATCGGTTTGGCCATTTAGGCGTGAAGACGTAACAAACAAACTCACTTTTGCTTTTATAATATTATAGTAAGGATGTACCTGTTAGTGACGATTCAAAATAAATTGATATTATACTTAAGTAAGTAGTAAATAAGTAGCACTAAAAGCTTAGAGGCGGGACACACTGACCTTCTTGTCACACTATGGTCCCCCACCTGGCTGCCACCAAACGTGAATCAATGCGCACGCCAATTGTTTTTTCTCGCGGTCCCGGTAAAAAAACATAAAATAAACGTTTTTAGGGTTCCGTAGTCAACTAGGAACCCTTATAGTTTCGCCATGTCTGTCTGTCTGTACGTCCGTCCGTCCGTCCGTCCGTCCGTCCTCGCTTAATCTCTGTGACCGTTAGCACTAGAAAGCTGAAATTTGGTACCAATATGTATATCAATCACGCCCACAAAGTGGTAAAATAAAAATTGGAATTAAATGTTTTATTAGGGTAGCCACCCTATATGTAAAGTGGGAAGTGTTTTTTTTTTTAATTTCAATCCTAACGTGTGATATATTGTTGGAAAGGTATTTAAAAATGAATAGGGGTTTACAAAAATCATTTTTTGATAATGTCAATAACTTCGGAAATAATCGCTCCAAAAGTAAAAAACAATGTGTGTGTCCCCCTCTAACTTTTGAACCACAAGTTTAGAAAATATGAAAAAAATCTGAAAAGTAGAACTTTATAAGGACTTTCTAGGAAAATTAATATTTTGAACTTGATTGACACAACAGTTTTTGTACAAAAAAGACAAAAAGTTGTACAAAATAATTTCTGGACTAAGTAAAAACCAGTTCATAAATGGTTCGATAGATGGCGTTGCGTAATGACGTCATTTTTTTAAAAGTCGATGTTAAGATTTTCCGTGCTTTCATGACCTACCGTGGTAAAGAACACTTATTGTGACGGACGGGAAACTACGGAACCCTACACTGAGCGTGGCCTGACACGCTCTTGGCCGGTTTTTAGTAAGTTCAACTGTATTTCTGTTGCACTAAACCTGCTAGTACCATCCTTAATAGAACACTTACATTTTGACTATAGGCTATTTAAACAAAAAAAAAAAAAAATATTCGTCTTTTAGATTACTTAGACGTATTTTTTATTTGTAAATTAGACCAAAAATGACAAAGATGGGCTATATTCAAGTTACGTGTGACGTCACTCGTTGCGAAAAAATGCAGCAACGCGTGACGTCACACTTAACTTTTATGGAAAAAAACAATGTTTATTAATTACTTTGGCCCTGGAAACTACCCTATTATATTTTAAGACCCTTGTAAAGGGGGTGAGCGTATTGCTTTCAACCGGGGATAAATCCATGGAACTATGGAAAACCCAATAACATTTTACCAGACCCGGTTATCGATCCCCGAATCTCATGCTCACCAGTTGCTCTTGCAACTTGCGACCACCAGACAAGCAAGGCAGTCTTTGAAATATAATGAACACACGACGACATTTCAACTTATACAAAACCAGCGTATGCAGACCTCTCAACTATGGATCTTGCACCGTAGATTTCTCGGACGATGAGAGATCTGCATTAACCAGTTAATGAGAAATCTTTTGTATAGGTTGATGTGTAGTCGTATGTACCACTAAAGTATTAATATGCGAGAGGTGCTAAAAAACAAAGTAAAGGTATGTTCTTTTTTGTTTTTAATTAAAAAAAAAACGTTGCCTCAAACTAAGTTTTTTTCGTGTATCGTTGATGCGTTTACAAGCATTTAACCTCTAGAGTCCCAGCGGCACAAAAACGTGCCAGTAAACAAGTATTACCGTTGAACCCCGCTGGCACAAATTTGTGCCACCAAACCCCGACCGATTTAAAACTGTATTTGCAGTAAAGATAAGTCTTAAAATCAGATTACGCTTACGATAAGAGCCCGCCCGGCGGTGCTTGACGGATAGTTGACGTAAATAATAAGAAGACGGTCTTTGAGAGGTTAAACTCACATACACAAACAGCCAGATCCGAAACAACTACCTTCTGTCAGAAACTAAGCATGGCGTAGGAGAACCAGACTTGAGGTCCCAACTGTTGAGACACAGGCCTCCTGTCTATCAAAGAAAGAGAGGGACGTGGAATGAATATGACAGAACCATGGATAAAAGAAAGTAGGACAAATACAAGCGATGTGTCATCTATGGCTGATGTCAAGATATCTTCTCGCTATCCATAGATACAAATGTACAGACGCCAGCTGCAGGTCAAGCTACCCGAAACTGTCAATTTTTCCCAATGAACCTTGAACCTAATACTTTAGAAATAAAGTCGAAAATCTAACAAAGAAATCTGACAGATTGTAGTAGCTTGATGTGCAGCAGGCGTCTGTACATATTTGGTATGGTTTTGTTAGTCATATTTTACGCAAACTTTATTGCTTCCGAAACATAAAGTTCTACCCATAAGACTACTGAAATCATAACTTATTTAATGGCTTTGTTTACCTCGTAAAACTCGTCTTCAAGCAGGTTGACATCGCTCCACTCAAGTACCCAAGGACCAATTACACTAACTTTTTAATAGTCGTCAACTTGTTTATTGGATAATCATAAAATTACATTGTATAAGTGCTTCAATTATTTATTTAAAAATAAGTTTAAAGGCAAGTGGAACGACTTGCAATCAGTCGCAGTTTTCAATTACATAGTTGAGGCACGCAAGCGCGATTATTTTCATTACCTCATTTAAAAATCGTAAGTGGTTCGAAATTGTTATGGTAATCGGGGCATTTTAGTCTGTTGACAACTTTATGAAAGGTTTAGCCTTTGGAAGAGTCAGTTGTCGAAGAACAGTATGTATAAGACCACAGTTTGCTTCTAAACTGAAACTCTTCAAGAAACATTCAACACATAAACAAAACTAACCATACGACCATTTAATAGGTTTGGAAATTTCTTTTTTTTAATGAATGTCATATAGCGTAAAGGGGGGAGACCTAGTGTCCTTAAGCCTAGTTTAAGCACCAGTCTCCCACAATATACTTACTGTTTCCACTTGCTCCCTATAAACCATGTATTTAATGTGTATTGTGGTGAGAAAAATAATAAAATTTATAAAAAAAAAACTAAACATTTATTATTAAACTTCCTCGACCGCTTTTGTTTGTCTAGTAAGCGCCACTGCTGACAAATATATCGTTCAAAGTATTATTAGATACCTGTCAGGAGTTTATCATTAACATTACAGAGTCTGGATTTCTACTCTTACTCTTCTTTTCTCTTATCACACCAGTAATTTTTCATGTATCATGGGTGCGTTTTCAAACATTTTAACTCGCATGTACCAACAGCCAGACCTGCAATAACTATCTGTATATCTGTACCCTGTAGTATATGACATTTGAATCGCCCTCTATCACACGGAATGCCAAGTCCAAGAACACTAATTGGCGAGATGTGGGTTTACTATTTTCTACATCAAATTCGCGACAGGACTTAATTAAAACAACGATCTTTAGACTTGTTTAACTACATTGTGGTTAATAATTTTTATTTACTCTGAGAGAAACCTTATCAGGAACAAAACAGTTTTCACACTACGCTGGATCCATCTCCATAATCATTTTGAGTTGTGGTTCATTTCGGTGCGTTCCGGGGTGCGCCGTACACTTCACTCACCGTTCCGCCACAATGTGCGCACATCCTGACCACAGAATAGAAAAGAACAGAAGGTTAGGTAAGGTTAGGTTTTTACGCTTGGAAATATGCAACTCCTTTTACATTATAATGCCTGAAATCTATACTTCATTTTATTTGCTTAATTAAAACATATTCGGAAATAATATTTTAAATAGTCTGTTTTAAAAAAAGAGCTGTTATTTTGTTTTTGATGAAACAGTTTGTCAGCGTAGTACGTAAATCTTCAACCAACTGTGAAGGCGGGAAGACTCAAAACTTAAATGAATATACCAAATTTGACATATTGATGCAAAGTTTCTTGACAAGCACTAAACGCGTTGGTGTGTGCGTGCAGCTATTTTCGTTTGCTGTACGAAGTAGTCCTTCTGTACTTAACTATTCTCTGTCCTAACTCTGTTTGTGGCAAGTCCATGTATGATTATAACGCGTCGTTGATTTCTGTGTGTAACCGACCGTTTGCGATTGACAGGTGGTTAAGAATATTGGGTCGGATAGCGATAAACTTCAGTGGTGGTGGTGAGTTCAATTATATTATGATATGGCTTCAAATGTTTGACATTGCAGTATTAGGATTTGATGGAGTGATTCATGGGTTTTATTAGAATTTCATAATTAGCTTACAGGTAATATACTAACCTATAATGGTGACGAAGAGCTCGTGGCTAAATAATAGCAGCTGCTCGGGTCGATCTTTAGGTTAAGCCGCGCTTGCCTAGGTTGGTTTGTGGATGGGTGACCACCCGTTACATACCGAGTTTCTTCCGTGCCTCGGAAAGCTGTTGGTTCTGGCTGTCATTTGTAGATCTTTGCCAGTCGTTACAGGTAGTCAGTGTCTTGAAAGTTTGACAACCAGTCTTACCAAAGGGTATCGTAATACCCAGTGTAAACTGGGTTTTGGAGGTGAGATAGGCAGTCGCTCCATGTAAGATACTGGTATTCAGCTGCAACCGGTTAGACTGAAAGCCGACTCCAACAGAGTTGGGAAAAGGCTAGGCAGATGATAAATGGTCCCGAAGAAAGGAAAGTTTGTTCAGATCATAGATAACTCAGTTCTAGAGTGGAGAGCATGTGAGTTTGAGTTTCCGTTGTAGGACATAGATATTAATATTCAAATAGTGTAAGGTTTCTTTTGGTTTAGCTCATTTCATCGTTGTCCTTATCTTCGTCCTCAGGACATGATTGTGGTCAAGACTTTAGAGTTGGCCAATTTAATATAGTGACGTCAAAGTTTACTGTTAAATAGCCTATTTGTCAAGGAAGGCTATAGGCTATGATACATCTCACTATAACACTTAAGGGCTTTACACACAGCAGCTATAATGTATATTAATCTTCATTACATCCCGGGATGTATAGCTTGAAATTATCTTAATGTATCACACACACAACAGGTATTGTAATGTATCTTTTCCTTCATTTAATTGGCATACGTCCCGATTGACACACTCTCCAGCTGCTTTTTGAACATCCTTTTCGAAGAGAGATATACAGAAATGTATTGAGATGTATTAAGATGTATCGAAATATAAATGTATATTTTCGTATTGCTCTGTATCTTAAGATTCGAAGATGTAAAAATATACATTATAGCTGTCGTGTG
The DNA here is from genome assembly GCA_905475445.1 of Ochropleura plecta. NCBI lineage: Eukaryota > Metazoa > Arthropoda > Insecta > Lepidoptera > Noctuidae > Ochropleura > Ochropleura plecta. Next base: position 21,017,207 of record FR997726.1, on the reverse strand, counting down.
TGGTCTCCTGGCGATTTCTATGGAAAGATGTAATGAGATGTATCGTGCTATAATGTACATCTTTACATTATAGCTGTTGTGTGTGAAGCCCTTTAGAAGCTAAGCAGCGAGTGAAACCGCTGCTGGACACAGCTAGTTAATTTAAAAATCTACCAATACTATACGAGTACCTAATAATAGTACCATCTTACAAATGTACCATTTTATTATAAGCCAATACTCGCTGACATGTTAATAAACTCCAACTAAAATCTAAACAGTAATTTAAATATTTATTATACACTATCTTCCGCCCGCGACTTCGTCCGCGTGGCATGATTAATTTTACACTTTCTTTTAGCCTATGTCCGTCTCCTGGTTCCCAACTATCTCTGTACCAAAATTCATCAAAATCGGTTTAGCCATTAAAGCGTGAAGAACAAACAAACAAACAAACAAACTCACTTTCGCTTTTATAATATTAAGTAAGGATACAACAGTAAGGGTATTAAGCTCAGTATTTATTATTCATTTTAAGCTCAGCATCAATAATGAATCATCTGTGGGCATCCTTGATAACGCCATTATCTGGTCTATTTTCATAGTAGAGATATGCACGCTTAAATATTTATGTTCTTACTTTAAAACATGCAGTAGCACCAGCTTGGCTTACACGCTGTAATCTTGACTATTTATCTACGAAATACGGCTACCTGATGTAGACTAAATGCGCTCTTTGAAATACCGACAGATGGAAACTATAATGTTTTGTTTTTTATAGATTTTTTGTCTGCTTCATAGAACAGTTTACTGAATAGCTTCTGCCCGCGACTTCGTCCGCGTGACATAGTTACTTTGGGCTAACGCTAACTTTAACCAGCGTGATGATCGAAAAAATAATATTTTTCTCTCTCCTTTTCTTCCCTCTTTCTCCCACTTTAAAAAAAAAACCTTTGTCCGTCTCCAGGGTCTCAACTATCTCTGTGCCAAAATTCATTAAAATCGGTTTGGCCATTTAGGTGTAAACACGTAACAAACAAACAAACTCACTTTAGCTTTTATAGTATAAGTAAGGATGTTATTTTCTTTGTGGGTAAACTATTCTATGAAGTGTTAATACCATCAAAAGGGTCCTCACAAGCCTTTGGAGGCACATCGTATGTTTATGATAGAATTGTAATTATTTTTGCACTAAAATACAACCAGCGTTATAATTTGTAAATGGCTGTTATGTTTTAAATTCTTAAATTGTAAAACAAAAATGTACGTAAGTAGCATTAATTAACCTTGGTGCTCTTCTGTCTTATTGTAATATCCTGTCGTTAATTTGTTTGCATAAATAAAAAAAATAATAGAAAACTAACTTCACTGATTTGTTTCAGACCCAGAACACACAACAAAAGAAACGAGACCAGAGTACATACACCCAGATGGTCTCCTCAACTTCGATCCATATCTCTCAGACTTCAAGGCAGAGGCTGAAGAAGAAGACGACTACATACCGTTACCAGAAAACGATGAAACGATAGATGGTCTACCAATATTCCTGCTAGAACCTAAAAACTCTTACGTTCTAAGGAATAGACCAGCAAACTTACTCTGCAGAGCAGCCAATGCTCTTCAAGTATACTTCAAATGCAATGATGTAAGGTCTGATAAGACTGTGCAGCTAGAACATGTAGATCCTCATAATGGAGTAAGGGTCGTGGAAGCAGAACTTAATGTGACGAGGAATGAGCTTGATGGAGCCAATAAGAAGTATAGCTGTGAATGTTACGCGTGGAACAGTAAAGGAAGGATACGAAGTCAGGGAGTTCTTATAGAATTTGCTTGTAAGTACAACTAATGATTTGTTAGTGTCCATAAAACTTCGCCACCTAGAACATTCGGTGTCGTTTTATCGAGATGAAGTACCAAAATATCAACGAGTTATCGTTGTTGTCAACGAATTATGATTTGTTATTCGAATATCTACGCGACATTTCGGCAGCGACTGTCAATGCCATGAATTTTGAACATTTCGACAGTCGTTATCTGTAATAGAATATCATTGTTCCTGGGTCCCTAGGCCTATGTCGGTGTGGGATCTATTTCGTTGATCATGTGTCTCAAACGATGTGATTAATCAGACGGCTGCATGCTCTCCAATAATATCCATCCAATATTATGTAACATATGAAACAGTTGCATGTGCACAGTTGTATTATAATTTTGGTGTGCAATAAAGAATATATTAATATACAATACCTTTAAGCAACAGTTAATTTGAATATATTCAGCAGTCTTTTTAAGTAAAAACACACCGTTTATTACTGAAAGTCGATGCTCCTACCATACTGAGTCCTACATCTAACGGCTCGTATGCACCGTTCACAATGTCATTTTGGCACATTTCTCCGCCAAGAAGTGTTTTCCCCAGCCAACTGGGTCTGCGTGCCAAGCTAGCTCTGAACTTTGAAACTAGACTTTACCACATTGTTCTCAAAGTTAAAACTTTGGGGACACTGAAGTTAAAAAGAGTCGTTGGGAAGTTCTTTAACGTTAAAGTTTGAGACCGTAAAATAAATAAAAAAATAATCAAACTAAAGCCCATAATATAACATAGATAGTAATTAAAGATCTTTATCTCTTGAGATAAACAATAATTAAGTCGTACCAAAAAATAATAAAAGTTATTTATTGCATAGCAACCTACCTACTCTATTAAGCATAGGATTGAAGCCTACTACTACACAATATGTTTAGGTTGTAGACAGTTTAAAATTTCATGCGAACTAGTTACAATCGATCTGATGATGCTACCTTTAGCGACATCAAAATAAGTTGGTTCACAAAACGTTATCAATATTACTGTTTGCTTCACATACAAAAACAGTTCTCATACCAACTCCCAAGGTGAAATGTATTTGAGAACACACAGAATCATTATTGATCACAGTCCCATCGAACAAACATTTTTTGTTTCCTCTCTACAAACGTTTACCGTTACCCAGAGCATGCCTTTTCTCATAAATATTCCCCACTGAACAGGTAAAATTAAAAACTTTACGATCATCATAAGTAGAACTAAGAGCCGTGCCGCATACAGTTTTGTTTTCATTAATATATTTTGTTTCTACAAGTTAATAGTTTCCGCTGGTTAACGACATTCTCTTTGATACTCATTAACATCCGAATGTTTCTATTATTTAGTAAACGATACGCCTGAAGCAGTTTTGAGATTTTTATAAATTATGCTAACGAGAAGGTTTATCAATTTGATAGAAATGTTTCTGGTATTGAAAGTTATGACATAATCGTAGGGCCGCGGGCAGAGTTATACCCACCGGAATCACTGTCTGGTAATCGAAATTTGACAGATATGGTTAAATATTACTCAAAAACGAACATGGCGTAGACAGTTATAGGTTTTATTGAAAATAAAAAAGTATTGACCGACACTCACACAGAATTGAATATGCACGACTCTGCTATAAGTCCCTAGTCACTAGTCAAGCAAGACGACGTTCTATCAATATTCCCTTCATCAAATCACAAGAACAAGTTATCCACCGCCGGAGTAAGACCAATTTAATTTAATTTACCCTTCTTAGCCTTTTATGCAGTGAACTGAATTGTAAGCGGTCCCACGAGTTGTGTCAAAGAAGACTCGTATAACAGTATCGTGTTAGGTTTACAGGACAAGTTGCTTCGCTTACCAGTACTTAAACTTGTTTTTGTCTCTTGGAACCTGTGCTTATGTCTTACAGTTTAGCACTATTATAAACCATCTTTACTCTAGCTGCGTTTCTTACTGTGCATTTGTTGATGGAACTTATACCTTGCTCAGTAAATTTGTGTGTGTATAGCTTCTTCATCAATGTTATGGCTGTGCTTCAGCTTAGGTGATTAGCTTTTAACATATCGACTATAGATTTTTGCTTCTCTTTCCTTGTACAAACTGGAAATTCAATTTTGTACTACGTCGCACCAAACGATAATATAATGAAGCACACTCATAATAACTTCATAATTAAATCTCAACGGTACTTCAAAAATAAAATAAAACAACAGACAAACGTAAAACAAAACTCCGAAACGTAGCGCATAAATTGTAACAATAAGAAGAAAGACGAAAATAAAGTGGATTGCAGACAATTAAGGGGCACGCCTATTGTCTAGAAATAAACACCCCACGCCACGACTCGACACGCCATGTTAACGAAAGAAATAATCAACGAAATGACACTTTGAAAAGCTGGAATATTTCAACGACTTTATTAGTTTTCAATGGAATTGAAGATGTGTTATTTCGGACATGTGGACATGGTGTAGGAAGCATTCGAAAACATAGAATTCCTAATACGGAGTCAAGGCAACATTGAAGAAAATCATATTTGTATTTTCAATATGAAATTAGTTTCACAATAAATATCAAGTAGATTCTGTTAAAGTCGAAAGGAAGAAAGTATTTAAAAACTTCTTGAAAAAAGTGAAACTTCGATAATAGTGTATCTTCAGAAACAGTTTCACTTAGTTTTAATTTCCAGTCCGTTGTGTTGCCATCGAAAAAACTCAACTTTTAACGATACAGCTCCAAGTTAGGTGTCCAAATTTTTTTACGACTATTTTTATTTTCATCCCTCGTTTTTTAAGAGGGTGGGTAACGGAACCATTATATGGAGGAAACATTATTTCCGCTCGTTAACTCGAGCACTTTGCACTTTGATGAATGCTCACTAGCTTTCTATTTGTGATACGAGGGTGGATCTACGTTTGTTCTAGTGAAAGTCCCCGACGAAAGTAGTTCGTCAGTTTTCTATTTGCTAATGATTTCACTTGACATAGAACTCCATGAAATTCGAGATGTTGTAGTTTTCATGCTTGTGTTGGATGTTAAGCGGTCATTGTTTGTCTTTTAGAAATCGATCAATTTCTCTTTTCTGTCTATCAGTTACTCTGTTCTTGTGTTGTCCTTTATCTATCTCTTTATATCTTAGAGTTGTTTTTTTTGAATTCGCATTGACATCCATTATAACTCGGAAATTTCTGAAGACTGGAAATCTTTTTTCCTTAAATAAACCTTTTTCCTGCAGACATAAAGAAGCAATTCCTGCAACAGCCTCTATCCTCAACGATAGAGGCTGGCAGAGGAGTGACATTCAGATGTGTGCCACCACCAGCGGCTCCACCACCTACTATCAAGTGGATGAGGAATGCAATCACCATTGAACCCACTGTTGAAACGCTTGTATTGCCAAAAGTTGGTTTACAGGTAAGTTCTTATTTGCATTTGTTAAAACTTTTGTCTGTCTTTTTTTTAATGTCTCAAAAAGCGTCTTTGTCTTATAAAGAAATACTGGTTACCTATTTTATTTTTCTGTTCGTTATTCCACGATTATTCGTCGAAAAATTTTGGGCTGACTCAATTTAGATTGACACTCTAAGAGCAGATTCCATAATGGCTTGCTTATTCATAATATTTAAATTTCCTACACCAATGTGTATTTAACTGGACGTAGTATAAATGAAAGTTTTTAGTATACAACTGATTAATAAAATAATGTCTAGGATATAGCAAACTACACTTGCGTGGCAGAGAACATCGCCGGTCGGCGGGAGTCCGACGTCGCTGTTTTGTCTGTATACGGTATGTTGACATAACTTTTATATGATTAGTTATTATTTTATCAGTACCTGAGCCATTGTGATGTAACTTGTTTAACGTTATTTGTTATTGAATTTGTACTGGCTATAGTAATGGCGGTATAGCAGTACAAACCTACTTGTTGGCAAGGACTGTTTTTTTTTCATTTAAGTTTTTGGGTCAGGGTTTTCATGGTGAACTGCACATTGCACACAAATTTATGTTTTTTGAAGTTTAAAGCATAAAGCTATTTGGCCATTACATCTGCTTCATGTACCGAAAATAGGTATTACATTTAGAAAAGCTGCCAATAGTCTATTTTGCAACTAGTTTTTGCCCGCGGCTTAGCTCGCGTTAAATTTGGGGTAACACAGTTCCCTTTTCCTGATTTGCAGGTACCTGCTACCTGTAGTTTTTACCCTTGCACGTTATTGGTTGTAATAGCAAAGCTAAGTTTTACATTTCCTTCCCTCTTTCTCCTTCATCTCCCACTTTAAAAAAAGTAGCCCCAACTATCTCTGTACCAAAATTCATCAAAATCGGTTTAGCCATTAAGGCGTGAAGACGTAACAATCAAACAAACTCACTTTCGCTTTTATAATATTAGTAAGGATATTATATCACTACATAGTATCGTTAATGTGTTAACTGTAGATTTGTCATGTACAAACGTTCAAACCAGTCCTCTACCCACCGAAGGTTTGACTTCCACAATCAATTCATTTCATAGAAACACGGGAAAGACTGCCTTTCTAACTACGCACTTGATGGTAATTTTCCAAGTTCGCAATGACATGGACAAGACGTCTGTATTGACTTATGAGTTGGCCCATAGTAAACTCACATTAAAGCCTCATGTAACAATGGGGAGCCTATTGACATTGAGCAGCTACACGCAGAAATTCCTGATGGAAGCACTATAGAACACGTTGCCTTTTTTTTTGTTTTTGTTGAGGCGCGCGTGGAATACTAACGCGCCGTCGACACGGCCTGTCGTCAATAGACGGACGGACGGTGAACTACTCATTGCTCACCGTCCACAGGCCCGTATCTACGGTGGCCGGGATTCGTCCCGCGGCGGCTGGGTTGTTTTGAGGTTCTCTCCCTCAAACGCCCGGCCACCTCCTTCGCTAGCATGACTGCTTCGCAAAAGGAGGTGACCGCTTCCCATCCCCTCTCGCTCCGGGCCATGGACTGAACCAGGGCCGAACGCGAGAGATCTCCTGTTGCCTGACTTGGAAATTGATACCTTACGCTTATCAGTTGCGATTGCGACTACTAGAACCAACGTTCTCAAGCCAGTACATAAATCCTTTTTCCTATAGTAAACGGTGGTTGGTCAGAGTGGTCAAGCTGGGCTCCATGCCGGTGCGGGTCAGCTACGAGTGGTCGTCGACGATCGCGCAGTTGTACAGAGCCGCCTCCAGCCAATGGCGGAGCACCGTGTAGGGGACACGCCTCACAGAGTGATGAGGATTGTGTTTCATGTCAAAATAGTAAGTGATGGAGTAATGATAGTAAAGTCGTTTTGATAATTTAAAAAAAATACACTTTCGTTGAAGAACATCTCATTTTGAAAAGAGGGTATACTAACCCAGATATAGGTAGATAGTTATTATTCATCATTATCAGAAAACATTTCACCAAAGGTGACAAAATGAGTGAACTTACGGCTAAAATCAATCTTTTCAAGACAACCTTGGATTGGAGGAAGACACACAAACAATAATGCAGATGGTCTGTGGTAGATATAGTGGATGGTTTACACAGGTCATAGAAATATCTTTGATGAGAAATTTTCTTACGAGTGTCAAAGGGAAGAATGATTGACCCTAGAAAAAGCCTATACTTAAAAAAAAAAAATAAGTACTGTAGGCCAATGAAAACGATAACCAACGACAATGTCATATTATCACAAATTCACAATACGTAGTCAGTTACAGCCACACTGATCTATCTACAGGATGAAAGGCACGTCGGCATACAAACGATTACCACATATTCACTATATTAGGGCAAACCACCCACATAGCAATTTAAAAAAAAACTGCTGCTACCTACAACAGTGCGACATCTCCACTGGCAAAATGTATAGAACAGCATGTTAAAAAACATTACATTGATAAAAATATCGATGTGGAGCGATGCGGGGGATTTGATGTACTAAATACGAAGCTTGTGATTTGATTTGATCGTTTGGTTTCCCTTGTATTGGAGGGTCTAGTTAAAAATCTTTCTCATAGTTAAATTTTGTTCTTAAGTGAAAAACGTTGGTAAAGGAACATTTTTTTCTATAGGTGGTTCCTGGTCATCATGGAGCTCATGGTCTACTTGCAGTGGAGACTGTGTGAGGATACGAAGGAGGGAATGCTCTGGCAATAATTGCCAGGGTTCGACACTTCAACATGCAGCGTGTGTCGACGGCTTGTGCACTAGTGGCATAAGTAAGAAATTATACTCCATCAATAACTTAATTGCTTTTCCATAATGTGTATTTAGGTGGTAGTTTATAATTGAGATCATTATGGAGTCTGTAGGGCACAGCAAGGGTAGGGAAAAGGAAGCCCTGTTTTAGGAGATCATCATATTATGTATGTATCATACATTATACATGTAAAAGATTTAGTTTCTTTTTTCAACCCTAGTTCCTGTTAGACCAAAATTCCTGTTTGGTCCTTTAAGTATTGGTCTTGTAAGTGTCTGTTGATCCTATGTTTGTTTCAACCAATTTGTTACTAGCTTTTGCCCGCGGCTTCGCTCGCGTTAAATTTGGGGTAACACAGATCCCTTTCCTGATTTGCAGATACCTGCTACCTGTAGTTTTTGCCCTTGCGCCTTATTTATTGAAATAGCAAAGCTAAGTTTCCCTTTTCTTGCCTCTTTCTGCCTCATTTACTTAAAAAAAAGAAATTAGCCTATGGCCGTCTACAGGGTCCCAACTATCTCTTTACCAAAAATCATCAAAATCGGTTGGGCCATTTAGGCGCGAAGACGTAACAAACAAACAAACTCACTTTCGCTTTTATAATATTAAACAGGATATTTTTTTAGTGAGCTACTGTTTATTTTGAACTACCCATCTTTACCTTCTACAAAACTATTATTTTTTTCATCTCTTGCTTAGGGTTCTACACCAACAACACGACACTATACGTCGGCATCGGAATCACAGTCGCCATGCTGATCGCAGGCGCCGCCATCTTGTTTGTGTGGTGCAAGTACAGAAGCAGACCTGGCTACTCTGCTGGAAGAATAGGTATGGCATCGTCCTTGTTTGTTTTTATATTTCTTCTAGTAATGAAACTCTTTTTAAATCAACCTGTTTTCAAATAAAACCTAGAATGCAAATGTAGTGCAGATTAACTAATAATGGTACCTAACGTCAAAAGAATCAAGGCAAGAGTAATTGTGTTACAGGAACTATTTATTTTTTTAATCATTAATGTTCACACAGGAAAAAATATAAGGAAACATCATAACAAAACAGAGTAAAAACTTATTTTAAAAGTAATTTCTACTAGAAGGCCTGCGAAAGGAAATATGAAGAAAAGAAACGTAGACAGTAGTGTGTGAGAACAAGAAGAGAATAGCATCTTAAGGCGCGGCAATAAGCTAATCTTTAGGTATTCACGAAAGTGACGCTAGCTGCATACTAGGCATGGTCTGACACAAGTACACGACAGTATTGCATCGAAAGAATAGAAATAAGGTCGAAAATATTACGGTGTTAGATATTATTTGAACATCATGTCCGCCAAAATGTAGGTCATTTTGCAGTTTTTATTGAATATAAAAAAAATACAGCTCAATGTTTTCAATGAAAAATTTTAGATATCTCTTTAGTATATACAATTTTCTTTGTTATAGATATAAAAAATATGATTGTTGTTGCTGAAAAAATTGAGAATGATTGAAATTTTTTTCTTGGTCTTTTTAAACATTTTTTTTTTCGTAGTACTAGACCACTTTTGTAAACTTATTTTGTGTAACTCTTTACTTTATATATTGAACTATACACGGTAATTTTTTTTGGCTAGTGGCATGTACAGATACGGCTAACTTTGCGACGAAAAACTAGACGTTTTACGAAGTGTTTGCTTTGTACAGCGCCTTAAATAAAAATGTCTTAACCTTAATAAAAGTACACATATATATATTAAATAGTACTATTTAATAATTCTTGTAACACAATCATTCTCTTTCAATTAAATTCGATAAGTTCAATCTGCTGCAATTGGCGTCATATGTCTGGAGCAGGGTTTAAAAAAATATCACTATTAGGTTTTCTTCCCCCAAAAAAATGCTAAAGACATTTAAACGGATTCAATGAGTTTGTTATAAGTCGCCTTACCTTTTAGTACTAATATAAAAGACTCTGAAGTATCAATTCATGCTAAAAAAGATGAAACATTTTATTTACCCGTAAGCGCTTTCATATAACACTTAGGTATACCAAAGACACATTCAGGCAGGGACAAGACCACGGCGGGGCCAGACCTGACGAGGACCTGCAACGAGTACTGGATGCAGGGACCTGACAATCATTACGACATGCCGCATGTTAGAGACAGGTTAGTAATACTAAAAATCAGGCTGTTTGTATCAGGAACTTAGCTAATGATGATCATGTTTGTATGATTTTGTTTTGGAATTGAGTGGACAAAATAGTTGTGTTATTTCGATGGTGAAATGTTAAAAGGGACATTTACCGTTGTGATCAATATTCACATGTTTGCTAATATTGATCACTCTATTTTTTGTCGGATTAAAGTGTTTCTCTTTGGTTTTTTTGGACTAAATTGGCTTTCGTTTGGCGTTTGACGTTTGGCCTAGTGTGGAGCAGGATAGCCTGGAAAATACAGATGCGTTCGAAATCTTATGAGGTCCAGTTTATAATGATCGAGGAACAGAGAAGCCAATAGGGTAGTTTCCAGGGTCAAATTAATTACATTATATTTAGTCCGTCTTTTAGATTACGCGTTGCTGAATTTTTTCGCAACAAGTGACGTCACACGTAACTTTAATGGGCTATATCTTTGTAATTTTTGGCCTTATTTACCAATAAGAAAATACGTGTCTCTTATTTTTGAATAATCTAAAAGACAGATTCATAAAAAAATAGAAAACTAGCCTATTGAATTGTTTCATCAATCTCTATATTCTAGTTGTTGAACACCTTGCTAAAGGGAGATAGTAATGGATTCAAATTCAAATCCATTTATTGTTTGTTACAGGTGAAAAAAATAGTTCTTATTATTAAAAATTAGCTCGCTGTAACATACCTTTAAGGTGTACAATATTTAATACGTCTTTCTTTGGAACTTACAATATCGGAAGAAACTGCAAGCATTCCTATAAAACACATTAAATTACCTTCACAAAACGTCATAAGTTTCCCCATCCGGATTTCTAACTAGCCTATAAAAAACAATATCCCACATAAAATGTCCGAATTCAAATGATATAGCACAATCCATTTTTATAGTTCCGCATTTTTCTAATACTTTCCTTTGAATACTACAAAAAGGGCTGAACGCCGGCTCACGGTAAAAGAAAAAGATCGTAACATAAAAAGTGATGCTATGAGATATTGTTGTTTGTGTAGTAATAACTTTTCACATCCATTTGGTTTATATGCCATTATTCTTCCACCCCTAGCTATTCGTCCCCATTTGGGAACCGGAGTAGACATCAGTCGTCAGCAGGAAGTAACCATTACGAGATGAAGCCTTACAGCCCTTCCGGGGATTCGGCGTCCAGTTGTTATACCAATTGTGAGTATTTTTGTTGTTGTAAATGATGGCAATGTCAATATTATGTTATTCAATTATTTTCTTTATTTTGCTTTTCCTCTCATTTTTACATTTTTGTACCTATTTCTTAAAAAAAAACATGTAAAAACAATCGTTACAAAAATAAAAAAAACAGTGGTCCGCCGGTATCGGGAGCAGGGTCCAAGCTACCGGTGGGTTGGGCTCCAGAGACAGGAACCTCCGCACAATGCGAGCCGTATCGAGGAGTACTGCCTTCTGAATCAGGCCCTTGATCTAACCGCCTAAGGAGAGCTTCGACAGATGTTCGTTGCGGCTCTTGGCAATCAAACCATTGGCCGTTACGAAAATCGGCACTATGATAGCCGAGTTCACATTCCACATGTCGACGGCACACCAAGTCGAGATATTTTAGTTTTTTTTTACGATTATGATATATAATTATTTAATATTTTTTTTGCAATTCTCAATTTATTAATTTTTTATTTTCATGTAATGTTGTTAAACTTAAACACTTGAAATGTGTTAGTGCTGTGCACATCTGTAAGTGACGTATTCACTCTAGATTCTAAAAATTATTGTTACTTATAAAAATGTATTAGTGAATAAGTCGTTGGAGTGCCATAATGAAATAAATAAATTAATATTTGAAGTTAGACAGAAAACACACAACAGCATGACGTACAAACGGTTAACGAAAAAATGTCTCCAGGATTTTTAGAAACCCAATCCAATCTTTATGTCAGCATTATCTTTGGATTTGAATAAGTTTTGAAAACCATTCGGTAAAAAGTGGTTTTAAAAAACTTACGCCAGTTAAACTAAATATTTACCTGCACCTTCGAAGGTTGAAACTTGATATTTTTAAGGACAGCTGCACATTTTGACGTTATTCAAATATGAGACCCCTTTTAGGGAGTCAGTTGACCTTACCAAATGTATAAGGTACTCTTATCGGATATCAATGTTGGTGTGAAATCTAAAATATAAGCGTGCTTTGATTGATTTTACGAAACAAAAGTACGTAAATGTTACATTTCTTTGAGTAAATCTTAGGTACACACGACGGCACATCAATCTATACAAAACCATTTTAACCTGATCTCTCTAATACGGTGTGCGATCCGTAGTAGACAGATCAGGTTGTAATAGTTTAGAATAGGGTGACTTGCCGTCGTGTGTACATCTATGATTTTTTCAAAGAAATAGACGAAATGGGTGAGGTTAATTTATCCTATAACGCTGGGAACATGAGACAATTAAATATTCAGCTCCCACAAGCCATTCAATTTCTTTATTAGTCAATTATAACTGATTGCATAATCAGACTACCGTATTGGACGCTTACCCAATCATCAATCCATCATTAGAACTTTTTTTTTCTAATTTATAATTTACAAAATATTATGAACTATTTTGTACGCCGAAAATGGCTAAAAATGTTAAACCAGCAATTTTAAACTATTTCCATCCATATGTGCATATCCAATGTATCATATTATTATACAAAGAAATGCATCTTTATCTTTGAAGAAAATTCTATCTCCCAATTTCTTTACAGCCAGAACAATGACATCCAGATCAAGTGAATGCTCGTCAGCTCTCGCTGAGCTGGTCACAGCATCACCAACGTCAATGTCGAAGGTCGATGTAGCAGTAACGTTACCCACAGGTCACCTGGACACCAGCTACAGAGATAAAATATGTTTGACTATTGTCAAGTGATTTTGTTTAACGTTATTTTTGAACGGAACTAATGGGAATTTATCAACCGCATTTATTTTTTTGGGCTCTGGAAGTTTGGTGGTATTGTAAATGTAGTGAGCAGTTATTGTTTTATGATTTTAAATGACATCGTTTATCGTGTACTTTTAGCCCATAGACAATCTCATTTACTTTAAAAGACTTTTGTTTAGTATTTATACTAAACATTTTTGCTGATGTCCTATCACCAAATTTGAAATTTGGGTCAATTATTTATTTTCTATGTTAACTTTTATTTGGTGCAGCAGTTATCTGATATAACGTCTGTAACAATTTAATTCCTATTAGTTCCAGAGAATGTGCCTAAAGACAGTTTTTATGATCAGTCCTGTTAATAATGTTATTTATTTCTTTGTATGTCTTCTTTTCTAATTTTCGTAAATAATATTAGTTTTTTCTTTTGTGTTGGATTTTGTAGTGATTCGAATTTAACTTTTTATTAATTAACTAATGAATTTGGTACGGGTATTATAAAATAGTCGGTGTTTCTTTTTGTGAAATTGTAAATCGAATATTGAAGGCCTAATTCTTGACGTCCATCGAAGATTCTGTGTTCATTTATGTAATGACTTTTGGAACAAAAGGAATAATGAATGGTGAAGTTATTCTAAAAGATGCAATTTCTACACAAGCTTTAGAACTTTTTCATAAAATAGTTTTTTTTAAAGACTGAATGAATCAACTGCCAATTTGATAATATATGCATTTATGATTACTGTTTTTACTTATATTATTAGCTTTGTATATTACGTCACTTAATTGTAATTAATGAGAATGTAACTATTCAACAACATCTAGCGTTACTACCATCATAGAGGAAGTAGAATACGCAAGAGTGATAAAAAAATATGGATCAAAAATGTTTACTTTATTTTTAATAGATTGCCAAGGAAGCTTTTTGCTTACTTTGCGCCTAAACCGAAACTAAAAACAAGTATAATGATCTATATCAGTCCCGAATATTGTTGAAATATGTAGTTTACAAAACTTTTATTACTTTCATTAAAAATATTAAGGTCTTTAGTTAAGTTACTATGTAGATACTAACCGAATGTAAATTTTGTATTTAAATCTGTGATATTAAATAAATTAATTTGTAACATTTCAACAGTTTCTTATTCATTATACCTTTCCTGTTGTTTTCTGAATAAACTCAATATTAAGAATCCTACAACCATAATAAAAAATACTCAAGAAGTTCATACGGTGATATTGTGACCTGTCGCGTCTGGCTCTGGTTTAGTCCATGGTCCGGGGCGAGAGTGAATGGGAAGCGGTCACCTCTTTCTGCGAAGCAGTCATGATAGCGAAGAAGGTGGCCGGGCGTTTAAGGGAGAGAACATCATCCCAACCCAGCTGTAGCGTTAGACGTTCTGAGCGTCGCGTCGGGCACCGTAACACGACTCCCGTCCATCGTAGACGCGGATCTTTGGATGGTGAGCAAGCACATCACCATCACTCACCGTTCGTCTGTCTATTGACAACAAGCCGTATCGACGGCACGTTCGTGTCCCACGCGCGCCTCAAAGAAGTTTCAGCAAAGCAGAGGGGCAGGCTAGGGCCACATCCTGCCGGGATTTCGTTCGGCTTCGGAAAACAAAGGGCAAAAGTAGCAACATAGATGGGTTTTGGTAAGTAAAAGTCTGTCATTCTCTCTCACTCCACCCAGAATGGGGGAAGTCATTTGATGATATCCATCGGAAAAACAAACGGTGATATTACAATACACACAACTTTTTAAGGGTTAAAAACTTAATATTCAGACAGCCAGCATCATATTACTATTTTCTTAATATACATCGATCCTGTCTACCTGATACCTTCTCAAGAGTATCCAATTTCTAATGATAAACGAAAGATCCTTAATCTCGTAGTAACAGAACATTCAACTTATTATATTGATCTTTACCCCTAGGTTTACCACGTGGCTTTTCGTGCTTGCCACACAAAATATTTAAATGCAGAAGATCTAGTTTTCAAAACGAGCAATTGGGCGGAACCTTTACATTTAAGGCACAAACAGGTTTGTCCAGGTAATAGATGAAATACTCATAGGTTGACCTGGAAGTTGCCATTTACAAAAACACAAATATACGTGTTTCACGCAGTTTTGGACTGGCATTTGTTTGTAACTGAGGTTAGACTAAAAACAATATTAAAATATTCATGAACACGTAAAGAAGCAAGATCATTATTTTCTAGTTATATTAATTAAAATAAAAGATAGAGTGGTTTGATCGATTGGTTTAAACCCACCTTTAAAAAAATACCAGTGACTTAACACACACATGTGTTGCTGGGGAGTTTGAAATCGTCAAATAACTTCCCTCGATCTGGGCGGAGCCGAATGGAGTGTCAGACTTTTACTGACTAAAACCACAATGGTCTTTCGTACAACCCGCAACCCTGGTAGGCAGGGCCTATTTGCTTTGCTGACATCTCTTAGAAACGCGCATAGAACACGAACGCGCCGTCGACACGGCCTGTTGTCACTAAACGGACGGTGAGCTACCAATTGCTCACCGTTCACAGACCCGCATCTTCCGTGGCCGGGAGTCGTCTCGAGACTTCTTCCCTCTAAGTTAAAACTCTATGGCATGGTGAAGAGCAGGCGTTTAGGGGGAATGTCTTAAGATTTTGACGTTTAAAAATTAGGTATCCTGTCCAATTCGAGTAAATTTCGATTTGGTCGTAAATGTACTATGTATGTCTATAATATATGTGCGTTCATTTGTTCTCAAGCTAACCTTCTATAGCTATAACTTGTGGTTGCCATTAGCACTTTGATCGCAACCATTCAACCGTGTTGCACTAAGTACATACAGTAGCCAGCCTTAATGGCCAGTTATTAATCGTACGTATCTAATTACTGTGGTGGAACTCAGCGGGCCAGTCTGGTCAATGTATGGGCTTGGATGTATGGAAGATAAGTGCAGAAGGTGAGCTTTATAGAAATGAATCCTTACTAATAGTATAAAAGCGAAAGTGAGTTTGTTTGTTACATCTTCACGCCTAAATGGGTAAACCGATTTTGATGGATTTTGGTACAAAGATAGTTGAGACCCTGGAGACGGACATAGGCTAATTTAATTTTAAAGTGAGAATTGAGGGAGAAAGAGAAGAAAGAAAAGGGAAAACTTAGCTTTGCTATTACAATAAATACGGCGCAAGGGCAAAAACTATAGGTAGCTGGTATCTGCAAATCAGGAAAGGGGAACTGTGTTGCCCCGAATTAAACGCGAGCGAAGCGACCGGCAAACGCTAGTTACCAATATTGTTAGATTTGCAGAGAAATGTATCAAACGAGAGACGTCTCTTCTAATGAATGAACCGAAAACTTAAAACACTTGGCTTGCACACACTGTTTGGAGAACGCAGAGTACAGGGTATTGTTTATGTAACATAGTCTGTCCTGATGAAATACACAGGCCTGAGACACAACCGATATCTTTTTGTTTTAGTGAGGTCTTCTGGCAGACCTCCTTCGCGTAATCCACGGCGGAGGGAATCCGTTAGGCTTTTAGACCGAGAAAAATAAACGGTGTTGTATAGCAGCTTGGGGGTCTATGTCCAGCCCTGGACTAATATAATGATGCCCACAATGAGCAAACACAAGATGGAACTTAATTGCATTATGTAGACTTTTATCAAGACAAAAGAGAAAAAACGAATATTGTGTATAACTGGAGAGTTTAAATCAAACGACCGACTCGTTTAACTTGCACACCGAGGGTTTCATGCAAACTTGCGACATAAACGGCCATATCTTTTGATTGCGTATAGACATATGATTTTTCTACAACTCAAACAGACCACAATCTTGAGTATACGGCTTACTTTCAACTCGATACCTCCACGCGTTCCGGAGATAAAGGGTCTTGACAGACAGACAGACGAACAACAAAGTGATCCAATAAGGGTTCCCATTTTTCCTTTTGAGTTACGGAACCCTAAAACTCACTTAAATTGCCATGTTCCTAGGCTGGCTTTAGCCAAACAAAGAAAACAGTTGGCGCAACATTTTCGAGAGCCATTTGTAGTGGACTTTCTGCAACTTTATCACATTGTGTCTGTCTGTACTAATATGATTGTATATGTATGTTTGTAACGTCAATAACCCACCGCTTTATAACCGTGTTCGATTACCCAATAAAAATTAAGCACTTAAAACAATTTTTAAAACCCTTTTATATGATAGATAACAGCTATTAATAAAATAGAGTAGCTTTTATGGTGCACGACACTCAGTCACCCTTTGGCCTAATTTTATTGTTATGGCCAACACTGAAACTATTTTCGAAAGTTTTGGCCTGAATATTTTTTTTTTCTACAACGGCAGTTTTTCAAATATTAACTTACTCTTATTTATTTATTTTTTTAAACTTTATGTACAATAGTGGTACATAGGCGGACTTAATGCCATAAAGCAGTGTCTACCAGTCAACCTTTGGGTAAAATACGACAACATTGTGATAGGGTACAAAAATTATATAAAATATATAAATCCTACTAACTCTTCATCTTACGACTATCATACAGGGTTACCTAGTGCGTTAGTGTATACAGTAACAATATATGTTTTATTATGTTTTGCAGCTAATCCTACTAATATTATAAATGCGTATGTTTGCGAGGATGTATGGATGTTTGTTACTCTTTCACGTCAAGACGGCTGAAAGGATCTTGATGAAATTTGGCACAGAGGTCGATTATAATCTGGAATAACACATAGAATAATTTTTTCGATCACCACGCGTGTAACGCCACGGGCGCCATCTAGTTACAAATAAAATAAGTTTTGTGGACTCAGAGAACAATGAAACAGATCAATGTCACTAGCTATGTGGTTGAGAGTACGAATAGAATGAAATAATAAACTATATATAAATAATAGCAGCTGCTCGGGTAGATCTTTAGCTCACTCAACCTAGGCAAGGTTCAACTGCACTTGCCTAGGTTGGTCTGTGGATGGGTGACCACCTGTTACATACCAAGTTTCCTCCGTGCCCCGGAAAGCACGTTAACCTGTTAGTCCCAGCTGTCATTTGTAGATCTTTGACAGTCGTTACAGGTATTCAGTGTCCGGAAAGTCTGAAAACTAGTTTTACTAAGGGTATAGTTTTTATCAGTACGAACTAGGTACGCAGTTGCTCCATCTAAAACACTGGTATTCAGCTGCATCCGGTAAGACTGAAAGCCGACCCCAAAAAAGTGATGAAGATGGTAAGATTTCAGTATTTATATAAGTATTGGATCTCGAATGTCCCTATTTGAGGAATTGCTGTAACAGGCACATTAAATTTCATTTTGTTGGGATTGACATTTATTTAAAATTTATCTATCATTTATTATGACATTAATTTGTTTCAACACACTTATTTTAAATTAGATTTTTGCAATAATAATTTTAGATAATTAGTTTAATTATAAATACTGGCTGACTAATTTAGTGTATTCTTTCATTATTATCTAATTTGATTGATTATGATGTTTTGTAATATGGATATCCAGTAACCTGTTTTCTTTAAAGAAAATTTATTACGTCTTGAAATATGACATGTCCATTACGTTGACGCAGTCACGTCGCATCGCATCCGTCACGTGACTACAAAGTGGTAGTCCTCTCAAGTAACAAATCAAAGCTATTTTTGTATGAGCCCATTAGTCAAATTGTATGACTAAAACAAGTTCAAAGTTCCTTTAACTGCTCACATTTGTCACTTAAAACACACTAATTGGGACACTTTAAGTACTGTAGTGTTATACGCGGAGTTACGGAGTTAATTTTTTGGGTTTATTTCCGTTGGATCCCAGTTTTTGATCCCACTTTAATATTTTTGGCGTTGGATCCCACAAAACATTATTATATATTTCCCTTGGATCCCAAATTTGAAAAATACTAAAAAAATACATTTTATTGCCATTGAATCCCAAAAACTATTTCCGTTGGATCCCAGATGTTTAAAAACATCTGAATGCGGGTACATCCAACAACAAAATCACAATAATATTTTAAGGCGAAATTTTGTATGTATGTTTGATATTCCAACACGCTCAAACTTCTAGACTGATTTGGATGAAGTTTGGGTATTTGGATAGGTTATATGTTAGAATAACGGGTGCCTGTCGTTTTTCCGAAAAGATTTTGACAAAATTTCATTACCCAAAACAAATTATAGGAACCGGGTACTAGGTTAGGTTAGGTTGAAACTGTGACCTCCTACGAAACGACTGCATTTATAGAAAAAAGAGATGCCAGAAACAGCCACATAATATAAAAAAAAATATGGAAAAATTATGACGGCAGTATATTTTTAAGAGCTAAGAGGCGCTTGTTTTGAAGGCCTTCATATGTATTTATTTATAAACAGAACATTACAAATAAACCTGATCATTTTGAACTCATGCTAGCCTAGTACTATTTGGAGTACATCATTTGTCTCATCTATTCCTCAGTGGCAACAATCCTGAAAAATCCAAAATACACAACACGGTGCTTTTGAAATATTTGATAAACTAAATCACTTTTCTTCTGAAATGTACACATGTTGTCATAACATGGGATTCAATGGTAATATCAAATGGGGCCCATCGTCAATACCTAAAAAATGGGATCAAATACTGGGATCCAACGAAAATAAATCATTTTTTGGACCCTGTATTTGTTTTATGTTTGAGTAATTTTAATTGTTTGAGATATCGAAGAATTTAGACTTGTTTTTTTCCATTTAGTGTCGGAGTAGTGCGATTTATTTACTATTTTTGTGTGTATTTTTAACTGCCTTGTTGGTTGAAGTGGTCGTAAATGCGACTTTATTTTTGAGCATGAGGTCCTGGGTTCAATTCCTAGGATGAGCAAAGTTCAGTAGCAGCCACGGTGTCTAGATTTACTTGCCCTCAAAATGGACCTTATAAATAACTGGGTATTTGAGGATGTACTATTAGGTACTCTTGTGGGCCCCAACCCTTGGGGGATGACAGGTGCTAGGTTATTGTAATAAATAATCGAGATAAAATCTCTGTATCTCTACGTGAATTTAATCATTCTTGATACTTTTTCATTTTGTAGCTTAATTATTATATTTATATACTAGCTTTTGCCCGCGGCTTCGCTCGCGTTAAATTCGGGGTAACACAGTTCCCCTTGCGCCTTATTGATTTGTAATAGCAACGCTAAGTTTTCCCTTTTCTTCCCTCTTTCTCCCTCACATCCCACTTTTTTTTAAAAAAGTCCATCCCACTTTAAAAAAAAAAATGGCCTTTGTCCGTCTCCTGGTTCCCAACTATCTCTGTACCAAAATTCATCAAAATCGGTTTAGCCATTTAAGCGTGAAGAGGTAACAAACAAACAAACTCACTTTCGCTTTTATAATATTAGTAATAAGTAAAATAATATTATAAGTAAGGATTGAAAGGACAAAACAGGCGTATAGAAAGAAATACGTACAATATGTTTCCTTTTTCCTTTTGTTGAAACAATGTAAAGTTTACTGCTCGAGCACGAGTGGATACATGCTTAGTAATTTTACTATTTACTTTGTGATATTAACTGAACCTGCATGAATCACGACACATCATCATTTTCCTGCCTATGTCCCACTCTATTTGGGGTCGGCGCAACACGTTTTCTTCTTCCATTCTCCCCTGTCAGACGTCACGGCATCATCTACTCCTTTCTCCTTCATATCATTCCTTACACAATCCATCCATTTTTTCTTTTTCTTTTTCCTCTCCTTTTACATCGATCAACATTCAGATCCATCACTCTTTTAGTCACATGTGCTTCGATATATCACGACACAACAGCATAAGATAAGATAAGCGAACTAATAAAATCCTATCTACATCCAAAACAAATTTCGCAACATCAGAACCAAGACAAAGGAATGGTCTTAGTACCAGGAGCACATTACATAAAAGAGGTTATGAGTAACGTACTTGCAACTATGATTCCAACTCAGAATGAGTAATACAAACAAAAATATCACCCCAGATTGGCATAACTAAGAATTTTCCGAGAAATCTATGGTTCATGAAGTCCATCATAATAGCTTTGTTTTTATCCTTGCCGAATGAGTTTTCCAAGAAATATCCTGGATAATATTGCTCGATGTGGTTTGATTACTTCTTTGTTCATGTGACGTTTCCAATTTCTTAGGTTCAATAAGTTGAATAACTTATACTGTAGCGATATTAGCGATTTTAGGTCTTCTAATATACACTTCAAAAAACATTTTGGCAACTCCAATACGCAGGAATATAAACATTGTTATTGTTACGCGTTATTAATATGCCCTAGTTTTAACAGCAACGCAGAAGGCCACTGCCTGCCGGTGTTGTGGGTTGTTCGAAAAAAATACCGCAGTTCTGGAACACAAAAGGCAAACGAACGAACACTATTAAGAAACTTATTTGAAGACGTCCCATCAAAAAAAAAACCTATTTTAAAACGCAAAATGTGAGATTGGAAATTGATAACGACTGACAAAGATCTACATATTCCAGCCGGGACAACAGACTACTTGATTTCTAAATTCTTTTTTCAAGTATCCAGCTATAAACTCATGCTACTGTCTATAGGTAGTAATTCCTGCGAACGTAGTTATCTAATGGAAACCACTAATCAATCAATCAGACAATTATGTCGCATATGCGTGATTGCTACTTCCGACGTCGGACATCGATTTATTGAATCACTGGCCACTGGGAATTATGTATTCGTAACATTAATAGCTGAAGTAAGCCTACATAATTATTTTCAGTAATGATGAATGTTTTGTTTAAAAGCTTTCATTGAGGGATTGTGTATTTTCCGATAAGTTTGCTAGTAGCAAAACCATTTCTAGGAATAAAGTCCATCATTCCTAAGTAAAATGAAAAAGTTCTCCGTTTTCATTTATATTTTTGAAAAATGTGTTCAACTTTTACCTACTTGCAAAATAAACATCATCAGGCCAGTAACCATGGAATGTGTATGTTTAAAAATGTAATATATTCTGAGCTTCAATAAAAAATCGTTCAACAATGTTGTCGTAAATAACTTAAAACTCAATAATTCTTAAACTGTAGGTATTCTGAATCAGGAACCTATTATTCTTATTTACAAAGAGCCTATAAAGCTGCACCCAGCCAAGCATATTCAAAATCTTTTGATTTCACAAAGGCCTACATGTCTTACAAAGACTCGAGAAAAGCTGGCGGTTCAGGTTGGTCGTTTTCTATGGAAAAAAACCGGCAAGAAACTCCAAGGTTCCTCTTTTAAATTCATATTCATAACTCAATAAATCAAATCAACCAGGTTACCAGTAACCAATCGACAATTACTGGCGCATTTGTGTCAGGTGTTTGATCTCATCACATAGCTTGGGTCCGAGCGGAGCGGGGGAGAGTGTCAGACTTTATCTGACAAAAACTCACCCATTCTCCTTCTTTAACACTTTATGTTAAGTGCCGCGGTATCTCTTTAGAATAACCCGCAACCCCTTCAAGGAGTGATTGATATAAGGTCCATTTTTGTATACCTACCAATGATGTGCAGTACATTGCACCTTCCCATACACAGCCGAGTCACGCCGACTGTTTGCTCACCACTACGTACCCAGTATATTCATTAAGTTAATTGTTCTGTCTGTTCGTGGAAACTATTACCTTAATAACACTTTACATGCATCGCTGGTATTAGGTAAATTCGGAGATGAGAGATTGTTTGATGCAGATTTTGGAAATGCAAGGCTTGTTATTGTAATTCTGCTTTGTATTCAGCAGATCATTTTACGACTTTTGAATGGAGAATGGCAAAATGTAGAGGGGGCTGCCGAAGTGGCGGGTTGTTCGAAGAAGATACTGCGGCCCTGGAATACAAAGGGCAAAAGCAGGAACATGGTTGGGTTTAATCAGTAAAAGTATGACCGCTGCGTCCAGAACGTGCGAAGTAATTTTATGATTTGTGAAAAAAAATCATCACTCATCCAAAATATCACTTCCAGGTACTTTATCTGGGATGATAAAGTTGCACAAAATATTTATAGCCTGTCAGGTTAACTTTACCTTTTTATCTCAAAAGTTACCTCGGTTATCTTATTGCTGTTAAATGATTGTTAGAAAACAATAGGTAGGGGAAAACATTAGAATCAGGGTGAGCTAACAACCTAACACATACACGCACACACACACGCACATACACACACGCGCACACACTCACACATATTATTATACACAAACACACAGCACGCTTATACGTGCACTCCTAACACATCTAGAGCTGCTTATATTTTTATTTATTTTTACTTTTGATTTATATATTTTTTTTATTTGTTACAATTGTCGTCTTCATTTTCATTATTAATAAACCACTTAAGGGAAGAAGAGTGAGACAGCTCTGACACGAGTATTATTGTAACTTACTGGGTCTGCCTCAATTTATGTATGAAACAGTGCTTTAGATTTTTTTTAATCGCGACTGTGCTTATCGTTTTAATAAAAAAAAAATGGAAAATTAAATATATTGCCAAAAGTTTCAAAACTTACTTTCAAGCCAGATATATACCGGGGTTGCGGGTTGTTCGAAAGAGATACCGCGGCCCGGAACGTAAAGGGCAACAGAAGAAACATGGGTGGGTTTTAGTCAGTAAAAGTCTGACATGCCCCCCCGCTCCGCCCAGAGCGGGGGAAGTCATTTGATGATTTCCTACCTGAAAAAAAAAGCCAGATATATAACTGTTGCCTTCTGAAAATAATTCTACTGTAAATCCCTCTGTTCTATTCACCAGTGCATAATTATTAGCTTCATTTAGCAAATAGTTATGGCCACCCGATAACTCAAGAATCTTTAAGCGGAATATCCAGAAATGATGCGCCATTCACAAGTATGTACCGACGCATTTCTCCTTGCAGACTTCCTGATAAATGCCTATGTTACACACAGGATTTTGAGCCCTACTGCTTCAATGCCAGGGGAGATTGTAGCTTGGTCGTGTACAAAGGCAGTTATCTGTTATTCGGTAGTATAAGCTACAGAATGTTCCGGAGATGTTCGATTGCAGCGGACTCGACGTGCCGACTGTGAGTTCAGGACTGAAAGCCGCTAAAATGGTGCTGTTTGCAACAAAGATCAGAAAGCTTCCATAGAACAACCGCATCTTTACAGCACATCAATTAGGCAATAAAAATCACTGAAATCTAATTTTAACTGTGAAAATTGTACTTCAAAGAATCCAGTATCCATTACAAACCCCTGTTAAATTGCCATTATTAGTCACAGACTGTCAAAGGCTAGGATTGATGAGTCAAGCAAAAACGGAAGTATTCCGGCTATTGACCACCCAGCGTCATTTTATTACCGCGCGTGTCGGTCGAGGTATGGTCAGACATGCTCGTCGTCGGATGTCCGTCCACGACACACGCGGAATTCATGCGATATGTCGTACCGCGACAGGAACGATTATCACAATTGCAAACTGCGTTTATCCAGTTTGTTAATGGGTTTTATTAATGGACCACCATCCACAGATTTCTTAACATTGTTGATGACTATTATGATTCTATGTTGTTCTTTTAAAGACAAATTCTAGAACTTGCTGAACTGCAGTGTTTAACATTTGTTGTGTTCCGTACCCAAAGAGTATAACTGAGCCTTCGCCGTCCGTCCATCTGTCTGTCTATCATCAGGCTGTATCTCATGAACTGTGACAGACAATTAAAATTTTCACAGATGATTTTCTTAAAAAAAAATACTAAAATACTGAAAAAATATATTTAAGGAGACACCCATACAACAAACATGTTTTTTTGCCGTTTTTTAATAGATAATGGTACGGAAACCTTCATACGTGAGAACGACTCGCACTTGGCTGGTTTTTATTTCGTATGCCAGCGCCATTTTGGGCGCCCGCCCGCGTATATGTCATGGTATCGTCAGACATGCACGTCGGATGTGTCTGCCACACGCGGTATGTGTGCGACTTGTCGCACAGTCGCGCGTCGCTTTTACATACATACAAGATCCATTGTGATGGTACCTACTAGTATATATTTTTTTATAAAATATGCTGAAATAGCTCTCAAATATGGTCACCTGGTGCAAATCGGATGCCAGTAATTTGTGATGTGATTATATAAGTTATCTAACAGATATGATAGTGTCCTGTCTCACATCCGTCACGTCACTGAGGCTGGTTGTAAACTGGACCCAGGTCCAGTTGAAAACCAGCCTCGGGCGCTAGCTGCTTGGCAGTTTGGAACTGGGCCTATTTGGCGCAACCGTGATACACACAATATTGTCATTTTAATTTCTTTTGTTTTGTACACTTGTGGCAAGTGCCAAATAAACATGTTATCTTTCTTTCTTTCCAAATATCATCATCATTTTCCTGCCCTTGTCCCATTCTACTTGGGGTCGGCGCAACACGTTTTCTTCTTCCATTCTCCCCTATAAGACGTCACGGCATCATTTACTTCTTTCTCCTTCATATTATTCCTTACGCAATCCATCCATCTTTTCTGTGGCCTTCCTTTAGCTCTATGTCCATCAACATTCAGATCTTTTCCTAATATAAAAAAATAATTATTCAGTGATTGTTTTGACTCTGCGATTCATTTCTTTATCGTTGGCGATAAAGAAGGCGTTTTTTGTGGAAATCTGGACAAAAAAAATAATGTTTTATTACGCCACCGTCATTTAGTAAGTCACCAAAGCAGAATCTGTCAGTTTTATTTTCCATTTGCTTTCCCAATCTCAAAAAAAAAAAAAACATGGCATGGGATGCGGATGAGTCATACGATAGGTTGATGGCGTATTCAAGATATATTTGTGTTTCTATGTCTAAACATTGCTTTTGCCTTAAACATGAGTCATAAAGGCGACTAACTAAAGTTGTTTATAAGGCATATGAAAGTGGCAACGTCGGGAGGGGACGCCATAGAAGGACATGCACTGACCTTTGGGTGAAGTTCAACAGAAATGTCAGTTGCGTAGTACACGCAACCGGGTTTGCTTGTATGACCAGAACAATGAACTTGGACGTGGCAAAGGGACTGTGCAAGGATCGTAGCAGTTTCTGCCTATCTTCTTGGAAAAAAGGCGTGAGTTTATGTATGTATGAGTCATTTACTTTTTTTTTGGGGTGGTAAGTCTTCAAATAACTTCGCCTCCTCTGGGCAGAGCAGGGGGGGAGTGTCAGACTTGTACTGTCTAAAACCCACCCATGCTCCTTCCATTGCCCTTTACGTTCCGGGGCCGCGGTATCTCTTTCGAACAACCCGCAACCCCGGCAGGCGGTGGCCCTGGCAGGCCCCTCTGCATGAGTCATTTACTGATGAATGATGTGTGTCTTCATTAGCGATTCTATTGAGAATTTCAGAAAGACAAGATGTAGTAATGAATTTACAAACACGCATTTTGTCCTCGCTTTAATGTGATGGGTATTTTGACTACACGGTTGGCGCAGTGGATGAGCGATCAACTGCTGCGCTGCGTGTCGCGGGTTCGTACCCGCACAAATACTTGTATGACCCACAGATAGTTTATTCCAGTGATTGTGTATGTGATTTTAAATGTTTGTAAACGCACCCACGATACAAAGAAGTAATTCCTAGTGTAGGAAAAAGATTATTTAAAAAAATATATCGTGCTTGTATTTAGGAATTGTAACAAGTTACGACCTTCAAATAGACGCAACAAAAAAAACCTGAAACACACAGGATTCAATAAAATAAATGTATTGGTAGCTTGTTCGTATTAGTGAACGCTATAAGCTATGAAGCTCCCTAGGAATATACCTATATCACGGTTATAACCATCTTACTGCGACATATCCTTACTAATATTATAAAAACGATAGTAAGTTTGTTTATTACGTCTTCACGCCTTAATGGCTAAACCGATTTTGATGAATTTTGGTACTTAGATAGTTGAGAGACCCTGGAGACGGCTACGAGAGGAAAGAAAAGGGAAAACTTAGCTTTGCGATTACAATAAATAAGGCGCAAGGGCAAAAAACACAGGTAGCAGGTACTTGCAAATCAGGAAAGGGGAACTTTGTTACCTCGAATTTAACGCGAGTGAAGCCACGGGCAAAAGCTAGTCTTTTATATATGCGACATATTCTGCGATATAGAGATCTGTATCTACGTTTATTGCACAGTATGTAATGAGACAGATCCAGTATCACTAGCCATTTCTGAGATTACCTAATATCCAATAACCTCTTCAGTGAGATAAGCAACTAATATACAGTTTATGATCTGGAAGTCAAACACAGCTCTCAATTACAGCCTGCAACAGCAAACAGCGGCAAATGACGTCATCACAGGGCGGACACAATGTTTGTTGGACTCTTGTGGCAACGTGGTGTGCGTACAATCGAATGGTACAAGAAATTGAATTGAAATCTGGTTATTAATATAAAAAATAAAAAACGTGTATATGCAATATAGGTGTTGGTTAATTAAACAAATGTGATTGGAGCCTCCTTTTAAGTAAATTATGCTTGTGTTAGGAGACTCCGCACTTCGACAACAAGGCGTATATAATAATATTAGCTTCCGCCCGCGACTTCGTCCGCGTGGCATAGTTACTTTGGGCTAACGCTAACTTTAACCCGCGTGATGTTCGAAAAAAATATATATTTCTCTCTCCTTTTCTTTCCTGTTTATCCCTTTTTCTCATTTTTTTAGTCTTTAGGGTCTCAACTATGTCTGTACTAAAATTCATCAAAATCGGTTTGGGGATTTAGGCGTGAAGTCGTAACAAACTCACTTTCGCTTTTTATAATATTAGTAAGGATTCCGAGAATGCAAATATAGGTAACGTAAACTACTAATAAAAAAAGAAAACTGAGATCATTATTCAATCAAATAAAACTAATAAAAAAGACATAGCAGTAAGGTAAGTTAATAATACCAGACTCGTGATCTTGGGGTGTAAAAGGGCCGCTTTAGGAGAATCATAATATGATATTAATAATATAAATAACCCACGTATAAATTCTTGTAATGGTCACAGACGCAGTTAATATTTTGAATTGTCACTAGGTATGTGATCGTTTTACCAATGGCAACGCAATTTATACTATTAAAACTAGCTTTCGCACGCGGCTTCGCTCGCGTTAAATTCGGTATAACACACCAAGCAGACCTGCAGTTTTTGCTCTTGCGCCTGATTGATTTGTGATGGCAACGCTAAGTTTTCCCTTTTCTTCCCTCGTTCATATCCCACTTTTTTTTTTATAAAAATTAGCCTATGTCCGTCTCCTGGTTCCCAACTATCTCTGTACCAAAATTCATCAAAATCGGTTTAGCCATTAAA
The DNA here is from genome assembly GCA_905475445.1 of Ochropleura plecta. NCBI lineage: Eukaryota > Metazoa > Arthropoda > Insecta > Lepidoptera > Noctuidae > Ochropleura > Ochropleura plecta. The sequence continues at coordinate 20,988,763 of FR997726.1, read as the reverse complement.
GCGTGAAGAGGTAACAAACAAACAAACTCACTTTCGCTTTTATAATATTAATTAATTAATAGAAGAATATTATGGTTCTCCTTAAGCGGCCATTATAGAACCCCGTGAAACTTGCAACATAACTTGCGTAGACTTAGAGGACTGATTTTTCACAGCTTTAAGGCACCATCGACTTGAGTATACGGTTTTAATTTCAACTCAATACCTCCACGCGTTCCCGAGATAAAGGCAGACAGACAGACAGATGGACAACAAAGTGATCCAATAAGGGTTTTTGAGGTCCGGAACCCCAAAATGAGTACATAAGTTTATGCATGTTGATATAAACTGAAACTTTATAATAAAACACCAATATCCTAAAAGCATCAACAATGTACGGTCACCGCATTGGATGCCGATGCGCGCAATGACGCCTAATTAACTGCCGGTCATTACCCGCTATTGATATGACGTATTACCGTATGGGAGCGACGCCGAATTCAAATGATGAAGTGTTATTTTGCACGCTCGATTGGCGTTGAATGCAGCGGCCGTAACTAGCGTTTGTTTTGTTACGGACGGTTCGCTTGCTTGCATGGTGTTTAGTTCTGATGATAGAGTTAGAAAAGAGATAAGTGAATGATAACACTGCAATATATACTTTGTAACCATAAGATTAGTCATAAGATGAAGTTGCAACAGCTCTGTAAGATATCAGGGATCTAAGTATGACTTTTTCTTGACTATAACTTATTACGAATGGGACTTAAACAGCCGTCTATGAATACATAATGTAGTCAAACTAGTTCTTGTTATTTACATTTAAAAAAATCAAGGCCTCACAGTGTTTATCAAGACCATTTTTCAGACATTGCTTTTTTATTTGAAAAACTGATAGCCTAAATCATTTGAATGCAAGAATTGGTATTCCCACAAAACTAACATGTTCAGTTTTTGAGAAAAACATTTCAAGTAAAAAAGCAATGTCCGAAAAAGTACCTTCGTAAAACACTGTGCGCTGTAATATTAAATTAAGGATAGTAATGTTGGAATTGGTTAAGTGGTCGCTAGCACAACTGCTGAGTATGACGACCTAGATTCAATTCCCGGGTTGGCAAGATTGATGGTAGATTTTTCCATCAGGAATTTCTCAATAGCAACCACGGATTCTGCTTTTGTGACCGGTTGATAGCAAAAGGCTCACCTTATATTACTTGGGGCTTAAACATAACTGTTGAAATGTGGATTTACTTGTAACTAACACTTCTGCCTGGCTCTTTGGAGATTACAAGGCGTGATGTTATTTTAAGTTGCTTAACATATCCCTTTTTTTTGGGGTGGGAAATCATCAAATAACTGAAGCAGGGGGAGTGTCAGACTTGTACTGACTAAAACCCACCCATGTTCCTTCTATTGCCATTTACGTTCCGGGGCCGCGGTATCTCTTTCGAACAACCCGCAACCCTTGTCATATCCCTTACACTATATGTTATCCAAAAGTACACTATCTTTGAAATTCGCTTAGTTAGTTCCCTAACTAACGGAAAAAAACGTTTAAGCAAATTTAAAAAAAGAAAGCCTTATTTTTCTTGCAAGATAGAAAGATATTTACTTAAATTATCTTGATCATATTATAATAAAAATATTCTTAAAATTTTGCTTGTTGGTAGAACTCCTTCTCAGTTGAAGACCTCTTCCAAAGAGTTCCATTTGGTTCTGTCTGATATCTTCTTCGTCCAATGTGGTCCGGCCGTGTCTTTAATGTCGACTTCCCATCTAGAGTGCGGTCTACCTTTTTGGCGCTTCCCTACTTTCCACGATATGACTTTATGAACCCTCAGTCATCTCCTAGTCTTGCCAGTTTAACCTATTTCCATTTAAGAGCAAATATAACCTGCTCTAAAATGCACAAAAACAATCCCACAGACAATATGAAACCAATACATGTCCCTAAACATTAGTCTAACACACAAGACATAACGCCCCAACAATTCTAATATTGAATCAGTAATCGTCCCGATTGAATCGAATACCGTGGTCGACTCGATTCCCTAGTGCATTGTGGAGGAATATCTAATCGATTATCGAATTGTTTCCGAGTAGAACTGTATGTATGTTGCAAATATTGGATGGGTTTTAGATAGAATGGTGAAATTGGAATAGTTTAGTGTGCTGGAAATTATGTGTTTGTTTTGTGGCTTTGCTTTGATAGAGGAAGATTTCAACAAGATTTGCAAGTTGCAACACGTGTGACTCGAAGAGAATATAAACTGAACATTGTTTTAAGCTTTGGCAGTTTATATTTATATTGAAACTGCCACTTACGGCGACATGTTTAGTGATGGGATGTACTGCTATGGTGGATAATCCTTTACAACTACGATATTCAGCGTAAAGCATTATTATATTCAGTCATGATCATAAATCGCAGAAACTTCCAGATTAAAGAAACGAGGAGCTCGTGGCTGAATAATAGCAGCCACTCAGGTCGATCTTTAGGTTAAGCCTCGCTTGCCTAGGTTGGTCTGTGGATGGGTGACCACCCGTTACATACCGAGTTTCCTCCGTGCCTCGGAAAGCACGTTAAGCCGTTGGTCCCGGCTGTCATTTGTAGATCATTGACAGTCGTTACAGGTAGTCAGTGTTCCGAAAGTTTGACAACCAGTCTTACCAAGGGGTATCGCATTAACTAGTACTAACTGGGTTGTGGAGGTCAGATAAGCAGTCGCTCCATGTAAAATACTGATATTCAGCTGCATCCGGTTAGACTGGAAGCCGATCCCAACATAGTTGGGAAAAGGCTAGGCAGATGATGGTTCGTCAAACTAATGCCATCATGCTAAAGCAAAAATAGTAGCACCTATTTAGGACCACGTTTCACATTTCCTGTTTTAACAAAAAAACACCTCACTCAGTTACCATATACCAGCATTTCAGAGTAGTGGAGACTTCCTTCGTTCTTTCAAAATATTAAATCTAAGCTACCAGAGAGCACAAACGAAGACATTTGCCAAACGACTTCATAAAGGTCTCATAAAATGTTTAATTTACGGGAGCATTTAGTGAAGTTCGGATAAAGCTCGTCCTGCTGACATTTATGGCATCATAAACAGTTTATGGTGGTCACTAGACTGTCTTATGTTATGTGTGTGCGTTCATTTGCAAGGTTTTGTTGAATAAAAATAGTAAAGTATAGTGAAGACGTTTCATTGATAGTGACACCTAAGCTTCTCCAATTTTGAAATAAAATGGCGTATAAACAATTAACACTATAATCTTAAACGCCTAGACCCTTTTTAGGTTGCGGGTTGTTCGAAAGGGATACCGCGGTTCCGGAAAACAAGGGCAAAAGAAGGAACATAGATAGGTTTTAGTTAGTAAATGTTTAAACTACCCCCGCCCCGCCCATAGCGGGGGGAGTAATAAGATGACTTCCCATGCCTAAAAAAAACTAGATAAAATGTCATTCTACCAGAGATGATACCAATTTTTTAAAGAGTCACTTTCGTACGCCCTAAGGAAAGACTCCATTTTCTCGACATCAGCAGGATTCAGCAGAATACCAGCGTCAGGTAGGTAGTCTACCTGGAATTATGCTGAGCTGGACTTCTTTTGATGGCACCATCTTGAGACACACACCGCCCAGTAGTGGGCGACCTTTATAAATGTATGTTATGTGTCTGCGATTTCGGCGGTCTCTCCAGTCCTGTGCCCATAACCCTTGCCGGAACGCCTATACCGACCTGCTCCAACTTCCGGTACCTCGGGTCGCTTGTCCAAGGGGATGGCGAAGTAGACCGGGACGTAACGCACCGGATCAACGCAGGATGGATTAAATGGCGACAGGTCACTGGAACAACTTGTGACCCAAGGATGCCCCTCAAGTTAAAGGGGAAAATATATAAGTCCGTGATTAGACCTGTTGTACTGTATGGGTCAGAATGCTGGGCTGTAAAAAAAGTGGATGAAAAACGATTGCATGTAGCGGAGATGAGAATGTTGAGATGGATGTGTGGAGTGACAAGAATGGATAAAGTAAGGAATGAATATATTCGAGGAAGTTTGAAAGTTGCGCCTGTTACAGAAAAATTGAAAGGGAGTCGTTTGTCTTGGTATGGACATGTAATGAGGAGGGGTGAAGGACATGTGACTAAAAGAGTGATGAATCTGAATGTTGATGGACGGAGAGCGAGAGGAAGGCCAAAAAAAAGATGGATGGATTGTATCAGGTATGATATGAAGGAGAAAGGAGTAAATGATGCCGTGACGTCTGATAGGGGAGAATGGAAGAAGAAAACGTGTTGCGCCGACCCCAAATTGTAGAATGGGACAAGGGCAGGAAAATGATGAAAATGATGATGTGTCTAAATGCCTATAGGTCAATCTAACTTCTCAATTACTTTTTTTAATGTGTTCCTTTTTTTTTGTTGGTAGGATATTTTTTTTCTTGTATTGTAATTCCTGTATTGTGTCTTTTGCTGCATCAAATAAATGATTTATCTATCTGTCTATCCAGAGGTGGCGAAAAAGTGTTTCTCTACAAATTGGTGCCACTTGCACAAAATCTCCTACCTGGCACGAGTTGCTATGGCTGACTTGGAACACTTTAAATATAGTCCAGACACATGTTGGCTGAAGAAGGAAAAACCAGCTCAGGTTGAGATTTCTAGATGATTCCGCCCTGGGTGTCACTGGACCTCGTGGACGGTACTGTAAGCGTAGCTCGTCGCCAAATAGGGTAACTCGATTTAGTTTGTCATCAACACGCTAAGAAGAAGGGATAACGATTATTTAGAAGTTAGATCTTCGAAAGAAAGATCGTCATATTCTAATATGTATAGACAACGTAAGCGAAGCCACGGACAAAAACCTAGTTATGATTAATTATTATGTCACAAAAAACAGATAATAAAACGCCATGTTGAATTACATAAATATTATAAACTACCTGGCACTCGCGGCTTCGCCCGCGTGATATAAAAAAAAGTATCCTATGACTATAGACCAGAATCTACCTCTGTGCCAAATTTCATTAAGATCCGTTTAGCCGTTTTGGCGTGAAAGAGTAACAAACATTCATACATCCATCAATACATCCTCACAAACATTTGCATTTATAATATTAGCAGGAAGTAGGATTTATCGTAAAACCTTACAGCACAACATATGAGTGTTAAAATCAACATGGTGTCATCGAAGAGAAACTTGTACTTGAAACATCTCGTTAAACACCACAACCTCAAATAACACAATTTGCAACCACACTCCTTCCCCCAAGCAACACGTTACCCTTCTTACATCGACTTTTAATTACCCCAATTTCCCTCAAAGGCAATCGAAGTTTACATGCCCATAATAATAACATCTTCATTACAGACCCACAAGAACCGCATCCCTATTACGTATATCACTTGCAATCACAATCTCTTTCATGAAGACACAAATGTGTTCCAGCTAAAAAGTGGTACTATACATATACAAACGGATTTGGAACTTTGAATACAGGGTGTAACTGTAAACTAACTCTTCGCAAAGCCGTCAACCATGCGTTCTGTAGCTGGTCCCGGCTGTCAGTTGTAGATCTTTGACAGTCGTTACAGATAGTCAGTGTAGGCAGAGTCGTTACATGAAAATTCTGGTATTCAGCTGCATCCAGTTAGGCTGGAAGCCGAACTTAACATAGTTGGGAAAAGGCAAGGCAGATGATGATGATTTAGTTTTATAACAAAATCCATTGCTTTATGACTGAAAAAAAAGTGTGTTATGAATAATTCTACTAATATTAAAAATGCGAAAATTTGTAAGGATCAATGGATGTTTGTTACTCTTTTACGCAAAAAATGCTGACCGCATTTCGACGATGGCTTTCAAACAGATAGTGTATAACTTGGACTAACACTTCTCATCCCAGTTGTACGATTCCGTGACCAAACTCCATGCGGATAACGCCGCGGGTTAGTACTGAATAAAACTTCTCTGAACTGCCCAAAATTGAAAAGGATTGTGACTGCGAGCGTGTTACGCAATTAAGCTGCAGGTCTACCCCACAAATTCAATCCCTTTAATAAATCCCTAGACGTGAATAAGGGGGATGATTAACATCCCCTCAAAAACTTCAGAACTGCAATTTATTCTGCAACGATTTGCTATTGAAAGCCCTAATTTAAAATTACTAGGGGACGACGTATACTGTGATTAGACTGCTTGTTTCTTGTGGTTTTGAAAGGAAAATCCGAAGTATATTTTGTCGTTGACGGCTTTTTGTCATGAAATGTATGATTGTGAATCATGCTAGGGAATAACGGTATTTTGAAACTGCGAAGGGCGACGAATGCGCAAATTCTATCGATTAATCGTCCTTTAATTCAAAACATATTTTTACCGTTTCTCACTTTTCATAGATACATGGATAGTTTGTTTCACGTCCTCTTTTTTCCGACTAAAGCTTTTAGAAAGACTGTTATTTATTTTGATGGTAATGATAATTAAAAGTAACCACTTCTTATTTACACATTCAGTCTAAAAAATATCGGTAATGGATGATTTGTTTATGGTTCCATATTTTTTTGTCGTTGTTAGATTGGCACAACTGTTTTCTATTTTGAGTTCAAAATACAAAATACAAAAAATACAAAATCTTTATTTCTGAACCAAAAAGTTTTACATTAGTGGGTGAGTGGAGCCTGTGTTAGGAGACTCCGCTCTTCCATAGTAAGAGTTGCATCTTTTATATAGATTAAAAACAGTTGAGTTATTAGTTAGACCATTATTTAGTTTGTATTGCGAATTCCTTATTGGACAAAAAAAAAATAAACAAAGAGTTTGTTTTAAATTATGCATCGCAAATTGGAATTTCGTGTTCGAATTTTGAAAATGATACACAAGCCTTACGGTGAACGAATACCATCGAGCAATCACCTTATTCTTCAGATAAGGCTCCCAACAACTTATTTTTTTTTATAAACTCAAATATTCACTTCGTATCACATGTTTTGAGTTCGGTAGAAGACATAAAGAAGAATTCGCGACGAGAACTGTACTTAATTTCGGGAAATTCGTTTATAAATGTTTTGATTGATGGACCATTCGTTGGTGTAAGTATCGTTTTTGAAGGAACATAGTTTGAAGGAGACAAAATAAAGGATCAAAAACTATCATTTTGTTTATTATTGATCTTTTCCCGGTACTTTCTTGAAAGAGTAGTATTAAGATAATTTCTTACCTTTTAATAAAGGACATTCGATTTTTGAATTAGAGATTTCTGCAAATCAATATGATGGGTTTCGGTGAAGCAATATTTCCTTCTTAAAAAAAAAAAAACATCTAGTTGGACGCTAAACTATCCATTCCAAGATAAACTTTAAACTAATTCCCACTACATACATAGAGATATGTTTCGCCACTAGGGAAATATGGTGAAGATACTAACACACTTGTGAAGTTTATGCCAACACTTTGAAACTAGGTTGGATAGTACAGTCAGCAAAGGAGATACGTAACCAGGCTTCCTCTAAACAGTTGATATTTTCATAAAAATCCATGAATGTTTTAGTAAAAAGTGAATTTTGTTTGATAGAAAACAAACAGTTTATTAAATAAATTAAACTCGAGTTTGATCAGTCCATCGGTTTCTAAAAAATTAACAATAATATCTGACAAGCATGGTCACTAATCTCCTTTGCTGAGGATACATTGCTCATCGGATGAGTAGTAGTGGTTATATCTCCACCACATGAACTGTGTGTAAGGGTGACGTAAAAGGACACAAAGATTATATTTCATACAAATGCAAGAAAGTTCTAAATGGGTATAAACTTCAACAATTTATCAATCTGCATTCGCATCTTACGGTCAGTTTTAAGCTAGCTTTCAAATTGTTGAAGTTAATTGATTAAATATGTGCGGAGAGATACTTAGAAGTAAAGCACATGTAAACTTTCCTTTTGATTATTTATGTTTTATCACTTAGATATATTCTATCACTAACCAGGCACAAATCCTAAAAAAAGTCTAAAGTCTGGCTAACAGACTCGCCGACTTACAAAAAAATCCTTTGCGAAAATTACAGATCAATACTTTTCACAAAACAGAAGAAAGCTAGCCACCCTCAGACGTTAGTCCCCTGAATCGATTAAAAACAACCCAACTCCAGAATCCAATCAACTTGAACAAATAAATAAAAAACACTTATACAAAAAAAGCGAATCCGAATGTTTAGCAACAGGAAATCTTGGTGTTCAACTTAAATCACATTAAGTCGACAAGGCTTTTTAACCTTCCCTCGTCGTGGGGGTAAATAACACCGCGACAGCCGACGGAGCCGTGGTCGCCAATAAAACACTAATTTTTCCCTGTTAGGTCAGTTGTACACCGCAAGCGAACAATCCATACTAATATTATAAAAGCGCAAGTGAGTTTCTTTGTTTGTTTATTACGTCTTCACGCCTAAATGGCTAAACTGATTTTGAAGAATTTTAGTACAGATATAGTTGCTATCCTGGAGACGGACATAGGCTATTTTTTTTAAAGTTGGAGATGTGAGGGAGAAAGAGGGAAGAAAAGGGAAAACTTAGCATTGCTATTACAATAAATAAGGCGCAAGGGCAAAAACTACAGGTAGCAGGTACCTAGAAATCAGGAAAGGAGAACTGTGTTACCCCGAATATAACGCGAGCGAAGCCGCGGGCAAAAGCTAGTTGAGATATATGTTTAAGTTATCTAGTTGTTTGGACATGAACATTTCAGATGTCCGACTAGTCGACTTTCAATAGAAAAATATTATCATCTTCTTTTCTTCATGACTCTTTTGGCAGAGTGGTCTGCGACTTGAAAGGCCAATGTGATTTTCTCACCATTGTTGGCCACTTTCCTCTGCTGGCCGACATCTTGGTGAAATCCAGGAAAAGACCAAACTCAGTGGTTTTTATTTGGTCGGTCCAACACATGGGTGAAAAAATATTTAGTAATACCTAACTGAGGAATGCTACCGCAGCTACACAAACAACCAAAAGTTTATCCTGTGAGCTTTCACTTTCAAAAATGGTCAATTCCGTCGGTATTCGAGGCAAGTGGCGTGGTTTACACTATATATACATTTTGCTTTTTATCATAGGTTATCAATCAAGAATCTGCCTTAACAACCCTCAATGTTATAATTATAGAGATGCGATTAAAAGGTCAATATTAAAACAAAGCGTACGTTGAGGACGAGCTTTTTGTGCACTTTTTTATTTTGTTGTTATTTTAGTTTATTTAATTGTTTTAATGAGAAAGAAGTAAATCAAAGTAAAAAAACAATTTATTAAAAAAAGGCAAAAGAAAAAACTATTAGTAATTGATACATGAATCTCTACATGTTGCCGTCATCATTTATTATTGAACGTATAAATCATTTTAATAACATATTTTCCTAAAGAGTTAGCGAAATAAAGCTATACTTCAAATCATCGCTCGCCTCCCACTGGACAAAGCCCCGTCTCCTGGTAGATTGGACGAAACAGGAAATTAACTTTCGCCTTTTCGCGTGACAAGTTTATTAAGAACAATTTCTCTGTTTATTCTTTTTGCTTTTTTGTTTGTTTCATTAAACACTGAGACGACGCCGGTTTGGGCAGTACTTGCATTTTTTAATTAACTTTAATTTTCCTGTTTAACGTTTACGGGGATGTTTGATCCAGGTGGAAGTTAAAGGGTTAGATTGTAAACTTAACGTGATATCTTTATATTTGGGCGTATTTTTTGTTAAACTGGATATAAAACTGTAACTGCTCTTCTGAAAACTGAAATTACTCTTCAGATAGCTTGTTTTGGCGTATATTCCAAAATTTTAAGGGGCTCTCAAATTAGGCGTGTGATTAGGATGCGTATACGTTGACCGACGTATTGATTGTACGACAGTGGCGGCGCGACGCGGTTGAGTTTTTCACTAATGTTGTACTGTCACGACGGATGACGTTTTGTTGACGATGACGTAGACAAATATAATGTTAAAAAAAACACAACAGTTCTTTACTAAAATGCCAAAAAGAACGTTTTCAGTGGTCAATTTGTGATAATAAATATAAACAAACAAATATGGATATTAAGATTTAAGGTATGTTTACGTTTTCAGTTCCGTACCTTAAAACGAAAAAACGGCACCCATATAGGATCACCACGTTGTCCGTCTGTCTGTCTTGCTGTCTGTCAAGACAGACCCTTTATATCGGGAACGCGTAAAGTTATCAAGTTGAAATTAAAACTATATACTCAAATATGTGGTCCCTTTGTTACAGGTAGTCAGTGTCCCGAAAGTCTGACAAACAGTCTTACCAAGGGGTATCGTATTACCCAGTACTAACTGGGTTGTGGAGGTCAGATAGGCAGTCGCTCCATGTAAAATACTGATATTCAGCTGCATCCGGTAAGACTGGAAGCCGACCCCAACATAGTTGGGAAAAGGCTAGGCAGATGATGATGTGGTCCCTTTGTGCTGTGTAAAAAAAGCAACCTACTAAATCTACGCAGTCAAAAGATATGATTGTTTATGTCGCAAGTATATACTGACTCGATCTTTTTTGTTGTTTTGATCAGTGTTTTTTAGTATTTTAAGAAACGTAAATTTGAAAATTGATAATTTGTTTCTTTAACCACTTTGATTGGCTGCAATGAAATTGCAATTTTATATCAATTACACACTCAAAACAGAATGAAGGTAAACTCTAATTTATGCCACTGACTTAAAATTTAAAACGCCAGAGCATGCAGTTTCCCGTAGATCTTAGAAGGAGACGCTAAATGATTTACGATGCGGAAGCGAGGCTGATTCTCACAATTCTGCAGAGCTGACAAAGATTACGATATGATTGAAGACGCGATGCTAATATGAAAATTGAGGTGACTTAGAATAACAGTTGTGGATTCAGACAGTTTCGTTGATAATTGAGCATGGAAGAACCGACAATATTCAACACTGTTTACGTTTATGCATAAAATAATATCATAATACCTGAAAGGTTATTTTGTTTTGTTTTAATTTAAAGAAACGTTGCCCCACACTAGGAATTTCTCCTGTATCGTGTATTTAAAGTCACAAACACAAACAGCCAGACCAGAAACAACTACCTGTAGGTCATACAAATATTTTTTCCGTGCGGGGATCGAACCCGCTTCACGCAGCGCAGCAGTCGATCGCTCAACCACTGCGCCAACCGTGCCTTGATATAACCGCAGACTTGAGTACATGGTTTTGATTTCTTCAAACATCACGCACAGCGACAGCACGGTTGGCGCAGTGGCTGAGCGATTGACTGCTGCGCTGCGTATCGCGGGTTCGATTCTCGCACGGAATTAATATTTGTATGGCCTACAAATCGTTGTTTCGGGTCTGGCTGTTTGTGTATGTGAGTTTAAATGTTTGTAAACGCACCCACGATACAGGAGAAATTCCTAGCGCGGAGCACCGAATTAAAAAAAAAAACAGACAGATGGATAACAAAGTGATACTATAGGGGTTCCGATTTTTTTCATTTTGAGCTACCGAACCCTAAAAAGGTTTATGTAACACCAATTTTTGGTTTCTACCTATTTAATCATCTACGAATATTACATTTCTATTAACAAATTGCATGTTGTTCCACGAATGGGAAAGCGTAGAACTTGTGATATTCAGAAGTGAGTTGAAATCGCGCACACACAGAAACATTGTTGCGTTGTGCTTGGGAATATTTACTTTACCTATGACTGCAAGTATGGGGTTTTGTACCCGTATGACCTATTCAGTGACTTGTTACTGTATCGCGCTATTTATGGTAACGATGGAGGCAGAATTCAATATATTGGCGATATTGAACAAGATCGGCACATATTATGTTAAACGCGTTCAAGAACTGTCAATGTCGTCATTGTTATGGAAAAGATGGCGTTTAGTTAATTGGTGAAATGTTGTTTATTGTTGAAAATTGTGTCTTAAGAAAGCCTTATTAATAATCAGCTGGCGTCCGCGGCTTCGCCCGCGTGGTATCGAAAAAAAGCATCCTATGTGTTATTCCAGACTATAATCTACCTCTGCGCCAAATTTCATCAAGATCCGTTCAGTACTTTTTTCGTGAAAGATGATCTAACATACATCCATACTTACAAACTTTCACATTTATAACATTGGTAGGAAGTAAGATTTATAAAACTCGTAAGATAATAATGCTTGTTAAAGACTTTCTGGAGACTGTTTTTTTTTATTTACCTTAATTTTATCAATTAACTCAACCGAAATGCCTCGTTGGTCGCGAGCGCAACTACTGAGCTTGCGATCCTGGGTTCGATTTTAGGTCTGGCAAAGTGTTACTGGGTTTTCTTGTCGGAAATTTCTCAGTAGCAGACAGAGTCTGGATTTATGCTCAGTTCATGGCAACAGGTTCACCCCCTACTAGATGAGACAAACATAACTAGGAGACATATGAGTGTACAATTCAGTACAACTCTGCCAAACCCTACGAGGATTACAGGCTCCATACAATAAACGGCCATTTTCTCACCAAGCTACAAAATATACCAAGAAAACAAATTGACCACAAAAATTCTTGCCCCAGTAACCAGTTTCCAGATTTTTCCATCCCCCTCTGAGCGAGACAAAGTGGCGCCATCTGTCCTTATTAAGGAAACTCGCCGATATTAATTCTGGTATTACACCGACTTTGTTTTATTGTGAACATGCGTCAAAAAGTAGACGTAATTTGTTATTTTTGTTAAATAAATAAAAGGGAGGTTTTTCATTTTTACAGTAAAAGGTCAAGCCATGATGAAAGCTTTGGCCTGGTACTTGTACTGGCCATTAATTTTTATTTTATTGTCTATAATGGTCTTTTACAAAGATATTACACAAAATATGTTCTTCTTGTCGTTGGGCTCCTTGAATTATCGAACTATACCACAGATATAGTTTGACATAGATAACGCAAGTATCACGATCTGTATGAAAACGAAGCGTGCCATATTTTGACTACCTACTATGACGTCTCATGCACTATATTTTAGTGAAGTGACGTCTATTTAGTGATCTTGACAAAAGTTTTTACAATTTATTACACAAAATTAACTATTTTAAATTTGATATCTGACGTCCAACTAGTGGCACACCGATCGATGTAGACTGAGCGCGAAAGTAGCAGCTTGCGATTTTTGAGTTTGGCTCGCAAAGTGGCACGCGTAGTAGTTACCCTTGCGTTATCTATGTCTATCTATATCTATGAACTACACCTAATGGCCAACTACAGTACTTTCACAGTTATTATGCCTTGTGACTGGGACTGTAGCTTCACTTTATTGTTGTCAATATTTCGACAATTTAAAAGTGCCTGTAACTGGCCGACTTGAAAGACATGATTTTGATTTGATTTGACACGATAACTGTTGTCAGTTGTTTTCTTAAAAAGACCATCTCAGACACTAGTCTGCATAGTCCTTATGTAAGTTGACCAAGATTTTTCTCTGAATCTTGAAAGAAACCTCTGAGTTTGTTTCGGCTGTTTCTTCTCAGAGTAGTCGGGTACTACAAAAAAACAGCCTTATTCTAGTTAAAAAAAAACGAGGTGTTTTTCTACAAATCTTCATGCAAAATAAACGTCATTTATTATTAAAGGGATCTTTTTTATTGCTGTGTTCTTGTTTATGACTATAATATTAATTGTTCTGTTGGTATCGTTGGTGCGTCTTCGTTAGTCCTGGCAAAGTGCTATTGCGTCTTTCGATTACTTGTCTAACTTGTGAAAATTTAAACTCACATACACAAACAGCCAGACTCGAAACAACTATGTATTTGTAAGCTATACAAATGTTAGTTTCGTACGGGAATCGAACTCGCGATACGCAGCGCAGCAACCAATCGCTCAGGCACTGCGCCAACCGTGCCGTTTTTTTGCTGACTGCTTACCTCCGCCACCTCTTCGAGGATTAATAGACGTCTTGATATTTGTTCCGCCACTTCTTCCCATCTAAAACACTAGGAAGTTGCAAAGGATGTTGTTTTAAGGGGACTGTCTAGTGTAATGATGTTTAAAAAATGATGATCATCAGCCTTGTTTAAATAAATGACTTTTGATTTTGATGTTACATTATGTATCCTTAGTAGTAAGATTAGAGAATGATTTATTTATTGGCTTTTAAATGGGACATAACTGTCAAAATCATAGGTCTACTTCAAGAAAGTATTTTCGTTCGAAGAAGAATATACATTACTAGCTTTTGCCAATGGCTTCGCTCGCGTTAAATTGGGGGTAACTCAGTTACCCTTTCGTGATTTACAGGTACCTGCTACCTGTAGTTTTTGCCCTTGCGCCTAATTTATTGTAATAGCCATGCTATGTTTTCTTTTTTCTTCCCTCTTTCTCCCTCATATCACAATCGTTTTTTTAAAAAAAGGGTCGCAACTATCTCTGTACCAAAATTCATCAAAATCGGTTTAGCCATGTAGGCATGAACACGTAAGAAACAAACAAACTCACTTGCACTTTAATAGTATTAGAAAGGATGTGTGCCACATTTTCCCCAAACGTCTATGGCCTAATATCCACTAGTGACTTAATATGATTGATTTAAATAATGAATATGATAATCCATCAAGTTCTGTCGTTAGAGGAGCGGGCAAAGTTTCAAGTGTACATCATTAGCATGCTTCGCTCGCTTTAACTTGAAGTTGGTACAACATTACCGATCGATCTAACGTTGTAGCTGAGGGATAAGGTTCCAAGATCTTAAGGGACTTTGCTGTCAGCTAGACATATCTATACTTAAGATTTTGTTTGGTTGAACGCGCTAATCTCAGGCCCATATTTTTGACTGCATGCACTTAGACGGTTGATTTTTTCATAGTTCCAAGGAACTACAGAGATTCAGTTTATGGTTTTAAAGTATAATTCTCGATACCTGTACGTGTTCGTGAGATAAAAGGTCTTGACAACTAGACAGACGGATAACAAAGTAACCCTATAAAGGATCCGTTGTTTCCTTTGAATCTTTGTTTAAATTCTACCTCTATTCCTTTTTATTAACATGACGCCATGTTTTTATAGACTACTAGCTTCCGCCCGCGACTTCGGCCGCGTGGCATAGTTACTTTGGGCTAACGCTAACTTTAACCCGCGTGATGATCGAAAAAAAAAATGTTTCTCTTCTTTTCTCTTCCCTCTTTCTCCCCCTTTTCTCTCTTTTTTTTAGCCTCCCTCCGTCCGAGTCCTAACTATCTCTGTACCAACATTCATCAAAATCGGTCTGGCCATTTAGGCGTGAAGACGTAACAAACAAGCAAACTTACTTTCGCTTTTATAATATTAGTAAGGAAGTAAATATTGCTCCCTAAAGCCCTGACTGAATAAAGCCCCTTATGACGTTATAATTAATATTGCATAGGCAATTTAATTAAATATTTGAGCAGTATAAGCACAAAGTTGTAGCAAACAGTCCGTCAGCTATGCGTCGACAATATCACTGTTTACCAATCCTTCGGGATGCAACAAACACGAAGACTAGGGACTTATGTCTGGATAGTAATATTTTATCTTTTTGGAATTTGAGGAAAGTAGCATAACATTGGTCAACATAACAACTACTTGTGATGTACTATAACTGACCTCTAAAAAAATAAGATATTTAGAAAACAAAAAGTTTGACTCATCAATTAGACTATAGTAAACTTATTAAAATATGAAATATTTAGCACCAGAAACAGATCTGAATTTTACCAAGTACCAGTTTTCATCATGCACTACTTAGTAACGACCTCATCTGTTATCTGGTTATTCTAGAATGCATGATTAAATCTTTAGGTCACTATACATATTTACAATTTTAAAGACACAAAACCGTTCCAACAAATTTCACAGAAACACAAAAGTGCTTACAATTCTTCATTCAAAACGTTTTCGCGTCAGGTGGTAGCTTCAGTAATCAAACCCCTAGCTTACTACAGCTGGGGTAAATTGGTAAATTACCCGCAGTGGGGCCCCGCTGTTTACCTTGCGATCCCCTTGCCCTTTTCGAATCTACCTTGCATTTTAGTTCAAACAGTATTGATTGACGGCATTAAACTTTGATGGGTTGTATATTGTTATGAATCGATTTTTTAAGTGGAAGGGAGAGGGTTTGAGTACCGTTTTGTTTGAGAAGCTAGTTTCTGCTATCAATTCTATGAGTCTCTCCAGTTTGTTTATCGGTATTTTGTATTGATGTTACGTGTATCGATTCATTGAGCAGCACCAAAGTAATGATTATAATTATAAGTAATGGTTCCTTTCTCTGGAGCCCTGACCGCCGGTAGCTTGGACCCTGTTCCCGATACTGGTGGGTTACTATTTTTATATATTTTTAAATGTTTTTTGTTTTTGATAAGAAATATGTAAAAATATAAAAAATATGTACGTAAATAAATAAATGACCGAGAATAATAATAATATATGGCTCGCGAGGTTATCGACATGTGGGATGTGGACTCAGCGACCATTGTGCCGATAGTCGTGCCAATGGCTTAATTGCCAAGAGCATCGACCAATACCTGAGGTGGCTCTCGTTAGGCAGCTGGATCAAGGGCTTGATACAGAAAGCGGTACTCCTGGACACGGCTCGTATTGTTAGGAGGTTCCTTTCTCTGGAGCCTTTACTGCCGGTAGCTTGGACCCTGTTCCTGATACCGGTGGGCGGGTGGATTTTTATATTTTTAAATGTTTTTTTTATGTCTTTAAGAAATATTTAAAAATGTAATTATATGTTAATAAAACAATAAATTAACGAAAATAATATGTGAATATACTATTATAGTTATGTATATGTTTTTAACCTATGCTCAAAAACAGAAATGGCGTTGGGCTGGCCATGTAGTGAGAATGTCTGACCGAAGGTGGACCACACGAGTTACCCAGTGGAAATGACCACCTGGCAAGAGAGGGAAGGGGAGACCCTTAGCCCGCTGGAACGATGATCTGAAAAGATCAATTGGCGAAAACTGGTTCTCCACAGCACAAGACCGTCAAAAATGGGCATCTTTGGAGGAGGACTTTACCCAAACCGGGGTTCATGTCTACTTTTAAATATTTTTAAAACATATTATTTTACTTATAAAAATTACTAACATAATCTAAGATAACCTACTAATCTAAATTAATTTTTCTGTAGAATTATAAGTGCCACGGATTGTAAAAACATGAAATAAAAAGGCTATATTATTATTATATGTTTTTCATTAAAAGAAAAACCAATGTGTACAATATAATTATCAGCTAAGTAAATAATAATTGCAATCATTTCACAGAGCCGGTCCAAGAGTAACACCTTAAGATACTCTTTTACGTTACCTATTGTTTGATATAAATAATCTGTGAAATGGGGAAGTCCCAGCAAAGAATTCAAGTAGATTAAACTTTTAAATGACTTGCTGCCTAGGTTCAATGGACTTCAATCTTTATCCACACGATGGCGACAATGTGCAGTTAGCCCAATGGCTTAAGTCAATCTTCGGAATTTTATCGCAACTGACCAATGGGTTCCTGTAATGAAAATTTGATTAATTGAAGTTGAAGGAGTAAGTTCATTTTAATGCTTGTAGTTTGACAATGTAGTAACACAATTTGAGGCCACGTTAATGAAAGATTTCATCAAAACGAATTGGTCCCGTTGACGATAATTTTTACTTTGTGATAAAATATTAATTGTCATGTAGCTGGGTGATTGCTGCATGTGGAAGGCGTACTTACTTTGGGCATATGTTCATAAAAGCATGTCTTTGTACTTCTGTAACACCATCGGCAACAGTGCATAGTAGCAAAGCAAATGACGCTTTCCTGATCTCTTGCAGTTGAGCTGGAAAAATAAAAATATTATTTTTGTATTTTTTCGTTTTCGCCAAAATAAATTCTCTTCTTTTATTTATTTAAATTTGTGGTTTTATAGAACAACAAAACAACAATTATTCGTTCATATAAAAAAACTCTCCTTTGAATTCCGATTCTATGGCATTTTATAAAACACTCACCATGAGTAAACGCATGAGGTCGACTACAACTCTCGTACCAATGTCTGTCCCCTCTAATTGACTTGAAGATACTGTCCTTCAGCAGACAGGCAAGAGTAGGAGGAATGTGACCTTCTTTGAGGAGGCACTCGGACCATAGACCGGCCATCAAGTCTATGTCTCTGACATCTTCATACACATCTTGCATTAATGTAATTCTCTATAATGTTAAGTAATTTTAGCATGTTGTTTTAAATCATCCAGTCTTTTGTTTTCCTATACGCAATAAATAAAAAGAATTGTACAATACTGTTTAATTCAAAGACGACACTGATTCGTTAGGGTGCAGACCTTTCACAAACAATTAAAGAACACAATGTCTGTTATTTCTTAACATATCTTCACAATATCCACAAACCATTTGATTTTACATTAATTGTTTTACTCTTATTACAGCGAATCTAGTTTTTTAGGAAAAGACAAAATAGAATAAAATATAAATCCTTACATCATCAGCCATCATCTTCTTCAAATCATTCCAGCATTTGATTTTATAACCGAAGCAGTGGTGAACGTAGTCAATGTAAGGCCTCAAGCCGAACATGCGGTTTTTATGCAAGTCGCTGGTGGGGACGTCCACAGAACGTTGAACGTAAGGTAGGCCCATTTCAGCGATCTAAAAATTTAGGGGGAATATTATGATGGAGCGTATGAGTGTGACAGAAGTATCAGCCCAACTTGGGACAGTAGACGACTTCTACAGTAGAATAAAAACGGAGTGACGACTGCAAACGTTTTACCGAAAAAAATTTTTATAGGAAAGCCTGGTTTTTTTGTTGTTGTAAAAACTTGCAATTTATGATTAATTTATAGTAAACTAGCTTTCGCCCGCGGCTTCGCTCGCGTTAAATTCGGTAGCGCCTTATTGATTTGTAATAGCAACGCTAAGTTTTCCCGTTTCTTCCCTCTTTCTCCCTCATATCCCACTCTTTTTAAAAATATAATAGCCTATGTCCGTCTCCTGGTTCCCAACTATCTCTGTACCAAAATTTATCAAAATCGGTTTAGCCATTAAAGCGTGAAGAGGTAACAAACAAACAAACAAACTCACTTTCGCTTTTATAATATTAGTAAGGACAGCACTATTATGATTAAGCGCAAATCATCCTTCTGTATTTTTTTAAAGATTGAATTCATGGATGTTTGTAACATTTTTCGGATGTTTGCAGCATCTGATTAGACTGGAAGCCGATAATAACATTGGCCGCCAACAAAGTTGGCAAAAGGTTAGGTAAATGATAATATCTTAGCTTTTCTCCTATAAATTTAGTGACTCACTCACATCATTAGCTACTCCATGATTGGCAGCGCTACAAGGCTGTCTAAATTTGCCCTGTGTAAACTGGTATATGTTTTTGCCTTCAGCCAAAACCCCGGTCCTGAAGGTATTGTTGACTATCGGATAGTCTCTTAGAAAAGTGCCGTCAGTATCGTACATTCTAGAAGCAGAAAAAAACATTTGAGGAGTTTTCGAGTTATACATAGCACTTACTACTTCTACTACTACATTATACTATTTTTTTTATTTCAGTTCCCGTGTTAAAAAAATGAGACCAATTTTATAAAAAGAAACCCAGTTACTAAAATACCAGACTTGTGGCTTGATTTTCTTTTTAATTGATCCTAAACTATCCCACTATTGGGCAAAGTTCTCCCCAATTCCCTAACCGTATGCCGTCGTACGGCGTATGTACGGCGGCGCCGACAGTTCTAAAGAAAACCTAATTAAAAAAATAACAAATATTCAACCTCATTTATTCATAAGTATTTTTTTTCTCAGGCACATTATAACCGCTACACTTACGGTACTCGTATATATTTTTTTATGATTTCACATCACTAGTGCCAAAGGGTTTATAGAAGACTAGCTTTTGCCCGCGGCTTCGCTCGCGTTAAATTCGGGGTAACACAGTTCCCCTTGCGCCTTATTGATTTGTAATAGCAACGCTAAGTTTTCCCTTTTCTTCGCTCTTTCTCCCTCACATCCCACTTTAAAAAAAAAAACCCAACTATCTCTGTACCAAAATTCAGAATCGGTCTAGCCATTAAAGCGTGAAGAGGTAACAAACAAATAAAGAAACAAACAAACTCACTTTCGCTTCTATAAATAAGGACAAGTAGCTTCTATATTTGATTTGTGTAGTGCCCACAGTTTCGGAGTGAAATGGCTGAGACATTGTTTTAGACTTTTGGCTATGGAACCCTAAAAAGAACAACGATGAAAGTGATTCTTTAAAAGTACTCACTTTGCAGAGCCTTGCTGTATAACATGGAACCATCGGAATACATGAGTGAATTCCAGAGTCGTAGTTGGGTAAGATGTTTTGTCATAAATATCTCTGCATCCACAAGATTTTGATGCAATACCACATTGTTCTAGATTTTTTTCACCTGAAATATTAAATGAGAATTAATAAACGAAAAAAAAGAACTTACGAAAGTAAAATCAATTGAAACGTAAAAAAAAACAAATAAAAAAAACATTAATAAACAGACTAACCAACCAGGAGCTTGAACCACTCATAAATGTGTATTTGTTGATCAAACGCAATATTAAGGTCCCTTGCGACGAAAAATAGCTTATCATCATCCCAGCATGGATTGATCTTGGCAAGTTGTTCGGCAAAGTAATTGTGAAGTCTCATGAACCATACACTGAATAACTGGGTAGACAGCAAGGAGTTCGAATCTAGAAGAATACAGATTCTCTGATGTACTTAACCTAGTGTGTACTAAGTAATAAGCATAATTGGTTATGTGTCCATTGTTCCAGGAGACAGGAAGTGTCAGACTTTTACTGTCTAAAACCCACCTTTGTTCCTTGATTAACCCTTTGTTTTCCGGGGCCATGGTTCTTTCGAACAACCAGCAACCTCAGGTCCATAGTCGCTGTGTTCACATTGATTAAACAACTTTCATAAAACTAAAACTCTTGAATCAAAATCAAAATCGGAAAGAGCGCTAAGCCGTTGGTCCTGGCTGTCATTTGTAGATTTTTGACAGTCGTTACAGGTTTTTCATTGGGTCAAAAGTCTGACAACCCGAAATACCATGGAGTATCGTTTTACACAGTTATTAAGTGGGTTGTGGAGGTCAGATAGGCAGTCGCCCCGTGTAAAGTGCTAGTATTCATCTCAATTCAATAAGACTGTATGCCGACCCCAACATAATTGGGAAAAGGATGATGATTATGACATGTATAACTTTGCTCAAAATAAAACTAAATAGATACCTACTTGAAAGATTTCGACAAGAGTTAATTTCTGCAAAAAAACAAAAAAATTTAAACAAACATACAGTTTTTAAAGCATTTTGTGCCAGGGTCGTTAGCAGCGCAGAAGCCGGTGCCATTAGGTGGCCAGGTGATTCCATGCTCAACCTCTGTCTCTAGCTGTCCTCCCTTATACGACCTCACCATTTTGTCTCCCTTGTTGGCCTCGTTGTATAGTGATGACAGATCGTATGCAGCAGTGGCTTGCTCAATCTGGGAAACAAATTGATATTAATAACAATGTGAGAATATGTCAAATTAAATTACACAATTAATATTAGCATTGATATAGTAAATCAGAGAAGATAAAATAAGTATGAAGCAGTATAACTCATCTGATATTTCTTAGAACTACATAATCTATTGATAAATTTTATAACCAGGCACAATAATACCATTTTTTTCAAAATAACTTATAAATTTAACTTATTTTCTTGGGATGAAAGCTCTGCTTGTGTCAATAAAAATGTACCATTCCTTACTATTTTCACAATTCTATAAAATTAAGAACACCAGCGAAAAATTCCCATGAAAAGATTTTATCGTTAACAACCCAAATACAAATGTAAAAAGAATGAGTTCTTTTTTTTAGAAACAAAATTGCTGATCTAGAGGCTAAAGTCTATAACGTTACAAAATTATCAAATTGGCTATAACAATATAACCACCGATGTTCAAAAACGCATAGCGCAACTTATCGCAGAACCTTTAGCTTACATAACTGTAATATTTTGTAAAAAAATTAAAACTGTAATGTCCCCGACTGTATTTAATCAGATTGAAAAAATATTTTTATTTTTTTATTTAATCATTGTGTTTTTTTGTTCTCTTATCTTTTAAAACTTTATTGTCTTGTCAAACTTTTCTGTAACTAATTATTAAGTGAATGCAGTGGTTTCTTGTAGTTGGAGGAGCACATTTATCAGTTTCTATTTGTTTTTTTTTTATATAATCATGTAATTTGTATATTCTCTGTAGGAAATCCAACTAAACAAATAATGTACTGGCAGAAAAACAATATAGATTCAGGAAATTTCGTTAAACTACACTAACGACCTCCAAGTTAGTAAAATCAGTGATATTTAAATAAGGAGAACAATAAAAATTCTTATACCGCTCTCTTTCTAGATTTAAGTAAAGCGTTCGACTATGTTGACTAATCTACTCTCATCGGCCCTGAAATAGTTCGAAATATATTTAAGCAATAGAAGACAGATACGAACAGCATAGTGGATATTGGTAAATTGATTTGGTCTGAAAGCAAAAAAAATATTTTGGTGTACCACAGGGAAGTAGTTAAGGACCCCTCTTATTCCTCATTGACATAAATGTTACATTAAATGTTTTTTCACAAACAATACGCAAACATGTCTGGGTTTTGTTTGTCGATGATACGACTGTTATAATAGGTGGAAGGATAAAAGTCTTCTAAATGTTTAAATAAAACTCTAAAAGAAATTATTTTGTGGCAAAAGTAATTATTTTCAAAACATTTAAAAGGAAAACCAAAGATCTAACCATTACATTTCATAATCAACCAATAGTACTTATTCGCAACACCAAGTTTTTAGGTATAATAATTGCAGAACGTCTCATGTGGAAGGAACCATTTGTAAAAAGATCAACAAATCCGTATTTGCTTTACAAAAAGTCAAAGAGACAACTTTAAAACAAACCTCACTAATAGTATAATTATAATGCGTATGTTCCATAATTCAATTCATTAAAGAGTATGACAAAAAAACAACCTTACCGGTGACGGTACACTATCATTGGTGCATCCCAAGTACTGGAAATCAAGCGGCCTGGTCATGTTCAAACATCGAATCCCAGAGAACCTGTGCACGGGATCGTCTTCCGGCACAATATTGGGGGCACACATGTAGTCATTTATGCCTTTGCCGCAGCAGTCAGTCTTGTTTACTAAGAAAAACACTGCCAACAAAGAATATATGAACCAAAATATCAAATTAAATTATAATTTGTGTAAAAAGAAAAAAAAAACCAGCCAAATGCGAGTCGCAGTCACTCATCGAGGTTTCCCTACAAACTTACAACATAAACGGCCATATCTTTTAACTGACAGTGGGATTGATTTTTTACAGCACCAAAGGACTATATACCTTCACGCGTTCCTGTGATAAAAAGTCTTGACAGAAAGACAGTCAAAGTCCAATGAGGGTGTCGTTTTTTAGGGTTCCGTAGTCAACTAGGAACCCTTATAGTTTCGCCATGTCTGTCTGTCCGTCCGTCCGTCCGTCCGTCCTCGCTTAATCTCTGTGACCGTTAGCACTAGAAAGCTGAAATTTGGTACCAATATGTATATCAATCACGCCGACAAAGTGGTAAAATAAAAATTGGAAAAAAATGTTTTATTAGGGTAGCCACCCTATATGTAAAGTGGGAAGTGTTTTTTTTTTTAATTTCAACCCTAACGTGTGACATATTGTTGGAAAGGTATTTAAAAATGAATAGGGGTTTACTAAAATCATTTTTTGATAATGTCTATAATTTCGGAAATAATCGCTCCAAAAGTAAAAAACAATGTGTCCCCCCCCCTCTAACTTTTGAACCATAAGTTTAGAAAATATGAAAAAAATCTGAAAAGTAGAACTTTATAAGGACTTTCTAGGAAAATCATTTTGAACTTGATTGACACAACAGTTTTTGTACAAAAAAGACAAAAAGTTGTACAAAATAATTTCCTCCTCCACCTTTAAACTCATAAGTGGGAACACGTATTGTGACGGACGGGAAACTACGGAACCCTATACTGAGCGTGGCCCGACACGCTCTTGGCCGGTTTTTTTCTTTTGAGGTACAGACGCCTGCACATCAAGCTACCACAATCTGTCAGATTTCTTTGATAGATTTCCGACTTTATTTCTAAAGTATTAGGTTCAAGGTTCATTGGGAAAAATTGACAGTTTCGGGTAGCTTGACCTGCAGGCGTCTGAACGTAAGCCTAAAAATTATATATTATCATCAACTAAGGGTGAGAGAAGCACGCCGCGCCGTCCAATCTTTAGGTTAAGCGAAGCTTGCCTAGGTTGTTTCGTGCGTGCGTGACCATCCAATTTATACCATGTTTTCTCAGTGACTCGGAAAACACGTTATAGTGATAATCTCGAGGAGCTCGTGGCTAAATAATAGCAGCCGCTCAGTTCGATCTTTAGGTTAAGCCGCGCTTGCCTAGGTTGGTCTGTGGATGGGTGACCACCCGTTACATACCGAGTTTCCTCCGTGCCTCGGAAAGCACGTTAAGCTGTTGGTCCCGGCTGTCATTTGTAGATCTTTGACAGTCGTTACAGTAGTCAGTGTCCCGAAAGTCTGACAACCAGTCTTAGCAAGGGGTATCGTATTACCCGGTATTAACTGGGTTATGGAGGTCAGATAGGCAGTCGCACCAAGTAAAATACTGGTATTCAACTGCATCCGGTAAGACTGGAAGCCGACCCCAACATAGTTGGGAAAAGGCTAGGCAGATGATGAGTGATAATCCCGGTTGTCTTTTGTAGATGTTTGACCTTCATTACAGATAGTCCGCGTCTCAGTCTTACCAAAGGTTATCCTATCACTACACACTATCGCTAGGCAGATGATGTTGATCTTACTTGAATCGTGTGATGTTCCAACGTCTCCGAATTTGAATATTCCGTATCCAGGCACGGATTGTGTCAGAGCCTTATTGACCGAGGTGCCTTCACAGAGCAACTTCACGCGGACTCGTCTGGGCAGTGGCAGTTCCTTGCCGGAGACTGCTCTTCGTGGGTAAGAGCCTGTAACACAAATACTGGGGTTAATCGAACTGTTGATCTAGTTTGTAGTTTGTAGCTGGAGCTGTTACTTTTTAGCCTACTACGCGAAAGCGGAAAAGGAGGTATTAAGGATTATTCCCTCTGTGTCGTTTCCATCTACGTTACTACACATGAAAAAAAATACATCTGATTTTTTTTAAATCATCTTTGTCTTTGATATATAGTCAACTAGCTGGGATCCGGCGGTAAGTATTTGAGTTATATGATCATCCCACGGCAACACCGCATTTTTCGAGATCAAAAGTTGCATAATGTGTTAATATACACGATAAATTGATGTTAATTTTGAAAAAGTTGCAAGGTTTCACCTGTTATATTAGGATCTACATTTGCAATTTAAGGCTACTAAACTAACTACAAACAGAACTAGAATAATAAAAAAGTCTCAAAACGGGAAAAATATTACAGGGCGTCAAAAACTTCGTTTTTTTAAAGGCTGGTTGGCTTTGCCACGACTCATTGCGATCGAGGCGGAATTTACACACGAGCCGTCAGGTGAGGTTGATATTCAGGCGAGAACAGTAGTAACGTGAACTTACGTAGAAATTAAACAACAAAACCAAACGCATTTTTGTCATTATTAGCTATAAATTCACTATGCTCCTTTTGCTGTAGAGAAAAAACTAAATGACGGCGCTAAACAAAATAATATTGGAAGAAAATTAAATATTTTTAAATTTATATTTTCAAATTACTTAAGCAAATAACTTTGTAAATGATCGTGTTTATTTGGTATATTGTAAAAAAAAAACTACTTTTTTTTATTTCACATAGGCCTCCATGACACTTATAAAACGTCGAGAAAAGGTGCATTGTGTTAATAAGCACAAGATATTTTTTTTATTAAATGGCCATAAAAACATACGACTCCTTGCTAAAACAAACAACATCACCGCTGACTATAGGGATTCGAACAGTGATGAATTCAGAAAAAATAAAAACCGTCGTTGCCATAAATTAGAAAAAAGCGCACGTGTAAAATTGCATGTTAAACACTATTCGCAGTGCAATGAGAGCTAGTTTTGAATTTTCGAGAAACTGCATTTAAAATGTTTTACTTTCTAAAGTTTTTCTTTCTTAGTAACAATTACTTTTATCAGTAAAGTATTACTTAGTCCAACTGATAAGAAAAGGATAGCGTTTCACCAATTTGTAGAATCCTGATATTCTTGTTTTGGTAATGTATTTTCACTTTAGACAAAAAAAACCTTGAAACAAATGCAATACCTAAACTGTTGGTAATTTATGGCCGTGTTTATTATATGACTAAAAAACGTCTATAAAGTTTTGTTGGATTTTCAACGCTCAAGTCAGCACAGGTAGAGTTCAAGTTTCAACAGATGATATTTGGCACGCAGGTAATTCTAGATATGCATGCAGGTATAACTGTTCAAACGAACAATTAATTAATATTTATAATAAACTAGCTTTTGCCCGCGGCTTCGCTTGCGATAAATTCGGGGTAACACAGTTCCCCTTTCCTGATTTGCAGATACCTGCTACCTGTAGTTGTTGCCCTTGCGCCTTATATGTTGTAATAGCAAAGCTAAGTTTTCCCTTTTCTTCCCTCTTTCTACCACATTGCTCACTAAAAAAAAAATTACCGTCTCCAACTATCTCTGTACCAAAATTCATCAAAATCGGTTTAGGCGTGAAGACGTAACAAACAAACAATCTCACTTTTGCTTTTATAATATTAGTAAGGATAAATACATTAATACGTTTAATAAAAACAGTTATGTTACAAAAAATAGATACTGGGCTGGCATGAATCCAACGTGGCATTCAAATCATAGTATTTCTAACTAGCCCGTACCTATCTAGAATTACCTGCGTTTCCGCTTATGGAAACAAAGCAAAGAGAGACAACGGGAACAATTTTAATTGATTTTATTAAGTTCTGCTGTCCACCCATGTGGGCAGTGGGAACAGCGGAAATACACCTTTAACCATTAACGCGTAAGATACTTTTTGGCCCGGTAGTACAATTACCAAACACCATCCAGGCAAACCTGCGTGTATAAACTCGTACTGAGAGCTAAAGCTGAGCTTTTGGAGGAATATCTGTATTATGACAGCATATAATTAGTTCATTTAAATAAACATATATCACCATGTTTTTAATTTGCACGCTGAAATGAAAGGCAAAATAGGAGATCAATTTTGTCTTTCACTCAAAAACAACGGATTACATTACAGCTAAAACATCAAATATTATAAAAAGACGATAAATAACAAAGATATTTTGTACCGCAATAAATGAAAGAAATGAAAGTAGGTGAAGTCGCAGTTGGAAGATAGTTCATAATATTTCAGAGTAAACATTACCGTTAAAGTAGGCAGCAGGCAGTAGTCTCGGATGGACCACTGTGAAGGTACCCTGTGACGGGTGGTGGAGGCTATTGCAGGTGCCATCCACGCGTCGGTACTCTGTAGGGTCGCAAGGTTTCACGTCAATGGTGCAGACGCTGAAAGTGAGAGGCTGGTTTTAGGCAAATAAAGTACCTTCTTCACTCTTATAAATTGACTAGGCTCGCGAGGGTGGCGACATGTGGGATGTAGACTCGATGATTGTGCTGATAGTTGTGATAGTAAATGGTTTAATTGCCAAGAGTCTCGACACCTGAAGAGGCATTCGTTAGGCAGCTGGAATAAAGCTTAATCCAACAAAAAAAAACCTAAATGCGATACAGTACAAGAACAGCAACAACAACTATAATTGTAATTATGGGTAAATGAATTTTACTTTTATTTTTTAAAGACCAAACGAGTGGGCCCATTTTGCTGATCATTCTTTCGTTAATCTATTTTTTTAGGGTTCCGTAGTCAACTAGGAACCCTTATAGTTTCGCCATGTCTGTCTGTCCGTCTGTCCGTCCGTCCGTCCGTCCTCGCTTAATCTCTGTGACCGTTAGCACTAGAAAGCTGAAATTTGGTACCAATATGTATATCAATCACGCCGACAAAATGGTAAAATAAAAATTGGAAAAAAATGTTTTATTAGGGTAGCCACCCTATATGTAAAGTGGGAAGTGATTTTTTTTTTAATTTCAACCCTAACGTGTGATATATTGTTGGAAAGGTATTTAAAAATGAATAGGGGTTTACTAAAATCATTTTTTGATAATGTCAATAATTTCGGAAATAATCGCTCCAAAAGTAAAAAACAATGTGTCCCCCCCCCCCCTCTAACTTTTGAACTATAAGTTTAGAAAATATGAAAAAAATCTGAAAAGTAGAACTTTATAAGGACTTTCTAGGAAAATCATTTTGAACTTGATTGACACAACAGTTTTTGTACAAAAAAGACAAAAAGTTGTTCAAAATAATTTCTGGACTAAGTTTGTAGTATAATCGTATATGCAAGCATTTTTTTTTTAACTTCGTTTACATATTTTATTATCCTGAACGTATATTTTTTCAAACAAAAAAAGAATTATTGAAATCGGTTCTCGCAATCCAAAATTACCACCGAAAACTTCTTGCACGTCTTTGTATTAATTAGTAACCCAATTCCCCGAGAGATGGCGCTGTAGGTACTTATTACATTGGATCGGGTATTACCGAATTGTTTGGTTGGTCTCTCTTTGACATTGGCGGTATCTTATAACTACATAAAACTTCTATCAAGAACATGCTAAGGCAATTTAGAACAAAACTAAAATTCATTTTTATAACCGCTTGAGTGCTTTCGCCACTTTCATAAATCACCATCAAAATGTTAAGGTAAAAACCAGTTCATAAATGGTTCGATAGATGGCGTTGCGTAATGACGTCATTTTTTAAAAGTCGGTGTTAAGATTTTCCGTGCTTTCATGACCTACCGTGGTAAAGTAAGTTGCACTTAAATAAATTTTATTTATGAGTGCATAATCTAATTAGTCGTCGAGGTTTGATTTTGATTTGTCCGGTATTAAAATGTTCTCGTATATTTTGAACAGTGATAATCATGTTGAGGACGACGCTGTGCGCGCCTTTCATGATTTGTTAGCCCAACACACATCGTTTTGGGCCTAGAGAAGTGTCTCTTTTTCTTTACCCGGAACTAATAGAGCCTGGGCCTCAAAACGAGTCTCATTTACAAATTATATATGGCGGAGAAGTCGGGTTTGTGGGGCATTGGATTTGCATTTATTACATCAATGGAATATTACGGGTCTATGATAGTTTATATAATAGTTTAAGTCATTCGCAGCACGTTTACGTTAACGCACTATTCCCATACTTGGATAATAATAAAATACAATTAAGTACAATGGGCCCGTTTTTAGTGTCCCGTAATTATTAGAGTTCCGTAACAAATGGCCTTTTTTAAGTTGGGTTACCACTATGTTCGCGCTCCTGCAACTGCTCCAATGGATACGTCGCGCGCACTTCTACATGCACTCCCCTTTGACACACTGCGCTCCCCTTTGTGTTCGCGGGACGCGCTAAAAACCGTCACAAGTCGGAGCGCCTGCCGCGGAGCGTGCAATGTTGCACGCTCCTCCACCTTTAAACTCATAAGTGGGAACACTTATTGTGACGGACGGGAAACTACGGAACCCTACACTGAGCGTGGCCCGACACGCTCTTGGCCGGTTTTTATTTATTAAAAACGTCACCAAGAGCTTCTGTATATAAAAATATCTTAGAAAATAAAAATTACACAGTATTGGACTTATACAGTTGCCAATTACAGGTTAACTAACAGGGTCCATAAATGTACTTTTAGCTTTAAGCCTTTTGTAACACCTACTACACACATTATGGTACGCAAATAAATGAAAATGAATATGAATAATAATTATGAATAAAAAAACAACAAAAAATACAATTTCCTTAGGATATAACAGAAGACAAAAAGAAACGAGACTTGTTACAAAAGGAAAAACAAATGAGATCAAAATTAAATTAAATTATAAATTAAAAACAATAAAATCCAATCTGGGTAGGCAAGTTGCCAGATGTAGGTGGCTTATTACTAAAACTGCAAGTCCTTAGGAGATTGATTTTGAGACATTAGTATTTGGGTCTTATTTAATGAATCATGGTGTAAATCAACGTGAGATGCGGATTTTATAAAACAATTCATCTCTCGACTGAGTCTATTTAGAGGTGAGTTTACACTGATGTTTGTGTAGGATCTATTTGTCTTGATCTGGTGAGTATCACTAAAGACATGATAGTAATCAACATTCAGCATGACAACAGCCAGACGCCAGAGGGTGAAAAAAACAACGGCGAACCATGTCAATTGAAAATCTAATAAAATAAAAACATCTCTAAGAATTGATTCACCCGGGCGGTGGTATACCCCACATAGAACATAATATTTTTATTATTAGTTTGTGTCCATTCATTGTTTGTAAATAGTAATTAATTTAATCCTTACTAATATTATAAAAGTGAGTTTGTTTGTTACCTCTTCACGCTTTAATGGGTAAACCGATTTTGATGAATTTTGGTACAGAGATAGTTGGGAACCAGGAGACGGACATAGGCTAACTTTTTTGAAAAAAAAGTGGGATGTGAGGGAGAAAGAGGGAAGAAAAGGGAAAACTTAGCGTTGCTATTACAAATTAATAAGGCGCAGGGGGAACTGTGTTACCCCGAATTTAACGCGAGCGAAGCCGCGAGCAAAAGCTAGTAAATAAATAAAGCAGTAACTTATTCACCGTCTGTCGGTTAGTTAGAATACCATGAAAAATACTTACCCAAGTCGTCCCGTTGCGTTATAATAAGCCAACATAGTATCTGAAACTCTTGTTCCATTATAATAATCGTACACGATAGCCTCGTTTACCACCAGAAATATAGTTACCGATAAAATACTCTTCAGCCACATTTTACCGACTTTCCCTTGCACTCGAATAGTGACTGACATCTTTTTATTTTATAACTTATCCTAGTTCAAGTTATCAGTTGAATAAAAGATAATTTTTTATGCTAATGTTGTCCACATTAACATAAAACTCTAATTTAAAATTGCTAAATAATTGATAATTGTTGTTTTTTTTTCTTCTAGAACTGTGTCAGCTTAACAAAAAAAACGAGAACAAAATTGGTAAAGTGCGAGACGGACTCGTGCACTAAGCGTTCCGTATACTACAACTTGTACCTAACCTACTAATGAAAGTCGGTACTTTATCTAACGAAAATATAAACTGTTTTGCAGGACAAACTTAGCTTTGTCGTTTTATTTAATTACTAGCTTTTGCCTGCGGCTTCGCTCGCGTTAAATTCGGTAGCGCCTTATTGATTAGTAATAGCAACGCTAAGTTTTCCCGTTTCGTCCCACTTTCTCCCTCATATCCCACTCTTTTTTTAAAAAAGAATCCTATGCCTATAAAAAGCCTATGTCCGTCTCCTGGTTTCCAACTATCTCTGTACCAAAATTCATCAAAATCGGTTAAGCCATTAAAGCGTGAAGAGGTAACAAACAAACAAACAAACTCACTTTCGCTTTTATAATATTAGTAAGGATATTAAGCATTCGTTTTAAGAACTTGTTATTAGGTAGGTATTTAATGCATTTTTTTTTAAATATTAAATACATAATAATGTTTGGAAATTATAATCTGTATAATGCATCTGAAAAGAATATGAGCTGGACTCGTCGTGCAATTGGTACCAGAAGACGGTCGTGGTGGCGTCGGACATCGGTGATTTGCCGTAAAAACACAAGTAAAATGAAGTCGATATTGGTTACACTAAGAAAATACATGAATCCATTCAGAGCTGCAACCAAGGAGGGTTGCAGCACTAAATGGATTCATGTGTCAAGCAGACAGGGCCAATTTCCCTATATCTGAAGTACTGCATTTCTTAGATAAAAAAGACATTATTAGATAATATGATGACAAAAAGGACATAAATCATATATGTATACCATAAATACCAGTAGTAATATAAAGTAAAGCAAATTAAGGAAATACCAATCGCTAAGGAACGAGTTTTGTCACATACTAAAAATGTTTCTACTAGCTTTTACCAGCGGCTTTGCTCGCGTTAAATTCGGGGTAACACAGTTCCCCTTTCCTGATTTGCAGGTACCTGCTACCTGTAGTTTTTGCCCTTGCGCCTTATTTATTGTAATAGCAATGCTAAGTTTTCCCTTTTCTTCCCTCTTTCTCCCTCATTTCTCAAGCCTATGTCCGTCTCCAGAGCCCCAACTATCTCTGTATCAAAATTCATCAAAATCGGTTTAGCCATTAAGGCGTGAATACGTAACAAACAAACTCACTTTCGCTTTTATAATATTAGTAAGGATTCTGATTCCAAACCCATCATGATTATACTAAGTACTAACATAGGCTAAGTCATATTGTTACTAAGACACTGGACCACATTGTAGTCTGTAAAATAAATAAAATAAGCGTAAATAAGCGGGGGGTGGATCGATACTTGGAGAATCGCATGTTCCGGAGTGATGAGAGGTGTATAATAGAGATAGGGAGCGACCAGAACAGAATATGGCTGACGTGAGCCGGCCGGATGATGCTGCCACGAGTACATTCTGGAGCAACTTTTGATCTGTGACCGTATGTCATACTGAGGCTGACTGGATGCGTCAACGGGCTATAAACTTCTTACGTCCATTTTGAGAGCGGAAATGACCACACACATTACAGTTATTAACGACACGGTTAGCGCAGTGGCTGAGCAATCGACTATCTCACTACGAGTCGCGGGTTCGACCCCGCACGGAACAAATCTTTGTATGGATAGTTGTTGTTCCGGGTCTGGCTGTTTGTGTATGTCAGTTTTAATGTTTGTAAAGCAATCCACGTTACAAGAGAAATTCCTTGTCAGCGGCAACGTTTCTAATTTAAAAAAAAAACTATCAAAATGGATGTAGGAATGGGTCTCGCGGTACTAAGGAGCTACTCCTCATCAACATGGCTAATAACCAGCAGGTTCGTCGATCCTGCAAGGATTTGTCGACATACTGGATAGACTATACGAAGGCCTACAACTCGGTTCCACATACATGGGTCATGATGAGGGTGCTGAAGTTGTACAAGATATAAGTATAGGGCAATGGCAACGGTCCTTCGACATCCAGGATGTCGACAGATCCAGGGGAACGATGAGAGAGTAGAGTATGAGATATCGTACTACAAGTATGTGCTCGAACCAGTTCTCGAGAAAGACTATGTCACTTGCCGAATATCGTAACGGCCAATGGTCTGATAGTCAAGAGTCTCGACGACCATCTGTCGAAGTTCTCCTTAGGCAGTAGGATAAAAGGCCTGATTCAAAAGGCCTGGATACGACAAGCATTGTGAGAAGGTTCCTGTCTCTAGAGCCTTTACCACGGGTAGCATGGACCCTGCTCCCGTTACGGCGGGTGGCTATTTAATATTTAAAGATTTTTTATGTTGTAGAATGAAATAAATAAAAAATAGAGGATAAAAATAAATAGAAAAATAAACTATCGTAGTTATGCATATGTTTTTAATAAAAGAAAAACCAATGTGTACCATACAATTATAAAATAAGTAAAAAATGAATTGTACACAATAAACTTAGACCCGGACCAAGAGTAACACCTTGAGGAACTCTTTTACGTTACCTACTGTTTAATATAAATTATCTATGAAATGGGGAAGTACCAGGAAAATAATCGAGTAGATTGAATTCTTGAATGACTTGCTGCCTAGTTTCAATGGACTTTAATCTTTATTACTTTATCCTCACGACGGCGACGATGTGCAGTTAGCCCAATGGCTTAAGTCAATCTTCGGAATTTTATCGCAACTGACCAATGGGTTCCTGTAATGAAAATTTGATTAATTGAAGTCGAAGGCGTAAGTTCGTTTGAAAAATGCTTGCAGTTTGAAAATTTAATAACACCATTTGACGCCACGTTATTGAAAAATTTCATCAACGTGGTCCCGTTGACGATAATTTATACTTTGTGATAAAATGTTATTCGTTATGTAGCTGGGTTATTGCTGAATGTGTAAGGCGTACTTACTCCGGGCATATGTTCATAAAAGCATGTCTTTGTACTTCTGTAACACCATCGGCAACAGTGCATAGTAGCAAAGCTAATGACGCTTTCCTGATCTCTTGCAGTTGAGCTGGAAAAATAAAAATATAATTAAATGTCATAATGTTTTTTTTTTATTTTCGTTAACGTCAAAATAAATTCTCTTCTTTTATTTATTTAAATGTATGGTGTTAAAGAACAACAAACGTATAATTGTTCGTTCATATCAAAAACATTCCTCTGAATTCGGAATGTATGGCATTTTTAAAGCACTCACCGTGAGTAAACGCATGAGGTCGACAACAACTCTCGTACCAATGTCTGTCTCCTTTCATAGACTTGAAGATACTGTCCTTCAGCAGACAGGCAAGAGTAGGAGGAATGTGACCTTCTTTGAGGCACTCGGACCATAGACCAGCCATCAAGTCTATGTCTCTGACATCTTCATACAACTCTTTCATTATTGTGATTTTCTGGAATATAAATATAAAAAATATAAAAAATATGTATGTAAATAAATAAATGAAAATAATAATTAAATAAGTGTTTGCAGTCTTTTCTTTCTAAAGGCACTAAATAAAAAGAATTAAACAATACTGTAAAATTAAAAACGATACAGATTCGTTAGGGTTTAGACCTTTCACAAACAATTAAAGAACACAAGGTCTGTTAATTCTTAACATATCTTTACATTATTTACAAACCAATTGATTTTACATTGATTGTTTTACTCTTATTTTAATGATCAATGTTTTTTTTTCTCGTATTTTAATGATTGAATGTTTTTTTTATATTTTTTATAGTATTTTTAGAAGAGAATGATAGAATAAAATATAAATCCTTACATCATCAGCCATCATCTTCTTCAAATCATTCCAGCATTTGATTTTATAACCGAAGCAGTGGTAAACGTAGTCAACGTAAGGCCTCAAGCCGAACATGCGGTTTTTATGCAAGTCGCTAGTCGGTACGTCCACCGAACGTTGAACGTAAGGTAGGCCCATTTCAGCCATCTAAAAATTAAAGGTGAGTATCATGATGGAGCGTATGAGCGTGATAGAATTATCAGCACAACTTGGGACAGTAGACGACTGCTACAGCGGAACGAAAACGGAGTGAGTACTGAAAACGTTTTACCGTTTTTTTTTATAAAACCCAATTTTTTTTGTTGTAAAATCTTCCTTCTAATAAAAAAAATATTACTTTTTAAGATTGGATGGACGGATGTTTGTAACTCTTTTACGCAAAAACTACCCTTGAAATTTAGTGACCTGGATAAATCTCATCTGCCCTGAAATTATACTGAATGTCATTAAATATAATTTTATCCCAATGGAACACTCCACGCCGGAAATTAATGAAATATTTTTAATTAAACGGCCTGTCGGGTAAAATACTGGTATTCAGCCTCATCTGGTTAGACTGACATAGTTGGGATGATATCTTAGCTTTTCTCCTAGAAATTTAGTGACTCACTCACATCATTAGCTACTCCATGATTGGCTGCGCCACACGGCTGTCTAAATTTGCCTTGTGTAAACTGGTATATGTTTTTGCCTTTAGCCAAATACCCAGGCCTGAAAGTATTGTTAACTATCGGATAGTCTCTCAGGAAAGTGCCATCAGTATCGTACATTCTGGAAACAGAAAAAACATTTAAGGGGCTTTCGAGTTATAGGTAGCTGTACTTTTTTACATTTCTGTGAGCTACCCATTGCTCACCATTCACAGGCCCGCATCTACGGTGGCCGGTGGAGTCCTCTCGCGGGGCCCGGCGCCCGGGGCGTCTCCCGCAGCAGCTGGGTTGGTTTGAGGTTCTCTCCCTCAAACACCCGGTCACATCCTTCGCTAGTATGACTGCTTCGCAGGAGGAAGTGACCGCTTCCCATTCCCTCTCGCTCCGGACCATGGACTGAACCAAGGCCGGACGCGAGAGATCGCCGCCACCGATCGACTCGACGAGGGCACGGCGGTGCTCCGCCCAAGCTGGGAAGACCGCCACTGTGTGGCAGACCGCCACTGTGTTATGTCGGCCACCCTTATACATATTTTTTTATGGTTTCACATCACTAGTGCAAAAGAGTTTATAGAAGACAGTAGTCACTAAATTTGATTTGTGTAATGCCTAGAGTCTCGGAGTGAAATAGCTGAGACATTGTTTTAGTCTTTTGGCTATGGAACCCTAAAAAGGACAACGATGAAAGCGATTTCTTAAAAGTACTCACTTTGCAGAGCCTTGTTGTATAATATGGAACCATCGAAATACATGAGTGAATTCCAGAGTCGTCAATGGGTAAGATTTTTTGTCATAAATATCTCTGCATCCACAAGAACTCGATGCAATACCACATTGTTCCAGATCTTTCTCACCTGAAATATTTAACGAAAATCAATAAACGAAAAAAAAAACAAAACATCGCCAAACATGAACTTACGAAAGCAAAATCAAGTGGAGCATAAAATAAAACAAATAAACATTAATAAACAGACTAACCAATCAGGAGCTTGAACCACTCATAAATGTGTATTTGTTGGTCAAACGCAATATTAAGATCCCTTGCGACGAAAAATAGCTTATCATCATCCCAGCATGGATTGATCTTGGCAAGTTGTGCGGCAAAGTAATTGTGAAGTCTCATGAACCATACACCGAATAACTGGGTAGCCAGCAAGGCGTTCGAATCTAGAACAATACAGATTGTCTGAAGTACTAAACCTATTACCATACTTTTTGTAGTTAGTAATTGCAGTGACAGAAGCATAATTGGTTATGTGTCCATAGTTCCAGGAGGCAGAGGGTCAGACTTTTACTTACTAAAACCTATCTTTTTTCGTTAGCTCTTTGTATTCCGGGGTCACAGTACCTCTTTGGGACAACCCGCAACCCCGCGTCCATAGCCCTGTGTTCACATTGATCAAACAACTTAACATAAAAAAAAACTTTTGAAGATTTTTCGAGCAACAGTGAATTTTATGTTATAAACGAATATGTGTTTATGGCCAGCATTTAGCTATATAAAAATGAGATTCAATTTGCAGATCAGTCTTTTCTGAATCTTTTTTTCCATTTTTGAAACTGGATTTCAATGTTTCTGAGAGTTCTCTCCGTGCCTCGGAAAGCACGCTAAGCCGTTGGTCCTGACTGTCATTTGTAATTTTTTGACAGTCGTTATAGGTAGTCCGTGAGTCGAAAGTCAGACAACCAGAATTACCAAGGAGTTTCTTATTACACAGTTATTAACTGGGTTGTGGATGTCAGATAGGCAGTCGCTCCATTCGCTAGTATACAGCTGAATCCAATAAGACAGTAAGCAGATCTCAACATAATTGTAGAAAGAAAACTAAATAGATAGTTGATGAAGGTCTGATATAGCATTAATGCATAAAAATGTGTTTTGCAAGGCACCAGTCATATTTACCCACATACCTCAGGCAATCAGTGAATTAAATCTTAACCTATATAAGAAACAGCTAAGATTCTTACTGGTGAGTAAAGCCTAATACAGTATTTCTGAATTTCTGACAGATAAAAATCTTATGGCAAAATAATAAATTATATTTCAGATGCTTCATTCCTGACCTTGACATAAAAACAGTTTTTTTACATAATTATTATTTCTTAGTTGTTCTTTTGAGTCTTTGTGTTTGTATAGATTTATTTTTATTTGGATTTTTTTTAGTTAAGTGTTTTTTTTAATATTTATTTGACAAATACAAAATTTTTCATTTTTTATTTTTTATCATAACTGACTGTAATTATAATAAATTATTAACACATATATTTGTACGCTCTCGGGCATAACACAGCGCACTTTTTTTACTAACCACATTTAAGATCCAGGTATATTACGATTGTTAACCTATGTTAAACAAATGAATAAATGATTTGATTTAAAAGATTTCGAAAACAGTTAATGCCACTAAGAAAGTAAAATGATCATTTTAAAATAAAAAAAAACCTACAGTTTTCAAAGCATTTCTCGCCAGGGTTGTTAGCAGGACAGAAGCCGGTGCCGTTAGGTGGCCAGACGATCCCATTCTCAACCTCTGTCACGAGCTGTCCTCCTTTATACGACCTCACCCTTTTATCACCCTTGTTGGCAGCGTTGTATACTGGTGATAGATCGTATACAGCAGTGGCTTGCTCAATCTGGGAAACAAATTGAATAACAATGTTTGAATATGTCAAATTAAATTAGAAAGAAAGAAAAACTTTTATTTGGGACTCGCACAAAACAAGTAAAACAATAACACAATGAAATAAAATAGTACAGACAAGGTTATTGTCTGTGCGAGGCCAAAAAGGTCCTTGTCTCAGCATAAGCTGCACTATTTTAGTTTTAATTACACTTTTAAATTCACGAGCAATAACATGTAAAGACTTTATAGACTCAATGATCATGACAGACAGTCAGACTGATGGGCAACAAAGTGGTCCAATTAGGATTCCTTTTAAAAATTCTTTCATTTATTTCAATTACTAGCTTTTGCCCGCGGCTTCGCTTGCGTTAAATTCGGGGTAACACAGTTCACCTTTCCAGATTTGGAAGTATCTGCTACCTGTAGTTTTTGCCCTTGCGCCTTATTTATTGTAATAGCAATGCTAAGTTTTCCCTTTTCTTCCCTTTTTCTCCCTCATTTCTTACTTTTTAAAAAAAAAACCTATGTCCGTCTCCAGGGTCTCAACTATCTCTGTATCAAAATTCATCAAAATTGGTTCAGCCATTTAGGCTTGAAGACGTTGCAAACAAACTCATTTTCGATTTTATAATATTAGCAAGGATGCCGTTACAAGCTCCTTAAATTTTCAAAAAAAAATTACAACAAAGTATGAATAAAGTAATATACAATGAATAAGGTTATATTATAAAATAACAGAAAAGGTGTTGCAAAGAGTATTACAATAAAAATCTTACTGGTGACGGTGTACTATCATTGGTGCATCCCAAGTACTGGAAATCAAGCGGCCTGGTCATGTTCAAACATCGAATCCCAGAGAATCTATGCACGGGATCGTCTTTCGGCACAATATTGGGGGCACACATGTAGTCATTTATGCCTTTGCCGCAGCAGTCAGTTTTGTTTACTAAGAAAAACTCTGCCAAAAAAAAAACGAATAAAATTTTTGTTTGTGTAGTAAGATAAAATAAATGCCAGCACTCGTTCAACGAAGCGTCCGTATAAACCTGGAA
Organism: Ochropleura plecta; assembly: GCA_905475445.1. Taxonomy (NCBI): domain Eukaryota; kingdom Metazoa; phylum Arthropoda; class Insecta; order Lepidoptera; family Noctuidae; genus Ochropleura; species Ochropleura plecta. The sequence continues at coordinate 20,949,492 of FR997726.1, read as the reverse complement.
CATAAACAGTCGTATCTTTTGACTAAAGAGACATGGGTTTGTAGAACTCCAAAAGACTTCAGACTTGAGTTTATGGTTTTAATTTCTACTCGATACGACCATGCGTTCCTGGCATAAAGGGTCGTGACAGACAGACGAACAGAGTGATCGTGTGCCGTTTTTTCTTTAGAGCTATGGAATGATATATTTTCATCAACTAAGTGTGAGAGGAGCACGCCGTTTGGGTCAATGTTTAGGTTAAGCCAAGCTTGCATAGGTTGGTCCGTGGCCGGGTCACCATCCATTTCATACCATGTTTTCTCCGTGACTCGGAAAGCTCGTTATACTGTTGACCCCAGCTGTCTTTTGTAGATCATTGACAGTTATTACATATAGACTCTGTCTCAAAAATCTGACAACCAGTCTTACCAAGGGGTATCCGGTTAACTTGGAGAAAAGGCTAGGTAGATAGATGAGGATGATCTTACTTATGTCGTGTGGTGCTCCAATGTCTCCGAATTTGAATATTCCGTACGAAGGCACGGCTTGTGTAAGCATCTTATTGACCGAGCAGCCTTCACAGAGCAACTTCACGCGGACTCGTCTGGGCAGCGGCAGTTCCTTGCCGGAGACTGCTCTTCGTGGGTAAGAGCCTGTAACACAAATACTGGGGTTAATTTAACTGTTGATCTAGTTTGTAGCTCGAGCTGCTACTTTTTAGCCCACTACGCGAAAGCAGAAAAGGAGGTATTAAGGATTATTCCCTCTGTGTCGATTCCAACTACGTTCCTACACATCAATCATTTAGCGGGGATCTGGCGGTAAGTGTTTGAGTTATATGATTATCCCACGGGAACACCGCATTTTTCGAGATCAAATGTAGCATATGTATAAATGCATTATACAAGATAAATTGATGTTAATATTGAAAAAGTTGCAAAGTTTCACCTGTATAATGTTATAGTAGGATCTACATTTGCAATTTAAGGCAACTAAACTAACTACAAACAGAACTAGAATACTTAATAAAAAAAGTCTAAAAACGGGAAAATATTACAGGGCGTCAAAATCTTGGTTTTTCTAAAGGCTGGTTTGCTTTACCACAACTCATTGCGACCGAGGCGGAATTTACACACAAGCCGTCAGGTGAGGTTGATATTCAGGCGAGAACAGTTATAGTAACGTGAACTAACGTAGAAATTAAACAACAAAACCAAACGCATTTTTGTCATTATTAACTATGAATTCACTATGCTCCTTTTGCTGTAGAGAAAAAACGAAATGACGCCGCTAAACAAAATAAAATTGAAAGAAAATTAAATATTTTTAAATTTATATTTAAAATAAATGTCAATTTGTAGTTTACGCAAATTACTTAAGCAAATAACTTTGTAAATGATCGTGTTTATTTGGTATATTGTAAAAAAAAACTATTTTTTTTTATTTCACATAGGCCTACATGACACTTATAAAACGTCGAGAAAAGGTGCATTGTGTTAATAAGCACAAGATATTTTTTATATTAAATGGCCATAAAAACATGTGTTGCTCAAACAAACAACACCACCGCTGACTATAGGGATTCGAACAGTGATGAATTCAGAAAAAATAAAAACCTTCGTTGCCATAAATTAGAAAAAAGCGCACGTGTAAAATTGCATGTTAAACACTATTCGCAGTGCAATAAGAGCCAGTTTTGAGTTTTCGAGAAACTGCATTTAAAATGTTTTACTCTGTAAAGTTTTTCTTTCTTAGTAATAATTACTTTTAACACTTAAAGTATTACTTAGTCCAACTGATAAGAAAAGGATAGCGTTGCACCAATTTGTAGAATCCTGATATTCTTGTTTTGGTAATGTATTTTCACTTTAGAAAAAAAACCTTGAAATAAATCCAATACCTAAACTGTTTGTAATTTATGGCCGTGTTTATTAACTGACTAAACAACGTCTATATTGCATTTTTTTTTGGTCTTTAATTTTGTTTTCTAAAGTTAGGAAAATGTAAGCTCATCATTTCTTAATTTAAACGATAGACAATATTGTTGCTCTCTGAATAAACCTATTGTCGTCTCAGAAAGACCAACACTTTGAGAGATATAAATATTTTTTGTACATGCATAGAGAATGTACCTATGTAGGCTGCCAAAAAGCGGGGAAGTGAATTAGACCCAAGTGTGTAGCGTAATAGTATATTAAAACACTCGTTACATAAGTATCTAGAATATCGCTAGTTCATGACCGGACACATTGTATAATAAATAAATACATTAATACTTTTAATATAAACAGTTATGTTACAAAAAATAGATACTGGGCTGGCATGAATCCAACGTGACATTCAAATCATAGTATTTATAACTAAGCTTTACCTATCTAGAATTACCTGTGTTTCCACTTATGGAAACAGAGCAACGAGAGACAACAGGAACAATTTTAAATGATTTTAAGTTCCGCTGTCTCCACCCATGTGGGCAGTGGGAATATACCTTTAACCATTAACTTGTAAGATGCTTTTTGGCCCGGCATGGCAGTACAATTACCGAACACCATCCAGGCAAACCTTCGTTCATAAACTCATACTGTAAGAACTAAACTTTGTGAACTTAGTTCCTCTTTCACTCAAAAACCATTAAACGGATTTTTATGATTTTTTACAGCTATAAATAAATAAATAAAATAAATATCTTGGGACAACTCACACACGGCTATCTGATCCCAAGCTAAGCAGAGCTTGTGTTATGGTAACCAGACAACTGATATACATACTTATATAATTTATAAATACATACATATTATAAATAAATCACACCCAGACACAGAACAAACAATCATGCTCATCACACAAAGTTTGTCCTGAGTGGGAATCGAACCCACGACCTCCGGCTTAGCAGTCAGGGCCACTAACCACTAGACCAACAGGCCCGTCAAACCTAAAACTATATACCTAAAACGTCAATAATTATAAAATTATTTTAAAAAACTAGTAAACACGCTTTTTTTTTAAGTCACGTGACTATTGTTTTTGTATTCATATCATGAGGGTGCATTTCAAATAGCCTGTTCGCCATCTTGGACGTCCGCCATATTAGATTTAAGTCACGTGACTATTTTTTTCGTATTCCTGACAGCAAACCCTTTCATTTGATACCTATTTGATATCATGGGGGTTGGTTTTCGAACAGCCAGTCCGCCATCTTGGGGAGGACGCCATATTGGATTTGGAATGACGTTTCTTAGCTAGTCATGTATTGTCATCAGAACTCAGAGCGTGTGCAAAATTTAATCCTAATCGAAGACCGGGAAGTGGGTCAAATTAAGATTCCAAGATTTTCTTACTTACATAGTTACAAGTAAAGCCAATAAAAGCGTGTTAAAACGATAATTAACAAAGACATTTTGTAACAAAATGAGTTAAAGCAGGTGAAGTTGCGGTGGGAAGCTAGTTCATAATATTTCAGGGTAAACGTTACCGTTGAAGTAGGCGGCAGGCAGTAGCCTCGGATGGACCACTGTGAAGGTACCCTGTGATGGGTGGTGGAGGCTATTGCAGGTGCCATCCACGCGTCGATACTCTGTAGGGTCGCAAGGTTTCACGTCAATGGTGCAGATGCTGAAAGGGAGAGGTTGGTTTTAGGCAAATAAAGTACCTAATACACTCTTATCACTTGACTAGGCTCGCGAGGGTGGCGAGATGTGGCATGTAGACAAAGCAATGATTGTTGTGACAGCCAATGGTTTAGTTGCCAATAGGCACGACAACACCTGAAGAGGCTCATTAGGCAGTTGGAGTTACAAGCAAAAAAAAAACCTAAATAGAAATACTGAACTAGAACGTCATGTTTTCCGTAAGTAATCCTATTACTTTTGTTTATTTATTTCACACATATTTTTTACATTTTTATTTATTTCTTATTATAATATATAAAAAACAAAAAACATTTAAAAGTAAAAAAATGGTAGCCCACCGGTATCGGGAACAGGGTCCAAGTTACTTAGGGCTCCAGAGAAAGGAAACTCCTAACAATACGAGCCTTGGGAAAAATGTACAACGTAGGTGATGCATTCGATATGACGTCAACAGTATACGGACCTTCCTATCCAGGGCATTAAGTTCCGTTTGAGTCAATTTGAGTATGCCGAAAGAGTACATCAAAACCGGCATGACCCAACCGTTGAAAGCACTCGCCTTGTTTCCGCCTGGTAAAAGACTATTAAATAATTTTCTCAGGCGGCCAAAGAAGCGCTCCTTCAGCGATCGTTTCCCCAGCGCTTCCGACATACCCAAATACTTGAAGCTTTCGGTTGCTGAGAAGGATATAAGGTTTACGGAATTGGAGCGCTGGGTTCTCACAGATTCCACAATTTTCCTTCGCTTTACATGCATGACTGCACATTTTTCCTCACCAGATTCATAAAAACAGCTACAAGTTGGACACCTATTCGGTCAACGCAATCATACGGCGCGTGGCGCACAACACAGATCACGTCAGATCATAGCCACACTAGACGCGCATGGCCACCGTGTTCTTGTTTGGACAACCAGGTAACATAACAAGCTTATAATTTTGTGATTTTTTATGACACAGTTTTGAAATTTAGGACATAGATTTTTTACTCAAACATATTAGTATTAGTATTCCTCATAAAGTAAAACGAATCATCATCATCATCATTTTCCTGCCCTTGTCTCATTTTATTTGGGGTCGGCACAATACGTTTTCTTCTTCCACTCTCCCCTATCAGACGTCACGGCATCATTTACTCCTTTCTCCTTCATATCATTCCTTACACAATCCATCCATCTTTTCTTTGGCCTTCCTCTCGCTCTCCGTCCTTCAAAATTCAGATCCATAACTCGTTTTGTCACATGTGCGTCGTCCCTCCTCATTACATGTCCATACCAAGACAAACGACTCCCTTTCAAAGTAAAACGAATGTTGTAGACTAATAAACACGTTATTTTCCGTCTGGCGGTTAGCTAAAATATCATTAAATATACTTACCCAAGTCGACCCGTAGCGTTATAATAAGCCAACATAGTATCTGAAACTTTTGTTCCATTATAATAATCGTACAAGACAGCCTCACTTAACACCAGGAATATAGTTAATGATAAAATACTCTTCAGCCACATTTTACCGACTTTGCCTTGCATTCGAATAGTGACTGATATCTTTTTATTTTATAACTTCTCCTAGTTCAAGTTATCAGTTGAATAAAAGATAATTGTTTATGCTAATGTGGAATTTTCTAGTTCGACCTGTCTAAATAATTGATAACTGTGCACAGTGTATTCTTTTGAAGCTTTTATTTTAAGAACTGTGTCAGCTTATTACAGATAACTGAACAAAACCGGTCAAGTAAGAGACGGACTTGCGCACCGAGGACTAATGAAAGTTGGTACTTTCTCTAGCCAAAAATATAAACTATCTTAAAGGACAAACTTAATTTATCTTAAGCTGCAGCATTCGTTTTAAGAAGTTGTTCTTAGTCCTAAGTAAATATAAAATACTAGCTTTTGCCCGCGGCTTCGCTCGCGTTAAATTTGGGGTAACACAGTTCCTCTTGCGCCTTATTGATTTGTAATAGCAACGCTAAGTTTTCCCTTTTCTTCCCTCTTTCTCCCTCACATCCCACTTTTTTAAAATAAAAGTTAGCCTATGTCCGTCTCCTGGTTCCCAACTATCTTTGTACCAAAATTCATCAAAATCGGTGTAGCCATTAAAGCGTGAAGAGGTAACAAACAAACAAACAAACAAACTCACTTTCGCTTTTATAATATTAGTAAGGATTTACTGTTTTTTATATTAAAAAAAATATAATCTGTATACTGCATCCGCAGAGGCCCATTTCTAAGGATATACCCCCGTATATCTATATTGCTTTGGTAGTTATCTTCTTGAATACATATTTTTTTTAATATGCTTAGTTACCTACCTATTCTTATACCACTAGATAAAAAGTTTACTCATTAATAAGATCTTGACGGGCCTGTTGGTCTAGTGGTTAGTGGCCCTGACTGCTGAGCCGGAGGTCGTGGGTTCGATTCCCACCCAGGACAAACTTTGTGTGATGAGCATGATTGTTTGTTCTGTGTCTGGGTGTGATTTATCTATAATATGTATGTATTTATAAATTATATAAGTATGTATATCAGTTGTCTGGTTACCATAACACAAGCTCTGCTTAGCTTGGGATCAGATAGCCGTGTGTGAGTTGTCCCAAGATATTTATTTATTTATTTATCTACATACAACATTGCATCCAAATCAAACGTTTAAGCGTGAAGGAGTAACAAACATACACACACAAACTTTTGCCTTTGTAATATTAGTGTGTTACGTTTACATTGGACTAAGAGAGCTTAAGAGAAACTAACCAAAGCAATCGGCAGCAGCTCATAGAAGAAGATCCGCAGTGCTTTGGCAATGTTGATATCCCAAGCAGTGAAAAATAGACGTTCATCACTTCAGATAGGGTTGAGTTTAAGTAGCTCTTCAGCTATTTTATCGTGTTGTCTATAATAAAGGATGATGGTAAGATTCGATCCCAAGGCGTTGTTAGTATCTGTAAAAGTAAAAAGGATATTGACCATCTTTTCTTTTCATGTGACGTCCACTGACCTGCATCTGTGCCGAATTCGAGCAAAGGATGCAGTAGTAGATTATTGACAGCGTGTGACAGAATGACGTGATAATATTGAAGCGTCTAGCATCCTACTAATATAATAAATGCGAATGTTTGTGAGGATGGATGTATATGGATGTTTGTTACTCTTTCACGTCAAAACGGCTGAACGAATAAAATAAAATAAATAAAAATAAATAAATATCTTGGGACAACTCACACACGGCTATCTGATCCCAAGCTAAGCAGAGCTTGTGTTATGGTAACCAGACAGCTGATATACATACTTATATAATTTATAAATACATACATATTATAGATAAATCACACCCAGACACAGAACAAACAATCATGCTCATCACACAAAGTTTGTCCTGGGTGGGAATCGAACCCACGACCTCCGGCTCAGCAGTCAGGGCCACTAACCACTAGACCAACAGGCCCGTCGAATCTTCATGAGATTTGGCACAGAGGTAGATTGTAGTCTGGAATAACACAAAGGATACTATTTTTTTCGAAATCTCGCGGGCAAAGCCGCGGGCGCCAGCTAGTAAGACATATGTCTTAAAACTAGTCTTACGAAGGGGTATCGTATTACCCAGTACTAACTTGGTTGTGGAAGTGGTCAAAATACTGGTAATAAGTTAGGAAAGGGCTAGACAGATGATGACAATCAAAGGGTATGGTAAGACTATTAAGGTACTCGTGGCTAAAATAATATCAGTCGCTCAGGTCGATCTTTAGGTAAAATCACGCTTGTTGATGTATGGATGGGTGAGCACTCATTGGACACACGACAGCACATCAACCTACCCCTAACCATTATAACCTGATCTCTCTACTACGGTGTGCGATTTGAGTAGAGAGATCAGGTTATAATAGTTTAGAATAGGTTGACCTGCCATCGTGTGTACATTTGAGTCCCGTTGATATTGAATTATACCCGGAGTTAAGATGATGGTGACTCACGTTCTAAAATATGACTATGCATTTCTGAAACCTAATAGGTACACACTGTATAACGCCTTTATAATGCAATTTATATTACATGGAGTTAATTACGATTATTGCGAAAAAAATATTAGCTGTCCTATACATTTGGTTAATGTTTTTTAGTATTGAAGTTTAGCATACTAATAAAGGTGATATTTTTAAATTCTGAAATTCGTCTCACGTGACTTTTTGTATGAAACTTTACCAATATTTTGTGCTACTGCAGTCAGTAATCATCCTAGGTTTTTTTTTAAACGTTGCACCACACTCCGATTTTGCCTTTATCGCGAGTGCATTAACAAACATTTAAACTCACATACACAAACAGCCAGACCCGAAACAACTATTTGCAGGTCATACAAATATTTGTTCCGTGCGGTAATCGAACCCGCGACACGCAGCGCAGCAGTCGATCGCTCAGCCACTGCGTCAACCGTGTCGTCAAACAACTTGTAAAGGTATCGAGAGGAAATTAAATCCATATACTTTAATTTCTCGTCACTTCGACCTGTAAAAATACGGGCCTGTTGGTCTAGTGGTTAGTGGCCCTGACTGCTAAGCCGGAGGTCGTGGGTTCGATTCCCACTCAGGACAAACTTTGTGTGATGAGCATGATTGTTTGTTCTGTGTCTGGGTGTGATTATAAATATAATATAATATAATATGTATGTATTTATAAATTATATAAGTATGTATATCAGTTGTCTGGTTACCATAACACAAGCTCTGCTTAGCTTGGGATCAGATAGCCGTGTGTGAGTTGTCCCAAGATATATTAAAAAAAAAAAATGCCACCGTCTCTCCTAAGCGTTTTCTTTCATGCTTGATTTTATGTCACGCTTCAATATTACTTTAAAGAATCCGACCTAAGGTAGGTATATATAATACTGAATAAAAATAATTTACAAGATAATGTTTGAAAATTGTATTTCTTAAGTTTTCTTATGATGTACAAATGGATGCACTAGAACAGAATATGGATCGGAGTTGTCATGCAGTTGATGCTAGAAGACGCGCGTCGTGGGGTGGGAAACTTTGACGTAATGATTTAGAAGCGTTTCTGGGTGATTGGCCGGAAGAAATACAGTCATTAAAATAGTGTCAATACAGGTTGAACTAAGAAAATATATGAATCGATTAAGTTTCGCAATCCTCCTTCCAGGCAGACAGGTCCAATTTTCCTATACACGAAGAACTGCATTTGGTTAAGGGATTTCTGTAAACAGAAAAAATTATAATTTAATGTTAAGTGATGACAAAACGTTATAATATAAATAATGAAACTTCTAAATAGAACACTAATAGAGATCGCTTGGGAGGGACCAGTTCTGTCACCAAAGTAAATATATGTATAGGTATTCTAACTTCAGGGTCTTTATATAGTCATAATTATTAGCTGTGACAGCAGCTCAATGGCAAGCATACAGTTGGAAGACAATACACCACTTTGATTTTGAAGGTCAATGCTAAATAAGAAGGATAATATCTGCGAAAGTTCTAATTTCACCACGGATAACAATAAACCAATCTTTATAGCTTGCGGCGTGTGCGCATGTTTTTAAGGCCTTCATTTTTTTTTTAAATGTGTTTATCAACAAAATATCACAAATAAACCTGATAATTTATGAAATAATTTGTTTATAACAATAAATTGATATTTATTTGAATTCTAAATTCAAAAATAATTGAATTTCTTTTTTTAAATATAAGGCTGTTTAGTGGTGTCATACCTTTCTGCTTCAGTCTGAGAAGACAAACCGCGGGGAAAAAACGATTTAAATCATAGTTTATCAATGCATATTGAAAATTGTAATTTTTGTTTTGTTAGGTATTTAATTTATTGAAAAACGTCGTTTGATTTACGTGAGAATTTGTCACTGCTGTTCTCGGCTCTATAACACCCTTGCCTGGCGGCTCGGGTGTTAAATCCGCCTCGGGCACAGTAAATGTACTATTAATGATTAAAAGTAGTTCTCAAGTACTTACTTATGAGTGATGGTTTGAAAAGCATGTGGTTGTATCTCCGTCACGTGATCTCCAACCCAACAGAACATTCCCGCTATTGTAGTCTTTTGGATTGCTTTCAGTTGCTCTAAAACATTATAAGTTTATAAATACTAAATTATTATTCTTAGGCGGTTTCACACGACACCGTGAGGATGAGCGATGTCGTGTGAGAACCACCTTATTAATTAAAGTACACTCAAGATTACATGAAAAATCATTCGTATTAAATTCTTATTTCCATTTAATTTCATAAATATTTCTCGAAATTTATGTTAATGCTAGATCTCAGAATTTCATGAAATTATGTCAATTTATTTTTATTTACTTAAATCTGTATTTTATTTATGTTTTTGTATGCTAGAGTCATTATTCTGATCTCAAATGTTGATTAATTTATTTGTTGTTTATATTGCTGTGCATGCTGTGGTCTCCTATAAGTGATGGAGTACCTACACCAATAATACTGTATGTTGTCCACTTATAATAATGTTTAGTGTATGTCCTCTCTTGGAGGTCCTTAAACGAATAATAAATAAATAGTTCATGACGACATGGTTGGCGCAGTGGCTGAGCGATCGACTGTTGCGCTGCATGTCACGGGTTCGATTCCCACACGGAACAAATATTTGTATGGCCTACAGATAGTTGTTCCGGGTCTGGCTGTTTGTGTATGTGAGTTTTAATGTTTGTAAACACACCCACGATACAGGAAAAATTCCTAGTATGGGGCAACGTTTTTAAAAAACAATATAACGCAAGCAGTTATTATTATTATTCCACGAGCTCTACTTCTTAATGCGAAATTACTGAAATTGTTAAGACTCACTTTCATTAAACGCGTGTGGCCTATTAGGTCTCTCGTACCAGTGCCTGTCAGAGGCGATGGTCCGTCTCAGTTGTTCTATAAACAAACAGTACAAGGTTTCTGGAACTTTCCCTCCTTTCACGAATTTTTCTGCCCACATTGCAGTTAGTAGCTCCACGTCCCATACGCTTTTGTGGTTTTGCATCAAAGTGTATAGACGCTGAAAATGATTAAGTGTAATAAAAATTTTGCATGATCAGGTAATGATCCCAATGCTGGGAATTAGGTGTTCTTGTTGTGAGTCAGCAATGATCTAACAAGCAGGTCACGTGTAAGTTCGTAGATGTCACCATATCTCTGATTTTTAGTTCTAGGATATGGCTGATTTTTCATGGAGTTTTCCATCGCCGTTTTGAGATCATTGGTAATGACAAAAGTTAAGTTGCTTGTCTAGGGGCATACCTTTACCTCTTCAGCAATGGCTATTTTGTTTTACAAAAAAGGGCTAAATGATACGTCTGTATTTATGAAACAGGTTCGATTATTGGGCATTTAAGGTGGTTGCGGTTTGTTCCAAATGACAAAGAAATGGAGTCAATACAATGGTGTAAACGAACCAATCACGAAGCTGTCAAACATGCATTCTGTGCATTTAACTAAGTAACTAAACGCACATATTTTTGCTGGGAAACTTTTTGGGGTATCAAATGACGTTTTATTTTCGCTCTCATTATTTCCCACTTAAATCATTATGTTGATAGATGCGTTAAATAGTATGGGGGCTGTCCATGTTTATAAAGTTATGACATCAAAAACAAGGATAAAGTTAAAAAAAAAACTTGAGACAAAGTTAGAACTTTGACCCCCAATAAGGTATGGTCTAGAAAAACAAAACAGAATGACAGAGAAAACTTTTGACTTTGTTATGGTACTTTTACAACTTATTTGGTGAAAAAAAATGGTTACCTCTGGTAAAAAGTGATCTTTTAGGTCCGAAAAATTCTTGTATGACCTCTTCGTACAAAATTCTTTATACTTTATGTAGGGTGGGAAACCGAAGAATCTTCCTTTAGCTAAGTCGCTGGTACCCACGTCTGCAGCTAAATTTGCATGTCCTAGAACTCTATCACCCATCTGAAAAAAACATGATTATTGTATAGGTATTTTAATTTGGGTTTGTTTTTCTTTATCGTGTGGATATGACTTACCTGGTGTCACAGTTTCTATGCCACCAGGCCTCTGATATGGCTAACATGCCGTCGAAAAATATCTCTCAAGCAAGCTGATTTCCTGTTTATATTGGTATGGACATGTATTGAAGAGGGACGAAGCACATGTGACTAAAAGAGTGATGGATCGAATGTTGATGGACGGAGAGCGAAAGGAAGGCGTAAGAAAAGATGGATGGCTTGTGTTAGGAATGATATGAAGGACAAAGGAGTAAATGATGCCGTGACGCCTGATAATGGAAGAAGAAAACGTGTTGAGCCGACCCCAAATAGAATGGGACAAGGGCAGGAAAATGATGATGCATTAAGCTGATTTCCTCACGATGTTTTCCTCGCCGTAGCGAGTTATAATTATACAATATGCACATGAATCCGAAAAATCGGAGATCCCTTTTTTTGCAGATGGGAAATCATCAAATAACTTCCCCCGCTCTAGGCGGAGCGGGGGGGAGTGTCAGGCTTGTAGTGACTAAAACCCACCCATGTTCCTTCTATTGTCCTTTAAGTTCCGGGGCCGCGGTATCTCTTTCGAACAACCAAAAAGGCTATCACTGCTTTTTTTAAATTAAAAATTATGATAGTTTGTAAGTAATGACAGTTATTGGGTGAATGTTAAAGGCCCGCCCAGATCCATGGATGACATAACATCACGCCCGAAATATGGAGGTAAACTGAATGAAGCACGTCCGTATTTTGCCAGATATGTTTGAGCCCCATGTAATAGTGGCCGAATATATTGCTAGCAACTGGGCTGGGCTTATAACTGGAATCCTTACTTAAAACATCCTAATAGAAACACCAAGAACATTTTGCCCGACCCGCGACTCAAAGCCTGGAGCACGTGCTCAGCAATCACACTTCTGAATACTGGACCAAAGAGACAGTCGGTGAATGAGTGACTTGGCATTTCAGACATACCGGGATTCATTCGTGCCTCGGAAAATACGCTTTGCCGTTGGACTCGACTGTTATTTATATATTTTTGAGAGTCGTTACCGGTAGATAGAAGCCCAAAGGTTTGACAGCCAGAATTCTCAAGGTATCGTGTTCATGGCTCCATGTGAAATACTGGTTCATCCAGTTAGACTGGTGAGTCTGTTAACCAACCCTAATAAAGCCTTTAGTAAAGACTAGGCAGACCCACGGGAGACGTCTTGGGCGTCGGGCGCCGTGAGACGACTCCCGGCCACCGTAGATGTGGGCCTGTGGACGGTGAGCAATGGGCAGCTACCCGTCCGTCCGTCTAAAAATTTACGACAGGCTGTGTCGACGGCTGCCAGAGCCACCGCCAGCCAGGGTTGCGGGTTGTTCGAAAGAAATACAGCGGCCCCGGAACATAAAGGGCGATAGAAGGAACATGGGTGGGTTTTAGTCAGTACATGTCTGACACTCCCTCCCGCTTCGCCCAAAGCGGGGGAAGTTATTTGATGATTTCCCATCCGCAAAAAAAACAAGGCTAGGCAGATGATGATGTTGGGAAACCAAAGAAACAAGGAAGACAAGAAGGAAATATTAAAGAAAATGTACACAAGAGTAATAAAATTTCTAAAACAAAAAAATATGTTATGTGCTAATATCGAGTACTTACATCAGGATCAATTGTATAGTCAAACCTGGCACCCGGTTGTCTAAAACTGCCTTGAGTAAATTCTACCATATTGTTGTCTATGGGAAAGTACCCCACTCGAGTAGTTACGTTAGCCATAGGGAATGTTTTGAGGAAACATCCATCTTTGTCGTACAGCCTGAAACGAAATCAGTTGTTAATTACCTTACTAATATTATAAAAGCGAAAGTGAGTTTGTTTGTTACCTCTTCACGCTTTAATAGCTACACCAATTTTGATGAATTTTGGTGCAGAGATAGTTGGGAACTAGGAGACGGACATAGGCTAGTTTTAAAAAAAAAAGTGGGATGTGAGGAAAAAAGAGGGAAGAAAAGGGAAACCTTAGCGTTGCTATTACAAATCAATAAGGCTCAAGGGGAACTGTGTTACCCCGAATTTAACGCGAGCGAAGCCGCGGGCAAAAGCTAGTCTACATATAAACTCACTGGCAACAATAATCACCCAAAAGCAAGTATATTATTTATTGTAAATGGACTCTTTGTTGATCTTATTCTTCTAGTATCTCTCTTCCTAAGTCTCGCTTGGTGCAAATAGCGGATTTCTTTCGCGTTTTAATCGGAAATTTGTCTCTGAGTGACTTAAATACATGTGGTCATAGAACTACAATCCTTGATCTTACACTCTGCATTTACGTCTACTCTTAAAATAAACAAGGTTAATAGGGTAGTTTCCAGGGTCAACGTAATTACATACTATTTAGTCCGTCTTTTAAATCACTAAAAAAATGACAAAGATATAGTCCATTAAAATAACGTGTGACGTCACTCGTTCCGAAAAAATGCAGTTGTCATTTAATGATCTAAAAGACGGATTTTTTTGACAACAACTTTAAATGTGCACTTGTCCACGTAGCTCGTCTAAATAAAGGGAACATTTATCTATATTCTTCAGAGTTGATCTTTATTTTTTTACAATTAATCCAACAACCTTTAGAATTTAAATCATACAAACTTCATGGTAGTCTCCTGGATTAAGTGGAACCATCTGTGCGCGTAAACGTACTCATCCGACGTTTGTGGCTGAACATTTTCATCGTACAAGTCCCTGAACCCTCCATCGTAGGATATGATGCCATCCCTGATCATATTTGACCTGCCTGAGAGAATAAAAAAAATTGATTAGATGGATGAGCTTGTAGCTAAATATTAACAGCCGATGGGGCCAGTGTTTCGGGGTCAGTGTGTCGCCGCGAGACTACTCCCGGTCACCGTAGATGCGGGGCTGTGAACGGTGAGCAATGGGTAGCTCACCGTCCGTCCCAAAAACGGCAAAACCAATTTTGATGAATTTTGGTACAGAGATAGTTAGGACCCTGGAGACGGACATAGGCTACTTTTTGTCTCTTTCTAACACCCCCCCCCCCTTCCCTAAAAGAGGGGCTGGAAGTTTATATGGAACATTCCGCAGTTTTCAAGGTAGGAAGCTAAACTCAGTACAACCATTCGTTACCAACGAAAAATACCTGCAAATTAGGAAAGGGGAACTATGTAACCCCGAATTTAACGCAAGCGAAGCCGCGGGAAAAGCTATATATCATATTACCCGCATTCAAAACTTACCTAAAAAGACTGGCAGCAACTCATAAAAAAAGACACGCAGCGCTATAGCAATGTTGATATCCCTGGCGGTGTAAAATAGACGTTCGTCATTCCAGGTAGGGTTCATTTTGAGAAGCTCCTCAGCAATCTTATTGTGTTGTCTATAGTAAAGGATGTTAATGAGATTCGTTCCCAGGGCGTTGTTAGTGTCTGTGAAGATTAAAAGGATATTGATCATTTTGGTTTTCATGTCACATCCACTAACCCGCTTCTGTGCTTTATTGCAGAAATGGAAACAATTTTACATAACTAACAGCGTTTATTAAAATGCATAGTAATATTATGTGGTTGGTAAATGAAATTTTTCCTTGATATATCTGTCATCACAGAGCTAGTTGGGACCCCGGAGACGGACACAGGCTAATTAAAAAAAAAAAACTGTGAAATGAGGGAGAAAGAGGGAAGAAAAGGGAAAACTTAGCATTGCTGCTACAATCAATAAGGTGCGAAGCAAAAACTACAGGTAGCAGGTACCCTAGGTACCTGTAGCTTTATTGTTGTAGCTATGGCGGTATATTTAAAATAGGTAGGAAACAGAATACACTAGGCAACACATCCCAAAGCCTATTCAACGTCTTAGTAACATATTTTGAAGTTCACTTACGATACTTGTGGCATCGCGTTTCCTTTGGAGGTTGATTCAAGAAGCAGAGAGGTGAATTAGGATCAGATGGTGGAAATATAAGACCGTTTTCTTTTTCAGTTATAAGCAGTCCGTTCTTAAATGTCCTAAGTTTGTCGATAAAACCTGCATTCACGTTGTAAGTATTGGACAAATCGTAGACTGGAGTTTGAAATACAATCTGAAAGAGAAAAAAAACATGCGATGTTTTAAATCGAGATTCACGTCGTTTTTTGAGATTATTCGGTAGACCTAAAAGATTTGTTTATTTAAACTACGTGTACAAAAGTGATACATAGGTAGACTTAATACCATAAGGCATTTTCTACCAGTCAATCTTTGGGTAAAATACGACAACATTGTGATAAAATATAAAAACTGCATTAATAATCATTTGTTTGCAAAAACTTATACAGATGCATTATTGATTTTATTTAATTTATTTATTTAAGTGATATGGTAGAAGTAGTTATTTACCAAGGAAAACGAAATTGAAAACTGTTTATAAAAAACCGGCCAAGAGCGTGTCGGGCCACGCTCAGTGTAGGGTTCCGTAGTTTCCCGTCCGTCACAATAAGTGTTCCCACAACTTTTTGTACAAAAACTGTTGTGTCAATCAAGTTCAAAATGATTTTCCTAGAAAGTCCTTATAAAGTCCTACTTTTCAGATTTTTTTCATATTTTCTAAACTTATGGTTCAAAAGTTAGAGGGGGGGGGGGGCACATTGTTTTTTACTTTTGGAGCGATTATATCCGAAATTATAGACATTATCAAAAAATGATTTTAGTAAACCCCTATTCATTTTTAAATACCTTTCCAACAATATATCACACGTTAGGGTTGAAATTAAAAAAAAATCACTTCCCACTTTACATAAGGGTGGCTACCCTAATAAAAAATTTTTTTCCAATTTTTATTTTACCACTTTGTCGGCGTGATTGATATACATATTGGTACCAAATTTCAGCTTTCTAGTGCTAACGATCACAGAGATTAAGCGAGGACGGACGGACGGACGGACAGACAGACATGGCGAAACTATAAGGGTTCCTAGTTGACTACGGAACCCTAAAAAAAAGAAAAACCGCAACACATTTTCAGTTAAATCCTATGGAAAAGCGCTTTTTTAATAAAAAAAAAACGTTCTTCCAAGAATCATGTCATGACTTGCAGTAGCGTGCCTGGTGCTCCATAATTCACTAAGCTTAGAGCAAGCAGACTGACGCTCCGAAACCCTAACATTTAAAGACTTGTAGGCCATAAGGGCGAACCCAGCTTTTAGGCTTCTATGAAAATACCGCCACTAATGACTTGGTGTGTACACTGTGTGAAGACCAGGAAACTAGTAAACGATAGGTATTAAATGTACAAGTAGTACTTACCCTCGAGAATTCAGTGCCATTATCTAAACAACCAAACGTCTGGAAGGTTTGAGGTCTTGTGAGGTTCATGCAGTTGATCCCAGAGAAACGGTGCACAGGGTCGTCTACCGGGACCTTGTTAGGAGTACATCTGTAGTCTTTTTTGCCTTCTGGTGTACAGCAGGTTTTGATATACACTACATAATTTACTGTAAACATACAAAAACTAGTATTGAACCTTTTTCAATTAGTTTGGATGGAGTAGTCAACGATGGTCTTTATTTCCGTGACTATAAGGTTTGATTTCGACTTCTTCCTCTAGCAGGCATTTAAAAATTCTGGTGATTGTCATTCTCATTAGTATTAATATTGGGGTATTTCTGTAAGAGGCTACATATCTATAAATAAATAAATATCTTGGGACAAGTCACACACGGCTATCTGATCCCAAGCTAAGCAGAGCTTGTGTTATGGTAACCAGACAACTTATACATACTTATATAATTTATAAATACATACATATTATAGATAAATCACACCCAGACACAGAACAAACAATCATGCTCATCACACAAAGTTTGTCCTGGGTGGGAATCGAACCCACGACCTCCGGCTCAGCAGTCAGGGCCACTAACCACTAGACCAACAGGCCCGTCCAGGCAGTTAAAAGAAAGGGCCGTTCATGTCGCAAGTTTGTGCGGAACCCTCGGTGCGCGAGTTTGACTCAAACTTGGTGGGTTTTTTATTATTTCGAGACATGTATTGTATTATATGACGGCGTAGTTTCTCCCCTGACTCCATGTCCAAGGGGAGACACTATAAATACACATATATATATATAATAATAAATATATAGGTACATAATTATGTATTATATTTTACTAACCGCGACGTTTACTAAAAATTATTTAGTTATTTTTTTTTCGGCACATAACACAAAACTATATACATTGTTCATTTTAAGGTCGTGCACCCATACAGACTCTTCGATTTTGGTGGAATTGATAAATGCGTGACGATAGAGGGTTTGCCTACCCACCCGTCTCTTGCCAGAGACAGCCCGCGCTGCTGAGCCGGTAAGTTTAAATCAGTCCCCAATTAATATCACTCAGATCCAGCCTATCCCTTTGCTGTCCTCCCTCAGCGACGCCCTAAGCCGAGGTTCGTACCCCACAGGGGGTGTCCTTAGCGTGTAGTCGCTTAGTTTGTAAGTTTTTTGGCCTGGCTGGAGGTCTTAATTTTTAAGGCATCCACAGGAATCGCCCGGTTAAGCAGACGACAACCTTCTAGGTTGAACTGCGAGATGCCATTCAGAAATAAAAAATAGTGTTTGCCATTTCCCCGGATAGATAGTCCGGGCAGACGGCTCATCCAGTAAATTAGGTATGTTTCATAACTTATGTCACTTACAAACATCGTGTATGGAGTTGATATCTCCAGAACTGAATAAAATATAGTATGCAGCTAATTGGGTAACCCTTAGGTCTGAACCTTTTCCAGTACTTAGCATTTCAGTACGTAATCTTCTAGGTAACTCTAACTCCCCGCCATCAGCAGCTTTTCTAGGTTCATAGTCTGAAAATAATTAAAGTTGCTTAGAAAATCTTCATGATGATGATAATGAGAAAATGATCATGATGATTCATGACGGCACGGAACAAATATTTGTATGACCTGCAGGTAGTTGTTTCGGGTCTGGCTGTTTGTGTATGTGTGTTTATATGTTTGTAAACGCAGCCACGACACAGGAGAAATTCCTAGTGTCGGGCAACGTTTTTTTTTAAATAAAACTTCATGATCGCATAGCTTTTCGCAATTATCTTGAGGTTAAGGGTGGCTTTATCAAAAAGTTATTTTTCAAACTAGGCTGATGATGAGCACTTTTACGTCATTACACAATACAGTCCCCCAAAACGCCCGCCCTTCGCAACATCCTAGTGTTTTAGCTGGGAAGAAGAAGTGGCGGAACAAACTCCCTAGCAACTTAAACTGTCTGATAGGTTTATCGAGAGGTAAACCAAATACCTAAATTTTACTTATAGTAATTATCATGGGACGACTGTCTATCTGGCTTTCACAACCCAGATACTGGCTACCACGATATATCTCTTGAATTTATTTGTTAGCATCATTAAATTTGTTCTATTTTTTAACCGACTTCAAAAAAGGAGAAGGTTATCAATTCGACTGTATGTTTTTTTATGTTTGTTACCTTAAAACTTTTGACTGGGTGAACCGATTTTGATGATTCTATTTTTATTAGAAAGCTGTCGCTTCATATGTATTCCCATTTCAATGTTTTATTAAAAATAAATACTCGATAAAAAATAAGAGATATCATAATATATGAAGTTATTTTCCACTTTTTCTTTTTTTTTCTTTTGGAAGTCGGTTTGATTTTTTACAAAAAAGTTGTTTATTTCAGCATTTTAGTTATGGTATAATGATATATCTCCTATTTTTTATCGAGACCTATTTTTTTTACAAATTATATTTTTATTAAAATGCACATAGTTGTGGTTTTCAAAGAAACAATTCTATTCCTATTTAACTTACTTGGACTAAAATCCATCGGGAGAACCCTCACGTTGGGAGTTCTGTGAGTTCCTCTGCTGGGGTACTTTAGATTGTAGCATGATCCGTCCACACGACGCCAGTCGTCTGGATCACACGGTTTTACTTCCACAGTACATATCCTTTATATAAAAAATAGAGAAAATCATTCAAAGTCAACGTTATTTATTTATGAAACATAGGTAATTATGGTATCCTTACTAATATTATAAAAGCGAAAATGAGTTTGTTTGTTTGTTACGTCTTCACGCCTTAATTCCTAAACCTATTTTGACGAATTTTGGTACAGAGATAGTTGGAACCCTGGAGACGGACATAGCGTATTTTTTTTAATAAAAGGGAGAAATGAGGGAGAAAGAGGGAAGAAAAGGGAAAACTTAGCTTTGCTATTATAATAAATAAGGCGCAAAGGCAAAACTAGAGGTAGCAGGTACCTGCAAATCAGGAAAGAGGAACCGTGTTACCCCGAATTTAACGGGAGCAAAGCCGGTATAAAAATTGTGTTGTTTCACTATATTTTGCCTTGCAAGGCGTACAAATTAATTACAAGAAATAACATGCTAGGTAGTAGTAGGGTAAAACCGTTTTAAATTCAAAATAGAATAACACATAAAAGGGACTGTTTTAATTTATGTTTTTATCCTCTAAAAAAACGTTAATAGAATAGTATGCCTTTTCAACTAAGATTTTTTTAGATGAGAATTAAAGTGCTTGGTTGTGGTTATACTTTTTAACGTTTTTGGTAATTTATTAAAAATCTTAGGACACACATGCCTTAACAACTCTTAGAGAAAAGCCCAGTGTTATGTCTTTTTGCCTTAAGTGTGCTTTGATGACGTCTAGTATTAAGTGTGTCAAATTTAGACAGATCGTCTTTAACAAATATTGCAATTTCGTAAATGTATAGAGATGGAAGCGTAAGTATTTTTAAGTTAGTTGTTTTTGGTCTTGAAATGCCATTTTTCTGTTGGTAGAGACATTGACTGACTCACCATGAAATCTCAGAAACAGTTTTAGGAGTCTCTAATTTTGTATGAGGGAACATTTAAAGAGGTAGGTGCTCACTAAGACAGAATTTTAACAAATTCAACCTATAATTTCAACAAGGGGGTGAAACAGCCTGCTGGGGTTGCGAGATACCACGGCCCAGGAACATAAAGCGTAATAAAAGGAACATGGTAGGGTTTTAATCAGCACAAGTCTGACACTTCCCCGCTCCGCCCACAGCAGGGGAAGTAATTTGATGACTTACCATCGGCAAAAAGAAGGGGGTGTAATAGGGTGGCAAAAATTGTATGAGAGAAAGTGATTCCTAGGCCGGAATGACTTGAAATTTTAAATAGAGGATTTTTTAGAAATCTTTCATGAAATTAATTGACTATAACATCACGTTAAGACCCTGGGGAGCTGCGTAACGAAACCGCTGGGCACAGCAGGTAGCAGATGTAGATATTAGTAGATTTTTTTAAAATTTTACATTACTTTGAAGTGGTTGGTGGTAGTGGAGGTATGGACAAGGAAAATTTTCATTTGACTTCAAATGTTTATACAAATAATCTCATATTACAATACAAATACATATTTGACTTCTGATTTTGCGATGGCAGTTTTTTTTTGTTCATAAGATAAAAGAAATGGTAAAGATTCTGTAGACTCACCCTGTGTTATTTCTCTGTTTGTAAATCCTCAACTGAGTTCTATTCACAGGCTTCCCAGAGACGCAATCATACAGGACCGCATTCAACCCTCCGACACACAGACTAATAAGAGTCAGAAGAATCAACCGTTTGGCCATCTTCCTTGCTTGACGCAGACTAAGTTAGCCTAAACGCAATTTGTCTACTAATATACTAAAAATAAGACTGTATTTGAGCTGAAGATCTATGTCAAGAGGTTAATTAAGTCATTAAAATGCTATTTTCATTGTGAAATGTTTTTAAAAAGGTTTGCTATCATCTGTGTTTTTGTAATTCACGTTAGTGAAGGTTTTTCATTAGAGTTTTGGTGATATAATTATAATTGAATTCGATGTCGCGTTTTGTTGACCTTATTCCAACGAATGCTGACACGATTGGCTAAGCGATTGGTTGGTAGGCTGCGTGTCGTGGGTTCAATTCCAGCATCGAACAAATATTTGTATGATCTACTAGTACGTGTTTTGCGGTTTGTGTATGTGAGTTTAAATGATTGTAAACACAGAACGATACTGGAAGACCTTTGCTTTGCTGACGTCTTTGAGGCGAGTGTGGAACACGAACGCGCCGTCGACACGGCCTGTTCTCACTAAAAGGATGGACGGTGAGCTACCCATTGATCACCGTCCACAGACCTGCATTATTATTTACCCACGTGCAAACTATTTTCCCTTTTTAAAACATTATTGTAGCTAATATTATAAATGCGTAAGTTAAAGAAAGATTGATGGATGTTTGTTACTCTTTCACTCAAAAACCACTAAACGGATTAGGATGAAATTTGGATCATAGTTTTATTTTTTGTATTCAAACACACAGGCTTCTTTTATTTGGGTATATGTGGGCGAAATTGCAGGAAGGCTTCCAATCTCCCTGAAGCGCAAACTCATCGACATGTGCATTCTGCCTGTGCTTATGTTTAAGTTCCATATAATAGGGATTCAGCCTATTGTCATCAACTGGGTACAAGTCAAGACTCCGTCGCTGCTACTGAGATATTCCTGCTGTAATAACCCAATTCAATGACGGGCCTGTTGGTCTAGTGGTTAGTGGCCCTGACTGCTGAGCCGGAGGTCGTGGGATTCCCACCCAGGACAAACTTTGTGTGATGAGCATGATTGTTTGTTCTGTGTCTGGGTGTGATTTATCTATAATATGTATGTATTTATAAATTATATAAGTATGTATATCAGTTGTCTGGTTACCATAACACAAGCTCTGCTTAGCTTGGGATCAGATAGCCGTGTGTGAGTTGTCCCAAGATATTTATTATTTTTATTTATTTTATTTATAATAACAATGGCCTTTATTCGGATTCGGATGGGACATCATAAAATAACTTCGACGGCATCAAATTAATAATAGCGGGGGGAGAGTCAAACTTTTACTGATTAAAACCCACCCATGTTCCCTCTTTTGCGCTTTATGTTCTGGGGCCGAAGTATCTCTTTCCAACAACCCGCAACCCCGGATAACAATGGCATGACCTAGATATTGAGCTCAGCATCTCATGATCAACAGTCGCACTCGCCAATTTTTTGTATTTTATTAAGCCTATTCTTTCTCAAGCAGCAAAAACTAAAAATAAAACTTTAAAAACCATTGAAAGTTTTGTAAAAAACTGTCTTTGGTCCATAAAACTCCAAAGAACGTATCTTTTATTCGGAATGTAGGCATAATAAATTGCTATATTCAAAATCTACTTAAATTGTTCAAGAACTTTCCTTGAGACGCAAATTGAAAAGTTTCTGAGATAAATGTTTCTAATCGTAGTTAATAATTTACGCGTTAAACTTCGCCATTTGTGTTTTACTTAATAATCATTATTGTAATTTATTATTCGCATTATTTAATGTCTTGAAAATGGCTTCTTTTGCTGGATGGTCTAAATTGTGTTTTTGTCTTTCTGATGGAGATATTTCAGTTCAAACTTTTAATATCATCCACCTAGCTCTTTCCCAACTATGTTGGGGTCGGCTTCCAGTCTTACCAGATGCAGCTGACTACCAGTATTTTACATGGAGCGACTGCCTATCTGACCTCTACAACCCATTAACAAATGGGTAATACGATACTCCTTGGTAAGACTGGTTGTCAAACTTTCGAGCCACTGACTACCTGTAATGACTGTCAAAGATCTACAAATGACAGCCAGGACCAACGGCTTAACGTGCTTTCCGAGGCACGGAAGAAACTCGGTATGTTTTGGGTGGTCACCCATCCACAGATCAACCTAGCCCAGCGTAGCTTACCTCAAGATCGACCCGAGCGGCAGTTTTTATTTAGCCACGAGCTCCTCAATTCAAACATATAATAGAACATTATTAATTTTATTCCAAGATAACGTAAGAAACACCACCATGCGCTACTTAATTTAAGTAGCTGATTTTGGAGAAAACATTCTCACTGAAGTAGGATTGAGCAGGCCACGTTGCACGCTTGAGGAAGATTGCCGTCGAGGTCAACCGTGGGGATGTTGGCTTGACGGTCTCATCGTGGTTGCGGGGCTAATATGCCTTGAGATCTCTCAATAAAAAAAAACAATATATTTTTATTTTACATAGGCCTACATGGGCACTTATAAAACGTCGAGAAAAGGTTCACGTTTCGGGTTGGTCGTTTCCTATGGAGAAGAACCAGCAAGAAATTCCATGGTTACTCTTTTAAAATCATTTGGTTTTACAATGTTGTTGTTACAGAGTTAGTACTTAAGTATGAGAGGACAGCGTAGGCCCGACAATAAAGTCATTGTCTACTTTACAAAACGTCAAATGAAATAGTAAGTTTGTTACTTCAGTTATTTTTCATTTAAATAATTAGATTAAATACCTACCCATTGTCCTTTTTTTGCCCTTTATGTTCCGGGGCCGCGTTATCTCTTTACCTTTACCCGCAACCCCAGCAGGCAATGGACCTCTGCAAAGGTGTGGCTTGTGTTCGAACTCTATGCTTATGACCTAGCTTTTGCCCGCGGCTTCGCTCGCGTTAAATTCGGGGTAACACAGTTCCCCTTGCGCCTTATTGATTTGTAATAGCAACGCTAAGTTTTCCCTTTTCTTCCCTCTTTCTCCCTCACATCCCACTTTGCCTATGTCCGTCTCCTGGTTCCCAACTATCTCTGTACCAAAATTCATCAAAATCGGTTTAGCCATTAAAGCGTGAAGAGGTAACAAAAAAACAAACAAACTCACTTTCGCTTTTATAATATTAGTAAGGATTTAGTGATTGGACCTACTCTTCAGTAGCTCTTATCAATAACTATCAAAAATCATGACCATCAGAGAAGTACTATGGATAAATCTGTCCAGTTTTTGGTAAACCTGATTAAAAGTGCTCATTAATGACCAGCTCATGTTAAGACTGAACGTGGCAAGTACCTAACCATACAGGTCGTGTCAACAACGCGTTCATGTTCCACGCGCGCTTTAAAGAGATGTCAGCAAAGCAGAGGGGCCTGCCAAGTCCACCGCCTGCTAGGGTTACGGGTTGTTCGAAAGAGATACCGCGGCCCCGCAACATAAAGGGCAAAGGAAGGAACATGGGTGGGTTATAGTTAGTAAAAGTTTGACGCCCCCTCCCCCCCGCTCCACCCAGAGTGGGGGAAGTTATTTGATGATTTCCCATCCGCAAAAAAATATACCTAACACATAGATGTAGAATACCCGCGATTTTGTCCTTTAAAAAATAATATAACCAAATCGTCCAACATTATGTAGGTATTAATAACGTTCAAAATGGCTAACAACTAAACGTGTAGGTAAGGTTGCAAACTGGCAACTATTGATGCACAAAGATATCCGAGATACAATAAGTTTTTCTAATAAATTGAATATTCAAGGCCATTTATTGGCCTTGTTATCGCGACTTGACATACATAATATAGGTCAGGGGTGGCTGACTTTAATAAACCCAAGATCTACTTTTTACGGACTAAATCCTGTGCGACATTATGAATGCCATTATGTAGTACCTATTTTTTTAAATTAAAAAAACACAAATAATACGTGCAGACTTTTAGTGATTACGTTGCGCATATCTTAGAAGTATTTATTTTATTTGCCTTGCCGCGATCGACTGCAGTAATAACCACGATCGACCGGTCGATCGCGAACGACTGGTTGGCCATCCTTGATATAGGTAATATCGAATACTAGTTACGAAAACCTAAAGAGAATTAAATAAAACATAGATAACACTGTGTTTTCTTGTTTTATTTTTGTTTAGAAATTAGAGCTAATGTCGCAATTTATTTTTATTTTCAGCTGTCAAAAATGATAAGAAAAAAGAAGTGAAATATATTAACACTTTTTAGAAAGTATTTGTTTTATCTCTGTTTTATTTATAAAATTTGAATTTTAAAGAAATAAAGTTGTTTTGTCAATAAATGAAGGTTACAACATATAGTTAACAGATAGATAATACAAGTGTTTACTGTCCCGAAGACACAATTAAATTAGTTTTGTAATAGACTCAGAAAATGTTTATACGGTGAAAACAGATCCTCCACAAAGTCAAGTAAGCAATTTGTACTTCACACTAAGTAACGCAGTCTAACACAGCGCAAAATTACTTAAGTAAGACACTAAAAATCACCCTTCGTCCCCCAGTTTTTTTTGGGTTTAGCTAAGTCATCATAATATAGTTATTTAACGTCAAGCTAAAACATGAAAAAAAAAAATAAAAAAGAAAAGTATGATAAGTTTAATTAGTAGTGTATATAAAGAAAATTACGCAAGTACATTTTGTTTATGCCACATATTTCGAACTAGCTGGCGCCCGCGGCTTCACCTGCATGATGATCGAAAAAAAGTATCCTATGTGTTATTCCAGACTATAATCTACCTCTGTGCCAAATTTCATCGAGATGTGTTCAGCCGTTTTGACGTGAAAGAGTAACAAACATCCATCCATCCTTACAAACATTCGCATTTATAATATTAGTAGAATATTTGGTATACTTTGTATATTTTGTATATTTAGCATATTTTTTATAATTCGTATATTCAGTTTAAAATATTCGTTTTGTGTTAATTTATGTTAACTAGAGAAGTTCAATATTCCTATAACTAAAAGTATCCCAGATGAAAGATATTATAGAATAAAAAAAATGATCACAATGACAGGAAAAAGGGTAAGGGTAAAAACAAAGGGTAGTGTCCAAAATAATGAACATATATATTTTTTTTATTTAATATGTAGTATTTTAAGAAATTAACTTGAATATTAATAAAATGCAATGGCTTGTTTCACCTTTATTTAATTTTAAAGTTTTAGGGCTGACGACGACATCACTCGAACGTATTCGTTTTCTAAATCAACGAAACACAGTCTATAAGAAAGAAACACTGAATTTGAAATGTGTTTTTATCAATTTTATATATATTCAGTGTATTATTGTAGCTAGGAATAAAGCACGATGTTATTCTTGAGATAACGTCAATGAAGGTCAAATAAAGGTTAACTACGTTTCTTCAAAAATATAATTGGAAATATTATTTCCATTTTTTGAAATGGTTTCGATTTTTTTTAATTTTTCGATATTTTTTTTAAAGTCTTTTGAAATTAATCTGGCATTTATTTTAAATAAATTGACATGGTTTTGTTTTATCTTTAACACTTACTGTAAATTTGGTTTTGCAATAGTCATTCTGTCTGCCTAATTTGATTTTTTTAAGGTTATTTTTATGTACAGACGCCTGCACATCAAGCTACCCGAAACTGTTAATTTTCCCAATGAACCTTGAACCTAATGCTTTAGAAATAAAGTCGAAAATCTATCAAAGAAATCTGACAGATTGTAGTAGCTTAATGTGCAGGCGTCTGTACATAATTCATTATTTTGTTTTGCAGTATAGGTTCGAAGTTCCTGAATGTTTTTTTTTAAATAATGAGCTTTCCTCATTTACTGAACGCCTTATTAAAACTGCGATTGAATAATCCGAAAACGCGCTTTCAGTTGTATCAATTAATGATGTTTAAAAAACTCGGAACAAAATTATTGTTGGGATGACTAGCTTGGTGAATAAAATAAAAATCTCAGATTATAAGAAAAAGACGTGTACTTCGTTGCTCGTTGATTGGTACTGTGCACAGATAAAATAGTAATTCAGTGACATTAAAATGACATATATGTATTTTGGCATGGCCTCTGGGCCTTTTGCCTTAAAACTAAATGTTGTGTTGCAAACATATTGGCGGGGCAGCAGAAAGATTGAGCAATTACTTTTTATTCAAGAATACAATAATTAAAAAAAAACTACTTCACAAGCAAGTCAAGTTAAGTTAATTTGATGACATTTAATTAGCTTGCTAAATACACAAATACTTATACTGTTTGCTTGCATTTATAAGTTTCTTTCCATGGCGCCAAGTTCAATTTTCCAATTTTAGAAGAACTGCATTTTGTCAAGGGATTCCTGCAAAGACAACGAGTAGGTACATGAACTATAACAAAAATATTTCTAGAACATTTTTAATGCCTTTGGTGCCAAAAAATAAGTTGAAAGTTTTTCTTAACCAGTAAAAAGATTTGTAAGATCGATTATTGGTATGAAATCAAAATCTTTTTATTTTACATAGGCCTACATGGGTACTTAAAAAACGTCGAGAAAAGGTGCACGTTTCCGTTTGGTCGTTTCTTATGGAGAAGAACCGGCAAGAAACTCCATAGTTACTCTTTTAAAATCATTTGGTTTTACAATGTTGTTGTTACAGCGTTAGTACTTAAGAATGAGAGGACAGAGTAGGCCCGACAATGGCAACCATGGCACCAGGAGGGCGAATGTGGTGTTGCCCCACAAACGATAGGATAATTATGGCATCATGACCTGTCTGTTCTATTGTTTGCACATCACAGAAACTGATGGACGCTACTGAAAGCGCCAAACTCGACGTTAAATTTTTCACTGACTCAACTAAGGTTGTTATCTAAACGCTAAGAAGAGTGTGGCATTAAAGACAATACGGCACGGTTGGCGCAGTGGCTGAGCGATCGACCGCTGCGTGTCACGAGTTCGATTCCCGCACAGAACAATAGAATAGAATACAAAAATATTTATTCGAAACAGACACAACACAACAGCAAAAGAAAAAAAAAGGTACACAGAACGGAAAAACATGGACAAGGTTGCGCTGAGCGTGCCCATAACGAAAGGGTTACCAACTCAGCATATGCTAGGCGTCAGACACCCAACGCTGGTTTTCAGTTGGCACCCGCAGTGACACACGGACGATGGCAACGAGTACAAATAAATAAGTAGTAGGTACTTAGTGATAAAATAATCATAATATAAATGTGAAATAACGATATAATTATGATGTAAATAAGTAATAATAATAAAAGATAAATATAATAGTGTGGATCTGAAAACATTACCGCTAACTTCATTCTTTATTTAAAGAAAGCAACGCTCCGACGTACAAATATTTGTATAACAAATATTTCAACAAATATTAAAAAAAAATTAAAATTTTAAATTTTATTAAAATTTTAATTTTTTTAATTTTATTTTAAATTTTTAAATATTTGTATGGCCTACAGATAGTTGTTCTGGGTCTGGCTGTTTGTGTTTGTGAGTTTAAATGTGTGTAAGCGCACCCATGACACAGGAGAAATTAAAAAAACTACGTAGGTTGAATGATAAACAGATAAGGGTTTTGGAGACTTGTATTTTCATAACATACCTAGGCGATATGATATAAAAGGCATTCGGCTGTATTTCCGTCACAAAGTTGCCGACCGTACACAGCATGCCAGCAATTTTGACTTTTCGAATGGCTTTAAGTTGTTCTGCAAACAAAACAAAGACAATAATTAAGTTTATGAATAGAGCAGTATGCAAAAAGAAAGCAGAATGGTACAAACAAAAAATTTAATATGACACAGAAACATATTTTGTTTTTAAAGTATGACGATAGCTTCGTTGCTGATTAATTTCTGAGTGTATGATAATGGAAAAACAACTAATGTAATCATAAGCAGAGTTAAAACGTTCTCAATGCTGGGGCACAAAATAATGGGCTGTCTTTGGGTCTTTCGTTCTAGGATATCCTGGTATGACTTGCAATTCATGGCATTCAGGCGGATTACTTTGTGTAGTTCATTTTGTCATCATTGGCTCCCAAACGATGAAAAAAATTGTAAAATAGATAAAACAAAAAAAAAAGAATTTGAGAAATTGTTTTTTTTTAATTGATTGAAATTGAGGAGCTCGTGGCTAAATAATAGCAGCCGCTCGGGTCGACCTTTAGGTTAAGCCGCGCTTGCCTAGGTTGGTCTGTGGATGGGTGACCACCCGTTACATACCGAGTTTCCTCCGTGCCTCGGAAAGCACGTTAAGCCGTTGGTCCCGGCTGTCATTGGTAGATCTTTGACAGTCGTTACAGGTAGTCAGTGTTCCGAAAGTTTGACAACCAGTCTTACCAAGTATTACCCAGCATTAACTGGGTTGTGGAGGTCAGATAGGCAGTCGCTCCATGTAAAATACTGATATTCAGCTGCATCCGGTTAGACTGGAAGCCGACCCCAACATAGTTGGGAAAAGGCTAGGTAGATGATAAGATAAAACAAAAAAAAAAAAAAACCTCAAAATGATGATAATACGAATATAATCAAGTTCTGTCAAAAGACTGTTGGTGGAACATTAGTGAAACCACGATTTATGACTAAAACAGTGATGGATGGAGAGGGAAAGAAATGCCTAAGAAAACATGGATGAACTGTGTAAGGAATGATTTGAAGGAGAAAGGAGTAAATGTTGCCGTGACGCCTGACAAGGGAGAATGGAAGAAGATAACGTTTTTGCCGACCCCAAATAGAATGGGACAAGGGCATTGCAACATTACAAATCGCGAATCCGTCTCACCTTTAGTAAACGCATGTGGTCTATTGGGTCTCTCATACCAGTGCCTATCAGAGGCAATGCTTCTTCTCAATTGTTCTACCAGCAAACAGTACAGGGTTTCAGGTACCCTTCCACCTTCTACGTGGTTCTCAGCCCACAAAGCTGCCATCAGCTCAATGTCCTTGGGATCTTTGTAAATTTGTATTAGACGGTGCAGACGCTGGAAATATTTGGGTCAGGATATTCAAGTCAACGATATTAATAGCTGGGTAGACTAGTCTGTGGGTAGAAAAGAGGACAATGTGGCACAGCTTGGGCTCCCCCAAGCCAGATATCCTATAGACAGTCTATAGGATATCTGGCTTGGGGGAGCCCAGTCAGGCTTCGACTATTGGTTGAAGACTTTCAAGTACAGATTACGTTTTGCTTTGATATTAAATAAAAAAGACAATTATTTGACTTTCGATAGTCAGTGACTTTGAAAGTAAAGCTATTTTCTAGAAGTAAGGTAACATAATGTACGCATTATATACGCAGGACCCATTGGTTTATTTTTTATTTTAGCACAGTCGTGAAGTAGGCTGTTGTATTTTATACCCTGTAATGTCCCACTGCTGGGCAAAGGCCTGTAAAAGAAGCTCATGTAAGGAATTGGGAGAACATGAGCTCCTTTCCTAAGTCTTCTAGAACCAACCCACGTGGCAAGAGTTCAGATCGTCTCGCTATCTCTATCTAGGCGGCCTCAGTGGGGCCATCCATCTTCCGGCCCCATCGTGTGGAGACTTTCGCACTGCAGTCTTCAGGCATGCGGCTGACATGAATCGCCCAATCCCATTTAACCCTTACAGCCTCTTTGCCTACGTCCACTAAAGCCCCGTTAAACGACTCGTTTTGCTTACGGATGGTAGTATTTTGACATAAGTTCTATGAGACTTATGTCAAAATCTTACTATCCGTAAGCAAAACGACTCGTTTTTGTTTATTGGAACGGGGCTTAAGCCTGTTTTGGAAAGCAGTGTGGTGTAAAAGTATTAATTTGACCAAAAATGTAACCTCTTCAGTGAAACTGTATTCCAAGTCGTCAAAGGTTTTGTGTGGTATGTTCGTGCAAAACTCTCTGTACTTTATGTACGGTTGCAATCCGAGGAACCTTCCTTTGACTAAGTCGGCGGTTGCTACATCTGAAGAAAACAATATGCGGCCTAGGACTCTATCAGCCATCTGAAATAAAGTTGAAAAAAAAAATTATGTTGTAAGATTTTTTTTCAGTTGTAGCCACGGGGATTACATTTGGTAGATGGCAATAAGCTTGCATATTACATGAGGCCTAAACATAACTGGCGAAATTTAGATGTACACACGACGGCACATCAACCTATTCAAACCATTTTAACCTGATCTCTCTACTAGGGTGTGCGATCCGTAGTAGAGAGATCAGGTTATAATAGTTATCATATGTTGGCCTAGCGTCGTGTGTACTATTAGATGCACCTCTGCTTAATCTTTCGGGGATGGCGCGATGTTATCTTATGTTAAATGTTGTTCCTATACAGAAAAAATAAACTTCTTTTAACCCCCCAAGGTTAAATTTTGCAAATTTTTATCTTAGTGAAAACTTACAAGGATATGGGAAAAAGGATTGCACTTACATCATAATCAATAGTGAAGTCAAATTTTCCACTGGCTTGTCTGAAACTCCCTTGAATAACTTGCAGCATGTTGTCATCAACGGCTAAGAATCCCGTTCGTGTTGTGCAGTTGACGTAGGGAAATGTTTTAGTAAAATGACCGTTTTTGTCATACAACCTGAAATAAGCAAACTATATTCATAATAAACAATTAGTGGTAAATCTATCGTACCCGCCCTTTAAATTTACTATCACGTAACTTTAATTAAAAAAAAAAAAACGGGTCAAGTGCCAGTTGTACTCGCGCACCGAGGGTCCGTACAAACTTCCGACATATCTTTTGATTTGGAGGGTTAAGTTTTCACATCTCTAAGGGGTCACAGATTTGATTATACGGTTTTAAATTAACAAAAAAAAAAATTTAAAAAAAAACGTTTATTTCAATTAGACCATTACAGGCACTTTTGAATGTCAAACAAAAAAAACAAAATGTTAAGCTACAGTCCCGGTCACAAGACATATAATAACTTGTGAAAGTACTGTAGTTGCCCATTCCAAAGTGTTGATCTCTATGGAGAAGAATGGGCAAGAAACTCCATGGACACTCTTTTAAATTAGAATATTTTTACAAAATAACTTAACACGTTCCCGAGATAAAGGGTCTTAATAGACAGACAGACCGACGACAAAGTGATTCAATAAGGGTTCCGCTTTTGCCTTTTGAGTCGTAATCTTAAAAATAAATAAAAATACTTTTTTGTGTGTCAGTTTTTCAAGTATCCTTTTGCCTTTCTCCTTCGAAACCTCTCTATCTAGTACGATATCTAGCCATGTTCACTCCGCATACAACATCCCGTCACACGCCACCTTTGCCGCAGTGTACACACGACGCAGGTCAACCTAATACTAAACTATTACATCCTGATCTCTCTACTACGGATCGCACATCGTAGTAGCGAGATCAGGTTAAAATGGTTTTGTATAGGTTGATGTGCGGTGGTGTGTACCTCGACAGCGGTCACCTACATCTCAGGCGTCTAACGCCCGGTTCCAATAAACAAAACCGGCCAAGAGCGTGTCGGGCCACGCTCAGTGTAGGGTTCCGTAGTTTCCCGTCCGTCACAATAAGTGTTCCCACTTATGAGTTTAAAGGTGGAGGAGGAAATTATTTTGTACAACTTTTTGTCTTTTTTGTACAAAAACTGCTGTGTCAATCAAGTTCAAAATGATTTTCATAGAAAGTCCTTATAAAGTTCTACTTTTCAGATTTTTTTCATATTTTCTAAACTTATGGTTCAAAAGTTAGAGGGGGGGGGACACATTGTTTTTTACTTTTGGAGCGATTATTTCCGAAATTATAGACATTATCAAAAAATGATTCTAGTAAACCCCTATTCATTTTTAAATACCTTTCCAACAATATATCACACGTAAGGGTTGAAATTTAAAAAAAAACACTTCCCACTTTACATATAGGGTGGCTACCCTAATAAAACATTTTTTTCCAATTTTTATTTTACCACTTTGTCGGCGTAATTGATATACATATTGGTACCAAATTTCAGCTTTCTAGTGCTAACGGTCACAGAGATTAAGCGAGGACGGACGGACGGACGGACGGACAGACAGACATGGCGAAACTATAAGGGTTCCTAGTTGACTACGGAACCCTAAAAAACGATTCGTTTTGCTTGCGGATAGTAGTATTTTGACATACGTCTCATATAACTTATGTCAAATTACTACTATCCGTAAGCAAAACGAATCGTTTTTTGTTTATTGGAACCGGGCGTAAGCGCATTTGCACTACATGGCCAGAAATAAATATTATCATCATCTAGCTTTTATCTTTATGTAAAAAATGTACAAACTTCAATCTAGTCTCCTGAATGGTGTGAAACCATCTCTGGACGTAAACATATTCATCAGACATTTGTGGCTGTATATTCTCATCGTACAAATCCCTGAATCCTCCATCACTGGTTATAACGCCGTCTCTAATCATATTTTTTTTACCTGGAAATTTAGTTTTTGGAAGGCATCAGTTAACAGTGTCAACATGTATTGTACAAATTAAAAACTTAACCAAAACCGGCTGTATTCACTAGTCAACTGTTTGGAGAATGAACGTTTGATTAATCCAGTATATAGTTGCGTAATCTCAAAATTCTCGTGTCACAATGTTTGTTCCCATACTTCTCCAAAACGGCTGGACCGATTTGTATTTTTTTTGTGCATATCAGGTATGTCTAAGAATCGGCCAAAATTAATTTTTCATACCCCTATGTGAGTAGCGGGTCAAACCGCTGGGCGCTGCTAGTAAAGCCACACAAAGCCTATTTCTGTTTTTTTTTGTCGTGTAGCAAGTGCCTTCTAAGCTTGTTTTTGGAGTTTTTAAGCCTTCCATGGGCCTTTGACTTGGCTTAACATACTGTCGAGAAATATCTTCCAGGTATGCTGGTTTCGTCACGATGTTCTCATTCACCGAAGCAAGTGATAATATTTTAAACAATACGCATCTGTATCCGAAAAATCAAAATTTGCGTGACTTAGGTTTGAACTACAGTCTAACTGTCATACACAATGTTGGAATGATCATGAATTCAATCAATTGACGGCACGGTTGGTACAGTGGCTGAGCGATTGACTCCTGCGCTGCGTGTCGCGGGTTCGATTCTCGCACGGAACAAAAATTTGTATTGCCCACAAATAGTTGTTTAGGGTCTGACTGTTTGTGTATGTGAGTTTAAATTTTTGTAAACGCACCCACGATACAGCAGAAATTCCTAGTGAGGGCCACGTTTAAAAAATAAAAAAAAAACAGTCCAAAAGCAATACCATGCAATTTTTTTTTAAACCGACATGGTTACTAACATTGTTAATAAAGTTCGTCAGTTTATCCGTGATCCTGGCGTTACACACCACCGAAAATAACACCACCGAAATATCGGGAGCTCATATCATATAAAAAGTAAGTAGTGTAAATAAAAACAAACGTTACTATACAATGCTACTTAATCATTAAAATAACGAACCCAATATAGTAGGCAGCAGTTCATACAAGTAAATCTGCAACGATATAGCAATGTTGATATCTCTTGCAGTGTAAAAGAGACGTTCATCATTCCATCTAGGGTTCAGTTTGTGAAGCTCCTTAGCTATCTGATTGTGTTGTCTATAGAAAAGGATGTTGATCATGTTAGGTCCCATGGCGTTATTGGATTCTGTAGAATAGAGAAGATGAAGATGAGAGTTTTTTTTTTCTAAATGGCATCTCGCTGTCCAACCTAAGAGGTTGTTGTCTGCTTAACCGGGCGATTCTTGTGAATGCCTTAAAATTAAAGCCTCCAGCCAGTGCAAAAAACTTACAAACTAAGCAACTACACGCCAAAGGCTACATCCCCTGTGGGGTACGAGCCTCGGCTTAGGGCGTCGCTGGGGGAGGACAGCAAAGGCATAGGCTGGATCTGAGTGATATTATTTTGGGACTGATTGGAAATTACTGGCTCAGCAATGCGGGCTGGCTCTAGCAAGAGACGGGTGAAAGATGAGAGTCATCAATTTGTCGCTTATGTATGGTTTTCCCAGCAAGCATGTCGTGGGCCCTGAGCACTGATCTATAGATTGGCTGGTCTATTAGGTAACCATCATTATGTACCGTGTTTTCCGAGTGCTTCAAAAAGCATGCGAAGCTTAGTCATGGCTGCCATTTGTTCATTTTTCACAGTCCTTACAAGTAATCAGTAGCCCAAAAGTCTGACAATCAGTCTTACCAAAAGGTATTTGCATTACGCAGTACCAACTCGGTTGTGGAGGTCAGATAGGCATTTGTTTTATGCAAAAAGTTTTATAAAAAAAAAATACTAGTTTTTTGCTGCATCTGGTAAGACTAGAGGTCAACCCTAACTTAGTAGGGGAAAGGCTAGGCAGATGATAAATTTCCGCAGACATTATTAAGATTTGTTGTGCCGTAGAGCCAGTTTTCTATAAGCAAAGAAATTAATTAGTTACTTACGATACATGTGACACCGCGTTTCTCTTGGACGTTCATTTAAGAAGCAATAGTCGGAATTGGGATCTGTTGGTGGAAATAACAGACCATTCTCTTTCTCCACTTTGACTAACCCATTCTTGTATGTCCTGAGTCTTTCGATAAAACCTGGGAGAAGGTTGTAAGTGTTGGATAGATCGAAGACTGGTGTTTGGAACACATACTGAAACAATATAATAAGAGTCATTAATTAAAAAACCTCTGGAAACAATATTTTCTTAAGAAATAACCCTAAAATGTTCCCATCCAGGGCTAATACATAAACCTACTGTCCAGGTTTGGGCTTGAACGCCTAGTCTGGTTTATTGGATGGCACTTTTATTTGATCACAAGATGTTGATTTTAACACCAGCCGGTTTCTTCACGATGTATACCTTCACTGCTTTGAGAGCATGGTTATAAAAGAATTGAAACAAAGTAATGAACATACAAACCTACGACCTACAACTTCTAAGCCGCAGAAATTTTCATTGGGTCTTGTCTACTAAATATTAGTAAGACACTATTTTAAAGAGTTTTTATCAATAGGTAAGAATAACTTGCGGACTAGTCTCTCATCATGATGTGAGATTTTCTACTTATTCTCCCCAACCAAAGAGTTGGTTGGTGTTTTAGGTGACTGTTTTGTGTAATTTTGCCACCAAAAAATACTGATTTTCAGCCATATTACTTTTAATTTTGGTTGTGATAAATTAACAATTGCAACATACCCTAGCAAACTCAGTACCATTATCAAGACATCTATATGTCTGAAAGCTTTGAGGTCTAGTAAGGTTCTGGCAACTGATACCAGAATATCTGTGGACAGGATCGTCTACAGGAATCTTGACTCTTGTACACCTGTAATCGTTTTTGCCTTCTGGCTTGCAGCAGGTTGTTATATTTCGTACGTAGTTTACTGAAATCAAACAAAATTGTGTAGCTTGCTATAGTAATTCTTTGTATTCACTTATTTAACCATAGTAATGTGATGACTTGTGATATGTGGGGGCGTGTAAACTGTTAAACGTGTAAAAATAGTCTAAACTGTTTTATTAAAAGAAGCATAAAACAGTTTAGACTCTAGTTTAGTTCATAATGTTACCAATCAAAGTCACATTATTGCAAATCTATTCTCTTTTCTATATTTTTTTATTCTCTATTTAAATAACCTGAGTATTCAAACGTCATTGCAAACCAACCTCTACTCTTTAGGGTTTGATTAATGGTATAAAACCTTCACAGTGACAATTTAGTTTAGCTCATAAGTTGTGTGATGGTATTTTGTTTTCTTTCACCACCGTACATACTGACAGCGACTTCACTGGGAACTCTCCCAATCGCTATCTGATATTGATAACATTCGTTTCTACATCTACAGCTACAAAGATTCTTTCAGACACCTGAGATTTGTTTTTCTAAAGTTTGTGACTTCTGCAATTCAAATCAAACCGTTTGCTTCAGTATTATTCTCCTGTAGATATCCGGGATATCTTTTTCTTCCATTTTTATCCATAATTCGTCACCATTGTTCACTTATCCATTGCTTGTTTAGTTAAGTCAATGTAGTGAAAACTATTTCAGGGTACATGTTTCCGTGGAAATGATGGAGGGGAATTAATGTGAATGGGGTGAGTCTAACAACCTCTAAAACTTCTAGAATATTACAAACCGACGTCGTGGATAGAGTTGATATCGCCGACTTCAAATAAAATATAGTATGAAAGCAGCTGAGTGAGCCTCAGGTCTGATGCCTTGCCCATTTGGAGAATATCAGTTCGTGATCTTCTTGGTAAAGGTAGCTCGCGTCCGTTCGCTGCTTTTCTGGGTTCATAATCTGCGAAATTTAAAGAAAAATGCATTTCAATCAAATCAGTCAATCAAATCAAAATATTTTTATTTCATATACGCCTACATGGGCACTTTTAAATTTTCGAGAAAAGAAAAGAACGGGCAAGAAAATCCATGGTTTCTCTTCAGTAGTTCGTTAGTATTTAAGTATGAGAGGACACCCAAAAAAAAAACTAAACAAAACAAGTGACACGGATGTTGCCAATAGTACTGTTTATTATTGTTAAAATTAATATGCATTTTTTTGCATATCAATTTTGTTGTTTAATTTAGTTGTGATTTTAATTCCTGGGCTATGCTAGTTTTTAACCGACTTCAAAAAAGGAGGAGGTTCTCAATTCGACTGTATTTTTTTTATTTTTTATTTTTGTGTTTGTTACCTCATAACTCTGGTCTGGCTGAACCGATTTTGATGGTTCTTCTTTTATTCGAAAGCTGGTGGTTGTCGTTTGGTCCCATAAAAAAAATATCAAGATCTGGCCAGTAGTTTTTGAGTTATCTTTAATAATGCGTATTAGATTGACTTCGTCTACGTTGATGATATAATTTTAAAGGTTGTCGAAGACAAATGAACAAAAAAAACGCTATGCACTATGATTTGGAAGGTCATCGCAGTTTTTTGAGGTGATTGTATTTTAATTTGGTGATAGATCTTCAGTGATATACAACGGAACTCTTCAATAAATGACAGCGAATCTGCCGTGATTGCTGCAATCACATGTATAAGTATGGGTTTCGCCAGGGTAGGCAGGCGAGTGGGAGCAGGGTGCCCGTACCCCCTCCCCTCCCCTCACCTAGTCATTAAGAAACATAATCATCAGATCAAGTATCAGCTGTCTCCCCTAGGCGATGATGCATATGATTTCTGAATTAGTTTTAAACTAAAGCATAATTTAGATAGGTAGTATTTAAGGCGCGGTAACAATCTAATCTTTAGGTATTCGCGGAAGTAAGGCTAGCTGCATACTGGGCATGGTCTGACACAAGTACACGACAGTATTGCATCGAAAGAATAGAAATAAGGTCGAAAATATTTCGGCGTTTGATTTTATTTGAATATCATGTCCGCCAAAATGTAGGGCAGTTTTTATTGAATATAAAAAAAATACAGCTCCGTGTTTGAAAAATTTTAGATATCTCTTTAGTTTAAACAATTTCCTTTGTTATAGATATAAAAAATATGATAGTTGTCGCTGAAAAAATTGAGAATTTCGAGACGAAATTTTTTTTTTCTTGGTCTTTTTAAACCTTTTTTTTTCGTAGTACTAGAGCACTTTTTGTAAACTAGTTTTGTTTAAGTCTTTACTTTATGTATTGAACTATACACGGTATTTTTTTTGGCTAGTGGCATGTACAGATGCGGCTAACTTTGCGACGAAAATCTAGACGTTTTACGAAGTGTTTGCTTTGTACAGCGCCTTAATACTATAGCGTGATGTGGAACTAAAGCTTGTATTTAAGA
This sequence comes from Ochropleura plecta, assembly GCA_905475445.1. Taxonomy (NCBI): domain Eukaryota; kingdom Metazoa; phylum Arthropoda; class Insecta; order Lepidoptera; family Noctuidae; genus Ochropleura; species Ochropleura plecta. Next base: position 20,910,559 of record FR997726.1, on the reverse strand, counting down.
CGGGACCTACGCACTAAAAAGCTAAAAATAACCATGTTTGCGAATTATATCATAATACTATAACTAAAAATGCTGAAATAAAAAACTTTTTTGCAAAAAATAAAACCGACTTCCAAAAAAAAACTAAAAAGTGGAAAATAACTTTATTTCCGGAAGTCGGTGGCAAAAAAAGTTTTTTTTATGGGCGACCAAACAGGGGTAAAATTTTTACTGATATGTATGAATCCAGAAAAAAATTCAAAAGCAAACTACGTTATTGTCAGAATAACCAAGAATTAATTAAAATGAATATCTTAGCTTCTAAACATAAAAATAAAGATTTTAAAGGATTTTGGCAACAAACAAAAAAGTTAAATCCAAAGCCTAGCGTCCCGGTGAGTGTTGGCGGCATCAGTAAACCAAAAGACATCGCTAACTTGTTTAGATGTCACTTTCAAGTGGAGTCTCCGCTAAAAGTTGAGCAGACTAGGGATGCGAGGGTCGTCGTGTCAGCAGTGCCAGAGCGTGTCACAGCAAAACAAGTCGCTCTAATAATAAAGGGTATGACTCGAGGGAAGTCGCCTGGACACGACGGCCTTAGCAACGAACATTTTCAGTATGCGGGGCCACATCTCCCAAGGCTCTTGGCCCTGTTGTTTACTCTATGTATTAGGCATTCCTACCTGCCAAATGAGCTGATGAGGACAGTGGTAGTGCCTATAATCAAAAACAGGACTGGAGATAATTCCGACAAGTGCAACTACCGCCCGATATCACTAGCTACAATAACATCTAAGGTGCTTGATGGTCTGCTTGAGAGACAGCTTAAAAAACACCTAAATTTGAGTGATGCACAGTTCGGTTTTAGACCGGGACTATCGACTGAATGTGCGGTTATGTCTCTCAAGCAAACCGTCAAGTATTACACAGATAGGAGCACGCCTGTGTACGCAGCCTTCCTCGACCTCTCTAGGGCATTTGACCTGGTTAGGTATGATATTCTCTGGCGTAAATTGAAGGATACAGGTGTGCCGGGTGAGGTAATAAATATTTTTAAATATTGGTATGACCACCAAACTAATCAGGTCAAATGGCTGGGCGAGCTTTCAGACGAGTACAGGTTGGAGTGTGGGGTGAGGCAGGGGGGGTTAACATCCCCTTCACTCTTCAACTTGTACGTGAACGGGCTTATTGTTGAGCTGAGCGACATCGGAGTAGGATGCTCGGTCGACGGGCACTGTATCAACAGCATTAGTTATGCAGATGATATGGTGTTGCTCAGCCCATCAATAGCTGCACTCAGAAAGCTGATAGGCGTGTGTGAAGAGTATGCGAGGGTACACGGTCTACTGTACAATGTACAAAAAAGTGAATTATTAGTGTTTAAAGCCAAGGGTCGTAAACTGGGGGATGTGGTACCGGTTCTGCTTAACGCTGTCGCTCTTCGAAGAGTGAGAGAATTTAAATACCTTGGCCATGTGGTTACCGAAGATTTAAAAGACGATGGAGATATAGAGAGGGAGAGGAGGGCGATGGCGGTCCGCTGTAACATGCTGGCTCGCCGATTTGCGAGGTGTAGTTTAGAGGTAAAAATCACTCTGTTCAAAGCATTTTGCCAAACTCTTTACACCTGCAATCTGTGGGTTAGCTACACGCAGAGGGCCATCAACGCTCTCCGAATCCAATATAATAACGCGTTCAGGGTGCTGGTGGGGCTACCACGCTATTGTAGTGCGTCTGCCATGTTTGCGCATGCTCACACAGACGGCTTTCACACTGTGCTGCGACGCCGCATCGCCTCGCTGATGTTCCGCACGCGTGGGAGCACTAACACCATCCTGAACGTACTCAGCCATAAACTGGATAGCCCTCTTCTGGGGCACTGGGTTCAAATGCAAGTGCGTGTGCCCGGGGCCTTAGAGGGCGGCAAATACTTAAATTAATTTATTGTGTGTAAATGTACTAACATAGCTTTTAAGTCATACTACTAACAATAATATGGGCTAAAAAATGTCTGAAATAAAAAGATTTTATTTTTTATTTTTATTATTTATTAAAAAGTCAACGAAACCAACAAAAGCCACCGACTTCCGGAAATAAAGTTATTTTCCACTTTTTAGTTTTTTTTTGGAAGTCGGTTTTATTTTTTGCAAAAAAGTTTTTTGTTACATTATTTTCCTTTGCATTTTAAGAGCAGTGGTAAGTAACGTTTAATTTGACTATTTTTAATTTACTTTAGATAGTGCCTGATTGGAATCGAAGATACGGCTTGAAACTCTTCGCGGCCTTTACACTGGTTTCGAGTAATCCATCATTAACATTACAACTTCGAAAAATTTAATGGATGGATGTTTGTAACTCAATCACGCCAAGAGGGCTGAACGAATATAGATGATATTTGACACAGAACCAAATTATAATTTGGTATACCACATAGGCCATGTCCCGAAAATTGATTATCTATTTAATAATTTATCTATTTAAACTCTTATTTTTGCTTTTGACTCTGGTCGCTCTTAATGTGCTAGTTTTTCTACATCGTTCTTAATTAAAATGCGAACAACATGAATGATGTATCTATGATTTTGTAAAATATTATGCTTTAAAAGAGTGTCCATGGAGTTTCTTGGCTATTATTCTCCAGAGAGATCTAGGCTTTGGAATGGGCAACTACAGTACTTTCACAAGTTATTATGTCTTGTAACTGGGACTATAGCAGCATCTTTTTGTTTTTATGACTTTCAAAAGTGCCTGTAGTGGTCTAATTAAAATAAATGGTTTGAGTTTGAATAATATCAAAATTTTCTCGCAAACGAATGCTGGTTAATTTTAATATAGTAACTTACTTGGACTGAAAACATAGGGTCCAAGCAGTCTTACAGTAGGAGTGTTATGAGTTCCTCTGCTGGGGTACTTCAGATTATTGCATGATCCATCCACACGCATCCATTCTTTTGGATCGCAAGGTTTTACCTCCACGGTACAATACCTAGAAACATTGGATTAATTTCAGTCTTAGTGATTATAGATAACCTTTAAGAAGGAAAGAAAGAAGATTGTGTTTATTCATCGTACATACAGCGAACGTTGCCCCACACTAGGAATTTCTCCTGCATCGTGGGTGCGTTTACAAACATTTATTAAACTCACATACACAAACAGCCAGACCCGAAACACACTATTTGTAGGCCATACAAATATTTGTTCTGTGTGAATATCGAACCCTGTCAAGCGCTCAGCCACTCCGCCAAACGTGCTGTTAATTAATGATTTCCAATCATTCACAAAAGGCCGCCACCTGACTTTGATTTTCAGCTCCAGCCCACGAGTATGTAAGGTAGAAGATACACTGAAGTTAAAACGGTTGCCACGTTCATTTACGCGGTTTTGAACCTCCCTAGATAGAAATCTTTCGTGTAGGTATTAAAAAAACCGGGTAAATTTCGAATCAAACCCGCGCACTTAAGGTTGCGTAAAAACTTAGGACATAAACAGCCGTATCTTCTGACTGCGTAGACTTCGAGAGTTGATTTCACAGCAGCTTTAAGAGAACACAGACTTGAGTATGCGGTTTTAATTTCAACTCGATACCTCCACGCGTTCTCGAGTTAAAAGTTTTGACAGACAGACAGATGGACAACATAGTGATCCTATAAGGGTTTCGTTTTTTCCTTTATGAGGTACGAACGAATCTATTCTCTGCCTAACCTTACGGAGATAACAAGCGTGTGATATGTAGATAGTAATACCAAAAACGTTCAACAGAAGAATGGTCAATTTATAATTTTTTTTTTTTTTTTAAAACGTTGCCCCCACACTAGGAATTTCTCCTGTATCGTGGGTGCGTTTACAAACATTTAAACTCACATACACAAACGGCCAGACCCACGGAATTATTTGTTCAATACACGAAGCGATTGAATTCTCCAATTCTATTTCGTGTCAAACTAGACAATTGAAGGATTACTAGAACATAGATCAATAATTCTAACTGTGTTCTGATGCTACAGTCACAGATAAGCTATAAGCTTTGCAATGATGTCAACCAACAACCACCATTTGGTCCTTTTACGCTTATTTTGCCTTAAAGACTTATATTATACAGGTTGAATTGAATAAATGTAATAGGGGACGACCGTATTGCCATCAAAAATGGTCACATATCCAGGCCCAACACTTTACCCAAACCGGGAATTGGGCCCAGGACCTCATTCTCCTGCTTAGGCTTGCGACCACCAGATTATCGAGGAAGTTAAGATATAATTTCCAGTAAAACATGACCTCGCTCTATGTAAATTTCCTATACAATGAGAGATCCACGTATACTGGTTTATTCAAACTTGTCGTCGTACACACTACAGTTTAAAATACTTACTCTGTATTATTTCTTGCTTTATAAATATTCAGCTGAGTTTTGTTCACGGGTTTTCCAGAGAAATTATCATAAAGGATGGCTTGTAACCCGCATATACAAAGACTTATATAAGTCAAAAGTACTATTTTAATCATCTTCGTCGTTTTCTGCTGAAAAAGTATGTTTTTCAATAATTGTTACTTAGATTCTTAATATACAATATCACTCAATACTCAAGTATTATTGAAAACTAAATTCAATGCATTTGATTGGTTGAAACAAATGTTTGGTTATGCTTAAGTTTTGAGTGACGGGTCTAAGAGTTTAAAATAATATTTTAAAGATTTATCTATAAATACAAAATTAATTTAACCATTTTTTTGGTGTGTCCCGAAGTTTGCTTAAGTAAAAAAACTTATTAAACCACACACTAGAAACAACACAAGTTTTATTTAAAGTTTTATTAATTTTGTATTTAATTATTTTTCGTTTATTAAAAGTCTTAATTTCAATACTTACATGACTCAAATGACACGAAACTGATAAAACAAAATCATTTAATGATTTTTCGTTAAATTACTTTTTCCATGCGCAATACACGAAAAGGTATTAAAAACATTTTATAGTTTATGGTATCGTGAAAAGATAAAAAAAATTATATTGATAGAGTCACGATGTACCTTATGCAATAGTTAAAACAATTTACAGCGCAATAAAGAAGAAAAGAGTAATAATAAAAACGTTATTTTATTTAATAACTTATGTACACACAGGAGAAAAATACAAGGAAACACCATAACAACACATAGAGTACAAAGGCACAGCTTATTTCAAAAAAAAAAAAAACATTTATAAATATAAAACTTTATTTCAGTATATTTGGCTCGTTTTCAAAATGGAATCAATGGGGTATTTTAAATATATATATATATATATATTTTATTTGTAAGCCTGATTTTTCCCGCGCTTAGGCAAAGGCTGCGCACATTGACATAAAACAAGTGATTTCTGTTATTTTCTGGTTCGACACCATAATGTCTGTTTACGCGGAGCAAGTACTGTCCTTCCACTTTGAATAATCAATGGCAGGAATCTTGTCACAGCTGGCAATTTCGTTACTGAAAAGAAAAAAGAAATATTAATTAATCTCTAACCAATCTCCGAATTTCTATTCGAATGTGATTGTAGCTTTATTATTTTATTCGTAAGCTCTTCATCCATCATATTTTTTTATAGGTATTCATTACTAGTTAAGGAGGGATGAGTGTTTGTGGGAGGGTAAACAAAAATGACTCTTAAAAGTAGTCTCATACGTTTTGATTTCTCACAAGGACTAAGACACAACGTGAAGTAGACTAGTCTCAGAGGGGCTTCCCTGGGCCACTGCCTGCTGTAGTTTTCAGGTTGTTTGAAAAAGATACCGCTGCCCCGGAACATAAAAGAGCAAAAGAAGGAACATGGATGGGTTTTAGTCAGTAAAAGTCTGACACTACACACCGCTGTCAGAGCGGGAGAAGTTATTTGATGATCCGAAAAAAAAACTAGTCATCATTAATTTTCCTGCCCTTGTCCCTTTCTATTTGGGGTCGGCGCAACACGTTTTCTTCTTCCATTCTCTCCTATCGGGCGTCACGGCATCATTTACGCCTTTCTCCTTCATATCATTCCTTACACAATCCATCCATCTTTTCTCTGGCCTTCCTCTCGCTCTCCGTCCGTTCAGATCCATTACTCTATTAGTTATATGTGCTTTGTCCCTCCTCAGTACCATGTCCACACCAAGACAGACGACTCCCTTTAATTTTTTCCGTAACAGGCGCAACTTTCAAACTTCCTCTATTATACTCATTCCTTACTTTATCCATTCTTGTCACTCCACACAACTAGTGTACTATCAAATTGACAATTATGTAATTTTTGGTTTAAAGTATCACTGAGACATTGGGTCACCTTATTCACATGACATTTTTTTCTGATAGCCTATCTATTGAGCCCGACAATGCTAATTTATACATTCTCATATCGTCAACGTCATAATTATCTGTCTAGCCTTTTTCCAACTATGTTAGATTCGGCTTCCAGTCTAACTGGATGCAGCTGAATACCAGTATTTTACATGGAGCGACTGCCTATCTGACCTTCACAACCCAGTCAGTACTGGGCAATACGATACTTCTTGGTAAGACTGGTTGTCAGATATTCAGGATACTGACTATCTGTAACGACTGTCAAAGATCTACAAATGAAAGCCAAGGGCCAACAGCTTGTAGCTCACCGTCCGGCCGTCTATTGACGACAGGCCGTGTCGACGGCGCGTTAGTGTTCCACGCGCGCCTCAAAGAGCTTTCAGCAAAGCAGAGGGGCCTGCCAGGGCCGCCGCCTGCCGGGGTTGCGGGTTGTTCGAAAAAGATACCGCGGCCCCGGAACGTAAAAGACAATAGAAGGAACATGGGTGGGTTTTAGTCAATACAAGTCTGACACTCCCCCCCCCCCCGCTCCGCCAAGAGCTGGCGTTATTCGATGATTTCCCACACCAAAAAAAAGGGCCAACAGCTTAACATTCTCATAATGAAATGAATTAAAATAAAGAGAAGAACTTTGTTGTACTTACCCAGTCGCAGGTAACTCGAATGCTCTAGGTTGCACCTCGGTGACGCCATCTCCAATGTCACACAGCATCCGCGCTGCTGTCGCTTTTCTTATTTCTTGCAGTTGTGCTGTTAAATCAAAAAATAATATAATTCTTTTTTTAAATAAAACGTTGCCCCACACTAGGAATTTCTCCTGTATCGTGGGTGCATTTACAAACATTTAAACTCACAAACAGCCAAACCTGAAACAACTACCTGTAGGTCATACAAATATTTGTTCCGTGCGAGGATAGAACCCGCGATACGCAGCGCAGCAGTCGATCGTTCAGCTACTACGCCAACCGTGCCGTCATGAATTCGTTACCCATGGGGATAATCCTACTGTTGGGCAAATTCGTCATCCAATAACATCCAGTTCGAAATCTTCAGCTAGTTGAAATTTAACAATACCACTTCAAAAAGAATGGAATGATCCAATTCAAGCCAGTTTCTGCAGCAGATCTATTTTCGTCATTCCCGAATTTCCAAAAGATTTTTGACCCATCTCTTTTTGCATAATATAAGAGCTAGACCAGAGCCAAGCGCTTTCAAGAGAATTGACGTAATTCTTAAGGTCATCAGTAGCGTATGAACCCAGCGTATTTGTGATTTAATCCATGCCATCATCGATTTGTGCCACTTCTTCTCAACAGTTAAAACACTAGGAAGCGGTGAAGGGCAGATTCTCGGCCTAACTAGAACAGTCTTTAAAACTTGAATCTATGAACTTGTTCTAGTACTCACCCGAATTAAATGCATTAGGTCTATCAGCCCTCTCATACCAGTGCCTATCGGAGACCATAGACAGTTTCAGCTGCTCCGCCACAACGCAGTAGAACGTTGGTGGGACAAAGGAGTTTGCCTTCTTCTCCTCGGCCCAAGTACCAGCTAAGAAGTCTATGTCATCCACGAACGAATACAGGTCTTTGAGCTGCGTTATTCTCTGAAAATGTAAAAATTATCATCATCTGCCTAGCCTTTCCCCAACTATATAATAAAAATTATAAACTTTTTATTTAGGAAATTTACATCCATGTTTTATTAGTACACAGTAACTTACAAAACGATGTTAGTAAAACATGTAGATTCGACAAGACACGCATAAAAGGGCAATATTTTTTTGGGTACCTACTATTGGGGTCGACTTCCAGTCTAACCGGATACAGCTGAAAATCTGTATATTAAATAAAACGGCTGCCTATACGATCTCCACAACAAAAAAAAGTGAAAATCCTACTTCCTACTTAATATTATAAATGCGATTGTTTGTGAGGATAGATGTATGGATGTTTGTTACTGTTTCACGTCAAAATAGCTGAACGGAACTTGATGAAAATTGACACAGGGGTAGATTATAGTCTGTAATAACACATAGGATCACTTTTTTTTCGAAACCATGCGGACGAAGCCGCGGGCGCCAGCTAGTACTAAATAAATACTCCTAAGCTGTTTAAATGTCGTTGAACATTACCTACCTATTAACATCACGATGGCAATCCCTGAAATGCAGTGGCAAAAGTGTACTTTAGTTATTTTAAGGGGGCAAGCCTATTGCCATCGACCGGGCACAATTCCAGACTTTACGGCAGCTTCTGAGAAATTTCTAATGGAAAAACAGAATAACAATTTGCCCGCCTGAGGAATCGTACTCAGGACTGCCTCCTCTCCTGAGCAGGCGGTAGCAGTTGTCAGTGTGTTTTAAATATTTAATGATTTAGTCTTGACAGCAAAAGGTACAAAAGTGGATTCAATGCCTTAAATGTTATCTACTAGTCAACCAAAGGAAGTTGAGAAAAGAAATGGCATATTCAATCATGAAACATTCCGAGCAGAAGAGAATTGCAAAGCCACCAAAAATCCAGTTAAGTCCCACTTTCAATTCTCATTTTTTGTAAACAACAACGTCATTATCATATCAGTAGTAAAACGTTATCTGAAAAAAAGACGTCCGCAGTTGAATATAGGCTTTCTTCAAGGATCGCCACATCAACTGCTGATAACTTTTTCACGTTTAATGGATTCTCGCCACATCAACTACTGATAACTTTTTCACGTTTAATGGATTCTCGCGACAATCACTACCACCACTGCTACCATCGGTCCACCTTGCACACTTCCCAACGTTAAGCCTAAAAGTTGTGAAGGAAGGCACGCGCATGGGGCGCGCGCGTTCCTTCACAACTTTTCAGTCCCACCTCAGCCTTGTTCCAACAACACAATCTTTACTTAATATTAGAAAAGCGAAAGTGAGTTTGTTTGTTACGTCTTCACGCCTCAATGGCTAAACCGCTTTTGATGAATTTTGGTACAGAGATAGTTGGGACCCAGCAGACGAAAATAGGCTACTTTTTAAAAAAAATGAGAAACGAGGGAGAAAGAGGGAAGAAAAGGAAAAACTTAGCATTGCTATTACAATAAATAAGGGCAAAACTACAGGTAGCAGGTACCTCAGGTAAATCAGGAAAGGGGAACTGTGTTACCCCGAATTTAACGCGAGCGAAGCCGCGGGCAAAAGCTAGTTATATAATGAAAGAGAAAGTTTACCTCCACAGCAATGATATCAGACAAGTCATCGAAGCTAGTGATAGTATCTCCGAAGCAGTGTTTTCTGTAGTTAATGTAACTTTGGAAGCCGAAGTATCGATTCTTGGCTAAATCGTTTGTCATAATGTCATTTGACCTTTGTAACCCACCAAGACCTCGTTGTACGATCTGAAAATTAAAAGAAGTGTAACGATGCTTTGAAAAATTATAATTTATACATTTACTGATATAGTTTTCTTATTTTTTTTTAAATTTTTGACCGTCGTTCTGTTGTCTGTCTGTCAATACCTTTTGGACTTGACAGAGACCTCATTAAAATCTCGGGAACGCGTGGAGGTAACAAGTTGAAATTAAAACCATAGAGTCTGAGGTCCCTTAGAGGTGTGATTAATCAACCCTCTAAGTTTACGTCGTCAAAATATATGGCTGTTTATGTCTTAAGCTTGATTCTCGGTGCGCTAGTCCAACTCGCAATTGGCTGTTTTGTAAAATGGGGATTATTCTACATAATCTTAAAAAAAATATATGTGTGGCACTCGGGGACTGCCGCGGTAAAGCTATTGCATAGCATTTTTTATCAACTTATGCAATAAATAAAAAAAAAACTTATGCAATATAAAAAAAAACTAAATATAATATTTAAAAAGTACTTCCAATGAAAAGAAGTCGCAAAAAGAAAAATCTAGACCTTGGGTTTGATCCAGCGTAATATTGATTGACGATCCGATTCTATACCAAACACGCTAATTGAAAATTGGATTCGCAATTGAAATAACTGTCCGTATTCGTAATGTTAGGTGTTTTCGTTACGAAATTTCTGGATTCGGTCTCCACGCTCAAGGCCCGCGATAGAAGCTATGCAATAGCCTAATAAGAAGATAGTATTTTAAAAAGTGAAGAAAACTTATTTATTTTCCTTACATCAGGATCAGCAATGTAATCTTTAGAATTGGCAGTTGGCTGTCTGAAGAAACCTTGGGTAACGTAATCCATGGTATCGTTAACTTTCAGGAAGTCAGTGTTTGATGTCAGGTCCACAATGGGGAACGTTGACTTGTGGGTCCCATTTTTGTAGTACATTCTATGTTAACAAATTAAAAAAAAATATATAGATTAATGTGGTAAAGAAAACAAAATCAAGGGAACAGAAGATTCCTTCTTCTTCTTTATCGTAGACTTGTGTCAGAGTTTTTGCATTAGCCTCTGGACTTGGCGTAAGAAATATTTCTCAGGCATTCTGGTTATTTCACGATGTTTTCTTTCACGGATAGAAGATTAAAACTTCGATGTCAATGATTCTTTCTTCTATCTTCCTTTTTTAAAAAACGTTGCCCCACACTATTTCTCCTGTGTCGTGGGTGGGAAACAAATTATCTGTAGTTCATACAAATATTTGTTCCGTGCGGGAATCGAACCCGCGACACGCAGCGCAGCAGTCGATCGCTCAGCTACTGCGCCAACCGTGCCGTCAAAGATTGCTTTCAAGAACATATTATAAAAAAAGAGAAAAATAACGTGAGAAATTCTGGATTTATAATTAGAATAAGCCCGAAATCGCCAACCCATCTTGAGCAAGCGTGGCTCATGTCTCATCTGTTTGAAAAGAGATGTTTGCCTAGCAGTGGCACAGTAATAGACTAGTAAAACAAAAATGAAATACCTCAAATCCCCATCTTGTAAAGAATGCATCCATCTCAACACAACAGGATACTCCAGATATATTTGTGGTAGTACAGTGTCGTTGTAAGGGTCCCTGAATCCAGAGTCACTAGCTAGAATACCGTCCTGGATCAAGTTGTCCTTGCCTATGAAGGAATATCAAATTAATACAACAGAAAATTTTGGTTCCAACCAATTTTGATGCATGAACGAGATACAAACAAAATAGACGAAATCTCTGTCAACGTGTAACTGGTGGAAAAGCTCGCTTCGTCACTTAAAATGGTAATGCTGATTCTCCAGATGACGTCAAACGAAAATTTTCCATTTTACCGTACTAGCTTTTGCTCGCGGCTTCGCTCGCGTTAATTCGGGGTAACAGTTCCCCTTTCCTTATTTGAAGATACCAGTTACCTATAATTTTTGCCCTTGCGCCTAATTTATTGTAATAGCAAAGCTAAGTTTTCCCTTTTCTTCCCTCTTTCTCCCTCATTTCTAACTTTTTTTTTTAAATGGCCTATGTCCATCTCCAGGGTCCCAACTATCTCTGTAGCAAAATTCATCAAAATTGGTTTAGCCATTTAAGCGTGAAGACGTAACAAACAAGCAAACAAACTCACTTTCGCTTTTATAATATTAGTAAGGATATACAAGCTCTTACATGACCTGATGATGAGCTCGGGATGTTAGATGATGATGATGTTAGTTGGTTTCACGAGTTCTTAACTTGCAAAAAATAAATTGTACTTTGTTTAAGAACTGTCGCCATCAGAGGATCAACATGTGTAGAAAAAAGTTATAAATTTGCTTAGGTCAGTACTAAAACTGTATAGTTTCATAGTCCGAAATATCACCGGGGAGATCTTGTACTTACTATGTTACCCTATTTGTATCATCATTTTCCTGCCCTTGTCCCATTCTATTTGGGGTCGGCGCAACACGTTTTCTTCTTCCATTCTCCCCTTTCAGACGTCACGGCATCATTTACTCCTTTCTCCTTCATATCATTCCTTACACAATCCATCCATCTTTTCTTTGGCCTTCCTCTCGCTCTCCGTCCATCAGCATTCAGATCCACCACTCTTTCAGTCACAAGTTCTTCACCCCTCCTCATTACATATTTTACAAAATTAAAAAGTACGTAAGTATAAAAATCCATGAAAAACTCACCCATCAATGTAGCAACTAGTTCATAGTAGAACATTTGAACAGCATAGGCAATATTAATTTCTCTAGCCTGCGCAAACAGCTGATCATCAGTCCAGCAGGGATTGATCTCGGCAAGCTTGGTGGCAATGAAGTTGTGGTTGTTCCAGAAGAGGATAATACCCACGAAGTTAATACCAAGAAGGAGGTTGAGACTCGCTAAAAAAGATTTTTGAAGATGATGATTGTATGAGAATTAAATGAAAGAACAGAAGGGTTACCATGAAATCTTATAGCAGTTCTTATTCCTGTGTGAGATAGAGATTGTGCTAGACAACCTGTATAGCTCTGTCTCTTTTCCTTAGTGGAATAAGTTCTGTTTTAAGACGTCATGGTAGGGCAGCTGGTACACAAACTTAACCGATGCGATGGGATTGAATATCTAACTAGTTACAACAGCTTACTCGTGCTCATCAGAAGCTGGTAACTTGGAATTACGAGTACAATAATGTATTTTTTGTTTTACCATCATGAGATACGACAAACCGAGCTCGTGGCTAAATAATAGCAGCCGCTCGGGTCAATCTTTAGGTTAAGCTGCGCTTGCCTAAGTTGGTCTGTGGATGGGTGACCACCCGTTACATACCGAGTTTCGCCGTTCACGTTAAGCCGTTGGTCCCGGCGGTGACAGGAAGTCAGTGTTCCAAAAGTCTGACAACCAGTTTTACCAAGGGGTATCGCATTACCTAGTACTAACTGGGTTGTAGAGGTCAGATAGGCAGTCGCTTCATGTAAAATACTGATATTCAGCTGCATCCGGTTAGACTGGAAGCTGACCCCAACATAGTTGGGAAAAGGCTAAGCAGATAATAAAGATACGACAAACCGAATGAGTTTTTTATATTATGTTTACATTTTAACCTTTAGCTCATAACTTGTTTGTTTTATTTTTAATGGTTATTAAATTTTTTTAAAGGAATAAACAAATAAAATAAAGATTTATCTCATGATAATAATACCATCGTGGGTGCGTTTACAAATATTTAAACTCAAACAGCCAGACTCGGAACAACTATCTGTAGGCCATACAAATATTTGTTCCGTGCGGGGATCGAACCCGCGACACGCAGTGCAGCAGATCGATTGCTCAGCCACTGCGCCAACCATGTACTCGAATAATTGATAATGTATTGTCTCGTTTTCTTAAGAATCTCTGCAGTGAACTTACAAGTGTCAGGGAAATAAATTCTGTTATTGTTTGTAACAGTAACCAACTTTCCTCCAGTGTTTGTTCGTCTCGCTTTCTCTTCTTTGTTGCCATACACAGGAGATAAATCTACAAGGGGTGTCGCATCTACGATCTGTAAATTAATATGATAATGTAGTAAATTATTTATCTAGAAATCTATTAATTTATTTTAAAGTGAGGTTTTGATTGTTTGTTTCTTAATTATAATCTGCTTCATATGTTAAATCTCATACCAATAGTACATTTATTTGACAATCATTTAATTGTCTTCGGGAATATTATTGCGTGATATTCCAGAAAATCAACTTCAACTTTTCATTAGTGGCTTGTGGACGAGAGATAAAAAAAAACAGAAAATCTTTTCATCATAAACAATCCAAGATGATGTGATATCTGAGACAAAGATGGATAGATAAAATATATTGATGATAATCTAGCTTCGAAATATTTGATTTCTCAAAAAAGGTGCCAGTAGGAATTAAAATATATCTAGACAGGTGTTTATAATAAATATTTACTCGCAAAGGTGTAGTAGTGTTAGCCAAACATCCAGATGTCTGGAACGTGAGCGGTCTGGTCATGTTCAAACATCTGATCCCAGAGAAGCGGTGCACGTAGTCGGTCTTTGGCACTTTATTAGGGGTGCACGAGTAGTCGTTTCTACCGGCCTCTTTGCAGCAGTATGGTCTCCAAGTCACATAGTTTGCTAAAATTCAAAGCTTGTATTATGTTTGTATTGGGTACAGATTATCCTCATTCCAAAACGAGGTGTTTTTTTATGTAAACTCAGTAAGCATCCAGGGATGTATATTTAGGTGGATAAGGCATAGTTTCCAAAGCAAGCAGACGAGCGTAGCCGTAAGTTGACGTGCGAGAATCGTTTCATCATGTTGGTTGAAATCTACATCACGTGTCTTGATATGATTGGTCGAATCTCGCAAGTCCCCGCACTGCTCCGCTTGTTGGAGACAACTTAGCCTTCGTTTAGTATTTTTTTGAAATATGAGAATCATAAATGCTTCAAAGCAGAAAAAAGTGGATGATCAAAAAGAATCAAGCAATGAAACAGTAGGCCTACCATGATGTCTTAAAGCAGAACTTATTCCACTGAGGGAAAGAGATGGTGCTAGACACCCTGTATAGCTCTGTCTCTTTCCCTCCGTGGAATTAGCTCTGCTTTAAGACGTCATGGTAGGGTAGCTGTTCTTCAAAATCGAAATTAACGATCTACTTACTGGTATCCCGAGTGTTGGTGATATCAGTAGCGAAGAATACAAATAAGTGGTTGATGAGGCTGGTCAGATGCTCGTCATCCACACGCCCTTCAGACCAGATCGTGGTGCGCACTACCCGGGTCAAATTGAGTTCTTTGCCAGATAGTGAACGACGGGGTTCAAATTCTGTGGATTGGGTAAGAATTAGGATTTTATAAGTCTTTAAACTGACATGGTTACTGACATTATTATTGAAACTTGAAACGGGATATTTAGTTTCCGATATTTCGGCGATGTTACAAACGCCAAGATCACGGATGTACTAAAGTTATTATGGGTGGATGTTTATAAGCAGATAAAACGATCTACCCTCTTTCTTATTTGATTTTTGCGTTCGGTACCACTGACACAGTCACTCACAACTCGATTTTGTTCTCGACACTCATCCGGATTTTGTTCTCAACAAACAAAACTCACTGTGATACAGTGAGTTTCGCGATCTTTTTTCACTACTTTTTGGGTTTTAATAACTTCAGTTCATCCGTGATCATGGCGTTTGCAACATCGCCGAAATATTGGAAACTACAACAAACATGGTAAATATCCCTTTTCAAGTTTCAGTAATAAAATTAGGGTTTTGCTTAGGTATAATGAAGGAAGGATGAAAATATCGTGAGGAGATGTTTGAATATGAATGTGGATGGGTTTAAGAATAGAGGAAGATCAAAGAAACGATGTAAGGACTATTGTGAAGTGTGCTATGGCATAAACAGGTGTTTAATGTGATGACGACATGAGTAAAAGTGAATTATGGAAAGAAAAACTTTTATTTGGGACTCGCACAAAACAAGTAAAACGAGGATGGAATAATATATGTTATTCTCATGTTTTAGATTTCTAGTTCGGCAAGGTGTCTTTAAGTTCCTTTATGAAATTGTCTGGGGTAGCCACTAAAGAGGATTCAATAAAATCTGTTCTCTAAAAGGTACAATAGACGATGAAAGTGTGCATGGAAAATAGTGCCTTGTTTTATTACTTACTAGCTTCCGCCCGCAACTTCGTCCGCATGGCATAGTTACTTTGGGCTAACGCTAACTTTAACCCGCGTGATAATCGAAAAAAAATTTATTTCTCTGCCCTTTTCTTTCCTCTTTCTCCCCCTTTTCTCACTTTTACTCTATGTACGCCTCCAGGGTCCCAAATATCTCCGTACCAAAATTCATCGAAATCGGTTGGGCCCGCATTTAGGCGTGAAAACGTAACTCACTTTCGCTTTTATATTATTAGTAAGGATTAACACAATTTATCGTACGGTTTTTAAAAAAAAAGTGGGATATGAGGGAGAAAGAGGAAAGAAAAGGGAAACCTTAGCGTTACTATTACAAATCAATAAGGCGCAATTGCAAAAACTGCAGGTAGCAGGTACTGTGTTATACCGAATTTAAAGCGAGCGAAGCCGCAGGCAAAAGCTAGTGTTATATATATTCTTGTTACCTGATGCTGAACGCTTATGATAAGATGCAGCTAGTAATCTGAGGTATGGAGTGCGGGTGCCACCATAGGAAGGGTGCTTCAAATTGTTACATGTCCCATCTATACGTCTGCCTTCAGTTTCGCTGCATGTTTCGACTACGATTGTGCAGTTTCTGTAAATTTATGAAAAACTGAAAATATACGGTCCACAAAAACATTGTTAATATTTAAAGTCCGGTTAAAGTCATTGCTCTTAGATAAAGCTTACTATAGTATCCAAGAATTTATGGAAGATCCAAATTTAAAATTGATTTTTAAAATAATGTTTAAGGTTAGTTAGAGATATAAGTTTAATAAAATAAAAATAAATAAAATAAAATTCATTTATTTTATTAATAATTATAATATTGTGAAAGTTCCTACCATACGTGATATTAGATTCTGCAATATAATTTTATTAGTCTTAAGACAATTTGCTGCGCCCTAACAGGGTCATGTACTCATTAGTTATAAGCCTATCGTGTAACTTTTTGTTCATTGTACATTTAATGAATAAATAAATAAACTTAAAAAAAAACTTCCTTATAGCATGGTGGACTTAGATTTCAATGGCACTACCCATAGTCTGCCATTAAACTATTTCTAAACTACACAGTTTGGTGCTTTGTCTTATACAACTAGTGACCAATGTATGGTTTTACTATCACGGAGGAGCTCGTGGCTAAATAATAGCAGCCGCTCAGGTTGATCTTTAGGTTAAGCCGCGCTTGCCTAGGTTGGTCTGTGGATGAGTGACCCCCGTTACATACCGAGTTTCTTCCGTGCCTCGGAAAGCACGTTAAGCTGTTGGTCCCGGCTGTGATTTGTAAATCTTTGACAGTCGTTACAGATAGTCAGTGTCCCGAAAGTCTGACAACCAGTCTTACCAAGAGGTATCGTATTACTCAGTACTAACTGGGTTATGGAGGTCAGATAGCAGTCGCTCCATGTAAAATACTGGTATTCAGCTGCATCCGGTAAGACTGGAAGTCGACCCCAACATAGTTGGGAAAAGGCTAAGCAGATAATGATGATGATGAGTGGCCTAGGTAGTGAGAGAACAGTCAGGTGTCACCATTGTGATGATCACCAGGAGGGCATGGTGCTTTTTTCCCGTTGAGTTACACCATTTTGTGTTACTACTGTTACCCGTTGGGAAAAAAATTACCGATTAGTAACACTGTAACTCAAAATGTAATTTTTTTCCCCATCAATTTACACTATACGTAATAGGGTTACATATCGGGAACAAAATGTCCCCAAGAGTAAAAAAACTTTATTGTTCAATTAAAGATTAAATTGAACCATTAAAAACCAAAACAGTTTTTTTTAAAGTATAACCATTTAAAATGATTTTAATGTTGCTGAAAACGTAAATTATAAATACATAAATTATTGTAGATATCATCACCACTATCTAGCCTTTTCCCAACTATGTTGGGGTCGGCCTCCAGTCTAACCGGATGCAGCTGAATATCAGTATTTTACATGGAGCGACTGCCTATCTGACCTCGGCTTAACGTGCTTTCCGAGGCACGGAGCAAACTCGCTATGTAACGGGTGGTCACCTATCCACAGACCAACCTAGGCAAGCGCGGTGTGCAAGTCTGCACTAGGTTTTATGTATTGAAACCTTTTTTTATACTTTTTGTCTATGTTTTGCTATCTATCTTTATGTTTCTTTCCTGTTTGATTTATTACACTTTTGTTTTCACTACCAAGAACCAGCGATTTTCATTTCGGTAGTTAATATTGGTCCTTCTACGGAAAAATGGAAACACGTTTAGCAAGTTCTAAACGCGCAAAAGCGGCCGCGCAGTGTGCAGGAGACGGCACTCAAGTTGCGGCGAGGGAGACTGCCCCACCCACGCCACAGAGCATGGACCTGCCCCCTCAAGCCGCGGCTCCGGCGCCTTCCCGTCCGGCCAGCGCCACCACCTCGCGCTCATCCGCCACCATCGTGGCGCGTCAGCTGGCGGCACAGGCGCAGCACGCGCGGCAATTGGCTGATTTGCAAAAGGTTGTAGAGCAAAAGGCTCTGGAGCGAGAGCGACATGCTCTGGAGCGAGAGCGACAGGTCGCTGAGCTTCAATTACAAGCTGAGCTCGCCGCCATAGAGGCGGACGCCAGCCAGCGCGGCAGCCACGGCATGCGTAGCTGTGCTAGTATTCAAGATTGGGTAAAAAATGTAGTGCCTAATCCCGATGAGCGAGATTTTTTAAGTGCCAACCCACATTTCAGGTACGACGATACAACCCAGTGTGAGGCATCGGGTATGAGAGTGTCCCACAGCAAAGACGCTGTCGCGACTACGCACGCTCTCAACCAAGATCGTAGTGAAGATGAAGGAGTGACTCACTTAATCAACTCGCTCGGAATATTAATAAATAAAGTTAACAAACAAACTCCTACGAAAACTGACTTGCCTACATTCGACGGCAAGTCCTATTTAGATTGGCTAGCTTTTAAACGTGCGTACGAAAATACAGCTCAAAATGTATCGGCAACCGAAAATTTAGCGAGGCTTTCGCATGCGCTACGCGGAGCGGCGCGCGATGCAGTGGCAGGTCTGCTGGCGGCGGCGCGCGCCCCCGGTGTGGTGCTTGCTGCGCTCGACGCGCGCTACGGCCGCCCCGAGCTCGTCGTGATGCATGAAGTATCTGTGATACGTGCGCTGCCTAAGGTAAGCTACGATAGCAAAGATATTCTAATTTTTGCCAGCCGAGTACAAAACTGTGTGGAAGTAATCCGCCTGTTAAATCAGCCGGACTACTTACGCTCGCCCGAGCTGTTTCAGGCACTGTGGAGCAAGCTGCCACCGCTATTGCGACCACGGTGGTTAGATTACGCTCATTTGTGCGATGGCAGCTTGTCTAAAATCGAAATATTTTCAAACTTCCTCTCACGAGAAGCTGACTTGCAGTGTAGGTTCGGCGGTGCCTTTGACTGCTCGTTGCATACTGTAGTACGTCCTAACACTGATAACAGAGGCTTCAGAGATAGGGTGAACATTGTAGCTGAAACCGATCATCAAAATTGTAGGATTTCAGCAGAAAAATTATCAACGACAAATGTTGTTTGTCTGCTGTGTCAACAAAAACATGAATTGAAGTTTTGTGATAGGTTTGTCAAAATGACAATAAATGATCGTTGGCAATTTATAAAGAAAAATAAAATATGTCATAGATGTTTGAAAAAAGGTTGGCACAAAAATAAAACTTCTTGTGTTAAAAGAGTGTGTTCAGTAAAAGGTTGTGACATGCGTCACCATGCTTTATTACACGGGTCGAACTTTGAACGTACAGTCACCGCGCATGTCGACGTGGAAGACGACGCTGAACCCGAGCCATCGACATCCAGCGCGGCCGCACCCCTGACATGCAGCGCGCCGATGCCGTGTAGCGTGCCCGCAGCTTGTGACGAGATCGGCGGGCAATCGTCTGACGATTCGGATCACGATGTCTTGGCTCACGCATCCTCTTTATCAGCCAAGGAACCTGCAGTTCGACCGCTGTTGAAAATAGTTGGCGTGACCGTTACGGGACCTTGTGGTAGCGTTGATACGTACGCTTTGCTGGACGACGGTTCCACAGGCACTTTTATAGATTCTAAGCTGACGGCTCAAATTGGTTGCATGGGCCAAGAAAAACGCATTCATTTAGACTGCGTCGGCGGTTTAGGTATGGATGTTAAAATTCAGTACGTAGATTTCAAAATAAAAGGTCGTCATTCGAATGAAATTCATTCCGTTAAGCGAGCCAGGTCGATGAACGGCTTGGGCGCTGCGCGACAGTCAGCGCATCCTGAGAGCGTGCGTAAGTATCCGTACCTGGCAGACATTTCAAATGAATTTTGTTACGAAGACGTTAAGCCCATGCTGATTATAGGGATCGACAACTGGCACTTATCTCTCGCTAAAGCTACGCGCAAAGGAACCAAGACACAACCCGTAGCTATTTTAACTGCTTTAGGTTGGGTTTTGTATGGTTTCGGTTGCAGCAAAACTAAACTGGTTGACGTTATCAACCACGCCGCAATTAGCGAACCTGATATAGCGAATGACCAGTTGATTATGGAAGGTCTTATTAGGGAGCAGTTTAAAATTGATTCTATCGGCATTTCTAAACGGGAAGCTCGTAGTGCAGATGACGAACGCGCCGTGCAAGTTCTCGAGCGCACCGCGCGCCGTCTGCCCATTGGCCGCTTTGAAGTAGGCTTATTGTGGAAGGCTGATAAACTGGATATTCCCGATAGTTACAAGTTAGCTGTGTCTAGGTTCCTTAGCTTAGAAAAGAAAATGGTGAGAGATCCCGACTATGCTGAACGCTACCGCCGTAATATCCATGATATGCTGTCAAAGGGATATGCTGAACCGTGTTTAGCTCCTCCTAATTTGGGGTCTCCGTTGTGGTACCTTCCTCACTTTGGAGTAATTAATGCAAATAAACCTAACAAGTTGAGAACGGTACACGACGCAGCCGCCAAGTCCCACGGCGTGTCATTAAATTCAATGTTATTAACTGGTCCAGACCTTTTGCAACCACTACTAGGTATTCTCATGCGCTTCCGTGAGGGCAAAGTAGCTCTAACAGCTGACATTCGTGAAATGTTTCCTCAGATCAAAATAATTGAAAAGGATAGGGATGCCCAAAGATTTCTGTGGCGCGACGATCCGAATGAGCCTATACGTACTTACCGCATGTCATCCATGATTTTTGGCGCCGCGTCCAGCCCCTTTACTGCTATCCATATCAAAAACAAAAATGCATTAGAGTGGCAGGATACATACCCCGATGCAGCTCGAGTAATTATACACGATCACTACATGGATGACTGCATCACTAGTTTAGACAACGTTCATGAAGCAGCCAAGTTGGCTGCGGACATTTACAACGTACATTCTCATGCTGGCTTTGAGATGCGAGGCTGGATGTCAAACGATCTCATGGCGCTCTCGTGGTTACCAAAAGAGTCCTTGCTAGAGGCGCCCGTTTTGAATGACGTAGATTTAGGTCACCTGGCTGGTCATGTCCGCACGCTTGGCCTTATCTGGCAACCCGCCTGTGACGTGATAGGTTTTAATACGGGAGTCGATAAGGTTGTGTTGCCACAGAAGCTCACCAAGCGAGAGGTGTTAGCCCAGGTGATGAGAGTCTATGACCCTCTTGGAATCATTGCGCCAATCGTTGTTCGAGGCCGCATCATGTTTCAAGACGCTTGGCGTAAGGGTTTGGAATGGGATGAGGAGCTCTCTCAAGATGACAACACTGCGTGGAAGTCGTGGTTCCAGGATTTATCCTCTGTTTCTATTTTACGAATTCCACGTCGCTATAACTTGTACGATTTAGAGCTAACAAGCTGTGAACTTCATGTGTTTTCAGACGCCAGTGAGTCTGCCTTTGCCGCTGTCGCTTATTGGCGATTTCTGTACGTTAGCGGTGAAGTTAGACTCTCTCTTATCTGCAGCAAAGCTCGCGTGTCACCCCTCAAGCCTGTCTCAATTCCTCGTTTAGAGCTCCAAGGTGCTCTGATGGCTGTTCGTCTTGCTTCGTCTATATGCGAAGACCACCGATTCAAACCGGTGAGACGAGTTTTCTGGTGTGACTCAATGACGACCTTAGGTTGGATTCGCAGCGACGCTCGCACTTTTAAGCCTTTCGTGTCACATAGAGTAGGTGAGATACTGGAGCTAACGGACGTCAGTGAATGGCGTTGGATACCGAGTGATTTAAATGTGGCAGATGATGCAACTCGGGTCAAACGATTTGAGTTAACTCCAGAATCTCGTTGGATCTCAGGTCCTGCCTTCTTGCTCTCCTCGAACTGGCCCACTGATCCCTTGATCGATGTCAGTGGCCTAGGCCGCGAAGAATTTAAACATCATGTTCATCTTATCACTGACACTGACCTGCCCGCACCACTCTCCGCGGATCCGCTGCGTTTCAGCTCATGGTTGAGAATGGTGCGAGCAACAGCAAAAGCGCATCAATTTATTTTTTTACTGCGTATGCGTAGTATACAAAGACGAGGCGTTGTCGCCAATTTAACTCGTCTTGAAGGAAGTTTATGTACATTTATTCCCTCTTGCACATCCTCTCCTAATGTCCCCAATAACCTCAATGTATTAACAGCAAATGATTTACGCCTGGCCGAAAAACACATCTTATGGCAGTCTCAGCTCGATTCCTTTAAAGAAGATTTTTTGCGAATAAAGAACCAACAGCCGTTGCCTCGTAATAGCCGCCTTATTAAGCTGTCGCCATTCATTGATGATGATAATCAGCTGCGAATGTCAAGCCGCATTGTTGCCGCCTCAGGCGTATCAGACGACGTTAAGCGTCCAATAATTTTGTATGGAAAACACCCGGCGGTTCGTCTTTTGATCCATAGATATCATCAGAAGGCCGCGCATTCACACCTAGACTTGGTAATCAACGAGCTTCACCAGCGTTACTGGATTATTGGTCTCAGAAACGCTGCTCGATTCGTAGCCCATACCTGTCAGCTGTGCAAATTGCGCCGTGCTAGGCCAGGCAGCGCGCCGTCAATTGCGGAAGGAGATGTGGTCGTAATATGCGACTCAAATTTACCGCGTGGTTCATGGCCCAAAGGCCGAGTCGCGATGTTGTTTCCCGGCAGAGATGGAATAGTACGGGTGGCCGATGTTGCCACTGAGGCCGGCACATTCAGGAGGCCCCTCCAAAAGCTGATAAAGCTGCCTATTTCATAAAAAAGGGGAGAATGTGCAAGTCTGCACTAGGTTTTATGTATTGAAACCTTTTTTTATACTTTTTGTCTATGTTTTGCTATCTATCTTTATGTTTCTTTCCTGTTTGATTTATTACACTTTTGTTTTCACTACCAAGAACCAGCGATTTTTATTTCGGTAGTTAATACGCGGCTTAACCTAAAGATCGACCCGAGCGGCTGCTATAATCATAATTAAATTTAAACCTGTAGGCATACTAGTTTCGTAAATATACTTGAATTATAATTACTATCTAGATAAAAAAAAAAGAAATTAAGGATTAAAGAAAGGAAAAGATGCATGAATGGTATTAGTTAGAATTTTTTTTGGGGGGTTTTGTTATAATTGACTATAGCTTATGCTCGCCCGCAGTATTGTACTACTGGAATGAATAGTATCTATATGTTAATCCGGGTTATAAACTATCTGATTGCCAACTTTCATATGAATCTGTTCAGCGGTTTCACCGCGAAAGTAAGACATAAGATAAAATAAAAACTTACGCTAGTGTCCCATTTGCAGTATATTGAGCAACTGCAGTCGAATCCAGAGGTTGTCCAAAAAACGAGCTGTAGTACGTAGAGTTCCCTAAAACGGAACACAAAGATGTGAAGACTAATAAAAATGTAAGTGTCTTCTCCATCTTGCTGGTGTCGAATGACGACAGAGAAAAGATGGTGGCTCTTTTATTATTTTAATGTGTTGATTTATTGAATTGCTGAAAACATGTAGCTACTGAGTGTAGAATTTAAACTGGGTTCTGTAGTGTATTTTTAATTATTCTTATAAAAAAAATTCTTCACCATAAACTGCTTTTTCTGGATCTAAATGTTGATGGACGGAGAGCGAGAGGAAGGACAAAGAAAAGATGGATAGATTGTGTTAGGAATGATATGAAGGAGAAAGGAGTAAATGATGCCGTGACGGATAGGGGAGAACGGAAGAAGAAAACGTGTTGCGCCGACCCCAAATAGAATAGGACAACGGCAGGAAAATTATGATGAAACTGTTTTTTCTCAACTATGTTGAGGTTAGCTTCCAATGTAATCGGATTTAGCTGACCAACAGTATTTAATATCTAGCGACAGCCTAACAACCCGGCTTGTGCTTGGTAATATGATACCACTTGGTAAGACTGGTATTTGAGCCACTGAACAGCTCTAACGACTACAAACTGTATAAAGTTCATTTCTGTGTGGTAACCATGAGGAGCAGCAAATTTTAAATTGAAACGCGTGTCCTCCAGAGGGTACTATACCCACTGGAGGACACGCGTAAACGGGCATGACCATCTGCTATCCTACCATGACGTCTTAAAGCAGAACTTATTCCACTGAGGGAAAGAGACAGAGCTATACAGTGTGTCTAGCACCATCTCTTTCTCACACAGGAATAAGAACTGCTATAAGATGTCATGGTAACCCTTCTGGTCGTCAGAGTAGCAGGCAGAGTTGGATAAGGAAATCCTAAAACCAAGGTTTAGTGAAATGCAATGGAGAAGACTCACATTAGCATTGGGTGGATTTGAGTTCAAAATGTATATATAGTATGTCGAATTGAGAACCTCCTCTTTTTATTTCGTTGGTTAAAATGAGAGTGAGTGGGAGGGAAGTGCACAAAATTGCTATCAAAATAGGTTAAGAAAGCAGATAACTAGAATGTCAATTACGAAAGTGGTGTATCTAGTTGAACATATCAACTGTCGATCGTAATAGCAAAAAAAAACATTTATATAAATACTAACTGGCGCCCGCGGCTTCGCCCGCGTGACGATCGAAAAAAAGTCCTAAATTCTACGAGTTATTCTAGACTATAATCTACCTCTGTGACAAATTTCATCAAGATCCGTTCAGCCGTTTTGATGTGAAAGAGTAACAAACATCCATACATCCTCACAAACATTCGCATTTATAATATTAGCAGTATAGGATAGTAGGATATTACTCGTGATTTAACGTTTGAACCCAGAAATGTTTCATCAATTTACTTTGGAACAAAATGGACAGTATGTATAGGAACAATTGCCCACACTGTGTACTTATAATTTTACTTTTAAATTGTTATGTATTTATAATTTTATGACACAATTGTGTAAATAATGGTTATCACATTTTTTCAATGGTAATTTTTCGACTTGAAGGCAATTTGAGAGGGATTTGCTGGTGAAAACCGCTCAGAGAGAAGAGAGGAAGGTTACGAAGAAGACTTTTGTTCAGCAGTGGGACAATAAAGGTTGAAAAAATACAATTTTTTTTTTAATTTTAGAACGAAAAGTATTTTACAGGTTTCCGTTCATCCTAATCTGCAGGCCGTATTTCCATTACTTTTGTAGTCATTTTGCATCCTTGTCTAATTGAAGGAGGTATGCAAATGTTTTTAAACCCGAACTTATAATTAAACGAGTAAGTGCTTTTTTTCTTTTTCTTTTTGCAAATTGGTACGTACCAAACAACACTCCATCTGTCTGCTATTTCCCTTATAGCACACAAACGCAAACGTTTATTCGATGATTTTATTCCTTAAACCACGGCGGCGGCGGCGCTCGGGCATTTTCTCGCACACTCCGACAATTTCGAACGAATATAAAAGCTACGTATACTGTCATTAACCAGGTCTGGTAATTTTAATGGATCATTTATTTATTTTTCGAGTTTATGCGTCCTGAATTTTGACCAGAATACAAAGCTCCGCCTTGAATAAAAGCCATGGGCATTCCACAACGTTGGTGTCACACAAGAGGTACCACGGCCCCGGAACATTAAAGGCAAAAGAAGGGACATAGGTGGGTTTTAGTCAGTAAAAGTCTGATACTACCCTCCGCTTCGCCCAGAGCGGGGAAAGTTATTTAAAGAATTTACAATCAGCAAAAAAAAAGTAGGCTATATCATGGAAATAATTTTAAAGACAGTATTAAAATTCGGTATTTGACAGCAGGTACAATATTACAAACTAGATTTTGCCCGCGGCTTCGCTCGCTTTAAAATCGGGGTAGGTGTTACCTGTAGTTTTTGCTCTTGCGCCTGATTTATTGTAATTTCAATACTAACTTTTCCCTTTTCTTCCCTTTTTCTCATTCATTTCTCACTTTAAAAAAATAGCCTATGTCCGTCTCCAGGGTCCCAACTATTTCTGTAACAAAATCCATCAAAATCAGTTTAGCCATTTAGGCGTGAAGACAAACAAACAATCAAGTAGTAAGGATGTAATGATATTTTTATCAAATTGATGAATTTGTTTTTTTTTTTGTAGATTGTAAATAACATACAAACATGTGTCATAAAATTTAGATCACTTGGAAAATGAAAATTGATATTAAGTCGATTAATGTTGCCTCCCATGTTATTACTACTACTACTAAAAATTCAAAATAACCTTGAACGCCAGATGTATAGACTCAAATATTTTCTTCACAAATACTCAAACACAGGCAGCTTTATTAATTTGGTTAATGAGTCAAGTTCCTTAATATGCGCAACACCATTTATTACTATTAACTATTTTACAGTAACATATTTGTAATCGCAAATTCCTCTGGAAATCATATTTTTATGGAAAATCTTCAAATAACTTTAACAACACGGTTGGCGCAGTGGCTGAGCAATCGACTGCTGCGCTGCGTGTCGCGGGTTCGATCCCCGCACGGAACAAATATTTGTATGACCAACAGATAATTGTTCCGGGTCTGGCTGTTTGTGTATGTGAGATTGAATGTTTGTAAACGCACCCACGATACAGGAGAAAGAAATTCCTAGTGTGGGGCAACGTTTAAAAAAAAAAAAAAAACTTTCTCAGATATGGGCGGAGCCCTCCAGCTCCGGCCAGTGTGTCAGACTTTTACTGACTAAAACCCATCCATGTTCCTTCTATTGCCCTTTATGTTCCGGGGCCGCGGTATCTCTTTCAAACAACCCGCAACCCCGGCAGGCGGTGGCCCTGGCAGGCCCCTCTGCTTTGCTGACATCTCTTTGAGGCGCGCGTGGAACACTAACGCGTCGTCGACACGGCCTGTCCTCAATAGATACCAACTTACGTTACCATTACTTATCGTTGTCATTACTTTTTTATAAGACGCCATATTAGTAGTCAGTGTACCCCCTTTCACGCAACTATCGTCATTCCATGAACTGAGATTTCATACGTCATACTGTTGACATAACGAGAAATAGTAGTAGCGAAGAAGAAAACGTGCTCCGCCGACCCCCAATAAATTCTGATAAGGGCAGGTAATGAATGAATATAATTTTAGACACACTCCATAATATTTGATCACCGGAAACCGACTTATTCGGTGTTTCGTTCAACAATTCAGCATCATTCTCTCACGTACGTAATGGCAGGACTTAGACTTAAGTAATCTCACTTATTAGTTAATTTTATTTTCATAAAATTTCATTTACGTTAATTTTATATTGTGGTGTTTTATTTGTAAACTTTTTTTACCGCATTTGTGTACGAGTGCATAATTATATTTAAATGTACCTCCAAAGGGGTGGTGTCCTGGTGTCCTGAAATACAGGCGCTTCGTCTAGCTTAGGCAGTATATCTAAAATCTTTATTTTTCACGAATCCTAATAATGTAACTACATATTTGTTGTGGTGAGAAATAAATGATTATCTTCTCTTAATTTTGCTGTTGTTGTATGTTGACTGCCGCGTTTACCTGTAATGGGTATACATGTTGCGGGTTGTTCGAAAGAGATACCGGGCCCCGGAACGTAAAGGGCAATAGAAGGAACATGGGTGGGTTTTAGTCAGTACAAGTCTGACATGCCCCCCCGCTCCACCCAGAGCGGGGGAAGTCATTGGATGATTTCCCACCCGAAAAAAAAAAATGGGTATACATACCAGCACTTTTGTATTATCGCATGGTTCCTATTGCGTTTTAGTAGGAGTATGTATTACTGTTGGTTTACCGAAACAAAGGCAAATTATATAAACTAACGTATGTACAGACGCCTGCACATCAAGCTTCTACAATCTGTCAGATTTCTTTGATAGATTTGTCATGGTTCAAGGTTCATTGGGAAAATTGACAGTTTCGGGTAGCTTGACCTGCAGGCGTCTGTACATCAGGTTTATTAAGACAACAATCACCTGTGGCTCTGCTTCTCTCTGGTACCTCCTTTTTTAAATCCAACGAAGCACTTAGTATGAACATGAAAACATAATCAAGAGCTTAGGCGGCGGCTTATATTCCATAATCTGGGAAACCGGAGACTATTGTTTACGGGTAGGACGAAGCAAAAATAAACAATACGTTATTCAATCTACCCTCCTACTGTAAGCAATCACTTGATGGTAGGGAAGACGGCAGTATTGTAAGCTATAAAGTGAGCGTATGAGGATTTTAATATTGAAGTACAAAGTATAGGTAGATAAAAACAAAAATTTACTAAGCGAAAATTGCCTTTATTCCCCTGTTAACAAAATATAATTTTACTTTAATTTTCTCATTTCTTAAAGAAGTTTTTCTCTGTGGATCCTTGGTGGTATCATCTGTGGCTACCTATCTTAGGTAAATCCTTACTATAATATTAGTAAGGATAAAAGCGAAAGTGAGTTTGTTTGTTACGTCTTCACACCTAAATGGCAAAACCCATTTTGATGACATAGACTAATTAAAAAAAAAAGTTAGATACTGGGTAGAAAGAGGGAAGAAAAGGGGAGAGAAATAAATAAATAAATAATATTTATTTTTGATCATCACGCGGGTTAAAGTTAGCGTTAGCCCAAAATAACTATGCCACCCGGACGAAAACGCGGACGGAAGCAGCAAGCAAATGAACTATTTCATTTAAAGCAGATGATTTATTTTCAAAATGTTATATATTTTTAATTTCAAAACAAAGAAGATGCCAAACTTGATCAAAGTCGACCGTTTTGTTCAACCCTGCTCTTTTCATGGCCCCTGTCTTCCCAAGTCTCCGCCACATGACGTGACAGACAGCCGCGACTGACATATCCGAAATCGCTGCGACATTCTTCCTAAACGTCTTCCCAAACAATGCAACGAGGGTCCACTGACATGCCAACACCGATTTACCATCCAACTACACCTTAACGTATTCACGAGAAAGACTGTTTTAGTCTGACTCAGCTGCATGATTAACTCTGTGTGATGACCGATTATGTATACAGGTTTAATGTATTTTATTATAATGCTGATAAGGATGTTATTCGCTTGTTGAATGATAGTTTTAAAGTTGTGTCGGTATCAGGGGTGTGACGTTAGAGTATTTGAGAAAGTTTTCGATTCGCAGTGAGGTGATGGATTCGATTTTAAATGTTTGTTGTTGGATGGAGTCTTGTTAGGGGGAAAAATCTATCTGGCATTTATCTACTTTAATTTTATGTAGGTATTTGACTGTAGCAATTTGCTCGACCCTGGATTCAAACCCAGGATTGCATGCTCATAGTCGCGTTTTCAACCTCTAGACCAACGTGACAATCTTAGTATATACACTTTTTTAAAACGAATTATTTGGCTTAGTTATAATAAAAACTAACATTAACAGCGATATAAATGACTTCTTTGACGCCCTCTAATTGTTTTCCCTCTTTGGGATTTCTACATATTTTCGTTAGCTGTTTGTTACTCTTTTTTATGGTTAATTATTATTTACTAGTGGGCGCCCATGGCATCGCTCGCGTGATATCGAAATAAAAGGATATGCTATGTGTTATTCTAGACTATAATCTACCTCTGTGCCAAATTTCATCAAGATCCGTTTAGCCGTTTTGACGTGAAAGAGTAACAAACATCCATACATCCATCCATCCACCCAAACATTCACATTTTTAATATTAAGTAGGATTTGTTTAATAACAAAAGTAATTTAAAAAAATGGATATATATATATATATATATATATATATTATTATACAATATGTTAGTTTAAACGAGGGACATATTCAAACCCACAATAGTGCATACTTACATGATACTAATAAAAATATGAACAAAAAAACACTAATAAATAAAAGACAGAACCATACCAAAAATTTCGCATAAGTCTCGCAACGTGTATATACCCTTGCGCTAGCGATTTAATACTATCGCAGAACATGTGTGCATGTCAATGACCTTTAGGTATAATCCATTTTCCCTTCATACTTTAAACCTGGCTTAGGACGCCTTTTCGTTAGAATCGGCGCGTAGGTATTTTGCCGCGTGATTTACTTCACTGTTTACAAGTTTACTTTTCTCTCGCGCTCAGTGTTCATGAGTAATGTATTTTATTGGACAATTACATCAGAAATTAAGGTTATAGGTTTTTTACATATTTGGGACGAGAATCGAATACTGAATGCCCTCCCTCAATAAGTCCCTCGTTTAACCTAACATACTGTATATATATATATGTTATTATTAAGGTATAACTAATCGAAACCCATTGACGATCCCCTAAAACTTGGCCGTTGAATACTATACATGTTTCGCATAATGTCTCTGCTCTTTCATTTCTTGACTATTGTAAACAACCTCCTTTATAATTTCAAGCACGTTAACCAATACATTACGTCTACGATGTTCAGCATTTCCAACTCCATCCTTTACACGAAAACAAGTACCAAAAACTACATACATTTAGTAGCAAATGGCCAGAGCATGCGATTGCTCGCATATTGAATGCAGCGAAATGCATACAAATACCGTGTTTACTGTCTACCCCCTGATGGATGGTACTGGTTACTTTTTGTGAACGTTTCGCTATGAATTTTAGATTTCTATCTCTATTTATCGTGAGATGGGGTTTCTTTTAAAGGATTTTGGGGATAACGATGACAGTATGGAAAGAAAATATTAATTTGGTTTTATATTTTTTAGGGTTCGGTAACTCAAAAGGAAAGAACGAAACTTTGTTGTCTGTCTGTCTGCCTGTCAAGACTCTTTATCATAGGCGCTGTACAAAGCAAACACTTCGTAAAACGTCTAGATTTTCGTCGCAAAGTTAGCCATATCTGTACATGCCACTAGCCAAAAAAAAAATACCGTGTATAGTTCAATACATAAAGTAAAGACTTAAACAAAATCAGTTTACAAAAGTGGTCTAGTTCTACGAAAAAAAAATGTTTGAAAAGACCAAGAAAAATTTTTTTTCAGCGACAACCATCATATTTTTATATCTATAACAAAGGAAATTGTATAGACTAAAGAGATATCTAAAAGTTTTCAAACACGGAGCTGTATTTTTTTTTATATTCAATAAAAACTGCAAAATGACCTACATTTTGGCGGACATGATATTCAAATAACATCAAACACCGAAATATTTTCGACCTTATTTCTATTCTTTCGATGCAATACTGTCGTGTACTCGTGTCAGACCATGCTTAGTATGCAGCTAGCCTCACTTCCGCGAATACCTAAAGATTAGCTTGTTGCCGCGCCTTAAACGACGATAATCTATGAAAAAATCAACCCTTTCAAGTCTAGGCTGTCAAAAGATATGGCTGTTTAATTCGCAATTTTTACGGAACCCTTGGTGCGCGAGATTAACATTTAAGAAAAAAACCTTTAATACACACGCAATAAAAATAGACGATCCAATACAGTAAAAATCTCAATTACATAAATAATTGATCTTCTCACATTAGTGAATTGTAGAAATTATGTAGGTTATTTACTAAAATAAGCATAATCTATTTTATAAAATGAATCTGTGAATTTGTTGCTAAGTGCAAACCTCGAGAACAGATGAACCGATTTCGCTAAATCTTTTTTTTGTGTTGGTTAATGTCAAAAGAGGGTTCTTCTGAAAAAAAGTAGGGTAAGTAGGGTAGGTTGGGCACGTAGGAAAATTACATTACAACGCACGGCATAGCTAGTATTAAATAGAACCACTACTCCACAAGTTGAAACAAAACAACACTACTGCTATCAACCAAAATCTGTGATTGTTTGTACATTTCATTCCAGCTTTCAGAATCCTCGATTCACAATTGCCCTCGATCAGATACCTCGTCAATCCTGACGACAAATTGTTCATTTACGACATTTCATAAAAGTACAAACTACATAATTGGCACAACCGCCATGGTGCCGATCAGGCCTCACTCAAACACTGACTCAGTCAGTCAATTTGAAGACCGCAAATTGCGCCTCTTGCTAATTAAGGTTTGCCGAGCACCAGTTTGTAAGTGGCTATGAAGGGAGCGATTTGGTTTGCTAATATTTGATTGATTTAATATCTATCTATCAGGGGCCTTAGTCTGCTATTACAATGGTGTCAGAATGGTCGATCACTGATCGCATAATGGTTGATTTTGACAAGTTTAGTATGTAGTAGATGTCAAAATCAACCATTATGCGATCAGTGATCGACCATTCTGACACTATTGTAATAGCAGACTAAGGCCCCTGGTTGTTTGACGATAAAAGTTGAGAAGAGGCAGGATAAGGAAAAACCATTGAAAAGGAGCTGATTTATTCTTCATAGAGATCTATGAAAGAAGAGAATATGCTAAGTCTCCCTAAATATTTATTTAGGAAGTCTTAGAATATATATTCTCTTTTCACGTAACTAACGTCATTGTTAACGTCATTGTGGGATTATAACAATGACGTTTCGTAAAGTTTCTAGAAATGAGGTGAGTCAAAATCAAAATATTTTTATTTCACACTAGCTGTGCCCCGGCATGCGTTGCTATGCAATTTTCTACCTTTCTACCTACCCTAGCTACCCTACCTACCCTACCTACCCTACCTACCCTACCTACCCTACCTACCCTACCTACCCTACCTACCCTACCTACCCTACCTACCCTACCTACCCTACCTACCCTACCTACCCTACCTACCCTACCTACCCTACCTACCCTACCTACCCTACCTACCCTACCTACCCTACCTACCCTACCTACCCTACCTACCCTACCTACCCTACCTACCCTACCTACCCTACCTACCCTACCTACCCTACCTACCCTACCTACCCTACCTACCCTACCTACCCTACCTACCCTACCTACCCTACCTACCCTACCTACCCTACCTACCCTACCTACCCTACCTACCCTACCTACCCTACCTACCCTACCTACCCTACCTACCCTACCTACCCTACCTACCCTACCTACCCTACCTACCCTACCTACCCTACCTACCCTACCTACCCTACCTACCCTACCTACCCTACCTACCCTACCTACCCTACCTACCCTACCTACCCTACCTACCCTACCTACCCTACCTACCCTACCTACCCTACCTACCCTACCTACCCTACCTACCCTACCTACCCTACCTACCCTACCTACCCTACCTACCCTACCTACCCTACCTACCCTACCTACCCTACCTACCCTACCTACCCTACCTACCCTACCTACCCTACCTACCCTACCTACCCTACCTACCCTACTTACCCTACCTACCCTACCTACCCTACCTCCCCGACCTACCCTACCTTTTCTTTGCTATAAACCTCACGGAGCCGGAGACCTTTCCAACGAATGCAAAACCGTGGAAATCGGTTCGTGCGTTCTGGAGTTATAGCGTCAGGAAGGAAAACCCGACTTATTTTTATATAGTAGATAGCCCTACATGGGCACATGGGTTCGGGTTGGTCGTTTCCTATGTAGAAGAACCGGCCAGAAACTCCATGGTTATTCTTTTAAAATCATTTGGTTTTACAATGTTGTTACAGCGTTAGTACTTAAGTATGAGAGGACAGAGTAGGCCCGACAATAAGTCATTGCATATTTTACAAAACGTAAAATAAAATAATAAGTTAACAAAAGTGATGAGTTACGTTTGTCTAATTTACATAATAACACATGAATAAACCATTAAATTATTTATCAGCACGCCGTAAGTCGGATACATAAGGAATACTAGTCCCCTAACAAAATTAGACGTCAACTGCCGACGAGGGCTTCAAGGTCCCGGTACTTGCCCCATCCGTACCTTGCTAAAACCAGTCCGCGATGCTGAGCTAGTGGATTCAAACTAGTCTCTATGATAACATCACTCAGATCCAGCCTGTCCATTAAGGCTGTTATCTAAATCGACAACACAGATTTTTGAACATATGTCGGATTGTTTTCTAAAACAATACAATATGAACAAGTAGTCTTGCAGCACATTTTTAACTTCACACAAAGGAGGAGATTCTTAATTCGTCGGAATCTTTTTGTTAAGACCGATTTGCAAAATTCTTTTTTTGTTTGTTAGAGTTTACTTCCCAGGTGGTCCCATATCAATTTTATTTATGATGCTTCGGTAGTTTATGAGTTATCGTCTATAATATATATATATTTTTCTCTATGTCTATATGGATAATCTGCTAGTCTTTCAGTAACAATGGAAAATGAATACTCGATAAAAATATATGATATATCATTATACAATAACTATAAAAGCTGAAATAAAAACTTTTACTCCCGGAAGTCGGTGGGAAAAAAGTCAATGAAACCAACAAGAGACCGACTTCCAAAAGTAAAGTTATTTTCCCCTTTTTAGTTTTCTATTTGGAAGTCGGTTTTATGTTGATGTCAAGAACTCTGAACATAAGAACAAGACCGCTTTTTTTTGGGGTGGAAAATCATCAAATAGCTTCCCCTCTCTGGGCGGAGCGGGAGGGAGTGTCTGACTTTTACTGACTAAAACCCACCCATGTTCCCTCTATCGCCCTTTGCGTTCCGGGGCCGCAGTATCTCTTTCGAACAACGCGCAAAGAACAAGCCCGCTAACGTCAAAGCCTCAACCACCGCAGTGCAACAATAATTGATAGTTTCCAGTCGACGAGACATTCCTACTCCCGCGCTGTTATTTAGCACCGACATGTTGACAGTAATAACATGACTGACCTGTGTTTATTTACATAAAATTGACAACATACTGGTGTGAAAACAGCTATTGGAGATTTCCAATGGGTATGCTATTATGTACCTTATTGATTGGTAAATAGAACCTGTTTGTCGGTAACGACGGCTGTAATTTTCTTCTGTCGTATTGTATGGTAATGGTGGTTTTCTTTGATTCGAGTTAGAAAGTTGGGGTCGTATTTCGTTTCGTTTCCCGGATTCGTCTTCTAAGCTTGAGCTGGAAGCGTTTGTTTTACTTCCGACTAGCATGGTTACTATTTAATGAATATCGCATTATTTCATTTATAAGTAAATTTTATATTCCTAAGAACTCATTTATTTTTAAAATTAATTTTATATTGTTGTATTATTAGGAGGAGCTCGTGGCTAAATAATAGCAGCCGCTCGGGTCGATCTTTAGGTTAAGCCGCGCTTGCCTAGGTTGGTCTGTGGATGGGTGACCACCCGTTACATACCGAGTTTCCTCCGTGCCTCGGAAAGCACGTTAAGCCGTTAGTCCCGGCTGTCATTTGTAGATCTTTGACAGTCGTTACAGGTAGTCAGTGTCCCGAAAATCTGACAACCAGTCTTACCACGGGGTATCGTATTACCCAGTACTAACTGGGTTGTGGAGGTCAGATAGGCAGTCGCTCTATGTAAAATACTGATATTCAGCTGTATCCGGTTAGACTGGAAGCCGACCCCAACATAGTTGGGAAAAGGCTAGGCAGATGATTGTTGTATTATTATAAATAAACTTTCTGTGGTTATCACTATGGTAAAAGCAGCGTATACTTGTAATAGACATACATACCAGCACTTTTATAAATTGTATGGTTCAAATTAAGGTAAACCAACAGCAATATATACTAGACTAGCTGGCGCCCGCGGCTTCGCCCGCGTGATGATCGAAAAAAAAAGTATCCTATGTGTTATTCCAGACCTGATCTTGATGAAATGTGGCACAAATTTCATCAAGATCCATTCAGCCGTTTAGACGTGAAATATAATTATTTTAGTAGGATATACATATATTGCTGTTCGTGACCCAATTAAATAAATATATACGAATCCATTTTTTTATGGATTCGTATATACATATAACCCAACAGTTAAAAAAAAACTTCAAATAATCCATTCAGTAGTTTTTGCGTGAAAGAGTAACAAACAACCATACATCCATCCATCCATAAATACGTCCATCACGTACGTGAATGTTTGTGAAGATGGATATCTTCACAAACATTCACATTTATAATATTAGTAGGATTATAAGGAACAGGAATTAGGATTAGGATTTCCCATACGCAAAAAAAAGACTCAATAGTTTTCTATAAACAACTTGCATCTATATTCGCTGACTACGTGAACTGTTATCGATACGCACAACGAACGAAAACAAACAGCAATTTAAATCGCTCATCGGATTGAATCGGAACAAGAGGTCGTGTTGCATCAATTAAAGGATTACCGTCTCCTGTTAATTCGCTACCGTTGTTTTGTGTTGTACATCTGTGTTGTTTGTTTTTATTTTACTTTTTAACAATTTCTATTCATTAACAATTACTTTTTAACCGACTTCAAAAAAGGAGAATTAATAAAAAAAAACTTAAGAGGTGTCAAGGGACACCCGGATGGAATGAAGTTATTATTTATTTTGTACAAAAACCTGTATGCACTCAACAAAAATAATCGTCGCGACACCACACTGTTCAATGCGAAATAGAAAGACGAAACGAAAATAACTGGCTTGCTTTCTATGAGAGTGAGAGAGACAGACAGAGAAACACGCGCACGCCGGCTTACAACTATGGCAAAAAGTGTCGTTACAATTTTTGGTCTTAAGCAAAAAGTGTCGTTACTACTTTTCGTCTGAAACAAAATCCAAAACTTCGTTGCAATACATATATTATCTTCCTACAAAACTAAAAGGTGGAAAATAACTTTACTTCCGGAATCCGTGGCAAAAAAGAAACTAAAATCACTGACTTCCGGAAGTAAAGTTACCTATTTTCAACTTTTTAGATTTGTAGTGGTTTTTTATTAGTTATGACATGATATTTTTTTGTTGCGATTTAAACGGCCATATCTTTTGATTGCATAAACTTAAATGGTTGATTTTTCCATAGCTCTTAAGGACTACAGACATAAAAGTACGGGCCTGTTGGTCTAGTGGTTAGTGGCCCTGACTGCTGAGCCGGAGGTCGTGGGTTCGATTCCCACCCAGGACAAACTTTGTGTGATGAGCATGATTGTTTGTTCTGTGTCTGGGTGTGATTTATCTATAATATGTATGTATTTATAAATTATATAAGTATGTATATCAGTTGTCTGGTTACCATAACACAAGCTCTGCTTAGCTTGGGATCAGATGACCGTGTGTGAGTTGTCCCAAGATATTTATTTATTTATTTAAGTATGTGGTTTTAATTTCGACTCCATACGTTTGTGTGTGCCCGAGATAAAGGGTCTTGACAGACAGAGAGGTGGACAGCAAAGTTTTTTATTTATTTTTATTAAAAAAACGTTGCCCCGCACTTAGGAACTTCTCCTGTATCGTGGGTGAGTTTACAAACATTTAAACTCACATACGCAAACAGCCAGACTCGGAACAACTATCTGTAGGCCATACAAATATTTGTTCCGTGCGGAAATCGAATCCGCGACACGCAGCGCAGCAGTCGTTCGCTCAGCCACTGCGCGAACCGTGCCGTCTAAGTCATAGTGATCCTATAAGTTCGGTTTATTTTTTTTTAGTTACAGAATCATATAAACACTACCATCCATATATTTGGCAATCTAAGTTCGTGTCAGCTGAGCATTACCATGAGAGTCTGCGACAAAACGGAGCGACGCATCAATTAAAAGATTAACGAGATTGTGCGTTAAATGTATGCAGTTGTTCTCTCCGCTGATTGACCGTTTGTATGGGGCGTCGTTTTAATCTTTTAATTGATTTGATTCACAGAATCTATGCCGCTTGTAGTAACTTCTAGTTTATAGGCAGGCTTAGTAAAAATAACTCTGTCACAAAATATCTTGTATGTTTTGAAATAATTTGTTTAAGAAGAATACTCCAGAAAATACACATTAATATTTTGTCTTTGAAAAGGTTGAAAAGGGTTATAATGGAAGGCAAATAAAAGACAAGCACGAGTACAACCGATAAATTGTTTGTGTGGTGTTAACTGTAGGCCTACCATGACGTCTTAATGCAGAACTTATTTCACTGAGGGAAAGAGATGGTGCTAGACACCCTGTATAGCTCTGTCTCTTTCCCTCAGTGGAATAAGTTCTGCTTTAAGACGTCATGGTAGGGTAGCTGTTAGTATAAATTGGTTAAAAAAAAAGTATTTCTTTTTTATCTTGGAATTTTTTTAAATTGTATTTTCAACTTTTCTGTAGTATCTATATTGTTATTTTCATTAGAATACCTTGTTAATCCCGTCCATCGTACATTGAATCCCAGTTACACAGGGAAACCAGGCAGTTTCGTAAATTATTAAATACAAGCTGCGCCGCTCGGTTTCACTCACGTGGTGATAGAATCCTTACTTCCTTACTAATATTATAAAAGCGAAAGTGAGTTTGTTTGTTTGTTACCTCTTCATGCCTAAATGGCTTAACCGATTTTGATAAATTTTGGTACAGACATAGTTGGGACCCTGGAGACAGACATAGGCTATTTTTTTTTAAAAGAAGAGTGAAAAATGAGGGAGAAAGAGGGAAAACTTAGCATTGCTATTACAATAAATAAGGCGCTAAGGCAAAAACTACAGGTGGCAGGTACCTGCAAATCAGGAAAGGGTAACTGTCTTATCCAGAATTTAATGCGGGCGAAGCCGCGGGTGAAAGCTAATATATAATATAGCTTTATGAATTGGAGCCTATGTGTTATTTTGACATGTGAGCTATATTATTGATAAGTTTCATTTAAATCCATTCAGTAGTTTTCGGGTGAAAAAACAACAAACATTCTCACATACTTCCTCACAAACTTTCACTTGTATAATATTAGTAGGATTGTTTATTAATTATTAAAGTCACTATTTAATGAAATTCTTGGCGAATAATCCGCAATATTCGCAGCAGAGTAAGATCTATTTGTATCCAACATTAAGTCTATTTTTATTTGTTCAGTCCACAATCATACGGAGATGCCCCGTTGTGACGGCTGACTTGAAGTATTTATTGCACACTATAAGATAACGGAAACTGCGGAGAAAATATCGGGCGCAGATATTTTAATGTTAAGAAGTTGTTACATTTGTAGGTAAGGGTTAAAGTTGAGAGAGAACGTAGTCAGGATATTTAAATTTAATGTTTGGAGGTAGCTGTTTTATGAACCTGTATTTGTACGTGGCTTTATATCGTAAATTAATATTACCGCTGTGTTCATTTTTTAGAGGTTTCGTAATCAAAGGATAAAACAGGGTCCTTTTATACTAAGACTTCGCTGTCCGTCCGTTTGTTCGTCTATCACCAGGTTGTATCTCATGAACCGTGATAGTTAGAGAGTTGAAATTTTCACAGATGATGTATTTTCTGTTGCCGCTAAAACAAAAAATACTAAAAATTTAAGGGTTTCCCATTTAACATACATGATTATTTTTGCAGTTTTTTTAGATAATAGTATTATAGGTTATGGTACGGAACCCTTCTTGCGTGAGTCCGACTCGAACTTGGCCGGTTTTTATTTCATTACGTTTCAAAATAAGTTGCAAGAACGGAGTGTTAGATAAATGGATACTTCCATTTATAATTAACACTTGAAACGGGATATTTACCATGTTTGTTATTTATATCGAGTTTCCGATATTTCGGTTTAAAGAAATTTATTTCTCATAAGAACATACAGTCCGCTTATAATGAGATACATTGAAATAAACATGTTATAATGCAGTACAATACAAATATTTCGGTATATTTCGGTTATATCAATATATTTCGGCGATATTGCAAACGCCATGATGACGGATGAACTGAGTTCATCCTTATCATCATCAAGGTATATATATATATATATATCATGGTAAATATCCCGTTTCAAGTGTTAATTATAATATTAGTAACCATGTCAGTTTAAAGACTTACTTCCATTTATCTAACAATCATTTCTTGCAACTTAAATCCTCGATAATGATGATCTTTGAAGGCATATTATTCTTTCAATGAATACCTTGATGACAAATTTAATAGGTACTTAATATTGACATCTAATTGTATAATTTCGAATTGAGGTGATTGACATTAATATCGAATCTAGCATGGAAACTGACTCTGACACTACTTATTGACTATTTAATTTAAATTTAGCTGACATAACATTTTTCATGAGCATTTTTGTAGTATTTTATTTTGGTTTTTAAAAATTGATAACTATTGGAACCTGTACGAACGATTCTATTTTGTACAGCTTTCGGCGGGACATTGTTTGGATAATTTTTTTTTACAACATCATAATATTGTACCATATGTTCACAACACAAATTTAATAATAAACTAGCTATTGCCCGCGGCTTCGCTCGCGTTAAATCGGGGTAGCACGGTTCCCCTTTCCTGATTTGCAGGTACCTGCTACCTATAGTTTTTGATTTATTGTAATAGCAAAGCTAAGTTTTCCCTTTTCTTCCCGCTTTCTCCCTCATTACTCAAAAAATAAATAAAAATAGCCTATGTCCGTCTCCAGGGTTCCAACTATCTCTGTACCAAAATTCATCAAAATCAGTTCAGCCATTTAGGCATGAAGAGGTTACAAACAAACTCACTTTCGCTTTTAAAATATTAGTAAGGATTGAAAATGTAACACTCTTGTTTAGAAAGAAACAAAAAGTAGTCCATTCAATAAAGTACAAAGTGAATGTGTACGATCCTTAACGGCAGCTAAAAGACGAGCACAATTCAATGTGTTGTCTTGCAGCGCGATTTATTCTCATAACAAGACGCTCTCGTACAAAAATAGTCAACTTAAACACTGCAGCTATGGCATAGTGGTTTGAAAAGAATTGTTTTGTGTTCTGTTCTCTCCTCGTATTATATAACTGTATTTTAGCAGTTAGCGACTACTTTTAGACTTCAAGAAATTAATTGTTAATTTAGTCTTTATATTGGTGTGTTTTTTGTGGATGGAAAATCATCAAATAACCTTCCCCGCTATGGGAGGATCGCCGAGGTGTGTAAGAATTTTACTGTTTAAAACCCACCCATGTTCCTTC
The DNA here is from genome assembly GCA_905475445.1 of Ochropleura plecta. Lineage (NCBI taxonomy): Eukaryota > Metazoa > Arthropoda > Insecta > Lepidoptera > Noctuidae > Ochropleura > Ochropleura plecta. Next base: position 20,869,501 of record FR997726.1, on the reverse strand, counting down.
TTTTCCTTTCATGTTCCGGGGCCGCGGTATCTCTTTCTAACAACCCGCAACCCTGGCATGCGGAGGCCTTGGCAGGCCCCTATGCTTTGGTGACACGTCTTTAAGGCGTGGAACACGAACGCGCCGTCGACACGGCATATCATCACTAGACGGGTAGCATACCGTCGCTTTAGTGTACTAACGATGTAGCGCACCAACGATTTGGGGTACTGTCGATGTAGCGTACCATCGATTTGGGGTACTGTCGATACATTAGCCCGTCGATGGAACGTTTTCGATACAGCGACCATCGATGTAGTGACTGTCGATATTGTGAACTAGACCCACGGACGGATGGTGAGATATTCGAGAAGATCATGTTAATATCTGTCGATACTGTCCCTCGATTGGACAAAGTCCTACCGCCGCGCCCGTAAGGTTCGAAAATGTCAGATGTTTCTGTGTCAAATACGACATCTAAAAATACGAACAGTAATATTATAATGTCATCGATTCCAACTAAATAAAAATTCAATTGCAGAAAAATATTCTTCCCATAATAAAAATATCCAATAGAAAACCCGTTCAAAGGACACCCACCCTTACTTTCAAAGACAAAGAGCTGATTTCCGTTCAAAAATATTTCGAAAAAATGCTTGGACAATACCCGTTACTATGGAAACGGCACGAACGGTGCACCAAATTAATTTTGCATCTGCAGAAACTAAAACACCTTTGATGGAAGTATCAAAGTCGTGTAGCAGGGTGGAAAAAAGTAAGATTGTTATCAAGTAACAATGTCGACTGAAGTGGACAATGGAGTAAAACTGTTTGCCTCACTCTTAAGGGCTATTAGAAATGTCTACGAGTTCCGTAAGGGGTTCTGTATGATTTTGTTCGCATCTATTGTTGGCACCGAGATGTTTGCTCGATGTTTTACGATTGTTTGCTCTGAAAGTTGAGGCTTATCTAGAGCAGATTATTATTGGAACAGTCCAGTGTCCAAGAGAATGGTGAAAAATATATTGCCTGAGTAAATAAAGGTGGAGTTTAAATACGCTGGTAGTTGTTGGGTTTTCTACTTACAGAGGAGAAGTGAATCGCAGTCATTGAAAAAAGAAGTAGGTACTGCCAAGAAAAACTTCTAAAGACAACTCAAAATTAACAAAAGCTGACATGCACTGGGGTTGCGGGTCCTTCGAAAGAGATACCGCGGCCCCGGAACATAAAGCGCAAAAGAAGGACTCATGGGTTGGTTTTAGTCAGTAAATGTCTAAGAAGGACACATGGGTTGGTTTTAGTCAGTAAATGTCTAAGAAGGACACATGGGTTGGTTTTAGTCAGTAAATGTCTAAGAAGGACACATGGGTTGGTTTTAGTCAGTAAATGTCTAAGAAGGACACATGGGTTGGTTTCAGTCAGTAAATGTCTAAGAAGGACACATGGGTTGGTTTCAGTCAGTAAATGTCTAAGAAGGACACATGGGTTGGTTTTAGTCAGTAAATGTCTAAGAAGGACACATGGGTTGGTTTTAGTCAGTAAATGTCTAACACTCTAATACGCTCCTTCCAGAGCGAGGGAAGATATATGAAGATTTCACATCCGCAAAAAAGGCTGACATGCAAGTTACTGTCGAACCTCTAGGTAATAATAATAATAACTTCATTTAGCATTTCGGTGAATTAAGGTCCGCTCCTCTAACCCCTCAAATCTTGCATAGTTTAGTTGTGTAAGAGTTTATTCGACGTTTGTAAAATGACTTATTAGTCACTTGACTAAACTAACCCAGTACAGTCTTGCATAATTATCACGTATTCTTTGGTATAATACCAGTAGGTACCATTATACAACTGCTATATAACTAAAAGTTGTATAGATTTAGTAGGTTTTGATAAAAAAAAATAGATTTTCCTAGAACCTGAAATTAATTTATCTAATCCCGAATCATAACAAAAGATTTCTGGGATATCAAGACCTCAATCCTTCTTAAGAGCGCTTTGACAAAATCGAATTGCTCAAGTTTAGGTAAATTAAACGGCGGGCGGCAGCGGTCGCGCTCGTGTGCATCTAGTGAACTATGCGACGCACACATGCAAACCGCTACGCGGATCAAATGAACTTGAGGCTTTGCAACTTTTTTTCGAAATAAGTTATTGCAATATTATAGTTCGTGAAATATTATCTGTACCGACGAATATTATAACTTAGTACGGCTTTATGAGTTACACTAGGGCCATATTTTATTAGATTTTTTATAAGTTTATAACACTAAGTGGTATTACTAGGTGATAAAATGCTTACTGGCTGCTTGGTGGTAAGCAGTTATTGCAGCACATAGACCCGCAATGCCATAATTTACGTGTTTGCAGCATCTATAGATACATTATACCATCTTTTTTTACGGAGTTTCTTTAAAGGCCAGTTTTTCAGTTGGTAGGTAGCTACTGTAGTATTTATTTATAAAAGTTAATTAAATAAAGAGATAATATGGTATCGATAATAGTGGTTCATACTATTTTTTTTAAAGAGTAGGTAGTTGTTTACAGGTACCTATTTATTAGTAGTTATTTAAAAAAGATTTCTTCTTTGATTAAAAATACTTCGTATTGATGCAATCTTTACATAATGTTTGTGTATAGATATCGTTCGGAATACTTATTTATTTTATGGATGGGTATAATAGGTGTAAGTAAAAAGAAAAATCTGAATAGAAATAAAGTATAATTGTAAAAATAAAAAAATTAAAATAATATTTTTCGAAGTGGCATAGACCGCGCTTTCCTCGAATCTATGATTTCCGGAAGAACGCACTCCTCATAAAACTTAATTAACTTGGGCAACATTTTAAAGTTCCAGAAATCATGATCTTTGTAAACTTTGATAACTTTTAGCGGGTATTCAGTTCCAGTCCACACTGCAAATAAACAAACATTTTTATTTGCAATGTGGAGTTGACCTTGTATTTGGTAATACCAATCATGATTATTATTAAAAATGATATCACCATTAGGATCAAATTTAAAGCATTTAATTTTTTTTGTTGAAATAGCCATGTCAGGATCCATCCCAAATGCAGATATAGGACACTTGATCTCAACAACACCGTCTTCAAATACTCCATCGGGTGTAGCTCCTAAAAAGAAATGCTCCGTGCTTATAAATAGGCCACACTTCTCTATACGTAAACCCATTTGGCAGGAAAGTTGAGCCAATGCTTTTTGCTCATTGTCTTTTCCATGTTTAATAGAAGGCACATGTCCTAAATCATAAGAATACAGCAAAGTTTTAACCAAAGGCGCAGAGTCCGTGTTAGGACGTCTCTTGCATATTTTGCTGAACATTGATGCCGTGAGTATACATCTGCGCAGCTCCAGCCATAAAGCGCTTTCTGCTTGCAGAACAGTATTGCGCTCAATTTCGTGGCGATTCATGGTTTGCTGTCGCAAATTAGACAAGAAAAGGGTCTTTGCGTTGTTGTAATCATCGCAGGTCATGTCGGGTCGTTGGCATTGACTGCCATATTGGCTATCTGCGCTACCAAATTGCAGATGCCTGCGACAACGCTTAATGCCTGCCTCAGTCCTTTTTCTGTTGGCTAAATGTCTTTTAAGTTCTAAAACTTTTAAAGTTGGTCCTGGAGATTTTTGCAAAATTGATTTGTATAAATGATATTGAGGGCGGCCTGTATTAAAAATCACTACAGCTGCGTAACAGCGTGCTGCATAGGAGTCTTTTAAAGAAAAATTTATTCTTTTTCCTCCAACCACTTTTGCAACAACACTGTTAAACTGTTCAGCTCTGTTGTTGGTATATGAGAATATAAGACTTCTGGAGTGAAATGCTAATTGAGAAGCATTTTTTTGCAACTTGAGCATCAGGGTCGCATTCAACGGAACTAAATTGTTTTCGCTTTTTCTTTCATCTGAGCAATAATAATTATCACAAGAGGTGTGATCTCCAAAAATATGCCTGGGACTATTTAAAATATCTTTTTGTAAATTTAGAATTTGAGATGATAAAGAACTATTTTGTGCTTTTCTAAATTTAATTGCTGAGCGAATAGCCGTGCGTAATCTTGTTAAGCGATCCCCAGTCAAAAATTTACGCTCACTAAGGGGAACCGCTGTATCTTTTTGCAATGCCAAATTCTTACCATTGTAATTGCGTAATAAATGGTTTGTACACTCGATTTTTTGTATCGGAACATCGGGATAAGGCCTACTCTCTAAAAGGTTTTTGTACGTGCTTGAGTCACCGTCAGCAATCAATGTGCTATATATTAAATTCCTTTCTGCTATGGATGCCTTGAAACCTTCAACTAATATAGATTGCTCCATGCTAGTTGAAGATCCCGAGTGGTTTTTATAGCAGTCGTGGACTCGTGGCGCTAATCCTTTTTTATTTGCTCGAGCACATACAAAGCAATACTTATTTTTCACCCCGATATGTAATACTTTTCCAGTGTGCTCTCCAATTATTGCAGCCACACCAGATAAAGCCGAATAATTTGTTTTGTATGAGCGTTTGCTCCAGCATGCATCTGCTTCGACTGGTATCATGGCAATACCTCCATCGTTGATGTCACCTCGAGATACTGCAGCTTCACGTTCTTTTTTAGCAGCTTCTTGCATAGTCTGTTCTGCAGTAATACGCCACATTTCCACATCTGCGTGGACAGTGCTATACAAGCGGAATGGCATGGTTGGCAATTCCATAGATGAAGTCAGCTCATTCAAATTGGAAAGACCAATTCCAATCACTAATGCTCCTGACACTGCGCCTGTGTTTACATTTAAATTTACATCTTTAGCATTACACGTTTCTAATTTAAAATACGACCCACACATACGACATTTCAAATCCAATGTTGAAATGAGTCCGTTTTGTTTTTCATTTAAAATTTTTAAATAATTTAATCGGCAACCAAACTTTTCGCCATGTTTATCAATTAAGAGTAATTGTTTCATAAAAAAGTTGAAATCTATAATTCGTCTTCCATGTATTATTATATCTTCATCATCCTACAACAATAAAAAATATAATGTAGATGTTTTATAAAACCAAATATCTATGTTCTGTATTTTACCTGTTACGAGTGACAAAAAATACTCACATCATTTGAACTAGTATCCGATTGCGTTTGATAATCTATTGTTGAATTAAATGAGCTATCTTTATCCTACAAAAAAACAAAGAAGTCCAGTTATATTATAATGTTAAAAATAATTAGCTCATAAATCTGCAGGAAAGTATACAAGTATAGCTACTATTATTATGTTAATTGCTAAAACATAATTTACCTACAAATTAAAAATAAATTACCATGTTATGTGTATTTCTGTCAGAAAATTCTGTGGAATCTGTCGTTAGGTCAAACGTACTTTCATTTTCCTGTAAAATATAAAATAATCCGATAAATGTATCTGTAGCATAATATGTGATACCAGTAATATAAGCAGTACATAAAGCAAATGGTGTCAATAGTTCGCAAACATTTACCTTCGTTAAATTAGGATCAATATTTTCATTTGGCGAATTTATTTGCTCTTGTTGCATTTGAGCTCTTTTTTGCCTATAAATAAGAAACAAGTTTATTGAGTAAAATAGAATAAAAAAGTGGGCAAGTGCGAGTAAATTTTTTCAACCGTTTTTTTTTTTCAAATCGGTTTAGAATCTGGATCTTGAGATTAGAAAGTTCAAATAAATAAACAAACCATCTGTTCAGATTTAAAATATTAGTTTAGATTTCAAATATGTATTTCACAAAATTCTTACCGGTAAGCTTCTCTTGCGCGTCTCAGATTATCGACCAAAAGTTTTTTTTTTATTTTGACTGCGCCAAATGTTTTATTTTTGACTCTTTTTCCCATTATGATGAATAGTGTCTGAAAATAATTAATAGAATTTTAGTTGGAGATTACATTACATACCTAAATATTTCAAAAATAGAAGGAAACTGAACAAAAACAAAAAGTATATGTACATAAACTATGTGGTTGTTACCATATAGTTTCTGTACATATTCTTTATAACCAACATCAAAAACAGAGAAGGCATTAGAATATCAGGTTCAGGTCACTCCATCAAGTCCGGAGGGAAGGTCTCATCATAACTTATAAAATGAGCCCAAACTCGACATATCTAGTTTCATGCGTCGAGGAGTTCCAATAGCAGTCACCGAAGTAGACCTTCAGGTCACTCCATCAAGTCCAGAGGTAAGGTCTCATCATAACTAACAAAACGAGCCCAAACTCGACACATCTAGTTCAATCCGTCGAGGAGTTCCAGTAGCAGTCACCAAAGTAGACCTTCAGGTCACTCCATCAAGTCCGGAGGGAAGGTCTCATCATAACTAACAAAATGAGCCCAAACTCGACATATCTCGTTTCATCAGTCGAGGAGTTCCAGTAGCAGTCACCGAAGTAGACCTTCAGGTCACTCCATCAAGTCCAGAGGTAAGGTCTCATCATAACTAACAAAATGAGCCCAAACTCGACACATCTAGTTCAATCCGTCGAGGAGTTCCAGTAGCAGTCACCAAAGTAGACCTTCAGGTCACTCCATCAAGTCCAGAGGTAAGGTCTCATCATAACTAACAAAATGAGCCCAAACTCGACACATCTAGTTCAATCCGTCGAGGAGTTCCAGTAGCAGTCACCGAAGTAGACCTTCAGGTCACTCCATCAAGTCCAGAGGTAAGGTCTCATCATAACTAACAAAATGAGCATAAACTCGACATATCTAGTTCCATCCGTCGAGGAGTTCCAGTAGCAGTCACCGAAGTACACCTTCAAGTCACTCCGTCAAGTCCGGAGGTAAGGTCTCATAATATCTCAAAAATATGAAATATTTTTTGATGGTACGAAGAATTACGAAAAAAAATACAGTCGAATTGAGAACCTCCTCCTTTTTTGAAGTCGGTTAAAAAAAGATGGCGCGTAACCGAAAAATGTGACGCGAATTTTTTTCCAACCCCGATAAAGAAGTTTCACTTCAATAAAATAAAAAAAAACTCACTTGATCAAGAAGTGTTTAGTCGCGCTATATTCTTGGTAAACTGGCGAAATTACGCTGCGTACAAAGCGGCAACAGCGAGCGACGCGTCCTTCCTCGGTAAGCACTTGGCGCTGACTAAAGTTGAACACCGCGCGTCACAACATTTATATTGATTTTTTGCATTGCATACAACAATTATTTAAAAATATTATATAACTTTTAAATAGGCCAATTTATTTTTTTCAAGATATATAGAAATGCCACCTTAGTTGTTAAATATTTTTTATTTGAATTTGGATTATAATTTCGTGGATTAAAATTATAGTTTCGTACGGAAAATTGTCAGTAGATCTTGGTTTTACAGAATTATTTTTGGTGTATAACTGTATGAATTGTAATAAAGTGGTTTCAGCACTCCAATGTAGAAGATACAGTTGTATCATAGACATTTTTATAAATGAATAAACTTTAATATCTTCGGTGTACCAAGGCTTCAAAAGATACCCAAAAGCAACATTTTATAAAACATCCTTTGCGGAGACAAGGATTTTACTGATTTAGGTAAACAAATTGAAATATTTATTTAAAGCACTCCCAAGATAAGTTATCAAACTTTCTTAGCCATATTTTTGTTATATTTTTATGGCTATATCTAAGGCATCATCACACGTCAAAAATCGGATAAAACGCTGAAATTCAAGAAAAATTGTGACAGCCCTCTTAATGAATGAACAGTTGGCTGGTTTCTTCCCAATAATCCCTTAGTCGCCCCTAACGATTGCATTAGATCATTCCTGGAGTATTGTTTACCGTTCCTCTATAGTCTCCATAGTAACAGGATTCCCCTAATCGACTCGAATGTCGCTAAGAAAATTGGTAGCAATCAATCAATACTTGAGAACATTGGAGGAAACATAGGTGATTTATCAGACTTCCTTATTTGGACAAATTTATAAAAGAGACTACGTATCGTACTGTGTTAATATGGCTTTAATCAATATTTAATCCTTACTAATATTATAAAAACAAAAGTGAGTTTGTTTGTTACGTCTTGACGCCTAAATGGCCAAACCGATTTTGATGAATTTTGGGACAGAGATAGTTGGGACTCTGGAGACGGACATAGGCTAAAAAAAGTGGGAAAAGGATGAGAAAGAGGGAAGAAAAGGGGAGAGAAAGACATTTTTTTTCGTTGGTTAAAGTAAGAGTTAGCCCAAAGTCCACGTGTCACCACGCGGACGAAGTCGCGGGCGGAAGCTAGTGATTTAATATTTTACTGCTCATCAAGGTCAGATAGACAGTTGCTCCATATAAAATTCTGGTATGCATCTGCATCTGGTGAGACTGGAAGGCGACCCCAACATAGATGAGAAAGTGCTGATTTTCATTCACTAAAAGTCACAATGCAATGTTTCTGTGCAAACCTGTTATGACTAAAGACACACATAAATTACAAGAGTGTGCTGTAAAAGAAAAGTATGTCGACACAAAAGGTCATATCTTTGAACTGCCTAAACTTAGTGGGTAGATTTTTTCACAGCTCCAAGAGTTTACCAACTGGAGTATGTAGTTTTAATTTCGCTCCACGCTTTTCCGAGACAAAGGGTCTTAACGTCAGGGTTGCGGGTTGTTCGAAAGAGATACCACGGCCCCGGAACGTAAAGAGCAATAGAAGGAACCTCCCCGCTCCGCCTAGAGCGCGGGAAGTTATTCGATGATTTTCCATCCTCAAATAACACTCCTTTTCTGAGGAAGTCGTGTAAAAAAGGGACAGATGTACAACAAACTACAGATACAGACATAATCCGAAGATATTATTTAAATTTTCTCCACTGCAATCGAATTATCTGAGAGCCAACCAAAAAATATGCTAAGAAAATTAAAATAAAAAAAAGGTTGTCAACAACAAGTCTGCAATAGTCACCCCAAAGCAACCCAAGCAAGGAATTTGAAATTCTCAAACTCTGTTTTAATTAGCAAAAAGAAATCGGAGGAAAAAGTTTTGAACAAAACTCCCTCCAACGAGAAACTGAATAATACGATTTTAATTGAACTTAATTAAAAAAATTACGCAAAAACGTTCCTGAGAAGAATAAAAAAATAATTGGAACAGATTGTCGAGGACTTGTTATAATTTTATGACTATCAAAGTTTCGATGTTGTGAAACATTTCTCTTTGTAGACTTTCTGGAATTGAGTCTAATGTTTATTTGACGAAGTAATGAACAAAGCTTTGTTATAAAATTTCACACTAAAAAATTAAAGACTTCAATAAGAATAATTAGAGTTTACAAAGAAAATAAATTTTTATTCATACCCATATTTTAAATGACAAATTACCTACGACTAAACGGCTGATCGAATCGTAATATTTATTTATATCTTTTTTCTTTTTAATTAAGTACTTATTTGGCAAATCCTCAACTGTCATGACATGCATTAGGACAGAACGGCTATAAGGCAAGGCAGGTGGCCACCGTAGATGCAGGCCTGTGGTCGGTGAGCAATGGGTAGCTCACCGTCCGTCCGTCTATTGACGACAGGCCGTGTTGACGGCGCGTTAGTGTTCCACGCGCGCCTCAAAGAGATGTCAGCAAAGCCTGCTACGGCCTCCGTCTGCCGAGGTTGCGGGTTGTTCGAAAGAGATACCGCGGCCCCGGATCGTAAAGGGCAATTGAAGGAACATGGGTGGGCTTTAGTCAGTACAAGTCTGACCCTCCCCCCGCTCCGCCCAGAGCGGGGGAAGTTATTTGATGATTTCCCACCCCAAAAGGCAAGGCAGGTGTTTTTTTGAATGCAAACAATAACGGTATTAAGAACGTCCAGTCAATATAGCTTATTTTATGCTTATTACAAAACCGACGCGTCCGAACCTATGAAGTCGCGGGTAATAGCTAGGTTAGCACTTCTAATAGAAATAAAGAAGAATATTTAAGGGATCATTGCAATAATTGTACGATACAGCTCGTATCGTTAGGAAGTACCTCTCTCTGTAGCCCTAACTGCCGATAGCTTGGAACCTGCGTGTTGCCTACCGGTGTGCTACCATTTTTTTTTTTAAAGTAATATAAAGATAATCGTGTACAATAATGACTAAACGAATATATTATAAAAATAATAGTTTTGTTTTGTATGTTTATCAGTTCTTAAACCAATACCAGAAAGCAATACTTTTACTATAATTCATCCATCAAAGATTATTTTGTAATATTACTGCAATGAAACTAGATACAAACATATCAAATGGCAATAGAAACGTATGGCAAAGACTATCGTTTGATTTATCTCCACGAAATTTAATCTCAGAACTTTATATCAATCTTTTATTTATAATTTACGGCTCTGTTTTATTAAGACACTTTTTTAACTGACTTTAAAAAGGAGGAAATTCTGTGTGATTCGACTGTTTTTTTATCACGTACACAACGATTACTCCGCCAAGTGTAGACCGATTTTCATAATTCTTACTACCTACTGTACATAGGTGGTCCTATTTTCACCAAGTCAGGATCTTATGATGAAAATCTAAATAACTTTATTTCCGAAAGTCAGCGACAAAAAGTCAACAAAACAAACAAAAGTTACTGACTTTCGCAGCAGTAAAGTTATTTCCCGCTTTTTTTATTGGAAGTCAGTTTTTTTTTTGCAATAATGCTTTTTATATACACCACTAATCTGTCTTTGATGTTAGTAAATTTCCCAATAGCATTGGGTTAAGTAAATAAAATCTTGATGTTCCTCATTAAGACATCCGTGTTCTTAGGTATGTTAAATTAAACTTAAATGTCCCGTGCCGTCTGTTGGCTTGAGCTGGTACAGGCAAGCACATTAGTCAAAGTAAGCGTAGCATGCTGGTACATTTGAAAGCAAAACTCTTTGATGTTTGTCAGCACAAATGAATTTTATGGTGTATGGGTCAAGACTTTTTTTTAGGCAATGTTGATTCATACAGTAGTGGTAGAAAAAAATACAGGAATTCTAGGGGGACCAAGTTGAGACGCATTTAATCATTTTTGTAGTAAGCTAAGCTTGCAATTTTAAGTAACTAAGGGGCCTAGACAAAATAAGACATTCTAGAAAACGATGATGACGAAGTCAAAAATGCATAAGGTACAATTTACATTTTTTTTTAAATTCTAAGTAGACTTAGAGAAGCGGCATTCTTCATGCAACCTAGGGTGGAGTACCTTTGCCTAGAAGAAACCGACTCACTCAAACTTTGAAGAAATCTAGATAATAATGATCAGGGAACAGAGAAGCAAAGTCAAAGTCAAAGGTTTTTATTTGTTAAACATAGGTGTAAAAGGTGTAAATATAAAGTAGGTATCTCCATGTTTTGCCGTAAGCGGCGTACAAATATTTAACAAAATTAAAATTCAATTACAAAAGGGTTAGCATGAACCTGCCTTAAAAAATTACAAATTAAATTTAACATTTTTTTATTCTGTAGGTAATATATTATTTAATATTGAGCCTATTTAATTAAGATTATTTAATTTAAGCCGGCAGTAAATTCAAAAGACTGCCTGTTGGCTTAATAAATGTAGAAGCATAGCGCACATAACCCTCCGCCAGTCGGGTAAAATTTTATTATACAATCACATGTCATAATATGGTTTACTAGGTTTGGTTAGTTTTCAACGAGGCTTTGTTTTTTTTATTATTTCATCACGGATAACAATAAAATAATCCATATTTTAATAAGGAATATGTAAAAATACAAAAAATATGAGTAAAAATGAACAAACGATAACAAATCCTATCCGGCGGTAATTTTATTTTAGAGCCTAACATTTTTTTTAAGAATATCAATGATATTTAATAATAATAATAAACAAATACGTGTGGCACTCGGGGACTGCCGCGGTAAAGCTATTGCATAGCATTTTTTATCAACTTATGCAATAAATAAAAACAATCTAAAAAAAATATTTAAAAAGTACTTCCAATGAAAAGAAGTCGCAAAAAGAAAAACAAGACCTTAGATTTGATCCAGCGTAATGTCGATTGACTATCCGATTCTCCACCAAACACGCTATTAGAACATTAGAATCGGGATTGAAATAACTGACCGTATTGTGTAAACGACGTTAGACAATGCACGGCCTTCAAGCCACACCTCCGTGCCCGTCGGAGTGGGGAGCGTCAGGTTTTTTTTCGTTACGGAATTTCTGGATTCGGTCCCCGCGCTCAAGGCCCGCGATAGAAGCTATGCAATAGCTTAAAAAAACTATATCAATAGAATATCATGAATAAACATGATCATTTATAAAATGCTAATGACAGCAAATTGAAATTTATATGAGTTGTAATTCAAAAATATTAGATTTTCTTATTTTTAACATTAAGCTGTTCAGCGGTGTCATACATTTGTTTCCGCATTAGTTTGAGAAGACAAAGCGCATAAAATAAATCGTAACTAACTCCGTATTCACCAGTACCTACACCACGTCATCCACATTTGTCAGTCGGCTGTTATAATTGGCACCAGACATGCGCCACTCCTGCACATTCAAATAACCCGACTTTACACGAACATACACGAGTATTTCCGAATTGCAAAGTGACAGGACGAAGCGGAACTTACACTGATTTATGGATTTCTGGAATAAATGTGGTGTTCTTTTGTTTCAAAAAGTTTGAGAGAGCAGTTTTGGAGCTAAAAAAAGGATAGATGTTTTTGTAGTTTTTATGTACAGACGCCTGCACATCAAGCTACTACAATCTTTTAGATTTCTTTGATAGATTTTCGACTTTATTTCTAAAGTATTAGGTTCAAGGTTCAGTAGGAAAAATTGACAGTTTCGGGTAGCTTGACCTGCTGGCGTCTGTACCTAATGATCTAGGTTTTTTATACAGGTTAGTTCATCTTTGGTGTGTGCATTTCTGTCTTTTCTTTTATATTATCCAAGGCATTCGTGAAGAATTCACGTCAATGGTATGTTATGGGTGGTCACCCATCCATGGACCCATTTGGGCAAGCACAGCTTAACCTTAAGATCGAACCGAGTGGCAATTAATCGTTCGACCACGAGCTCAAGTGAGAGTGGAGTGCCAGACTTGTACTGACTAAAACCCACCCACGTTCCTTCTGTTGACCTTTATGTTCCTGGGCCGCGATATCTAAGACATGAAATTCAGTAATAAGACATTGTACCCATCATTCTCAAAGTGTTCTTTTGATGGTATACTGGGCGTAATTAGATAATATAAAGCTTTTCAATTCATTTCGATGCTGAAGCGGATGGATAGTTGATGGCAATTGGCTTAACACTTCAACATAACTGGGGCCTAAGTCTGCTATTACAATAGTGTCAGAATGGTCGATCACTGATCGCATAATGGTTGATTTTGACAAGTTTAGTATGTAGTAGATTACCAAACTTGTCAAAATTAACCATTATGCGATCAGTGATCGACCATTCTGACACTATTGTAATAGCAGACTTAGGCCCCTGGCAATATGACCATGAGGCGTATATTCGAGATAAGCCTCTTTTTTCTGGTGGGAAGTTATCAAACCACTTCTCCCCCTCTGGGCGAAGCGGGGGGAGTGTCAGACTTGTACTAAGACCCACTCATGTTCTTCTGCCCTTTATGGTCTGGGGCCTTGGACCCAGAACACAAAGGGCAAAAGAAGGAATATGGATGGGTTTTAGCCAGAAAAATTTTGACACTTCGCTCCACCGCACCGTGAGAAATTATTTAATAGTTTCTGTTCCGAAAAAAAGTCTCGAAACATTCTAAATAAACTTATAAAAAGTTTTACCTAAGAACAAAAATAAAACTAACACAGCCTATAAGAGAAAGCCTCATTAGTACTTATTACAAAATTTCATATTCACAATATGATTCATAAACCAAAATCTTTTACTTCACTGCATAAATGAGCGTCAATTTATCATTTGTATACTAACAAGGCACGTAAGTCAATACTTAACATCCTGTATTACAAAATTTATGATAATTTGACAGCCGAAGGAAGCCGACACTTGCCGACCGCAGCCGAAAGCAGGTTCGTTGCTGCCCCCACTAAGTGCGCTAACAATTGACGTGAACTAGAAATCAATTACTACTTACATTAGAACAAAAAGGGGCCGGTAGCAGAAACGTGATATCTCTGAAATTTAATAATTTGGTTTTAGAACAAACGGACAAGTATGCCCGCATAATACTTCAATATCATTCAAGTTCCAACCTTATTCTTTTTGACATACAATCTAATATGCTCTGTCTTATATGTTTAGATACATAGAGCTGTAAAGGCCCCTGTTAGCCTTTCCCACGTTGCTTCATTACATCAAACATTCTGCCACGCGTATTATGGTAATAGAAAAAAAATAACTTGGCTACTTTGCATAATCTGTGAATGACAGCGTGACATTAAGTTGTCTGTTTATTTCGCCAAGATTATGACCTTTGGCCCACACTGAATCCTACTCTATAGCTAAGGAAATAAGGTTGGTTTTATTAGTAGGTAAATATTTGTGAGATGGTAACGGTCAGAATGATGTGACAGTGGTGTGAAGCGAAACATTTTGTTTGTTTTCTTTTTTTTTGTAATGTTTGAAGGCGCCTTATTTTTGTACACTGTCGAGTACTTATTTTTGGAATAATGTTATTTTATGAATGAATTGGTTACTGCAGCTACAACAAGATTATTATGTGCCTATTAAACGATCCCATGTGCAATTCCTAATAGTACCGGTACATTTAAACTAAATTTTGTATAGATATATTATATAAAACGTTGCCCTACACTAGGAATGTCTCCTGTATCGTGGGTGTGTTAACAAACATTGAAACTTACATACACAAACAGCCAGACCCGAAACAACTATCTGCAGGTCATACAAATATTTGTTCCGTGCGGGGATCGAACTGGTGACACACAGCACAGCAGTCGATCGCTCAGCCACTGCGCCAACTGTGGCGACAGGTAATTAATTTTCTTTTTTGAAGGATTTTTCCAGTTTCAGTCACGGAGTTCGTATTTATTCTCCGTTGATAACAAAAGGTTCGCCTATTACATGGGTCTTCATAATATAACTGACGGAATTTAGGTGTACTATCTATTACTATAAGATACACCTCTGTATAACCCTTTGATTATTACCAGCGTGATGTTACGTTATTACTTTATTCATAACTAGCTTTTGCCCGCGGCTTCGCTCGCGTTAAATTCGGGGTAACACAGTTCCCCTTGCGCCTTATTGATTTGTAATAGCAACGCTAAGTTTTCCCTTTTCTTCCCTCTTTCTCCCTCACATCCCACTTAAAAAAATAGCCTATGTCCGTCTCCTGGTTCCCAACTATCTGTACCAAAATTCATCAAAATCGGTTTAGCCATTAAAGCGTGAAGAGGTAACAAACAAACAAACAAACTCACTTTCGCTTTTATAATATTAGTAAGGATTTACTGTACAAACTATTTCCATAAATACATTTAATTGAGGCACAAACGCAAAAAATGTTATTGCCAAAATGGTAGGCGCAATTGATGAATTAGTATTTCATCGATATCGTCGTTCATCACCACAGTTATTTATATGGCCAAAAAAGTCCCAAATCGTAGAAGCTGCCAAAACTACACACATTTTAGTACGCTAAAAGTATCAAAGAGAAGGTTTTTTTTTGTATTTTTCATGACTTTGTAGACAAATCCAAACCAAAATACTAGCAAGTTATACAGTAAAAAAAATGTGGTGGAGGGAAACAATTATTTCTAAAAGAAGTTACTTTAGCTATTAAGTAGGGATTATGAAGACGCCATATTGCTTAAAGAATTTATTCTTCCACATAAACTGTCAAGTCAAAACAACAGTGAACTATAAATAAAAGCTTTATTCGAAATACCCTTTTAAATACTTAATGCATCCCTAATGGAGTCCGATAGTATTTATAGTGACGAGTGTTTTGTCCGATATGATTTAACTTGGAAGTACCTATTCCTTTTTTGTTTTATAAAACTTTGCCCCACACTATTATTTTCTGGAATTTGGATTAATCATAATTAAACTAAACGTCTTTGGTAACCTTATTATAAATGCGAATGTTTGTAAGGATGAATGGTCACAATCTATCCTCTTAGTTCCAATAAACAAAAACGACTCGTTTTGCTTACGGATATATTTTGTCATAAGTCTCATAGAACTCAAAAAACAACGATCCGTAAGCAAAACGAGTCGTTTTTGTTTATTGGAACTCCTTGACCTTATTTTTATAATCAATCAATTTTTTATAATCCATATGTTTGTTACTCTTTCACGTCAAAACGGCTGAACGGATCTTGATAAAATTTGGCACAGGGGTAGATTATAGTCTGGAATAGCAAATCAAATCAAATCATCAAATAATTTAATTTTTTGCTGAATACACTGTTACAATGGTGTTATAAGAATAACATGTTTCAAGTGATTCTACCGTAAGGCATGCAAAATTTATACAGTCATAGTTATTAATAAATTAATCAATATATACATTGGAATAAATTAAATTAAATGAAATAAGCACGATACAATTATATGTTGAAGTCATAGTGGAGAATAAATTAATTTTTAAATAATAAAAATATTTATATTATTTCAATGTCATTCCTATAATTATTAAAGTACATTAACGTATTAGTTATTAAGAGATAGGTACATGCATAATTCATATAATTGATTTTACTTGATGTCACTGTGAGGTCTTTAGTTTGTTAAAATTATCATTGAGGAAGTCATTCAAGTTATAGTAGCATTTGTTAACCAGAATTTTTTTCAGACTTTTCTTAAATAGGGCCGTATTCAATACCCTTATTGCTTTAGGTAGTTTATTGAAGATTACAGGAGCCATATGGAACACACTCTTGTGTAGCACATAGGATTTTTTTTTTAAAACCACCAGCTAGCCAGTTCGAGAAGCCGCGGGCGACAGCTAGTCTAAAATAAATTGCAAAAAAGTTGAATCTTTGACCTCCAATATCTCGAAATAAGAAAGTTTTCAATTACGCTGTATATCCAGAACCTAAAAGAACCGGCCAAGTGTGAGTCAGACTTGCGCACCAAGGGTTCCGTTTAAACTTGTGACATAAATGGCCATATCTTTTGTTTGCATAGAGTTAGAGTGTTGATTTTTTACAACTTCAAGGGAACATAATTTGAGTAATTCAACTCGAAACCGCCACAAGTTCCCTAGATAAGACATACAGAAACGGAACCTACTATAGAACTCTAAAAATTATAAAATCATGGTGAGAACAAACGCAAACGGCTTCGTTTAGGGTATTTATACAAGCACTAGCTATTGCCCGCGGCTTCGCTCGCGTTAGATTCGGGGTAACACAGTTCCCCTTTCCTGATTTGTAGGTACCTGTTACTAGTAGTTTATGCCTTAGCGCCTTATTTATTGTAATAGCTATGCTAAGTTTTCCCTTTTTTTATTTCTCACTCACTCATTTCTCACTTAAAAAAAAAAAGTTTCCCTATTTCCGTCTTCAGAATCCCAACAATCTCTGTACCAAAATTCATCAAAATCGGTTTAGCCATTAAGGCGTGAAGAGGTAACAAACACACAAACTCACTTATTTATTGTAATAGCTATGCTAAGTTTTCCCTTTTTTTATTTCTCACTTTAAAAAAAAAAGTTTGCCTATTTCCGTCTTCAGAATCCCAACTATCTCTGTACCAAAATTCATCTAAATCGGTTTACCCATTAACGCGTGAAGAGGTAACAAACAAACTCACTTTCGCTTTTATAATATGTATTAGTAAGGATTATTATGCTAAATCAACATGAAGACCTAAAAATAGGCACAATCTTTTAAAACAAGTCCCAGACGTCTCTCCTTAGAGCACTCTTTACAAAAATAGACAAAAAAAAGTTTAAAAAGATACGAAATTCAATTTAGTCATACAATATCGGGTTTATTCCGGAACATCAAACGTACAGAATTTAATAATACATCACTTTATTATGACGTTGTTGTGACCCCGGACAAACATAGAGGGGGCGTTATATTCGATGCATTTATAAGAAAACTATCTTCAGATGCATGATTTTTAAAATTTATACTCATAACAGATTAATTAAGTCATAACACCTTATTTATAAACGTTACTAAAAGTCATGTAACGATTCAAGTTCATTATTCGTCTTCAAACATCCAAATTTCTTTAAGAAAAACATAAGAGTTACTAACAGAAGTTGTAGATATCCTGATAAATTGTACGTTCCCTACCAACGAACCAAAATGTATAAGAGTAACTCGTACTGTTTGGCGATTCGTATTTATAATAAACTAGCTTTCGCCCGCGGCTTCGCTCGCGTTAAATTCGGTATAACACACCAAGCAGACCTGCAGTTTTTGCTCTTGCGCCTGATTGATTTGTAATAGCAACGCTAAGTTTTCCCTTTTTTTCCCTCTTTGTCCCTCACATCCCACTTTTTTCAAAAAAAAGTTAGCCTATGTCCGTCTCCTGGTTCCCAACTATCTCTGTACCAAAATTCATCAAAATCGGTTTAGCCATTAAAGCGTGAAGAGGTAACAAACAAACAAACAAACAAATAAACAAACTCACTTTCGCTTTTATAATATTAGTAAGGATTACCGAATGAGTTAAAATGCCTCAATTTAAACTCGTTCAAACGAGAATTGTTCGAATTTTTATTAAGTAAAAGCTATTATTCAACAATAGAATACCTCAATGAAAAATAAATATAATTTATAAAATAATCTTTGGTAGTGAAAAAATAGTGTTTTTTTTTTTTTTTGTTTTAGTTGTCTCTGATGTTTTAATTATAATTGAATTTAGATAGATGCAAATATTTGTACACCAGAAATGGTAGAATATATGAGTCTGTAATAACTGTAACATCTTTTGTAAACTGTACTATATTCTGACAAATAAACTTTTCTTTCTTTCTTTCTTTCTTTCAATGACGGTGTCTCATCCTGTGAATAATGAATTAAAAAACTCAATTAACACTGTCACTTCATGATGTCTTCCGTGATTTTATTTATTTATTTAAACTTCATGTACAATAGTGGTATATAAGCGGACTTATTGCCATAAGGCATTCACTACCAGTCAATCTTTGGGTAAAATACAATAACATTGTGATAGGGTACAAAAATTATATAAAAAATTTATATCTAAAAATATTTGTTTACGAAAACGTATATTTTTATACGGATACTAATATACATATGAAATAAACTAATAAATCCATTTAAACTCAATTAACACTGTCACTTCATGATGTCTTCCGTGATTTTATTTATTTATTTAAACTTCATGTACAATAGTGGTATATAAGCGGACTTATTGCCATAAGGCATTCACTACCAGTCAATCTTTGGGTAAAATACAATAACATTGTGATAGGGTACAAAAATTATATAAAAAATTTATATCTAAAAATATTTGTTTACGAAAACGTATATTTTTATACGGATACTAATATACATATGAAATAAACTAATAAATCCATTTAAGAAATAAATAAAAAACAGAGAATAAATTTTTGAATAGATTTTCTATTATTTTTAACTTTCGAAGACAATACTAGTTTGGATGGAAAAAATGAGAGCTTAAAATTATATTTAAATAACTTAATTGAAACTAAAAATGTGAAAATACACGTTTTTAAGTCGTAAATTAAAAATATATAATAAAATATTTAAAGTATTTTAGAAATAATTATTAAAATTATTAAATCGTTAGGGGCTAATCCTACTAATATTATAAAAGCGAAAGTTTGTGATGTATGTTTGATCCTCTTTTACGAAAATACTACAAAACGGATCTTGATGAAATTTGGCACAGAAGTAGATTATAGTCTGGAAAAACACATAAGATACTTTTTTTTTGATATCACGCGAGCAAAGCCGCGGGCCCCAGCTAGTAAATTAATAAAACAAACAATTTTTTTACACTACCTACCCACATAAAAATTCTTATTGAAAAATACGGTACGACATTTTCCCCTACAGTCATGAATCTGCCCCATAACAGAATTAACTTTAAGACAAACATACACTTATAAATTATTTCCCTTGCATTAGGTACCATCATCTATTATTTGGTTCTTCTAAGAAAATTTACTCAATGCGTCCCTAACGGGGGATCATGCCAATTTCCTTAAGAAAACAAGGGGTTGCAACGAACGATGTTAATTTTTAATGAAATCGATCGCTTTTCAGGAGTTTTTTTGGAGTTTTATTGCATTTTGATCAAAGGCCTTAATGGTATTTTAATAAAAGATAATGTTGTTTTACTTTTGAGTTCTTAGAATTTATTCAACACTAGTTGTGCCCACTGGTTTTACCCGCTGCTCACCTTTGAGATGTTAAATAACCTATAACCTTCCGCTTATTTTCGTTGGATCCCAGTTTTTAATCCCACTTTAATATTTTTGGCGTTGGATCCCACAAAACATTATTATATATTTCCGTTGGATCCCAAATTTGAAAAATACAAAAAAAATACGTTTTATTGCCACTGAATCCCAAAAACTATTTCCGTTGGATCCCAGATGTTTAAAAACATCTGAATGCGGGGTACATCCAACAACAAAATCACAATAATAAGTTAAGGCGAAATTTTGTATGTATGTTTGTTATTCCAACACGCTCAAACTTCTAGACTGATTTGGATGAAATTTGGGTATGTGGATAGGTTATGTTAGAATAACGGGTGCCTGCCGTTTTTCCGAAAAGATTTGGACAAAAATTCATTACCCAAACAAATTATAGGAACCGGGAACTAGGTTTGGTCAGGTTAAAACTGTGACCTCCTACGCACGAGTCGAGCGAGCGGAGCGAGCGGTGCCGCGGCAGCGGCCGGCGAGTGCCACAAACGACTTGCATTTATAGAAAAAAGAGATTGTTTTTAGTTGTTTACCCGGAACTGAACTATTTAGATTAGGATAATTACTTTACTGTGACCTGTGTGCCAGATACGGCCACATTATATAAAAAAAAATATGGAAAAATTATGTCGGCAGTATTTTTTTTGAGCTAAGAGGCGCTTGTTTTGAAGGCGTTCATATTTATTTCTTTATAAACATCACAAATAAACCTGATCATTTTTAACTCATGCCAGTCTAGTACTATTTGGAGTACCTACATCATTTGTCTCATTTATGGGGAATAAATGAGACAAATGATGTAGTGGCAACAATCCTATAAAATCCAAAATACACACACGGTGTTTTTGAAATATTTAATAAAACTAAATCACTTTTATTCTGAAATGTACACATGTTGTCATAAAATGGGATTCAATGGTAATATCAAATGGGACCCATCGTTAATACCTAAAAAATGGGATTAAAAACTGGGATCCAACGAAAATAAATCTAACCTTCCAGGATAAATGAACTGCACAATTTTTTTTTTCAATTCGAACGAGTAGTTAATGAATTTTTAAACTATGAATTCTCCTGTATTGTGGGTGCGTTTAAAAACATTTAAGCTCACATACACAAACAGCTAGACCTGGAACAACTATCTGTAAGTCATACAAATATTTGTTCCGTGCGGGAATGGAACCCGCGACGCGCAGTGCAACCGTGTCGTCAAACTTAATTATATAAATAGACTAGCTGTGCCCAGCGGTTTCACCCGCTGAGGTTTAGGGGTGTGAAAAATAGATGTTAGCCGTTTTTTTTCCTTTTGAGGGCCCTAAAAGTTGAATGTCTACCGCTTTAAATTCTAGAACCGATATTCGTTTACATAGACTAGACAGCACAAAACTATTTCTCCAACTAACCCAGACAGACATAAGACTTAACTATATAATGATATGCACACACAGTACGATATTGTAGGAAGGTCGTAACTCATTTACTATTAATCATTCCGGCTTTAGCTAATGTATTCAGGGGTTAAAACTATTTGCATACAGTTACATATCTCTGCGTTAACAAGCCTTATGTACTCGTATTGAGTTATATATGGCCAATTTGGGGTTTACAATTATGCGTATGAGGTACTATTATCTGGAGTATTTTATCGTAGACATGATTGTGAATATCTTGTTACTAGCTGTTCCTCGCGGTTTCACCCACGCTGCTCAGCACCTGTTGGTCGTAGCGTGATGTTATATAGCCTATAGCCTTCCTCAAGAAATGGACTATCCAACACTAAAAGAATATTTCAATTCGAACCAGTACTTCCTGAGATTAGCGCGTTCAAACAAACAAACAAACAAACAAACTCTTCAGCTTTATAATATTAGTAAGTATAGATTACTAAGACTTGAAATGAGACATTTACTATGTTTGTTATTTGTTTTGAGTTTCCGATATTTCGGCGATGTTGCAAACGCCATGATCACGGATGTACTGAAGTTATTGCGGGTGGATGTTTATGAGCAGTCAAAACGAACTACCCCTCTTTCTTATTCGTTTTCTGCATCGCCGAAATATCGGTAACTCGAAACAAATAACATACATGGTAAATTCGAAATTTTACACAGCCATGATGCTTTTTTAAATATTAAATAGCAATCCCAAAAAAAAACCTATTTCGTTTATAGAGTTCCGCTACTTAAAAGGAAAAAACGGAACACTTTGTTGTCCATTTCTCTGTCAAGACCTTTATCTCGAGAAGGCGTGAAGTTATTGAGTTGAAATTAAAACCATAGGTATACTGAAGTCTATTATCTCCTTGCGGTATGAAAAAATAACCCCCTAAATTTACGCAGTCAAAAAATATAGTCGTTTATGTCGCAAGTTTGTACGGAACTCTCGGTGAAGGAGTCTGACTCGCTATTAATCGGTTTTTAGCAACTAATACTCACAGAGCTACTTACTTGTAAATCCTTACTAATATTATAAAAGCGAAAGTGAGTTTGTTTGTTACCTCTTCACGCTTTAATGGCTAAACCGATTTTGATGAATTTTGGTACAGAGATAGTTGGGAACCAGGAGACGGACATAGGCTAATTTAAAAACAAAAGTGGGATGTGAGGGAGAAAGGGACAAAAGGGAAAACTTAAAACTTAGCGTTGCTATTACAAATCAATAAGGCGCAAACGGAACTGTGTTACCCCGAATTTAACGCGAGCGAAGCCACGGGCAAAAGCTAGTGTAATATAAACCTGTATTACAAAAAATAGTTTTAGCTTCCGCCCGCGACTTCGTCCGGGTAGCATAGTTACTTTGGGCTAACGCTAACTTTAACCCGCGTGATAATCCTTTGTCCGTATCCAGAGTTCCAACTATCTCTGTACCAAAAATCATCAAAATCGGTTTGGCCTAAAGGCGTGAAGACGTAACAAACAAACAAGCGCACTTTCGATTTTATAATATTAGTAAGGAGGAGGTATCGTATTTGTATAGGAACACCTCTAGTGTGACCATCATCTAATCATAAATAATCATGTTCATTTATTTTAACAACTACGACACTTTTAACTGTAATTAGATACGCTTATTTTCGTTGGATCCCAGTTTTTGATCCCACTTTAATATTTTTGGCGTTGGATCCCACAAAACATTATTATATATTTCCGTTGAATCCCAAATTCGAAAAATACTAAAAAAATACGTTTTATTGCCACTGAATCCCAAAAACTATTTCCGTTGGATCCCAGATGTTTAAAAACATCTGAATGCGGGTACATCCAACAACAAAATCACAATAATATTTTAAGGCGAAATTTTGTATGTATGTTTGTTATTCCAACACGCTCAAACTTCTAGACTGATTTGGATGAAATTTGGGTATGTGGATAGGTTATGTTAGAATAACGGGTGCCTGCCGTTTTTCCGAAAAATTTCATTACCCAAACAAATTATAGGAACCGGGAACTAGGTTTGGTTAGGTTAAAACCGTGACCTCCTACGCACGAGCCGAGCGAGCGGAGCGAGCGGTGCCGCGGCAGCGGCCGGCGAGTGCCACAAACGACTTGCATTTATAGAAAAAAGAGATTGTTTTTAGTTGTTTACCCGGAACTGAACTATTTAGATTAGGATAATTACTTATTTACAAAAAAAAGGTTAGGTTAAAACTGTGACCTGTGTGCCAGAAACGGCCACATTATATAAAAAAAAATATGGAAAAATTATGACGGCAGTATTTTTTTTTGAGCTTAGAGGCGCTTGTTTTGAAGGCGTTCATATTTATTTATTTATAAACATCACAAATAAACCTGATCATTTTTAACTCATGCCAGTCTAGTACTATTTGGAGTACATCATTTGTCTCATTTATTCCCCAGTGGCAACAATCCTAAAAAATCCGAAATACACACACGGTGTTTTTGAAATATTTAATAAAAGTAAATCACTTTTCTTCTGAAATGTACACATGTTGTCATAAAATGGGATTCAATGGTAATATCAAATGGGACCCATCGTTAATACCTAAAAAATGGGATCAAAAACTGGGATCCAACGAAAATAAATCATTAGATATGGTGCAGGAAATATCAAATTAACTTAACTGTGACTACTTTTTCTAATCGACTAATAATTGACTACTCTTGTAGTAGGTAATTTCTGATTCGATTTCAATCAATATTATTTCCGATTATACGAATTTCTACTTTGGATAAGTGGTAAAAAAGTCAGAAAATATGTTTCAAGTTTTAGTTCAAATTGAGTTACATCCGTAGGTACCTGTTAAAGTAAAAAAGGCACTTTTCTGCAGTTTCAATGAGGGTAAGCATATCGCTATCTGCTGGCCGCAAATCCAGACTACTGTGACTAAGACATTTCTAATAGAAAAAAACTGTAACACTTTGCTTGACCTGGGACTCGAGCCCATGATCCCATGCACAGCGGTCCCTCTTGAGCCCACTACACAAGAGAGGTGTTTTTTTTCAATAACACAAATTGTTTAAAAAATATATCGTGAAATCAGTATTAACGGATTACAAGGAAGACGTCCTACTAATATAAATATTATAAATGCGAATGTTTGTGAGGAAGGATGTTTGTTGCTCTTTCACATCAAATCGGCTAAACGTATCTTGACACCCAGACTATAATCTTCCTCTGTGCCAAATTTTGGCACAGAGGTAGATTATAGTCTGGAATAACATATAGGATACATTTTTTTCGATCATCATGCGAGCAAAGCCGCAGGCGCTAGCTAGTTTAGAATATTAAGATCTAACACAATGATTGTTTCTGAAATATAAATATTTGTATATAGAAAATACTATTAATAAAACAGACATCATCATTCAGCATTTCTCTTCATCAAAATAGTAGCTAGAGCCAGGCAAATTAAAATATCAAGGGAGCAATTAAAGGCAATTTATTAGAAATTCTTAATTATTATTACGACTTAACCCTCGGGTGCCGTTGAATTTATTACGATCAACAAGTGTTCGATCGTATGAAGTATTCGTTAGCGTGATTAATACAGGTATCGACGGGTTAAAGGTAAGGCTTAGAGAAATAAAATATAAAGAATAATATTTATGATTTATTTGGTAACTAAGATAATGTGACTTTTGTTTGATTTATTGATTTTTTCGCCACCGACTTCTACAAGTTATTTTATTTTCTATGTTTTTTAGTGTTTTTAAAGAAGTTGGTGTTTTTTGTCAGAAAAGTATTTTATTTAAGCCTTTTATTTATGATATATCTCACAATTCTTTTCAAACATTCAATTTTTCATTGTTACTAAGATATACAATCCTTACTATATAATATTATAAAAACGAAAGTAAGTTTGTTTGTTTGTTACGTCTTCACGCCTAAATGGCTAAACCGATGTTGATGAATTTTGGTACAGATATAGTTGGGACCCTGGAAACGGACACAGACTATTTTTTTTTAAAGTGAGAAATAAGAGAGAAAGAGGGAAGAAAAGAGAAAACTTAGCATTGCTATTACAATAAATAAGGTGCAAAAACTACAGGTAGCAGTTACCTGCAAATCAGGAAAGGGGAACTATGTTATCCCGAATTTAACGCGAGCGAAGCCGCGGGCAAAAGCTAGTATGTATTATAAAAGATAACTCATAAATCACTGATGCAATAAAAATAAAATTGTTATGGGACAACCTTATAAGTATACTTTTTCGAACAAAAATAAAATTACGAAAATTGGTTAAAAATTATGAAAGATAGGTACTATGATTGCAAATAAAGACAAAGATAGGTACTATGATATTAATATTCCTAATAATAAAACAAGGCGTCATAATTCAAACTCGAATTATTTCAATTTGGCCAGTTACAGGCACTTTTGAAGAATCAAAAAAAAAGAACAAGCTACAAGGCATAATCACTGTGAAATGACTGAAGTTACCTATAGATTTAAATGAAGAAGAATAAGGCAAGAATCTCCACGTTCAATCTTTTAAATCAAAGTTCTTTGCAAGCAAAAATAATCCATCACACGAGTTAAAGGTGGTTGGTGCGTCGAAAAACTTATTATTAAACTAATCATTTACTGTGACTTGGCCCATATCGTAACTGTAAATGTTAATTGTGCCATCAGCAGTGTTGATATTATTTGCATTGGCTTTAATTAATAAAGTTGATGATGACAAATTGTAGCTGAATTAAGAAGAACGTTGGCGCCATCATACGCCCCTGTGGTACTCCAAAATGAGTAATGTGTCCGTTTTTGTTACAACTTACAAAACATGTTTTGCCGGAGACTTCGTCCGCGTGGCTTAGTTGCTTTGGGCTAACGCTAACTTTGAACCGCGTGATGATCGAAAAGAAATATCTTCCTGTTTCCTTTTCTTTCCTTTTTCTCCCCCTGTTCTAAATCTTTTTTAGCCTACGTTCGTCTCCAGGGTCCCAACTATCTCTGTACCAAATTCATCAAAATCGGTTAAGCATTTAGGCGTGAAGAGTAATAAACAAACTCACTTTCGCTTTTATAATATTAGTAAGGCTTATCAACTGTTCTTAACGAAAGCCATGATACATCACTAACTCAATCCAGATATGACAAATTGTCTAAGAGCTGCATAGCCATAGGATTATGGCAACTGAAGCCGGTGTTCCGCAAGGGGCTTTAAGAAAGAAAGAAAATACATTTATTTATCACATGCCACAAGTGCACACAGATTAAAAACAAATCAAAACTTCTTGAAACTGAACAAAATTCTGTAACACTGTGTGCCTCACGGCTGTACCAAATAGTCTTGTTCAGCAAAAAGTACCAGGCAACAAAAAAAGAAGAAAATAAGTTTAAATGGCACATGCTACAAGTGCACATACTATTAAACAAATAAAGAAAACCTAAAATTAAATTATCATAAAAAAAACTTAAACCTAAACACAAAAAAGAGATAATTATTGTGTGTCTCACAGCTGCCAAATAGACCCAGGATTTGTGATGGTAACCTCACTTATCTGCTAACTTTTCTGACTTAACTGTTCTTTTCTTTTGCGATTATTTCTCTGCTACATATCAAAAACTCGCTTCAAGGAGGAGCATTTGAATATGCAGATGATGCCATTGTTTTGGAAAGAAACTTGTCCACTACAATAACCAGCAAAAAATATCTACCTACTCTTAAAGAAGCCATGGTCCCATCAGACATCCATGTGGTATTTCGTTTAAATAAACATACATTTACAGCAACTGCAACACAAGCAATAAAAAGTCATTAGACACCAAAGAACTTACTCAAGTTTTAAGTAATAAAAAGCTTCAAAAAACAGCCTCCCCTTAACTTCAAAATATCATTCATGACGATGATATTTATATCATATTTTATGACACGCATAAACATGGGATGGGCGGTGACGACTGTATTCTGTTTACAACGTCGATCGCTATCTGGACGTCGAGATGTTTATCCATAAATGTATGGAGATGTATCTTCATATTGCAGACGAGATAGGAGATATTAATTATGATACTTCATTTGTTTACGGTGGGTTTTTTATAAGGCCTGCTTCGAAATGAACATAATTTTCATTAAAAGTACCTAGTTTTTGTAGTTTGGATCAGTATAATTCTGCACAATATAAGGACATCGAATTTCTGTTGCTATCAAATTTGAGAAGAACCAGCCAAGAGTGAGTAAGATTCGCGCACGGAGTGTTCTGTAAAAACTTGGGACATAACGGCCATATCTTTTGACTGCGTGAATTTAGAGGGTTGAGTTTTGAGGTAACCTAACCAGCTTTGAGGGGTAATAGACTTGAGTATAATTTTGGTTTTAATTTCAACTCGATAATTCAGTGAAACAAAGAAAGTAGATGAGGACTCATAATATAACATTTTTTTGAAGATGGGAAATCATCAAATAACTTTCCTCGCTTTGGACAGAGCAGGGGGGAGCCAGTCAGACTTTTACTGACTAAAACTAATCAATGCTTCTTTTTTTGCGCTAAATGTTCTGGGGCCGTGGTCTCTTTCGAACAAACCGCAACTCCGTCAGGCAATGGCCCTGGCAAGCCACTCTACTTTGCTGACATCTCTCTGAGGAGCCCGTGGAACACGAACGCGCCCTGCGGACTCTAGATGCTGATTCTGGATAAACCAGCTTGGATTTTCCCAGTTATGTGTCATTTTTATGACATACTTGACGTCACATACAGCAAGAAATACGATTTTATAATCGGATGAATTTGTGATATAATCCAGTTTATAACAATTTAAGTTTAGTATCTAATTATTCTTCCTCCCAGCATGAAAGTGTAAGACAAATGTTAAAATTAATATTTCAACTTGTTATGAGAATCGCAATACATTAATCTCTCGTGAATGTCACACACCAAAAGGAATGAATGATTGCTATATTACTTGGAAAACTGGCAGCAGTGAACGAATGACCGGCCAGGTAATTGGTCTTCGTTAACAAACGATTTTAAACCTTAACTCATCGTTTCAGGATCGAAATTGAGCTTGTGTTGACTGTAATTGAAAAGGAATTTCACTTTGCAGTAGTCTGATGCCCCGCGGTGAGACCTGCAATTTTTGGAATATAATTTATTTGATTAAAATTTCTTTGTTCAGTTTAAAATTTATCAAGGTGCCGAAATATAATACCTTAAAAGGAATGCTGTTAATAATATTTTACAAAGATAAATTCTTCGCAAAGCAGCAAACGTTTGCAATCGTTATGATGTGTTTACAAAAACTTTATACCTGATATATTTAACTAAAAGAAAGCCTTGGGATCGGTTCTTTATTCAAAGTTAAGAAAGAGTCAAAGTAAAAACGTTAGTAATACAAACGACATTACGATGAAAATATAACAGAAAGTGTCAACGCTTGATTGCCGAAGAAGTTATGAGCTTCAACGTAATCAATGCAATTATATCGAACCTACATTGTAAGTTAAAAATTGTTAATTACAAGAACAAAATCGTCAGTTACACATATAAGGCGTTCTTTCCTATATGTATCAAATTTGATCCACTTCCCGGTATTCCATTGAGTTTAAATTTTGCATACTATAATATTATGTTTAAATTGGATGACAATACATGGTTAGTTACAAACTTTCTAGCATTACTCTCAGCAAACCTTTTCATTTGAAACCCATTCAGAAGTAGGCAGGTCTACAAAATAACAAGTCCACCCTCTTTATTAGCTAGACAAGTATTTTTATTGTTCCTTACGTATTTATAAATGTTTGTGATGCTTTGTATGTTTAATATTTATTTCTGTCTGTTATTTTGTGTGCTCGTTGTAATTTGTGACTAGTAAATATTTTTCCTATTTGTCCGGAGTCCGCCATATTATTATTATTGAATTTAGAATAACTTCATTAAGCTGGCCAAGCATTGTCATCAAAACCAAACATATTTGCAAAATTTCAACTCAATCAAAACCCGGAAAGTAAATCAAAAACCTCTCAGATTTTTGGAACGAAGTTCCTTATCGCGCGTTGCGAAAGGGGGCTAGACGGAAAAAAATAAGACCAAAAGTTGTAACGACACTTTTTGCAATAGTTGTAAGCCGTGCGGCGTGCGCATGTTTCTCTGTCTGTCTCTCTCTCTCTTTCTCATAGAAAGCAAGCCAGTTATTTTCGTTTTGTCTTTCTATTTCGCATTGAACAGTGTGGTGTCGCGACGATTATTTTTGTTAAATGTATACAGGTTTTTTTGTACATAATAAATAAAAACTTCGTTCCATCCGGGTGTCCCTTGACACCTCTCAAGATTTTTATTTGTAGTTAGTGGTTTAAATAACAGTGTGATAGAAAATGATTGTCACAATCAGAATATACTATATGAAGACGCACGCCAACCATGACAAACATATTATCACATAATTTCGCGAAATTCAAACCACGGACACCCAAACCCGATTCAACTAGAAGCTCATATGTTTTAATTAGATAGTTACAATCGTTCAAAGAGTATGTTATTTCCATCTTCCATTTAAATGAGTTATAACCGTTTCTGAGAAGCACTTAATGCTGTTATGACGCGTAATAAATTGTCAAATCTACTTGTGTTCCAGCTATTTCCAGAGTGAATTTATATGGGAATATGTATGTTTTATTTAGTATCTTCTTTTGGGTTCATGACTTTTATTACGTGTGTAAAGTGACGGGCTATTGCGAGGTTTAGAAAAGGGTTACTTTGTATTTAGAACGTGTTTTGTTAGTCAGTAGCTGTCATGTTCTCATTTACTTCAAAAGTTTTTTGTTCTTGTTATGATAAATGATGTTTATTTTGCAAGTAGGTTTTCACAAACACTTTTACACGTCTTTTTTTTAAAACTAGATGAGGCCGGTGTTTCGTACCCGACTACTCTGAGAAGAAACAGCCGAAACAAACTCAGAGGTCATAGTCTCTTTTAAAGTCCAGACAAAAAATCTTGGTCAACTTACATGAGGACTATGCAGATTAGTGTCTGAAGTGGTCTTTTAAGTTTAGATTAGTGACTGAAGTGGTCTTTTGTGGTGTGTTAATAATCCTGAAAAGAGGTTTGTTACTTCTTTTTAGAATTATTGCAGATTTTTTTTTTATAAAACGTTGCCCCACACTTGGAATGTCGCCTGTATCGTGGGTGCGTTTACAAACATTTAAACTCACATACATAAACAGCCAGACCCGAAACAACTATTTGTAGGCCATACAAATATTTGTTCCATGCGGGGATCGAACCAGCAACACGCAGCGCAGCAGTCGATCGCTCAGCCACTGCGCCAACCGTGTCGAAAATGGTGTTAAAATTCAAGAAAAACAAGCAAGATGAAGGATGAAGAACAAGGATTGACGCGTGACATAATATCACGCTTCGAATCTCCAAAGAGAAGGCAGAGGTGTACACAAACATTTCGCCAGATATATTTAAGTCGTACGTAATAGGGGGCGAATCTATTGCCATAAATTGGGCACAAATCCAGACTCCGTGGCTGCTATAGAGGAATTCCTCAAATCAAAATATTTTTATTTCACATAGGCCAACAACATAAGCACTTATAAAACATCGAGAAAAGGTGGTCCTGATAAAGAAACCTAATAACAATTTGCCCAACCCGGGGATTGAACCCAAAACCTCGTGCTCAACTGTCGCATTTTGCGATCACTAGACTTACGAAGCAGTCAATAATAAGGATAAGTTTTTGGATATAGAATTTGGTTCACTGACTGGTCTTTGACTGATGACACATTGATATAGTGATCAGTAAAGCAGCAGTTGAGAGCTGACCAAGACGTTCAAAGTTACATGGATCAGTACAGCTCATCAATCTCTACATTTACCCATATTTATTTATAGCACAACATTTATTCTTCTTCAATACCATCCAGGAAGCTCATATTTTATCACATAATCTTGCCATCGTCGTGTCTAACGTCTTGTCTTCGCGGTCCCTCTCCACGAACACGTCTACCCCGATGATCATCGGTTCTACTAATAAGGTGTGTCCATTGCTAATTCAGCTTGCTTATTATGTGATCTAGGTCAATAACGTTTTCTGTCAGATCATGTAGTTGCAAAATCATACATTCGTAGATGAAAGTGTAGGTACAGCATGTTCCATGAATACATAATTAGTGAAATAAAGAGACAGGGGATCTGCTAAGCCGGGTTGCGGGTTGACCTCTGTGCAGTTTGTATGTCATACTCATTATTTACAGCGATATCATTTCTGTAACTTACCATGTAATCGTCCTACCGGGGTTGCGGGTTGTTCGATAGAGATACCGCGGCCCCGAAACATAAAGGGCAAAAGAAGGAACATGGGTGGGTTTTAGTATAAAACTGGCATTCCTTTCCGCTTCGCCCAGAGCAAGGAAAAGTTAATGAATTCCCAAACGTAAAAAAGTGATGTGCTATGAATTGAGACCAGACGCAAACACTCCGATACAATATTGCTAAGCTTTATATCGAAGCCTTATAATCCACAACACACACACACACAACCACTTGCAGTCTAAGTCTAACCCTGTCTTCACCCCCACACATCCTCAATCGTATGAATACCCTCAATTTGCGAACTTGGCAAACAGTTTGTGGCTGAATCGGTCGCAATGAGGTCTTAATCGCCGATAAACATGTTAAGCGTGAATAGGACTTCGCTATTGATGTTATGAAGAGCTTAAGTTGTGAAGACAAGTCGGTAATGTGTTTGAGAAGTTTGTGGTGGAAGTTGTTTTCTTTTAAAGTCTGTACTGCGCATTGGTCTTGGTCTTGAAGATGAAGGACTTCCGTTAAGTTTAAATTTTGTAAATGAATTTTCATTTTATTTATCAACTAGCTTTTGCTCGCGGCTTCGCTCGCGTTAAATTTGGGGTAACACAGTTCCCCTTGCGCCTTATTGATTTGTAATAGCAACGCTAAGTTTTCCCTTTTCTTCCCTCTATCTCCCTCACATCCCACCTTAAAAAAATATATATATTAGCCTATGTCCGTCTCCTGGTTCCCAACAATCTCTGTACCCAAATTCATCAAAATCAGTTTAGTCGTTAAAGCGTGAAGAGGTAACAAACAAACAAACAAACTCACTTTCGCTTTTATAGTATTATAGTAAGGATTGTGAATGCGAGGACCGTAGGGGTCATTTTTTAGGGTTCCTTACCTCGAAAGGAAAAAACTGTAGCCTTTGGATCACTTTATTGGCTTGTTGGCCAATCTGTCTGTCTGTCCCATTATTTTGGGAACACGTGAAGGCATCGAGTTGAAATTTATACCATTTACTGAAATCTTTGGTTCACACTATAAGTCTACGCAGTCAAAAGATATGGCTGTTTAGTAAGTTTATACGGAACCCTCGGGGCACGAGTCTGACTTACTCTTGGCCGGTATTTTTGAGGCCGTGATGGTCGAGAATTTAAGCGCCTCACCTCTCATGCAACAAATTAGGGTTTCAAATCCGGGCAAAGAACTATTGTGACTTTTTCAATTCAATCTAATGTGACAATTGACTAATGTGACGACACGGTTGGCGCAGTTGCTGAGCGATCGACTGCTGCGCTGCGTGTCGCGGGTTCGATTCCCGCACAGAACAGATATTTGTATGGCGTACAGATAGTTGTTTCGGGTCTGGCTGTTTGTGTATGTGAGTTTATAATGTTTGTAAACGCACCCACGATACAGGAGAAATTCCTAGTGTGGGGCAACGTTTAAAAAAATAAAAACTGGGCAAGGAATCCGGAAAAAATCACAATAGTTCTTACTGTTGTGACTTTTTCAATTCAATGTAATGTAAGCTGGTATTTTTAAGACCATAGATGTCAGAAAGGCTTAAGACAACATACGCAAAAAGTATGTGCATATATTATTAGATAGTTAAAAAAAAAAACTAAAAAACCAGCCCAATGCAAGTCAGTTACAAAGTTCCGAACAAACTTGCCACATAAACGGCCATATCTTTTGATTGAATAGGCTTAAAGGTTTTTCACAGCTCCAAGGAGCTACAGACTTGAGAGTGTGGTTTTAATTTCAAATTGATATCTTCACGCGTTACCAAGATATAGTTTTGACAGACAGACAAACGAAAAAGGTTATACTTTAGGGTTCCCGTTTTTTTTCCTTGAGATGTGGAACCCAAAAAGCACGCAATCTCGTATTTTGTATTGTACTCTGCAAACCCTTTCATTTGATTATATCATGGCAAAGCATAAACAATAACTGGTCCGTCATTTTTGGGACTTCGCAGTATTGCATTTAGAATGACGTAATTTAGCTAATCATCGTAATCCAAACTAAACATTTATGGTTAAGTTTCACTTTAAAGTGTTCTTTTTACATAGTCAAACTGGAACTCAAAGCATTTATTTCAATTAGACCATTGCA
This sequence comes from Ochropleura plecta, assembly GCA_905475445.1. Taxonomy (NCBI): domain Eukaryota; kingdom Metazoa; phylum Arthropoda; class Insecta; order Lepidoptera; family Noctuidae; genus Ochropleura; species Ochropleura plecta. The sequence continues at coordinate 20,835,355 of FR997726.1, read as the reverse complement.
GGATCTTTCAAATGTCAACAAACAAAAGAAAGAAGCTGTAGTCCCGGACACAATGCAGAATAACTTGTGAGAGTACTGTAGTTGTCCATTCCAAAGCTTTGATCTTGTAGCGGCTTGGTAACCGCGATTTGCTGAGTTGCATTTTCGACGTTATATCGGAAAGCGGGCGAACGGCTCGCCAGTCGCTTACAGTAAACCGCCCTGCCTCTACACATACCTAGTACGTAGTTAATTATAACGAAGTATTGTGGAACCTAAAATAAAGACGTTTATTAAGTTAGAGTCACTTGTCATTTAAGTACCTCCCAACATATGGGAACACGCCCAACAATCTCTATGAAGAAGAATGGGCAAGAAACTCCATGGAGACTCTTTAAAATCACAATAATTTTACAAGATCATACAAGTACAAGTTACAAGTGAAGCCAATAAGATCATTTAAAACAAAAACTTATCAAAATTACAATGCAACTTTTCAAGCTAGATTTACATTTACTACAGGCGCTAATATCCACATGTCTGCTTACCCATAAAGTAAACGTTCATAATATGCCAGTCTTTTGTTCATTTCATTTCAAACAATATAAAATAAACTGAATTGTCCTCCATCACTGACAGCCGTGCCGTTGCCATGACAACCAACCCCCGACCTACCCTACTAGAAAACCTAATAAAAATATATGGGGGTTGCCAATTTACATGAGCGGGTCACTTGAATTTTACGCTCATAACAATAGGGTTTATATTTTATAAGCGTAGAGACAAGAAGTTTGTTAGTACTTATCGCATAAACAGTGGTCCCTCGCTTATTTAGTAATACAATACTTTTTGTATTTCAAAAAGAAAAAGTTTGTTGACAGCTTTATTTTGTTTGATGTGTTTTACTGCAGTTACTTAAACCAAGTTTTCTAAATACGTTTTACTGTATTTAGAAAACTTGGTTTAAGTTGTAGTAGTATGGTTGATTAGATTGTTTGAAAAATTGTAAACGCTTTTGAAGTAAATAAAATCTGCAAGTGGTATTGAGCAAAGAAATGCGACGATGTACGATCTACGCTGTACATTGACCTCTGTGCAGTTTTTATGTCCTAGGTACTCATTATGCACATCGATAATGTTTAAGATTGCATTTCTGTAACTTACCATGTAATCGTCCTACAGGGGTTGCGGGTTGTTCGAAAGAGGTACCGCGGCCCCGGAATATAAAAGCAAAAGAAGGAACATGGGTGGGTTTCACTCAAGAACCCCTACAGGGGGTCTAAAATGAGTGCTTTGGCAGAATCTTAATAGGAAAATAATATGAATTAGGTTACAATTCATAAAATGGTCACAAATTAACAATTCATAATACTTACTAATATTATAAAAGCGAAAGTGAGTTTGTTTATTTGTTTGTTACGTCTTCACGCCTAAATGGCTAAACCGATTTTGATGAACTTTGGTACTGGGATAGTTGGGACCTTGGAGACGGACATAAGCATTTTTTTTAAAGTGAGAAATGAGGGAGAAAGAGGGAAGAAAAGGGAAAACTTAGCATTGCAATAAATAAGGGGCAAAGGCAAAAATTACAGGTAGCAGATACCTGCAAATCAGGAAAGGGGGACTGTGTTACCCCGAATTTAAGGCGAGCGAAGACGCGGGCAAAAGCTAGTATTAACTACGTCTGTGACCATTTAACTTGACTCATGTCATTACCCTATAATGATTCTGCAAAACCGGCTATTTTAGGCCCACAGTTCTGAACAGCTAATAAATTTTTGCTACAAGTATACTTTATTGGTTACATATGACAGCTGTCAACCGTATGTTTCTACGTCGTGTACAGCACTCGTGCAAAAAACCGAAGTGAATAGTCAATCAATTTCCTATACATAAGTCAGGAAACTGTTGTATGAATATTAATTTAATTTGTGAATTATAAATTAGTCTATGGCGGCTGATTAATCGACTTGATTTAATGATTCACCATTTATGTTTGTTTTTAATAAGTAAACAATAAATAAAAGAAAACCGGGCAAGCCGCATACGGTTCCGTACAAACTTGCGAGACATAAGAGAGACCACAGTCTTGGGTACATAGTTTTCAGTTCAACTCTATACCTTCACGCGTTACGGAGATAAAGGGTCTTGACAGACAGTCAGACAGACAGACCCACGGACAAGAAAGTGATACAATAAGGATTCCATTTTTTCCTTTTGAAGTACAGGACCCAGATTCTTGTGACAAAACAGATAAGCAATTCCACTACTGACTAAAAGTCACAACACCTATACCTACAACATTAGTTTTACTTTATGCGAAACCCGAAACACGTGTCTAGTATGTTTATGTGAAGAATCTATATACAAAATTTCAGAACTTTATCATGAAAAATCAGAAAGTTATAAGCTTGTTATTTTACCTGGCTGTCCGTACAAAAACACGGTCACCGCGCGGCTCAAACGGCGCCGCACGTATGTACTGTCGCTTTGACCTGCCGTGACCTTGTTGCGCGCCGTATGATTTCGTATACCTACTAAGTGTCCAACTCGTAACCTTTCAATTAAAGTTTTTGGGACAAAATATAACATGGTGTAAAAAATATTGGAATCGATTCAGTTACTTTTTTTTTTTTGCTTTTAAAAAAACGTTGCCCCACACTAGGAATTTCTCCTGTATCGTGGGTGCGTTTACAAACATTTAAACTCACATACACAAACAACCAGACCCGAAACAACTACCTGTAGGTCATACAAATATTTGTTCCGTGCAGGAATTGAACCCGCGACACGCAGCGCAGCAGTCGATCGCTCAGCCACTGCGCCAACCGTACCGTCAACACTTATTCTGAACAAACTATATTCAGGTTTCGCATATACTAAAAATAATGTTGTATGTGCAATGACATATTAACATACAAATTGACACACATTACGACCCCGATACAGGACATGTGAACATCAAAGAATATACAGGATGTTCTGCAATTGAAGGTGCAACGATCTATGTAAATGTCACTGATAGGAAATTCGCCAGACTGAAGAATGAGCAGATGTAGTGTAAATCAGATAAAGCAATGCCAGTGTCAAACGAGCTCAGGGTTGTGTTGTAGACTGGCGGGTGAAACGCTGCGGTTGAAACGCAGGGTTTATCCGAAATAGGTTGAGGTTCAAAATGCTACAAAGGATAAGCCAGTATCAAAGAGAAAGAAAGATCGAAATAATACAAACAGGATTGGCAGTAGATTCTATAGGTTTTGCATGGTTTTTTGAATGTATAGGTTAGATTTGCATGATTTACATGGTTACTTCTGTGCATATTAATTACGCTCTTTTTTCTTTTATTTTGATTACGTTAATTTAGCCCTGTTACAGTTAACAGTTCGTATTATGTCATAGAGTGATCTGTGGAAAATATTGTGGGTAGTATTATTTGTTAAGTTTAATGTTAAGTCAACATTTTTTATGCTTAATGGAATACTGTTGGGTTTCCCAAATGTAATAAATAAATATATAAATATGTAAGCATAATAAGCCGGGGTTGCGGGTGTTTTGAAAGAGATACCGCGGTCCCGGAACATAACAAGAAAAAGAAGGAACATGGGAGGGTTTTGGGAGTCAGTAGAAGACTGACACCCCCCCACGCTCCGCCGAGTGGGAGAAGTTATTTGATAATTACCCATTCATAAGAAAAAAAAAACATATTAAGCCAACTCAACAACAACGTTATTGCTATCGGATCGGATCTAATTAGGTCAAGAATTTACAGTCTTCTTTTGGGTTAGGTCGTCCCATCATCGATATCGTCTATATCTGTCTCCTCTTTACCTCCTTTCTCTGTCTTTGACAAGATTCTGGTCATAAGTGAGCCCAATTATAATAAAAACAAAGACAACGCAACCGGAACCTTTTCGCTATCAATCAAATCGAATCAAATTATTTTTATTTTACACAGGCCTACTTTCAGAAAAAAAGGTAAACATCGATAAAAGGTGCACGGTTCCGGTTGGTCGTTTCCTATGAAGAAGAACCGGCAAGAAATGGTTACCCTTTTACAATAATTGGATTTTACAATGTTGTTGTTACGGTGTTGGTACTTAAGTATGAAGTTATTGCTTACTTCACAAAACGTAAAATAAGATAAGAAGTTAACAAGCGTCTAAGAATCTACAAGGCCAACAATGTCCACTCATTTACAAAGAATTGGTAAAAAAAAATCTATACAAGAAATGAAATATTGCAAAGAAATAACTATATAAAACTATGAAAGTAAAGATGTTTGCAATTTTAACAGCGGTAGTGATACAAAATCAGAAGTAACATACCTGTGGAAAGTCCGCCCGTCTACAACACAAATCTCGCACGAGCGATGCATGTAAAACGGTCAGCGATTGAGTCAGCGATCGCCGACGGAATTCTGAACGGTTCTGACAAACGCGACATTATTGACTTTTATATCGGCATATAAACTGTTGGACATCCGTCGGTGTATGTCCTGTGTATATCGCTGTCAATGATATTTTGAACGCCTATTTCGTTGAGCTGTGACTAGAATTTAAGTTAAGATAAAAGAAATGGGTTCTTTGAAAACAGCTGGGTATGCATAGTGAGGAGCTATTGGATAATGACCCAGAGATAAAACGCCTTACTTGGCCACCCCGCGCTAGGTTGGGGTTTCAAATCCGGGCAAGTACCAATGTGACTATCAATTCATATGAACTTTTTAGTTTATCTAAATCATCACAGACATCGGTGAAGGAAAACATCGTGAGGAAACCTGGACTTATAATTAACTAGTTTTTGCCCTTGCGCCTTATTGTAATAGCAATGCTCAGTTGTCCCTTTTCTTCCCTCTTTCTCTCTCATATCTCAATCTTTTTAAAAATAGCCGATGTCCGTCTCCAGGGTCCCAACTATCTCTGTACCAAAATTCCTCAAAATCGTAAAGTCGTAAATAAGTTCTATGAGACTTATGTCAATATACAACTATTCGTAAGCAAAACGGGTCGTTTTTGTTTATTGGAACGGGGCCTAAATGGTTAATCCATTTAGGCGCAAAGACGTAACAAACAAACAAACTAAAATATAATATATATAGTAAGGAAGTAAGGATTATAAAAGTAAGGATATAAGTCTGAAATCGCCAACCCGTCTTGAGCAATCGTTTTGCCCAGCAGTGGGACAGTTATAAGCCGGTAATATAATTAAGCTATCATCGTGGCCAAATAACAAAAGCCACTCGGGTCCATGGTTAAGCTGCACTTGTCTATTTGACTCTGATGAGTGACCACCCATTAAATACCAAATCCCTCCTTGCTATGAAAACCATATTAAGACGACGGTCCCGGCGATCATGTGTTCTGATCCATTACAGTTAAATTATTTCTCCAGGTCTTCGTTGAGCTTCATTGTTTCAACGCTGTTCTGGTGGCCGCTTCTCTTGACTATCAGGCTTTTTTGGCTATCAGGAGCTACAGTGAATTGGGAATAGTTAACCGGACATTGTATTTTACTTTTGACATAACTTTTGAATTGTAAATATTTTTTTCATTTAATTTTACAGTTCGACAGGGTTCAAGCTACCGGTGGTTAGGGCATATAGGCGTATATAGCCTTTTTAAATGATTTTTCGAAATAAGATGGTACTACTCACTGTTCAGTCAAATTAAATAGGCTAGAATTTAGATTTCCATAGCCACAATAGCATAAACAAAACAAGTGACCATTCTATAGATAAATTAGTTATGCTTATTGGTTAGTGCTTTCCCCTCATTGCGTTGACAACCAATTGTGTTGTTCAATTAGTGGTAGTTTGACCGCGAACTGTAGCGGAATATATTGATGGTGTTGCAGTATTATAGTTCGTTGAACTGTTAAAGAATTAATTGGACTGCTGTATCGGAATTGCAGTTAGGAAGGAATAGTTATATCAGTATTAACAGCTGCGTGCCTGTGCATGTCACTAAAGCACGTTGACGACACGGTGGACTGCTGCACTGCGTGTCGCGGGTTCGGTCTCCGCACGGAACAATTAATATTAACAAATATATTTTTTTAAATTAAGAATAGAAGTAGACCCCATACACAGTACGAAAAATCAAAAAAAAATGCTTCCACGAATTTTTAAAACACCACATAATTATATCGGGTTCCGTTAAGATTTTAGGTTGTGGAGCGTGGCAAATAATAGGACATACACATACGCTCGAAAAACAAAACTTTCCTCTTGGAAGTCGGGTAAAAAATAGCACCACAGCAAATAACAAGGAAGTGAAGCGATGTAAAAATTGTAGCGTGCATCTGACAGCTACCCGCTGTAGCCATTTTGCGATCTGACAGTATACAGGGTGGTTGCATATTTTTAATAAGTAGGTATAGCGTTTTTATTTTTGTTTGGGTTTAAGGATAGTGGTCTTATTTTCGTCAAAAAAAGAAAGCCTTAACAGATAGTCTGTAGAAAATATGGTTTGATTTTAATATTTTGCATTTAGAAGTGGGTGAATATTATTTTGAATCTTCCTTGTCTTCTCAAATAGAAGAAGAAGTACCAACTTTTAACCACACCTATGATTTTGTAAAAGGGATTGAACATTGAATTATAAGGAGGTTGACTACCTCACTGGGCGTGTGCTAAGTATGAGGACTTCGGTTCGATTTCCAAATCGAGCAAAGTGCTGTTGGGTTTTCCCATTAAAAAATTCTCAGTAGCAGCTACAGACTCTGTATTTGTGCCTTGTTGATGTCAATAAGCTCGATCCTATTGGATGGGACTTAAACAAATAACTGACGCAATGTGGGTGTACTTCGTAGGCTTTCCGCCTAACTCTACAGTGACTAAAAGCGTGATGATGTTTCTAAGGAGGTTGTTGTGTAGGTTAACCTCTAGAGCCCCAGCGAAATGTGCCAGTTAACAACTATTACCGTTGAGCCCCGCTGGCACAAATTTGTGCCACCAAACCCCGACCGATTTAAAACTGTATTTGTAGTAAAGATAAGTCTTAAAATCAGATTACGCTTACGATAAAAGCCCACCCGGCGGTGCTTGACGGATAGTTGACGTAAATAATGACAGTCCTTGAGAAGTTAATTTTCGATTTCCTTTGACAAGTAGGTGTACCAGTTAAACAAGCTTCAGTCTTTGATGGTGTTTATTAGCAACTTAACATAAAATTATCGGTACATTATAATAAATATGATCAGTGGCTAGCTTCCTACTTATCTAAATGAATGTGGACTTTATGCATAGCTTTATACGTATTAAAATGCTTCAACGGAGGTGATAAAAGGAAAATTTGATTTCTGAATTAATAAATATAAATGAAAATAACTTTAAAAAAAACTAAAAAAATAGCGTTATTATTAACACTTAAAATCGGATATTTACCATGTTTGTTTTTGTTTCGAGTTTCCAATATTTCGGCGATGTTGCAAACGTCATGATCACGGATAAATTGAAGTTATTGCGGGTGGGTGTTTATAAGCAGACAGAACGATCTGCCTTCTTCTTTATTCGTTTTAAAGATTTATTTTAAAAAAAGCGAAAAAAAAATCGTCCACAGATAGTTGTTCCGTATCTGGTTATTTGTGTATGTGCGTTTAAATGTTTGTAAACGCACCCACGATACAGTAGAAATCCTAGTGAGGGGCAACGACTTTAGAGAAAAAAAAAACAATTTATTGGTAATATCCCTAAGTGACTGGCTGCGTTGCCACGATAAATGGCAACGCTAAGCCTCTGGCCATAGTAAAAGCCAGCCCTTGGGTCACGGGAAGTGTCAACTAAACGTTTTGAAATGTCCTCAAAAAGGCTATGAGCACAAGGGCCCCACAAAAACAGTTGTCACAAAACATGAGACAGTTGTTAATTAATTAGCAATGAGTTTACAACACAATTTAAATTGCTATTTATTTCACACAGTACACACAGTTTTATTTTATTGATATTTTAAACACACCCGTAATAAGGTTGATCAAGAAACCAAAATCCAGCCACCAGTGAGCTCCGCAATGTTTTAGATAGAAACGAAATTCTACTGGCCATCAAAGATTTAAAGGTCACTTTAAAATGGTCAATATTTCGGTAGATTGAGCGCTAAAGTTATCTTCTTCATTATGTTTGACTTAGTTCATCATAATAGCAATAATAATTTGAATTTTCCTGATTGCGGCGGGGTCCGAAGGGAGATAACCCTTTCAATCACAAAAAATATTTTAATGATCGGCCCAAAATTGAAGGGACAGTTGTGTAACAAACATAAAAAAAACTGTAAATTTGAGGACCTCCCTTTTGAAGCCGGTTAAGAAATCAGTGCCGATTAATAGGAAACCATAAAACCGATACACAGCCACAATCAGAATTATTATATTCACATTTTGCACATCAGCGTCAATTTTTTTGACATCCACCGACATTCTGGAGCGTGCACACCGTACAGGGGTCACGTGTCGCCATCATTAGAACCAGATGCTATGGGGTCGGCGGTGTGTGAATAATATTCACAGGGGCGACTAATTGACGAGTTGCCGGGACATGACAGACGCGGGTCTCCTCAACAGAAGTCGATGCGAGTAGGTTTTTATTTGGATACCTTTTTTATTTTTCGCATCATCAAAAATCTTCTCCCACTCTGGGCGGAGGGAGGGGAAGGGAGTGCCAGGTTTTAAGGACTAAAACCCGCAATGTTCCTTCTTTTGCTCTTTGTGTCCCGGGACCGCGGTCTTTTTCGAACAACCCTCTGGTTAAAGGAAAAAATATACAAGTCTTTAATTTGACCAGTAGTGCTAATTACTAAGTATAAAGCCTTGAGCGCAGCCACGACCCCAGGAGACTCGCTATGAAACCAGAAGCAGCGACGGCGCTAAGCTCGACGCTGTATTCTTAGAGGATACTACAATATAGTACTGTATGGATCGGAGTGCGGGATAATGAGAATGAGAATATTGAGATGGATGTGTGAAGTGAAATATAAGAGAAGTCTGAAAGTTGCGCCTCTTACAGAAAAGATGAATCTGTCACCTAGGTTGCAGGTTGTTCGAAAAAGATACCGCGGCCCCGGAACATAAAGGTCAATAGAAGGAAGGAAGTCTGACACTCCCCCCCGCTCCGCCCAGAGCGGGGGAAGTTATTTGATGATTTCTCATCTGCGAAAATAAAGGAAGTCAGTCTTGGTGTGGACAGATGATAAGGAGAGATATGAACACATATTACTAAAACAGAATAATAATGTTAATATAAAGCTTCATAAATGGAGAAGTAGAGGTGAGCCAAAGAACAGATGGATGGATTGAGTGAGGAATGATATGAAGGAAAAAGTAGTGAACTAAATCCGGGCGATTGACAGGGGAGAATGGAAAAAACAAACATGGCTTCTTGTGTGTGATCTACTTGAGGTCTGCGCAGACCTCAAGTAGATCACACACAAGAAGATGGAAGGACTTCCATCTGACTGCCAAAACGATCGCCTCAAATAACAAGAGGCAGTTAATATGACGATGCACGGATGGTGCAGTAGCTGAGCGATCGACTGCTGCGCTGCGTGTCGCGGGTTTGATCCCTGCACGGATCAAATATTTGTATGGCAGATAGTTGTTTCGGTTCTGGCTGTATGTGAGTTTAAATATTTGTAAACGCCCTCACGATACAGGAGAAATCCTAGTGTGGGGCAGGGTGTAAAAAAAAATTGCTTATGGTCATCAAAAATTGATACCGTTTTGCATCCATCTTAAATACTAGTTGCAAAATAAGAATAAAGTGCTATGATTTTTCTTCACTAATTACTTACCGAAGCGTCTCTTCCGTGTGCAATCACTATTAGTTTATAGCAATTAATTCGGGAGCAGTTCCAAAGTTTTCGCCAATTAGAGCAACTTCATACGATCGATTAGTAGATTTTAAAGGGCTGCAAAGCATGTAATCATAGCGGTGGTTCGTATTTAATCTAAGATAACGCAAAATAATAATGTATTGCCGTGAATTTTACAATTTTTGGTAGTAAATCCTTACTAATGTTATAAAAGCGAAAGTGAGTTTTTTTGTTGTTACGTCTTCACGCCTTAATGGCTAAACCGATTTTGATGAATTTTGGTACAGAGATAGTTGGGACCTTGGAGACAGACTATTTTAATGGCTATTTTTTAAAAAGATTCATATATGAGGGAGGAAGAGGGAAGAACAGGGAAAACTTAACATTGCTATTACAATAAATAAGGCGCAAGGGCAAAAACTACAGGTAGCAGATACCTGGAAATCAGGAAAGGTGAACTGTGTTACCCCGAATTTAACGCGAGCGAAGCCGCGGGCAAAAGCTAGTTGATAAATAAACTCGCTTCCTCTTCTCCCGCACACCACCCCCACCCCGGACAAACCCGCTATGTCAACATAACGAGGTACACGTGTGACGTCATCAGTTTAGTACTGTAATTAACTGTTTGCGTCACTTGCAGTGAGCACCGGACTGCAAGACCACTGCAAGGGACAGGAAGGGTTGCGGGTAGAGAGGGTATAGATTGATGACCGTAGTTGATACTTTTAAGCCGAATACTACGCATGAAATTACACGTAATCAGCATATCGCACACCTTGTTCTAAAATAAGATAACTCAGACAAGGTAATTTTTCGGGAAACAAAAACCGGCCAAGACCGAGTCAGAGTCATCGGGAGTTCCGTACAAACTTGCGAATTAAATAGCCAAATATTTTGACTGCGTAGACTTGAAGGATTGATTTTTTGACAGCACAAAGCGATCACAGAGTTGAGTAAATTATAATTTCATATCGATACCTTCACGCGTTCCCGAGATAAAGGATCTTGACAAATAGACAGACAGATGGACAACAAAGTTATCCAAAAAGGGTTCCATTTTCTCTTTGTGATTGAATTTATTAAAAGCTCGTCAGGAGCTCGTGGCTAAATAATAGCAGCCGCTCGGGTCGATCTTTAGGTTAAGCCGCGCTTGCCTAGGTTGGTCTGTGGATGGGTGACAACCCGATACATACCGAGTTTCCTCCGTGCCTCGGAAAGCACGTTAATCTGTTGGTCCCGGCTGTCATTTGTAGATCTTTGACTGTCGTTACAGCTAGTCAGTGTCGCTAAAGTCTGACAACCAGTCTTACCAAGGGGTATTGTATTACCCAGTACTAACTGGGTTGTGGAGGTCAGATAGGCAGTCGCTCCGTGTAAAATACTGATATACAGCTGCATCCGGTAAGATTGGAAGCCGACCCCAACATAGTTGATGAATTGATGAATGATTTCATGATTTTATAAAACATTATGATTTAAAAGAGTGTCCATGGAGTTTCTTGCCCATTCTTCTCCATACGGATCTACGCTTTGGAATGGGCAACTACAGTACTTTCACAAGTTATTATGTCTTGTGACCGGGACTGTAGCAGCATCATTTTTTTTTGTTCTTGTTTTTATGACATTCAAAAGTGCCTGTAATGGTCTAATTGAAATAAATGATTTGAGTTTGAGTTGGGAAAAGGCTAGGCAGATGCTGAATTGAATTTATTAAAAACAAAAATTGGTTGTGAAATGTCACTTTATGTTATGGTAACAAAACTGACACATTTCAACTACACGTAACTATGTGTAGTTGAAATGTGTCAGTTTTGTTATGTAACTCTAATGGTTTTACACTTAAATTTATTTCATTTCAATACAATGTTATGTAACTTGTTGTAGGAGAAACTCGTAATTAATATTTTCTATATTTCATTAACTGTACAGTTTTAATTAAATTGGGCAGATTATGTCTTTGAGAACAGAATTTATAAGTAAGCCATAAGTATTTTATTTCAAAACAACATTACATTGTGTGTAGAAAATAAAAATTACAATATTATTAAATGTCAAACACAGAAATCAAATTACGAAAATAGGATGTCAAACATAAAAATGTAAAATATAGCAATACACATAATATGTCAAAATTAATCGTACTTAAAGGAGGTCAAAGATAAGATAGATAATATTAACTAACAAAGATTGAAGAGAAATAAATGAAAGCAAATTAATATAATGACAATTTAATTCAGTCAAAAATCTAAAATTGTTTGCCATACAATGTGGCAACGCGGCCAGTCTCTTGGGGACATTGCCAACTGACAGCGTTGAGGACGAATTTTTTAACGCTATTTTTAATTTATTTATAAGTTTAGTTTGGTTTAATAATTTTAGTTTTTAAATATTAATAAATGTCTTTAGGAACTCATCAACACTGTTATGTAGTATACCTTTCCCTTTTTCTAATAACTTCCGCAATGTTTTCTTCAGTCTCTACAAAATAAAACTGGATTAATAAATTTGTAGAAACAATATTCTCGTATTGTTTTGAGAGAAACTCTCCAGCAAATCTCAAACGCAGGTAATATCCGCCGTACGTAACCGACAGAGACGCAATATCATGCAAATATTACAACTACAAAGAGCTTCTTGACGTACAAAACTGTTTGAGCGACTTTTATTACTTGTTTTCTTTATAACTTTATCAGAATCAGAATGCTTTATTTGTGAACATAGGTTCAAGGTAAAACGTGTGAGATGTTACTGATAGGTAGGTAGATCCTCTATGTTTACCCAGAGGCGTACAAAATAAATAAATAAATATCTTGGGACAACTCACACACGGCTATCTGATCCCAAGCTAAGCAGAGCTTGTGTTATGGTAACCAGACAACTGATATACATACTTATATAATTTATAAATACATACATATTATAGATAAATCACACCCAGACACAGAACAAACAATCATGCTCATCACACAAAGTTTGTCCTGGGTGGGAATCGAACCCACGACCTCCGGCTCAGCAGTCAGGGCCACTAACCACTAGACCAACAGGCCCGTCAGATATATTTAACTAGCTTTATAACTTAAGGCCGCGTGATGATCGAAAAAAAATATCTTTCTCTGGGGAGAGACGGGAAGAAAAGGGGATTTCTTCCCTCTTTCTCCCCCTTTTCTCACTTTTTTTTAGCATATGTCCGTCTCCAGGGTCCCAACTATGTCATGGCCAATATTCATCAAAATCGTTTGGGCCATTTAGGCGTGAAGACGTAACAAACAAACTCACTTTCGTTTTTAGTAAGGATTAACATGACAATTTTTTTTTCTTATTTATAACATTTTATTTTTAAAATATCATAAATTGGTAGAATCAAATGTTCACAATAGCAATTAAAATTACACAAGTAGGCAATAATAATCAAATCAAATTCTTTATTTGAGATCAAGCGATCCATATAGTGTTAGTATCAACTTAGCCTATGTTAGTAAACTCAATAATTAAAAACAAACAAAACATATTAATTGGCTGCATGAACATGAGCACGCACATGTCTGCCAGCCCAGAGCCTGATAAATGGTCCGTCGACCTTGTCCGCCAGTGCAATAATGCAATATAATGCAGTGTAAATATGCAATCAAATAAAATTTTAAAATACAATCAATTTCAATCATTTATGATATTGAGGAAATAAGGTCGAGGAGTTAAAATCGCCAACCCGTCTTGAGTATGTGTGCGTTTATTGTATGAGAAGAGGCCCAGCAGTATAGTAATGGGCTGGTCTAATTATTAATGTAAAATTACATCTTCACTGGTTGCTGTAAACTGGAGAGGTGGAATTACCTAGTACAAGAAAATCTTTGCTTAAAGTCCAGTCTAAACAATTATTAATTTACTTATGTGAATAAAATAAACTTTTTTTATCACTGATATTAAAATGCAAAAGTTTGTGAGGATGTGTGGTTCCTGCACATAATTGGGCGGGAGGAAACGCTCGGGTGTCACCATTGTGACGATCGCCCAGAGGACACCGTGGAGCACACAGTGGCGGTCCGCCCAGTTTGGGTGTCATGGCCGTGTCCTCGTAGAGGCGATCCCTCGTGTCCGGTGCTGGTTCAGTCCACGGTCCGGAGCGAAATAGAATGGGAACCGCTGACCTCTTTCTGCGAAGAACTCATGTTAGCAAAAGAGGTGGCCGGGCGTTTGAGGAAGAGTGAAGCCAACCCAGCCGCCGCGGGAGACACTCCGGGCGTCGGGCGCCGCGAGACAACTCCCGGCTACCGTAGTTGTGGGTCTGTGGATGGTGAGCAATGGGTAGCTCACCGTCCGTCCGTCCAGTGACGACAGGTCCTATCGACGGTGCGTTAGTGTTCTACGCGCGCCGCAAAGAGATGTCAGCAAAGCAGAAAGGTCTGCCAGGGCCACCGCTTGCTGGGGTTGCGAGTTGTTCGAAAGAGATTCAAAGCCCGGAACATAAAGGGTAAAAGACGGAAAATCCGCAAAAAAAATGTGTGGGTTTATAGATATAATTTGTTCCCTTTTTCTTACAGATATTGATAAAATTTATCACACAGATAGTGTCCTATCCGTATTTAGGATAGAAATTAAAAAGAAATTTAAATTTCGACATCGCCAACAGCTAGTAGTAATTACATTTGACGTACGCAGACGTAATTGCAATTAATCCTTACTTACCTACTTATCTATATATATAAAAATGAAACCCGTTTCGCGTTGTCACGGCATCACGTGTGAACGGCTGAACCGATTTCGATAATTCTTTTTTTAAAATGTTTGTGGAAGTCCAAGGATGGTTCTTACGGAAAAAAATATTAAGAAAATCTTTCAGAAATATTGAAAAATATACATTTAATTTTGCATATTTAAAAAAACGCGCGTAACAAATGTCAACGTCATTCACAGCCATAGCTATATTGAAAGAGCATCGTTCGTTCGGAAATGTGGTTACTTAATTAAATTCTATTGCACTAATTTACAAATTTTTGAAAATAACTCGCCACGGAATATTTATTTATAGATAAATATTATTAAATGTACCGACTTTGACGGTAATATTAATAATACCAGTGATGATTTCATTTTAATGTAAGTATATAATAATAATAAAATTTGTACTATGAGTTAGATTTCAGAGCGCAGTATACAAACTTCGCATTACCTATTTAGTAACCTGTGGTAATCTGTGACATACATAACCGCGCTAACAATAATTTTATTAAGTTTTTGATAATTTTGGTTTTGTTATAAAGACTAAGAAGTTTGGATGTGACTGGCTGGCGAATTGAAGAATTACAAATCAGTTGATTCCGATAAATTCGCTGGAATTGCCCGGCTTACCGCCTCATAATCTGCAATTAAAAATCGGATCAGTAATATAATTATTATGTTACGGAACATAAACCAGCCACGTCTGTGTAATGGCACCGGGCTTGCGGTGAAAAAATTATTGAACAACGTCATCGAAGCCACAATTTTGAAAGGGCAGTACAAAGGCGAAGATGTTTTAATCCCACGCATCCCTATAATACCGAACGACATGCCATTCAACTTTAAACGTTTACAGTTTCCAGTGAGGCTTGCATTTGCAATGTCGATAAATAAATCGCAAGGGCAGTCGCTAAGTGTTTGTGGCATCAACCTAGAAAATCCATAAACTAATAAAATTATGAAATTAGTAAAGTCCTTCTCAGTTATGGCGAAACCAGGGAAATAGGGATACATTTTTATATGGAGGATATTATAGATTCCAGTTCAAATTGAATAGGTACGCATACCTAAGATAGGACAACTAATAAATAATAAATATCTTGGGACAACTCACACACGGCTATCTGATCCCAAGCTAAGCAGAGCTTGTGTTATGGTAACCAGACAACTGATATACATACTTATATAATTTATAAATACATACATTTTATAGATAAATCACACCCAGACACAGAACAAACAATCATGCTCATCACACAAAGTTTGTCCTGGGTGGGAATCGAACCCACGACCTCCGGCTCAGCAGCCAGGGCCACTGACCACTAGACCAACAGGCCCGTCAACTGTCAGCTATACAAAATAAAGTAGTGCATCAAAGCTACACTAAGGCGGTACGAAATTCGCCGGGTCAGCTAGTAATATTATAAAAACGAAAGTGAGTTTGTTAGTTTGTTTGTTACCTCTTCACACTTTAATGGCTTAACCGATTTGATGAATTTTGGTACAGAGATAGTTGGGAACCAGGAGACGGACATAGGCTAATTTAAAAAAAAAAAGTTGGATGTGAAGGAGAAAGAGGGAAGAAAAGCGAAAACTTAGCGTTGCTATTACAAATCAATAAGGCGCAAGGGGAACTGTGTTAGCCCGAATTTAACGCGAGCGAAGCCGCGGTAGCTAGTATTATTATAATTCACACGTTTTTCGGTTAATAATTTTAAATGCCTAATGTTTTTAAATGAATGCTTTTAAGAACCTATTGTTTGTAATTCACTTATAAAAAAAACAACATTACGTTTTTTTAACATGCACTATAACTCCTTAAACACCTTGTCCGGAAAAAAATACCTCATGAATGACGTCAAAATGTAGCTAATTATTGAAATAATACGTAAGAAATGAAAAAGCACAATGGTCAATTGAAAAGTTAGATTTCGGGTTGCTGTTTTTAGAGGACGCGATTTTATCTTTTTGATATGTGGGGGGGGGGGGGGCTAGCTTTCAGTGTAAAGCTAAAACCAAGTTTGTGGGGTCACCATCCTTGTCACACAGCCGCCATCTTGAAAATAGGGGTTGAAATGGTTTTTACGATACCTATATCTCTTAAACTAGTTGTCTGATGTATAAAAATTGGTGAAATTTATTGTTGCAAATTAATTTTCTACAACTTTGGTTCCGTAATCTTTTGTCGTAGGACCATAAATAAAAAAGTTATCCTTTCTAAATGACAAAAATAGCTATTTTTCGATATAACTTTTTCATCATTTTTGCTACATCTCGGTCTAGAAAAGATTTTTCACCTTTTACCTTCACAGCTCTTATTTTTTTTTCACCAAAAGGTTTTTTATAAATAAAACAATCACTCATTATGGAATAATAGAAAAAGCACGCTTTAAAAGTCTAAACATCAAAAAAATAAAATTGCGTCTTCTAAAAAAACGCAGGGTAAGGCCTAAAAAACATAGTTAACATTTCAATGGACTGCAAGTATTAATAGGCAAGTACTTACAATTACGCATGTCAAGTTTATCATAAATTACATAAAATTAATTAACATGCCAAAACGAAGGTTTTACAAAGTCTTGCAGAATTATTAAATTACTAATTACGTTTGAAGAGCCTGATACAAGCAGTAACAATGAATGTGTTTCTCACATTAAACTATAAAGGCTTACCCATATTGACGAACAATATCAGTCGTTTCTATTTATTATGTTTGTGGCTGTGTTACACTTAATCATGTCAAGACAAACAACGCGATCGCGCGAACGATTGCTGAGCTACCTATTGCTCACCGTCCACAGACCCACATCTACGGTGGCCGGAGTCGTCTCGCGGCTTCCGACGCCCGGAGCGTCTCCCACCGCGGCTGGGTTAGTTTGAGGTTCTCTCCCTCAATATTCCCTCTCTACGAGGACACAACGGTGCTCCACCGTGTCCTCCGGGTGGTTGTCACAGTGGTGATATCCGCGCTTTTCCTCCCGCTTGATGATGTGCAGGAACCTCTCGAAACTTTCGTTTCCGTTGAGGTTTTGCGTCAGGCGGTAGGTGAGGACGTCGTGACGCCTCATCAGCTACTTCTCAAAGTGTAGGAGCACACTAAGAGCCTCTTTTATCGCGAATTTTTTCTTAGCGCTCATTGCTCTTTTGGGGTGTGTCGACTTTGCAGCCCCGAAATAGCAGTAATGCTTGTAATAAAAAAGAAATTGTACCAAAAATATTTTTGTCAGCAAGCCCTTTTAAAGAAGAAGCTTTATTATTTGATGTAACTTTGAAATACTTTTCCAATACATACTTTCAAAGAATTCGAAATCGTTACATTGTATGGTCAACTTTAAAAAAAAAACATGGTGTTTTTTTGTTACATTTGTGGATTTTCATTGGTTAAAAATTCCTCGCCTTAACAAACAGCAATTATGTATAAAGTATATAAAGAAACACTAACGGCGCAGTCAAATTAAAACATATTTACTTTGTAAAAACATGATTTTACTAGCAATTCTGTGTTTTAGTTGTGTGTTTTGTTTGGCCGAAGGGATTGTTTACGATTCCTTCGAAGGAGTTCCTATAAGAGAAGAGGAAATTATACAACATCGTTTACATAATACTACTTTGTAAGTACAACAGTTTTTTTTAATATACAGGGTGGAAACCAACCCTTCACGACGCTGGCAATTCTGCTCATCTACGAGTAAGTAACTCAACGCAAAAATATTGCTAGACAACGACCATTTTTTTTGGCATGATAAATTACCTACGTTATATTTAAAACATACTGCTGGATGCATTGTACGTATTATACGGGTGTCGGGGAGGTATTAACTAAAGTCATTAAATAAAAAAAAGGATTACAAAAAACAGGTGAAAATGTTGGAATTCTGACCCCTAAATATTTCTGTAACTAAATGGTTTCCAAGTGAGGTCTAAAACAAAAAAAAATATCGCAATGATAGACAAAATACGTGCCATTCGGCTTTGTAAATGGTACTTTAACATCCTGTATTTAACAAAGTATTCCTCATCCGTTTAGTCTTTTTCTAATTATGTTGAGGTCATATTTACAAGGAGCAACTGCCCGTCGATACACTGGCCGTATCGGAGATGTTCTTCAATGACTTTAGGTGTGTAGTACTTGCAACTGGCTGACACGGCGTGTGCGTGTATGATCAGATATATTTACAAAATATAATTATGAGCGTTAACGAAGCAAAATGAGTATGTCAGGGTCGTAGAATGGCGTGTCTATGGCGCGATCGTATTCTAACTCCCATCCACCGTAGACGTGAGTCTGTGGACGACAGGCCGTGTCGACGGCGCGTTTGTGTTTCACGCGCGCTTCATAAAGATGTCAGCAAAGCAGAGGGGCCACTGCTTGCCGGGGTTGCGGGTTGTTCGAAAGAGATAACGCGGCCTCTGAGCACAAAGGGCAAAAGAAGGAACACCAGAAGAACCATCCAGGGTTTTAGTCAGTAAAAGTCTGACACTCACTTCCGCTCTGCCCAGAGCGGGGGAAGCCATTTGACGATTTCCCATACGAAAAAAGAGTCATGCAATATACTTTATTGCACACCAAAATTTGCACACAATAACAAATCTGTTTTACAAAAAATCTACCTGCCCTTAAGAGAAAAACGCGTGAGTGTGGACTTAAAAATATCATAAACAAAACTGAAAAGCACTTAATGACCTCCAAAGGATAAAACGAAACCCTTAGAGGATAACTTTGTCGTCCGTCCGTCTGTCTGCCCATCAAAACCCTTTATCTCAGTAACGCGTGAAGGTACCAATCATCATCTGCCTAGCCTTTTCCCAACTATGTTGGGGTCAGCGTGAAGGTACCAATACCTATACTTAAATCTGTGGTCTTTGTCCTGCGATCGAGTCGCGGATTCGATTCTCGTACGGAACAAATATTTGTATTTATTTATTTATTAAAAAGGTCACCAACAGCTTCTGTATAAAAATATCTTAAAAAATAAAAATTACATAGTATTGGACTTATACAGTTGCCAACAGGTTAACCAACATTTTTACATAATGAGTAATAACAATAATATTTATGTATTTATAGTAAAAAAACTACTACAAAAACAACAAAAATACTATTTCTTTAGGGTATAACAGAAGACAACATAAGACAAAAAAATAATACGAAACTTGTTACAATAGGAAAAACAAATGAGATCAAAATTAAATTAAATTATAAATTAAAAACAATAGAAGCCAATTTGGGTGTAGGCAAGTTGCCAGATGTAGGTGGCTTGTTACTAAAACTACAAGTCCTTAGGAGATTGATTTTGAGACATTAGTATTTGGGTCTTAAAGGAATTTAATGAATCATGGTGTATATCAACGTGTGATGCGGATTTTATAAAACAATTCATCTCTCGACTGAGTCTGTTTAGAGGTGAGTTTACACCAATGTTTGTGTTGGATGCTCTAGTGTGGAATAAGTGAGTTAAAGGATATCTAGGAATTTTATAGGGTACTTTTAGTCCAATTTGTTCAACTAACGTATCGCTGTTCAATTTATTATTTACTAATTTAAAGAAAAATATGAGGTCCTGTGTCAGTCGTCGATCGCGCAGAGTATTCATTTTATACGATTGAAGACGTTGTTCGTATGGACACCGGGCAGATAATCCACCGAAAGCATATGTTAGATGTTTTGTAAAGGCTCTCTGCATGCTTTTTGTATGGCCTACAAGTAGTTGTTTCGGGTCTGGCTGTTTGTGTATGTGAGTTTAAATGTTTGTAAACGTACCCACGATATAGGAAAAGATCCTAGTGTGGGGAAACGTTTTAAAAAATAAAAAATGTGTACAGTACCCTCGGTGCGTGAGTCTGACTCGCTATTGGGCAGGTTTTTTGTGTCTAGACCAGTCCTAGGGACCCTCTAGTTACGGAGACATTGTTTTTTTTTCAATTCAATTCAATTCAATTCAATTCAATTCAATTCAATTCAAATCATTTATTTCAATTAGACCATTACAGGCACTTTTGAATGTCAAGAAACAAAATGAATCTACAGTCCCGGTCACAAGGCATAATAACTTGTGAAAGTACTGTAGTTGCCCATTCCAAAGCGTTGATCTCTATGGAGAAGAATGGGCAAGAAACTCCATGGACACTCTTTTAAATTATAATATTTTAACATAATCGTATTTACATCATTCATGTTGAGATTATACAAATATGTGAGAACGATGTAGAAAGACGTGCACAGTAAGAGCGTCCAGAGTAAATAAAAAGCAAAATTTAATTTTAAATCTAAATAAGTTTAAAAATGAACCGTGGTAGCTAAAAATGACCAGTCCCAACTGACAGCGCCCGTTCACGAACATGACGTATGGATCAGCCCCATTCAGCTCGACCATTTTGAAGGGAGCTAAATGACCCGACACACCCGCCACCATCAGCGAGACATTTAAGTGAGCATGACACTATCAACCACCAGGGCTTCGTCAAGTCAATGATAATACATAGCACTCACATATGGGCTTAATAATTATACAATACTAGAGAATTGATTCTATACATTGCAAAGATAATCTTACAATCTTCTGCAGCTTCCACTATAGCTTCGGATACTGAGTTTACCCCTATGCTTGTGGAGCAGGACCAGCATTGAGCCAAGCATTTTTATCATCAATATAATCCCCCAACTTATAATATGCTTGCCTACATAGTGTGCGTTTAATACAAGATTTAAATTTCGTTTCATTCAGTTGAAGAATGTGGGGAGGTATTTTATTGTAGCATTTCAAACAGTACCCCATGAAAGATGAGTCTACTTTAGCTAACCTGAAACCTGGTTGAACTAATTGGTCCCTATTTCTAGTATTATAATTGTGTCTGTCACCTCTTTTACTAAAAAGATGCAAGTTTTTCCTGACATACATGATGTTTTCATAAATATATTGACAAGGTACTGTCATGATGTTAATATCCTTAAACTGTTCCCTTAAAGAATCTCGCCTACGTAGGTTATATATGGCTCTGATGGCTCTTTTCTGCAGAATAAATATAGACTCGATGTCTGCAGCCCGTCCCCAAAGTAAAATACCGTATGACATTATACTATGAAAATAACTAAAATAGACTAGTCTCGCGGTATCTACATCAGTAAACTGACGGATTTTTCTAACAGCATATGCTGCTGAACTAAGGCGTCCTGCAAGAGATGTTATATGCGGACCCCATTGTAGCTTTGAATCGAGTGTTATTCCCAAGAAAACAGTTTTTTCGACGAATTCTAGTTTCTCTTGATTCAATACTATGTCACACTCACTGTTTTTGACATTTGGTAGAGCAAATCTTATGCACTTCGTTTTTTTCCCATTTAATACTAAATTATTAGCGGTAAACCAATTATGTACCTGCATTAGGGCATTATTTACGTCGTCAAGATTTGAGGCACGTCTGTTTATCTTAAATATTAAAGAAGTATCGTCAGCAAATAACACCATTTGTGGTTGGTTTTTAAACAAATGGGGTAGATCATTAATATATACTAAAAAGAGGAAGGGACCTAATATCGATCCTTGTGGTACACCCATTTTTACATTTAAACCCATTGAATTGACACCATTTATTTGTACTTGCTGCTGTCTATCATTTAAATACGATTTAACTAAACTAAGGGCAAGTTTCCCTAGGCCGTAATGTTCAAGTTTTAAGAGAAGGGTTTCGTGGTTCACGCAATCAAATGCTTTTGAGAGGTCACAAAAGATCCCTATGGCATCCTGTGCTTCTTCCCACGCAGTAAATATGTGTTTTAATAGGGTGACACCGGCGTCAGTCGTACAACGTCCTTTGGTGAAACCATACTGCTTCTCATGTAAGATTTTATTGGTGTTAAAATGGTTGAGCATTTGGTTAAGCATTACCTTTTCAAACACCTTGCTGAAAACCGGCAAAACGGATACGGGTCTATAATTATTGGTGTCTTTACTGTCCCCAGATTTGAAAAGTGGTATTACCTTGCTGTATTTCATAAGGTCCGGGAAGACTCCTTGGTCCACACACAAATTAAATATAAAGGCTAAGTACGGTGCTATAGTCTCAATGATAGCTTGACAAACTTTAATAGACAATCCCCAAAGGTCTTCGGTTAATTTGATTTTTATTTGTTTAAAAGCTTTAATGACTACAGTGGGGTTAATATGCTTAAACTGAAACTCAACCGGGCATGGTAAAACGTTTGCTCTTAATAAGTCAACAGAAAGTAAGGGTGAGGAATTTAACGTTTCTGTAGTTTTAATTGGGATACTAGTAAAGAAATCCACAAATTCTTGAGCAACTTCGTTTTTAGTGGTTAGAAGACCACGTGAAGATTCTAGTGTTATATCATTATTATATTTTTTATTTCTATTAGTTTCACTATTGATTATTTTCCAAACCGTCTTAATTTTATTATCAGCGGATTTAATCTTGTTGCTTATGAATAAGGCTTTAGCTACCTTGCAGGTGTTTTTAAACATTTTTGAGTAAGTAGCAACATAGCGATTGAATGTTTCCGAGTTTATGTAAGGCTTAAGGCCGTAAAGCTCAAACAGTCGTTCCCTACTTTTTCTTATACCCTTAGTTGCCCAATCACTAAATATAAACTTTGGGCTAATAGATTTAGTTTTTATTTTTAGCGTATCATTGAACTCTGTGTAGACAACCGAAAAGAATTCCTCATAAAAATGATTTACATTATTAATATCATATCCCGGAATGCCTAGATTACTTATTAAATTATTATTAAATTTATTTAAATTGCTGGGTGTTATTTGTCTGGACTGTATCTGAATTTTTTGTGATGTTGTGTAGGACTCGAAAACAACGGTTTGACCGCTGTGATCAGAGGGAAGGTAATTTACAATGGATTTATCTAAGAAGTCGCAGCAACAGAAAACATTATCAATACATGTAGCGGTATTTGTAGTTATTCGGGTTGGCTCCGAAAACACATTCAACAAATTAAATGATTTAAAAAGATTTAAGAATCTACTGCTATTTGAATTTTCATCTAAAATATTGATGTTAAAGTCACCACAGATGACTAGCGACTTATTACCCGTTGCAAGTTTTGCCAAAGCATCTTCCATTACTGACTCAAATATCGAGTAGTTTTGATAATTTGGGGGCCTGTAAACGCACACTATGACATGCTTATCTAGCTCAACACAAGACAATTCAATATTATGTTCAACCGATAGATCAACTATATCAATACGACTTCTAAATTTAATACTATTTTTGACTAAGATTAGTGAACCCCCACGCATCTTAGATTTACGGTTAAAGCAACTGCCTACACTGTAATTTTCATAATTAATTAACATTTCATGATCTTTTAACCAATGTTCGGTGAAACAAACAATATCAAACTTAGTTTTTTCTAAAAACAATTCAATCTCTAGTTGTTTTGAAGAGAAACCTTGAATATTTTGATGAAATAATTTCAAGGAATTCTGCTTAGCCCCTTTTTTAAATTTAACTATTTGAGAGCCAGAAGGTACTTTGGTGTCTGTTGTCTTACTAGCTAGTTTAAATGAGCCGGAGTGAGCGACAATACTCCCCCGCCTTCCTTGTAAAAAGGTATATTAGTATAAGTACTAATATTCGCAGTGTTAATAATAGTACAAAACATAGACATACTATTTATGTCCGAGTGAATATTATAAGCTAATAGCCTAGCTATTTTGTGTCTACAACTAGTAGGTAGAAACACACTACCCCGTGTCGACCTAAGTTTATCAACAACAGTGTTGATATCAAGATATCCAAGTTTGTCACAATAGTGACCTACCAAGAAGTGTACATGCTTATTCAGCATGTGAATGTAATTGTTTTGTTTATTTGACGTTTTATATAAGTATGGAAAAGCACACAATATTATTTTTCGACAATTTAACTTTAACAACTCAGTTACACTGTCTGTGATGTCTTCTTTTGTAATTTTAGAACAATTTCCTATAAATATAGTTAAATCAGTACTTTTACTATAAACATTTCCAGTTACTAATGCCATTATCTGTTTATAAGTTGACCCTGGCATACAAGTATTTTGACTGGGAAAACTCAGGTTATTACTTAATAATTTACCTACACCCCTTCCTATACTATCTGAGAACATTACAGAGTTAGAACAATCATGACTATCATGTATCTCAGTCTGCACCACTTGTAAATTAATTTGTGACATATTAGCTGCATCTTGGTTGAGGATACAGTCCGGAGGCAAATTCTCAGCCTGGGATGGGTCCTCCATTACCTCAGGCTGGACAGTTTCATGGTTGGAAACTGTCTGACAACTACATTGAGACATTACTAATTCGTTTGCTGCAAGAATATGTTCCCTAATTTGGTTCTGAGAACTCAAATACCTACTGGAAATGGAACTAAGTGAGTCCTGAAGTACCTCTATTTCAGACTGCAATTGCTGAGTATCTATATTATATATTTTAATACTATCTTCTAACTTTATTTCATAATTTTTTAACTTGTTCACTAAATCAACACGTTCTTTTCTCAGTGGAATGTTTTTGGAAAAGTGTTTATGTTGTTTTTTAAATTGATAACACTTTTTAATTAGTCTATTTAACTTAGCATATTTCTTAATTTTCTTATTGCTTACTGAATAATTTTGTTTCAGTAAGGAAACTTCAGTCAAATCAATAGTTATTAAGGAAGGGGAGTTACAATTACTATTTAACAATTCTTCATATAAGCGATTAGTTTCAATAACCTGAGTACTTTTTCTTTCTCTCTGTAACTTTAAAATACGACTATCGGCATGAATTAATTCATCTTCTAAGTCCCTAATCCTACATAAAGCCTCCTCATATAAATTACTGCAATTGCTGAAACCATCTGTGACCACCTTTAGTTGATCCCGTTCATCAACAACGTCCAAGTATTGCTGATGAAGGTCCACTAACTGCCTTTTCAAGGAAGAGTTATTGCTGTTGACTTTAACGACTTCCACCTCACTTTCTTCTCTCTCCTGTAACAGTTGTTGGACTTGGAGATTTGATTCTTTAAGCTCTTGGAGGGCCGTTCGAATATTTTAATAACCCCCGTACAATTAATTCAACGAAGCTTCAAAAGCATCAATACCATATTTTGAGCACGTAACATTGTGATCTACTGTTGAACGTGATTACAACAAAAAAGTTATCCCAGTATTTTTTTTAGATCTATATTATATATAAGTGTTTAACATAACGTATCCTTGTATGTTAAAAAACAAACTGTCAGATTTCTCACAAGCATTTGTTATTCCAGTTGGTGCATCAACGACATTGAGCTCTGTGATCCTAATGAATGGCGACGACTGGATGGATCGTGCAACAATCTGCGACATCCTAGCAGAGGAGCTACACACACGCCCGTATATCGAATGCTACCTGCTGCTTACGACAATGGTAATTATCATCCGTGTGATTAGACACATCTCGGTCATAGCCTTCAGAATCCGTCAAACGTTGGCACGAACTACAGACACGGCATCGGATAAATTGATGATAAATGACCGCGGATGAATTGGAAATTATGTTTAAAATAGAGAACGTAGAGTTTCTTGCCCATGCTTCTCGATGGGGGGTTGAGAATGGGCAACTACGGGACTTTCACAAGTTCATATGTCTTGTGCTTGGGACTGTAGCTTTAGTGTTTTGTTTTCGACATACAAAAGTGCAAGTTTGACGTTCAAAAGTTTTGAGTTTTTTGACTCCAACAATCCAATGCAATACAAACAGATTTCCACATCCAAGTTGCTATAGGATACAGGATACTGAGACTTTTGGGCCACTGACTACATGTTACGACTGCCAAAAGTCTATAAATGACAGCGGGGACCAATGTCTTAACGTGCTTACCACGGGGTAACCCCGTAAATAATGGGTGATCTAATCACCATGCGCAAACAAACCTAGAAAAGTACGGTTTAACCTCAACAAGCACATGTATGATTTGTGATGATTTATTAAAAAAAATAATAAATAGGTTTTTATTTGTTCTAGATTATAAACCAAGAAAATCAAAATCAGGTGATATACCTTTAGTGAGAAGGGTACGTACAAGTTTTTTGTCAGAAGCCAAAGTACCAGACCAAACTTTTACAATATTGGCCACTCATTTTCTTGTCTTTATATCTGCTGACGTTGCTAATCTTCATGATACAGGTAATTTATCTATTATACCTACATAAATAAAAAAAACATTGCTTCACACTAGAAATTTCTCCTGTATCGTAGGTGCGTTTACAAACAATTAAAGTCACATACACAAACAGCCAGACCCAAAACAACTATGTATTTTTAGGCCATACACATATTTGTTCCGTGCGGGAATCGAATCCTAGACACGCAGCGCAGCAGTCAATCGTTACCTTACGTGTCGCAAGTTCGATCCCCGCACGGCACATATATTTGTATGACCTAGTTGGTCCGGGTCTGGCTGTTTGTGTATGTGGAATAAAATTTCTGTAAGCGCACCCACGATAAAAGAGAAAGTCTTAGTTCGGGGCACTGTTTTTGTAAAAGAAAAATTGCGGCCATCTTGTTTCAGTAAACTACGTACAATGGACTCCCTACTGCTGTACCCCGAAAGGTAAAGACGATGACATGTGTGCCCCCATAGAAGTTCCAGCTGACGACCCAGTCCATCGTTTCTCCGGGATCCGGTGCCTCAACTTGACGAAACCTTTGACTTTCCAGACAGTTGGGTGTCGAAATAAGGATACACCTCCTGCACGGGTAAATTATTTCATTTTTGTAATTTATAAGGCCCAATTAAATACTTCAGATCTTAATATTGTGGCATTATGCTTTGGTGTTAAAACATTGCCTTATTATTATACTAGATTTGCCCGCGGATTCGCCTTAAATTAGGGGTAATACAGTTCCCCTTTCCTGATTTCCAGGTACCTGCTACCTGTAGTTTTTGTCCTTGCGCCTTATTT
The DNA here is from genome assembly GCA_905475445.1 of Ochropleura plecta. NCBI lineage: Eukaryota > Metazoa > Arthropoda > Insecta > Lepidoptera > Noctuidae > Ochropleura > Ochropleura plecta. The sequence continues at coordinate 20,807,905 of FR997726.1, read as the reverse complement.
ATTGTAATAGCAAAGCTAAGATTACCATTTTCTTCTCCATGAGGGAGAAGAAAAGGGTAAACTTAGCATTCTCATTCAAAAAAAAATAACCTATGTCCGTCTTCAGCGTCTCAACTATCTCTGTACCAAAATTCATCAAAATCGGTTTAGCCATTTAGGCGTGTAGACGTAACAAACAAACTCACTTTCGCTTTTATAATATTAGTAAGGATTATTGCATTGCCCTTTTTATGTAAGTCCGATTCACACTTGACCGGCTTTTTTTTTCAGATACAGTCGGCTACACCTTTATTTGATTTGTCAACTGTTTATGGTAACTCACTAGATAGAAGTTTAGAAGGAAGACACTACCACGGTGGTCTGCTGAAGTTTGAAGTAGAAGATGGCAGAATTTGGCCACCGCAGGACAAAAACAATCAAGATTGTTTAATGAATCAAAAACCTTTTGAGACAAGATGTCATAAGACACGTAAGTTGAATTAAATCAAATAAAATCATTTATTTTTGCAAACATGGGTAATTATTACATAGATGTTTTCGTGTCTTCGTATATGTATAATTAGGTCCTCCATACCGTCGTATGGCATGCAAATAATATTAATTTCCGAATTCAAAAGAAAAAGTTATTTAAAATTGTTCTGAAATCAAATAAATTTTACAGTTACATAACAAAAAAAATGTCAGATTAATAAACACCACAAAAATATTTAATTAGTTATGTCAAATAAAATGAATAAAACACATTTTTATGTAATAACTTTTAGTAAAGATGATGTCCTAACTGACATACAATAATTAATGCAAGCTATAAATACTTAAAAAAAACTGACCATCAAGCAACCGTATCAATGGTTTCGTACAAGCTTTTGTCATAAACGGCCAAATTTTTTGACTGCGTAAAAGACTATGCAAATACCCTTTTTCTAAGTAGAACGTTGGTTTTTTCACATCTCCAAGGGACCGCAGACTTGGGTATATGGTTTTAATTTCAACTCGATACGTCCACGCGTTCCCGAGTTAAGGCGCTGTACAAAGCAAACACTTCCTAAAACTAAAAAAAATACCGTGTATAGTTCAATACATAAAGTCAAGACTTAAACAAAATCAGTTTACAAAAGTGGTCTTCTAGTACCACAAAAAAAAAAATGTTTAAAAAGACCACGAAAAACTAAAGAGATATCTAAAATTTTTCAAACACGGTACTGTATTTTTTTTATATTCAATTAAAACTGCAAACTGACCTACATTTTGGCGGACATGATATTCAAATAAAATTAAACACCGAAATATTTTCGACCTTATTTCTATTCTTTCGATGCAATACTGTCGTGTACTTGTGTCAGTATATAAAATAATAAGTACGTCTACTTAGGACAGGAGATCAGAATGGGTAAGGACAACCAAAATAACGAGATCCACCGACGAATAAGGCTCATGTGGGCTGCCTACTCGAAGCTTGACTTTGCTTTCAAGATGAAAATCTCTCCTAAACAAAAAGCCAGAATATTCAATCAATGCATCCTGCCAGTGCTTACTCATGGTGCTGAGACTTGGGTTTTCACTCGAGACACCATCAACAGACTGGAAGTAGCCCAGAGGGCGGTTGAGAGAAAACTGGTAGGAGTGTCATTGATGGACCGCAAAACGAATAAATGGCTTCGAGAGCAAAGCAAAGTCGCAGACGTAACGAAACGAGTAGCGCACCTCAAATGGAAATGGGCTGGACATGTAGCCCGAAATGAGATGTCCTGGTGCAAACGCATCCTGGAATGGAAGCCGTGGGGTGAAAAGCGCCCTCCAGGACGACCACAAATGCGCTGGAAAGATGACGTGAGGAAAGTCGCTGGTTCGAACTGGGTACAAAGAGCGCAACACAGAGAGGAATGGAGGAAGTTGAAGGAGGCCTACACCAAAATGGTCGAAAAAGACTAAAACGACGAAGAAGAAAGACTTGTGTCAGACCATGCCCAATAGGCAGCTAGCCTCACTTCCGCGAATACCTAAAGATTAGCTTGTTACCGCGCCTTAAAGGGTCTTGACAGACAGACAGACTACTAGACAGACGGAAAACAAAGTGATCCTATTAGGGTTCCGTTTTTCCGGGTTTGCGGGTTGTTCGAAAACATACCGTGGCCCGGGAAAATAAAGGGCAAAAGAACATGAGGGAAAATGGGGGATTTTAGTCAATAAAATTCTGACACTCCGCTCCGCTCCGCTCCGCTCCGCCCAGAGCGGGGGAGTTGATGTTTTCCCATCGGCAAAAACAAGGGTAACCTTTCCATTGGGTTCCGTTATTTGATTTTAAACTACGGAACCCTATGGAAAGGTACTTATGGAAAGAGATTTCTAGGAACACAAACCTGTTAGCCATATACACAAGGGGTTTGGCAGAAAGGTCCATCGGTAATGACCTATATACCATGTTATAGGAGGCTTTTTGTCATTCCGATAAAAATAATAGATATTTTAATTAGACGCCGTATCAAAAAACTTTAGTTGCATCAAAATAAGTGGTTCTTGAAGATCACTGTCATCATCATTATTAACGTACAAGCAGGCGCCCGCGACTTCACCCGCGTGATGATGGAAAAAAAGTATCCCATGTGTTATTCCAGACTATAATCTACTTCTGTGACAAATTTCATCAAAATCCGTTCAGCTATTAGACGTGAAAGAGTAACAAATATCCACACATCCATCCATCCTCACAAACATTCGAATTTATAATATTAGTAGGAAGTAGAATAGCAGTTTTTTTTCCATGTGTATGAAGATAATACCTTTCGTTTTGCAGCCTCAGATGAAATCAACACATTAATTCCAATTAATATAGCAACCATTTGGTTTTGGAGGCTTCATAACCATATAGCCGATAGACTTGCTAACGTGAATCCATGTTGGGACGACGACAGGCTATTTTTTACTGCAAGAGATATTAATATAGCTATTGCAATGCAAATTCTTTTATACGAATTGTTTCCAATGATGATGGGTAAGTACAAAAACTAACTGTTTTTTGGTCAAATATCTCCAAAATACAGTAATAAAATATCTAAATAAAGAAAATTTTTGTAATGTAAATTTTTATTCTCCTTCAGGATATGGCAATCTTGTCAATGATGGAGTTTTGCATCCTCGGGGTTTCAGAGATTTGTATAACAACAAATTCTTGCCACAGATATCGATGGAATTTCCCCTAGCCCTGCGGTGGTTGCATAAAATGCAAGAAGGTACATTAAAGTACGTATTAAAAGGAAGTAAGCTATTCTTCTTAAAATTACAAGAAATGCATTGTTTGTTGACGGCACGGTTGGCGCAGTGGCTGAACGATCAACTGCTGTGTCGTATGTCACGGGTTCGATCTCCACACAAAAAGTAGCCTATGTTACTAACCATCCATTCAACTATCTCCACTTAAAAAAATCACGTCAATTTGTCGCTTCGTTTTGCTCTGAAAGACGGACAAACAAACAGACACACACACACTTTCCCATTTATAATACTACTAGTATGGATCCTGCAAAACATACAGTAGTACAAAACAAATAAGGAAATAATTTATAAGGAACTAGGATACAGATTTAGAGTCTAGATTATGTGCATACTAGCAAACTGAGTCCTAACTTAGCGCCTGACACCAGAACAAAAAGGCCATCGAAATGTAAAAGTCATCACAATTTAACTACCCAACATAAAAGTCAATAAGATAATGAAATAAGCATGAATGACAATATTAAAACAGATGTCTGTGTCTAGTTGTCTACCCTTTACGGTGATAATTGTCACGTTTTATTTTATCAGTAGTTACATATGACAATGTGAACTGTGACGTCAGAATTTGAAAGCAGTTTCTCTTTATGATAGACTGATGGATGGATTCTGATAGTAATAATGATGAAGAATAATGTAAAAACGCGTTGTGACGACCCCAAATAATTTGGGTGATCGGGAAGAAGATAACAATGTTGATTCCTGGTTTAATATCCTTACTAATATTATAAAAGCGAAAGACAGTGAGTTTGTTTTTTTGTTCTTCGTCTTCGTCAACGTCTTCACGCCTACATGGCTAAACCAATTTTGATGAATTTTGGTACAGAGATAATTGGGACCCTGGAAACGAAGTTAGGCTATTTAAAAAAATGAGATGTAAGGGAGAAAGAGGGAAGAAAAGGGAAAACTTAGCATTGCTATTCTAATAAATTAGGCGCTAGGGCAAAAACTACAAGTAGCGGGTAGTTCTGAATATTCGACATTATTAAGTCCGACGATTGATGTTTTGTGATAATTGTTTGTGCTGTATGGACATGTAATGCAGAAACTGGAAGAAACTGTCGTGAGGAAAATTTTGAGTGTGAATGTGAATGGTCTTAAGAGGAATGAGAAACCGTAGAAAGCTTGACTTGAAAGGAGGTAAATGATGAGATTACGAGTAATTGAGAAGTATGAAAGAAGAAGACATGTTGCGCCGACTGTACACAAATAAATTGGGATAACGGTAAGAGAACGATGATGATGAAAAAGAAACAAATATTGACGACACGGTTGGCGCAGTGGCTGAGCGATCGAGGGTTACGTTGCGTGTCGCGGGTTTGATCCCCGCACGGAACAAATATTTGTATGACCTACAGGTAGTTGTTTCGGGTCTGGCTGATGTTTGTAAACGCACCCACGATACAGGAGAATACCTAGTGTGGGGCAACGTTTAAAAAAAATGGATAGAAGAGCTCGTCGTAGGTCGATAATAATAGTCAGTTGGGTCGATCGTCAGGTGATGGTTGACCATCCATTCCTTACCAAGCTTTTCCGAATTTGGGAAAGCACGTTAAGCAGTTGGTTCCGACTGTCATTTATGGATCTTTGGCAGTGGCCCAAAATTCTGACACCCAGTCTCACTAAGGGGTATCGGATTACCCAGTTCTAATTTTCGCAGTTCCACTCACTCGAGTTGTTCTACTGCTTAACTGGTCTATCCTGTGGTGATCCAGTTCTAACTGAGTTGGGGAGGTCAGATAGGCAGTATCTCCATGTAAAATACTTGTATTAAGCTGAATTTGGTAAAACTGGAAGCTGACCCAAAATAATGGGAAAAAGCTAGAGTGATGGAAAATAAACTAATATATCTTTTGTACATCATCATCATCATCTAGAGAGAACAGTGAACCACAATGTTTTCTTTTACAGGCTGTATGATGCCGGTGGTAACTACGTGAATGAGGTTGATTTAGTCAACCTTACCGTAAGAACAGGTTGGTTAGCTGTGGATAATAACATCGACCATATGACGCAAGGAAGTTTCAGACAAGCTAGTGCTAAGATTGATGACAATGTTGTGGATCCTGATGTAAGTCTTGTGATAATGTGGATGACATATAAACACAAATGTATTCTCCCAAAGATTATCCAGAGGTGTACCTAACATTACAAGTTCACTTTTCACATTTACCTTGTTCTTACTCTTACTAGATATGTATAAGTCTCATGTAGTAGAAGCGAGCCTGTTGTCAACCGAACGCATATCCTTAGACTCCAAGGCCGCTCCTTAGAGATTACTAATGAAAAAACCACATGTAATTTTTCCCTTGCCGGACTTAGGAATTAAATTCAGTACCAAATTCCCAACAGTCGCAAGCACAGCTAATGAAGAAGTCATAATTGCTTATAGAAAAATCTTTAAACATATCATCACACTTGCAAAACCCCGAAAGGTTTGGCAGAAGTGTGCCTGATAGTACATTTGCATTTTGCCAGTTATATTTAAGGCCCATGTAAGAGGGTGGAACCTATTGTCATCAACTGGGTACAAATCCAGACTCCGAAGTAAAAATCTTGACTAAGATTGATTCATGACATTAGCGTTTTATTAATAACCTTTTTGGTCACCATTTTCAACTTATTTCAGATGGCTGAGAAAGTACTAGGAATCATTCAACCGTCCCAGGATGTTTTCTCAAATGATTTAGCAAAAAACCGCCTCATGTTTATGCAGCCATATGTGAAATATTTGGAACACTTTTCCGGAAGAAAAATTACCAGTTTTAATGATTTAGCGAATCTTTTTGAGCGAGAGGTAAGACGATGAACTATACTTTAACATTGCGATTGTGAAAAAGTGTAATAGTACGGTCGTGTCAACGCATTCGTGTTCCACGTGCGCCTCAAAGAGATGTCAGCAAAGCAGAGGGCCAGGGCCACTGCCTGCCGGAGTTGCGGGTTGTTTGAAAGAGATGTCGCGACCCCGGAACATAAAGGGCAAAAGTAAGAATATGGGTGGGTTTCAGTCTGCAAAAGTCTGACACTCCCTACCGTGCTTCCGAAAGCATGGGTTATTTAATGATTTCCCAGCCGCAAGAAAATAAAAAAGGTGTAATTATAGTACTCCCACATTTTGCTACTTATGTTTTAAGTTCCGTGTGATTGGCTCACCCACTCTAGTGGGTGAGCCAATTACCAACCCGATAAACATCCAGATTCCGTGGTTGCTTAGAAATTCAAACATTTTCTGACCTGATATATATGTATGTATATATTTTATATTTGCCCACACCTGGAATTACTCCTGTATCGTGGGTGCATTTACAAACATTTAAACTCACATACACAAACAGCCAGACCCGGAACCACTATCTGTAGGCCATACAAATATTTGTTCCGTGCAGGGATGGAACCTGCGACACGCAGCGTAGCAGTTGATCACTCAGCCACTGCGCCAACCGTGCCGTCAGTCATTAGCTGATTAAAATATATATTATTGCAATAAAATTATTCGTTACGGATACATACGTCAAAGCCAATAAAACAAACGCACTATAAATACGTCTGTTCTATTAGTGTGACGAAGTATTGAACAAAAATTAAAATGGCGTTGTAACATATTTGAGTTCTACGTTCAAGAAGTTAAACTTTCTCAATATAGCATCTGTTCATGTAAACGTTATCTTTACTTACGTGCAGTTGTTCTCACATTCTTTCAACATTTTCTTTGATTTTTCGTACCCTCTCCATCCGTGCATTGGTTACGTGGACTTTATCCATCCAAATAAAAGAAATAAAGTACACACGGATGAAGTATGAACGGTGCCCTTAATATGTCTGAACGTACAGATTTTACATTGTTAGTGAATGGCCCTGCTCTTTAAGTCAATCTTACGTCATCATCAGCCTTTTCCTAACCTCTTTGGGTCAGCGCCCCATCTTACCGGATGCAGCCGAATTTAGCTGTATTTTTAGAAAGAGCCACTGCTTATTTGACTTTAACAACCCAAATCTATTAAGAATCTCGATATGTTGTGATGGGTGGTCACTCAACCACGAACCAACAAAAAGTAGCTTATTCTTCGGCTATTTAAATTTTGCCAAACAATTAACTCTTCTCACCTTTTACATTTGTCCAATTTCCCATTTACAGATATTAGAAAAACTATCAGAATTATACGCGTCGGTAGAAGACATAGATCTTTTAGCAGGGATATGGCTAGAGAAGTCGATACACGGTGGTCGAGTGCCGCCCATGTTTTACAGCATCGTTGTCGATCAGCTGAAGAGAATAATGCAATCTGATAGACACTGGTATGAGAGGCCAAATAGACCTCACGCATTTACTAATGGTGAGTATTTATAATTTTCCTGCCCTTGTCCCATTATATTTGGGGTCGACGCAACATGTTTTCGTCTTACATTCTCCCCTTTCAGACGTCACGGCATCATTTACTCCTTCATATCATTCTCTACACAATCCATCCATCTCTTCTTTGGCCTTCCTCTCGCTCTCCGTCCATCAACATTCAGATCCATCACTCTTTTAGTCACATGTGCTTCGTCCCTTCTCATTACGATGGTGAGTATTATAAACGAAATTCTAAACAGACGATTTCGCGCACTAATCTGCATAGTCCTCATTTTTGTCGGGACCTTAAAAAAAAACCTTGCCCCACACTAGTAATTTCTCCTGTTTCGTGGGTGCATTTACAAACATAAACTCGCATACACAAACAGCCAGACCCGGAACAACTATCTGTAGGCCATACAAATATTTATTACGCGCGGGGATCGAACTCGCAACACGCAGCGCAGCAGTCAATAGCTCAGTCACTCTGCCAACCGTGTCGTCCGTTTGTTTCGGCTGTATCATCTTAGAGTAGTCGCGTACGAAACGCCTGCTTCATCTAGTTTTTAAACTGACTTGCAAAAATACATCATATTTTATCATTTATTTTATCTGATGTAGAAGTGGGTAGGACATTTGGCAAAGAAAAACCCTCAAAATCAAAAGTCATTTATTCAAATTAGGCTAATAATCAGCACTTTTTGAACGTCACAATACAAGAGACAGTCCCACAAAAACGCCCTGCCCTTCGCCACTTCCTAGTGTTTTAGCTGGGAAGAAGAAGTGGCGGAACAAACTCCCCAGCAACTCTCATTGGATGTTAACCGAAATACTGTAGCAGTTAGTGTTAGAAGACAAACAGAAAAAAAACTGTTCAACAGAAATTGTGAATTCTTTGGTGAACCATACCAACCATAGCGATGATATTCAGTTGAGAATTACAAAAGGGGAGGTGGTGTTTAACTGAAACAAATACAACGCTGTCTTCAATAATTACGTAATTAAATTATGTATTGCATCATCGGAACAACAACTAAATGTAAATTAGTGAATGACATACAGTTGAGTGTAAATGTCACTTCTTTTTTACAGAACAACTGCAAGAAATAAGAAAAGCGTCTATAGCTAGAGTACTTTGTGACGTTGGCGACTCAGTTACTCATATACAACTGAATGCTTTCCAGAGGATTGGACCAGGGTAAGCTATAAAAAAATATATTTTGGGTAAAACACCCATAATTACAATTATAAATTACATAAATACAATAGAAAATATATAGGACTTAGACTTAGACATTATTATTATTTAATATTCAACAGTTCATATGCATTAAAATTAAAAAATGTACTTTTTTTGTAGAACAATAAATGAATCATTTAATTAAACTTTTATAAATCACTAATCTCTAAGGGAAAAGGGTCAAATTTCTAAGGGAATAAAATTTATAAAGTCCTTTTGACCATTTGTTTTCGGCCACGGAGACCAATATCGATAATAAGATTAGCCATCTGCGCGGGGGATATTATAGTGCAGGGCTGTGTGCGGACGGCGCGTTAGTGTTCCACGCGCGGCTCAAAGAGATGTCAGCAAAGCAGAGGGGCCTGCTAAGGCCACCGCCTGCTGGGGTTGCGGGTTGATCGAAAGAGATACCGCGGCCCCAGAATGTAAAGGGCAATAGAAGGAACATGGGTGGGTTTTTGTCAGTACAAGTCTGACACTCCCCCCCGCTCCGCCCCAGAGTGGGGGAAGTTATTTGATGCAGGCACAGGTGGATTTTCTGTTCCCTCGCTCTCATAGTCCGATGGGACAGCAATACGACACCACAAAAGAGAAATAAGGCGCAGAAGCAATGGCTTTACCACCAACTTCCAAACTCGAGGCTGTTACTGAGAAATTTCTATAGGAATTCGAACCCAGGACCTCGTGCTGCCTTGCATATATTTATGTCACCTCTCAACGCTGAGCGGAGTGTTCTCTCATTTTTTTTTGTTGTAGGTCTAGACCTAGGCTAGGCTGATGATGATGGCTAGGCTGATGATAGGGGCAGATCTAGATCTGCCCCTATCATCAGCCTACAACTGCTGTACTTCTCCAATAACACGTCATTGTGCTCGATTCAAACTGCTACATGCCACCTATCGGATCGTGTCTCCATTGGAGTACTCATTACCCATATCAATAAAGATTACAGAGTTTTCTTTGTTTGCAGAAATGAAATGCACGGTTGTGGAGAAATACCGGATATTAGTATATTAGCCTGGAAAGATGTCAGCTGCTATCGGTTTTGAAATTCACCGTAAAAGGTTCCGTCATCATCACCAAAATTACAGTCTGTCCTTATCCCAATTTCTTTGGGGTCGTGTATGTCTTCTTCCATGCTTCCATAAGCCTCTTCATCTCACCACTATACCACTGATTGGATTGACCACAAGAAAAAGTATTACAATTGAACTGATTAAGTTAGTTTTAAGTTTTGCTAGAAATAAAATTATTAAGGAGTGTGTATTCTTTTATTATTTCAAGGACCATTTTTTTAACGACACGGTTTGCGTACTGGCTGAACGATCGACTGGTGCGTTATTATGGTTACAAAGGTTGCACGCTCGCTTGGCAGTCCAGTTTCAATCATGTGTGAGTGAGTGAGCAAACTAAAGCTGATGTTTTAGAGTCAGGATCACTATCCCAATTCTCAACGATAGAAAGAACCCACCTGCTCCATAAACCGTGGTCGGTATTTATTTGATTTGAAGTACACCTAGACATCCCAGATTTTGACAAAGATGGTACAGTCACCCAGATAAATAACTTACAGGTCGGAAAATGTTCGAGTAGCAGTCAATTGACACGGAATGAAGAAGAAAACTAGAAGCTGACCCGAATAAGGTTGAAAAAGGGCATCTTCAGGACCATCAAAGGCTGTTAACCTTGACTCTACAAGCAACAATTGCTTTATTGTCAACATTAGCGTAGGTAACAAATAATATTTTCGGCTATTCACGGTACCCGAACCAGATGTGTGACGGTGTTGACGTAAGCGTCCGTGCCGTCAAACAGCTGCATAAGTAAACAAAATAAACACCAGTACTACTTACCAGTTCATATTTCACATGTATTTGGATGTATTATTTTATTATTTATGCTGTTAATTATGAATGAAAAGAGTATTTAGGCAAGACGCAAGCTTCTCTAAACCGCAACTCTCATCTACATCTACAATGCTCTCACATAATATGTTTAATCTGAACATGAACGATGAAATCATGATTTAGTAAAAACATTATGATTTAAAAGAGTGTCCATGGAGTTTCATGCCGATTCTTCCATATAGAGATCTACGCTTTGGAATAGGCAACTACAGTACCTTCACAAGTTATTATGTCTTGTGACTGGGACGGTAGTAGCATCTTTTTTTGTTGCAATGGCTGGCAATGGCAACGACACAGTTGGCGCAATGGCTAACCTTTATGCTACTTGTCGCGAGTTCGATCCCCGCTCGAAAACAATCATCTGTATGGCCTACAGATAGTTGTTTCGGGTCTGTCTGTTTGTGTGTGTGAGTTTAAATGTTTGTAAACGCACCCACGATACAGGAGAAATTCCTAGTAAGGGGCAAAGTGTTTTTTTTAAATGCCTGTCTTGGTCTTATTGAAAAAAAAAACGCTTTGAATTTGAGTTTATCAGCCACCCTGTTAGATTCATAAACAAATTTTGAGTGTATTTTTTTATTAACACAATCACCGCTTTTGGTATTGACAACTTTATAACACTTTAATCATCACAAAGGACCAAAACGACGCACAGCTACCCTACCATGACGTCTTAAAGCAGAACTTATTCTACTGAGGGAAAGAGACAGAGCTATACAGGGTGTCTAGCACCATCTCTTTCCCTCAGTGGTATAAGTTCTGCTTTAAGACGTCATGGTAGGCCTACAGTTGACAATTTGGGTATTGTTGTTTGACTTACGAATAGTTTTAATTTATGACAAAAGAAGGACTTTGTTGGCATCGTCTACAATATCAAGCTCAACAAACAATCTTAAAACATACTTACATTTATAAACTTCCGCTTTTCTTTCGACTTTGCTACCATAGTATAAAGAGGGGAAGTACGATGACTTCATACAAACGCGTAGCGCGCGGCTTGTATGTGTGCGCCGTAGTATCTATGCGTCGCCGCACGCACACTAAACAAAATCTCGGCTCCTTTCGCGCTGCGCCAGTCAGGGCTAACACTGCACGAGGTTCGCGCGTCACGGCTTTTCGGCACCGCTAAACGAATAAAAAATGTCTGATAACCGCGGGAGAAAGTATTGCTGTGTGTTTGGGTGTCTTAATAATTCATCAATTCCAGAATTGTCTCAGTTCAAATTACCTATTGAACAGGAAAGGTAAGCTACTCACTTATTCTAGCATAATTCAATTTTTTACTTCATAATGAGATACCTACCTACCTACTGACTTCTTTTTGTTGTATTAGCATATTAGTTTTCTATCACACTTCCTAGTAGAATAGAATAGAATAGAATATACTTTATTGCACACCAAAATCTACGAAACAAAACTGTTTTACAAAAAGATGTTAAATCTATGGTTACAATGGCGGTCTTATCGCTAAGAAGTACCGCGAGTTATCGCGAAGTAGGTAGGTAGGTAGGTCTACTTTCCCACTAGAATGTTTGTACTTTTGATCTGTCAACTGATTTACCGCTATTGCTTTGTTTACGTTTAGTTGTGCCGATTTCTCAGTATTGTAGGTATATTAACTAAGTACCTAACTACCCACAGTTATGAAATCGTAATTAAAAATAAGTTATTGACTAATTTTAAATTATATACAACATTATTTTTAGTATATGCGAAACCTGAATAGAGTTTAATATTCCCGAAAAAAATGCTTTTTTTTACGTTTGCGGAGCCTTGTTGAAAAAATGTATGGATCGTCACGAGAATTGCGAACAACTTAAATCGTATTTAAACGCTAATCAGCAAGTTTGCAATTTAAGTGCAGAATCTAGGTACCTTCACTACAAAAACTATTCTAAAGACCAAATTTTGTTAGTGGTTCCACCCGACGACTTTGTTGAAAATATTAAGAGGATGGAGCAGATATTCCAAAAAACATTTACAAATGCTCACATAAACTGCAAAATTGGCATGTCTGTTTATGAACAAATAAAAGATTTACATTTTTCACCGCCCTGCCCATGCTTTCCGAAATTATATTTGCAAAAGTTATTTATACGGATGCGGATATATTACACATTAAAGTTTAATAACAAGGCGTTTCGTAATAGTCGAAACCGAAGAAAGTATTTTTCTGTAGCTAATTTGTAATAAATGTGTGACTCAATAGATATCTTTGTATTAAGTTCGTATTAATAAAAAATAAATATGGTCGTTTATTTGTAAAAGTAGTTTTTTTTTATGCCTATTAAAATATCTACAAAGCTGACCAGTATATACATATATGTATGTATAAACAACTGTGCAAATAATTTAAACACAAGCTCTTAGTCTATGTTACCGCCTGTGCCACCTAGCGGTGACATGAAGAGTCGGGACCGCGACGTTGCCGCTGTGGTTGCGAACGAAGCGCGGACAGCGGCGCCCACACCACCCCGTGCCGCCACCGCTCGGTTTATTTTATCTTTTGTTATTATAAATAATGCTGCTCTGTATCTTAAATACATTTCTATATTTGATAGGAAAACCATTGTTGAATTTTATTGACTATTATGAGATCTTTGACAGGGCTGGGCTTTAAACTAATGAATTTGTGATAGTACAAATTAGAGAGGCCTGACAAACCCTGTACCCAGAAAATAAAAGTAAAAAATACAACTTCTCGACCCTTGCCAATTTATAGGTACTGAATTAAAATTTAGCTAAAAGTGACAACCCTATGACAGTAGGCAATTATATCGCGAATTGGGCCGCAGATAACCTACTTCCCCTCTATTTACTTTGTTGCTACCATGAAACTTGAATAATTTGTTCATAAAGAACTTTTTATGAAAAGAAAAAAATTAAACCCACAAATATAGGAGAAAGTGAAGGCCACGGAAACAAAAAAATTCAAAGTGCTTATCCTTGATGGAGAAACACGACACCAAAATTATTAATGACACCCGACATAGGCACTTATATGTATATATGTAAGTTATAATAAGTTAAGGCACACATACATATTTTTCTACTCTCACACACTATCGTCTACATTTCGTTCTCATATCTCCTTTCGCCGGTCTGCTGGCAGAAATTTCTTAAGAAATAAGCCTTTGTACTCAAATTTTATATGTTTTTCATCCTGTCTGGTTTACTGTGTGTACATTTATGTAAAATAATAAATAAACAAATAGGAGCCAATGGGTATTGGGTGCATGTACTAATAAGGCAAAATATGTATCGTAGGTAATATGCATAATTACCTACTTAAATACAATATGAAAAAATAAACAATTTTCCTTATAACACACGGGCTAAGGAAATGATACGACATTAAAAAAAATGCATAAATACGTTCAATATTATCTTTGTTCAACTGTCCAAATAAGTTAATTACATTCACGTCTCGCTTCTACAAGTAAATATGTTCTGCGCAATTTATGTTCTGGAAAATAGGAAGAGTGGTCAAGTGCGATGGTTTTATCTGTCTTTGATTCCGTACCTACTGAGTTACATACAATTAGATCTTTTTGTTTTGGGGTGGGAAATCATCAAATAATTTCGCCCGCTCTGGGCGGAGCGGGAGGGAGTGTCAGACTTGTACTGACTAAAAACCCACCCATGTTCCTTCTACCGCCCTTTTTGTTCCGGGGCTTTGGTATCTCTTTCGAACAACCCGCAAACAATTGTTTGCGGGTTGTTCGAAAGAGATACATGCACTTTTGAATGACATACAAACAAAAAGATGCTACAGTCCCAGTCACAAGACATAATAACTTGTGAAAGTACTGTTATGTAGTTGCCCATTCCAAAGCGTAGATCTCTATGGGGAAAAGTGGGCAAGAAACTCCATGTACACTCTTTTATATCATAATATTTTTTACAAAATCATAGATAGAACACCAAAGCTGATACGAGCGATGCGGAATACTGTCAATGCGGTCAACCGTAGGGTAGACGACACTTGTGATGTCAATTTCAAGCAATGTAGTTGGTCGCTTCTCTTTTCCATTTGGCGTCCCTTTGCTAGAAATCATATCTATGAGGCTTTGCCTTTTACCAAATCTGTCAAGGACGGCTTCCAGTAAAATCGTACTTGTGTATTACAATATCTCCCGCGCAGATGGGTCATCTAATGGTACAGTGTGTGAATTGTGTTTCCAACCTATTCGTTAAAGTATGATTCCAAACTCGGCAACAAACAGCAGTGCTGTTGCCGCAGTTCTGTTGCCGCAGTTCTGTTGCCGTAGTTCTGCCTACCGCGCTGATTCCGAGCAAGGCAGCAGTGTCGCTCTGATCGTGGTGATGTTGTGTATTCGTTACTTTACTTTGAGTTGACAAGATGTGGATTGATGACCAACTTTTATTTATACAGTGGTGCTGCCGCTACATTGATGCCGCGACGTTGCTGCCTAGCTCGAAATGTAATCTCATAATAAGCTTATAGAAATGGGGACCAGAAGTGTCGCAGCAGCAGTGCTGCGTGCAGCGTGGCTCGGTACAAGTGGGTTCTACAGAGACGATAAAGTCAACTTTATAGTTAGGTCGTTCAACAATATTTTGCTATGGAACCCTAAAAGTGTTCAGCTGTTTCATTTTTTTTTTTTTTCTTTTTAAGCAAACACTTTTACTGTATTAAGCTGGTAAGGCTGGGATAACCCTGTAAAAATGACCTGTAAAATGACAATGAATGAAAATAATGATTAATTGTGAAACTAAACTACTAAGCTATCGAATTGATGTTAACAGGATTTCTAACACGAACTTTAACCGATTTTTGAATATATCTGACATTTATTCAAAATTTTCTCACACTAAAATAATTCTTGAGGCGAAAGTTGGCATTGTATGTACGTTAGTTAGTCCTTCAAGCTCAAACAGTTTGAACGACTTGAATGAAATTGGGTATCAAGATAGCTTATATTCTCAATTAACACATAAGTTACTTTTGATTTGGTAGAAATAAGATTTTCCCGTAGGATGATCAAAGAAACCAAGTATGGTATTTTACCGCGGTTAACACAGGTGCAACTTGTGTTTCATATTTCTTTTGGCTGTAACTAATTAAAACTTGACATTTTACCATTAGGTTTCTAAGTACTCGTATAGGTACGTATACGAACAATAAATAAATAAATATCTTGGGACAACTCACACACGGCTATCTGATCCCAAGCTAAGCAGAGCTTGTGTTATGGTAACCAGACAACTGATTTACATACTTATATAATTTATAAATACATAAATATTATAGATAAATCACACCCAGACACAGAACAAACAATCATGCTCATCATACAAAGTTTGTCCTGGGTGGGAATCGAACCCACGACCTCTGGCTCAGCAGTCAGGGCCACTAACCACTAGACCAACAGGCCCGTCAAACAATAATAGTAGTATTATAGTACTTAGGTATGCTTTCCCATATCTAACTAAAATGAACCATAATCTAATCAGGCAGTTAACAAAAATGAGAAGATATTAAAGAAGAGACTGCATCATTGATCTAGGGGTTGCAAGCGCTTTACTACTAAGAATGAGGTTTTGGCTTCGATTTCCAGGTCAAGCTTACTGGGTTTTATGTTCCTTCTTATGCTCTTTATTTTCCGTGGCCGCGGTATCTCTTTCGAACAACCCGCAAACCCGGCAGGCGGTGGCCCTGGCAGGCTCCTCTGCTTTGCTGACATCTCTTTGAGGCGCGCGCAGAACACTAACGTGCCGTCGACACGGCCTGTCGTCAGAAAAGCTGGAGAAATGTGGGTGCACTATAAGGTATACCTCTGGCCAACACTTTGGTGATAACAGGTGAAATGTTAAGTTATGTCGGAAAAAAAGAGAATTGTTTTAAGAAGAATGGTAACTTCATACCCACACCTGCAAAAATTGGGTTAAAAATGACGTTTATTGACTTGCATTTTAAATTATAAATATGTGTGAAGTTGTTACCAGCCGCATAAAGTTATAAAAGTCGTGTTGTTAATGAGCGGACGCTTCTGTCGCCGCAAGTGTAAGAGAATCAAAAAACCAGATGTTGGTGAAAGGTATCTTCTTGTTGTACTTATGTGCAGATCTGGGCAGGGCTACGGTATATGACTTGTATAGTGGTCACGCCGTCTCTGAAGAACAGCTTTCCAGTTATGAAGACCTAGGTCTTGCGGAGTAAGTTTTTTTTTAGCTTTTTTTTATCTGTTAATAAAAGTGTAAAAGTGTTTTTGAATCGATTAAACCGTGCCTGCTGCGCTGCGTGTCTATGGTTTGTTTCACGCAAGGAACAGATATTTTAAACAGATATTTGTAAGAACTACAGGTAATTGTTCCGGGTCTGGCTGTTTGTGTATGTGAGTTTAAATGTGTGTAAACGTACCTACCGACGCGCGACGGTACAAAAGTTTTAAGTGTATTTTTTTAACAGAATTTTTTTTCTTAATGCTTTTCATATTTAAAATTTTAAACATGCTTTTAAAAGTGACCAACAGTGTGTTATTCGAAAATTTAGGAACTATCTCTAACATAGATATTAATTGTTAAGTTAGTTTATTTTGAATACCATCAGTGGTGGTTCAGTCGAAAAGGTCGGCGGGGGACCGCATTCTGATATTTGTGGCTGAGCAATGATGGATCATAAGAACTTGCAGCACACAGGCTAAAAACCAAAAAGTCAAAAGTGGCGGGCCTACAGGTGTTTGTTCAGTACCTGGTGGTTTGTTAAGGTTGAAACTGGGTTAAACGGACACCCGCCGCGCGGTTTCATACAAAAGTGAACCGACGCGGGGACACGTGCGGGGCCCGCCAGCGGTAACACGCGCGGGCTTGTTCAGTCAATAACGCTTGATGAAAAGCTTGTGAAAATGTCTTTCGACAGAGAAAGAGTATTTGTGAAACGACAGTGTCGGTCTGTCATATGAGGCCAAGCAAATGAACTCTTTAGGCACCTGTGACAGGGTCTTTCACATACCCACAGAGCCCACGCTTGCAGACACAAGGCAGGTGTCTGTCACGGGTGCCCGTTTAACGCAGCATCAGCCCTTAGTGATTTTAAAATGTTTGTATACACGCGATACAAGAAAAAATCGTGTGGGTAAACGTTTTTATTTTTTTGTAGGTAAGCTATTGTGTAACACCCGTATATGCAAAATTATCAACAGCCAAGATGATATTTTATGTTTATAATTTCACAGAATATGCACAATAGATATATCTCCTTGCGACGAAGAAGAGGGAAGGCGAATAGATGGCTCATGTAACGATGCCAATAACCCAGCGAATGGAGCTTCCATGACGCCACCAAGGAGATTGGTGCCGGGAGTGTTTGATCACGGTGACTACTTGAATACCAACTAGTTTATATTTTCTTTATTTATTAAAATACATCGCTATGCATACAACAGTTCCATCGTGTCCAAATTGCTCATATCAGGGCCTCATTCAACAGACTCTTTGCATCATCGCCCTTTGCTTGAGACAAGATCTAATGGAATGTACACACGACGGCACATCAATCTACACAAAACCATTTTAACATGATATCTCTACTACGGTGTGCGATCCGTAGTGGAGAGATCAGGTTATAATAGTTTAGAATAGGTTGACATGCCGTCGTGTGTACTTCAAGATCCTAAACAGGTAATTTCTCCTAAACCCATGCCAAACACAGTACATCAGTAAATGGTGAAAGTCTTCAAGAAATCTACACAGGCGTGTTCGTTTTTTTCATCATGAAGGAGACTAGTTTGCTGTAGGTACAGTCAGTTAACGATAAAAATAACCAGACTCGTCATATATTTAAGTTATATTTTTCTTAATAACTGATGGACGATTTTACCTGAAATTTTCATTTATTTAATGAGCTGTCTATTTTCGAGAAGCTCATGGCTAAATAATAGCAGCCGTTTGGGTCGATCTTAAAGTTATTTCTTTTTATTTTTTACCCAGCGTAATCAGATTATCCACCAACCCACATTTGGCATGAATGATGATTATCGGCAACTCCGTATGATAAACCCTAGGTCTAATTTGCATTTATAGTACGTATTAAAAGACGAGAGTTTTTTTTTCAGACTATACCGATAGAAAAGCGGTATCTGGCGAGAGTTTGCCTAGCCCAAGTGAAATTTCAAAAATTCTGCTGACTGGCAGAAAGTCTTTCGACTGTCAGTTGACTCAGCTGATGACCACCTTTGGAATGTTCATGTTCTGGGATGTTGGAGCTATGGATTCTTCGAGTAAGTAACCGCTGTAATTTTTGCAAGTATCAAATTCCGAGTAACGACAGGCCGTGTCGACGACGCGTTCGTATTCCACTAGCGCCTTAAACAGATGTCAGCAAAGCAGACGGGCCTGCCAGGGCCACCGCCTGCCGGGGTTGCGGGTTGTTCGAAAGAGATACTGCGGCCCCGAAACACAAAGGGCAAAAGAAGGAATATGGATATGGGTTTCAGTCAGTAAAAGTTTGATACTACCCCCAACTCCACTTAAGTTATTATAAATGATCACCCACCAGAAAAAAATATATTTATTTCCTAAAATTCTTATCGTAATTATACTTACATATTTAATACGAAACATTCTAAAAAAAAGTAGATGTACCTTTTCAGAAAATCAGAACGGAACAAAAAAAAACTTTATTTAAAAATGTTTCCAGATGGGGATCCGAACACAAGAAGTTTGGTCAATTACCGACAAATAGGCTGTACCTCTGATCCTGTTCCTACCCCGGTAAGCAAATCCTTTGCGAGTCTAGAATGTCTGTCTATTATAATGAAACAAAAGAAAACGGTCAAGAGCGAGTTAAACTCGCTCCGAGGATTCCGTTCAAACTTGAGATATAAAAGACCATATCTTTTTAGTGCTTCGACTTAAGCCCCGTTCAAATAAACAAAAACGAGTCGTTTTGCTTACGGATAGTAGGATTTTGACATAAGTCTCATAGAAATTATGTTAAAATACTACCGTCCGTAAGCAAAACGAATCGTTTTTGTTAGAGGGTTGATTTTTTCACAGCACGAAGAGACCGCATTTAAGTATATGGTTTTGATTTCAACTCTTGGATCTTGACAGACAAACACACGGACAAGAAAGTGGTTCCATTTTTTCCTTCCGAGGAATGGAACTCTAAGAACTGCTGATTCCTACACAGTCTACACAGTGTATGCACAACCGATTTTTTTAATTACCCATAAGTATTTTCTATGCGCGGGTGCAGAATGATGTATTGAGTAGGTTCGTGGTTAGGGCTTCGATGTCTGGCTGTATTCTTCAAGGAGGTAAGCCAAATAAACTTAGGTCCTTTTTGTGAATTAACTTTTCAAACATGCATCGAAATAATCTGTCTACTAGTTTATGGTATTTCTTTTTTAAGAATCTTAAAGATTCTCTTTTTGAAAATTGTTTAATATGGCCTGGCCTTCTCCATAGACGGGTGATTAAATCGTCAGCCTGTATAATACATATCCCACGTGCGTTATATTTTTGATCTAAAAATACATCGTTTTTAGAATTAGTATAGCTAGCCCCTCCATTCCTGCCAACAGTTCTGTGCTAATTTTTCCAATGCTCAAGGAAGACATCACAGACCTTATTTAGGCACCAATCCTTAGTTGGTACAGTACATTTTAAAATTGTACCTTTTTGTTTATCAACAGGTTGTAAATGCTACAAATACATTCGACTTGTACTATATATATAACCCGGGAAAGGACAGAGAAAAACAAATAAGATCTTTCATTGGTGGAAAGATATTAATCAGTGAAGACAACAGTGAAGAAAGCCCTTGCGATTTCAGGCGCTACGAACATTGTAACTTTTAAAATTATTTATTTATTATCAGTAATTTTTATTAAGAGGTACTCACTGACAAAGTCGCCCCAATTGGTTTGACAGCTATCCTACCATGACGTCTTAAAACAGAACTTATTCCACTGAGGAAAAGAGACAGAGCTATACAGGGTGCCTAGCACCATCTCTTTCTGACAATAAGTACTGCTATAAGATGTCATGGTAACCCTACATATCCCAACAAAACGACGAAAGAACTCTATGGCAACGCTTTTGTAAATGCGATTTGGAAATCTAAGCTTTATGTACAGTCAGCAAAGACGATAACTAACCAGGCTCCTCAGATACAGCTGACTTTTTCTTAAATATAATGAATATTTTATTTTATTACTTTGCAAAACAAAAAGTAAAAACAGTAAATTAAAAGTTGCTAATCACAAGCCTATGATATGTTTATAAAATTGCTGATTTACTTAAGCCGAAAGTTATGGTTTTTATTTTAATTATAATTTTACGTTGCTACTACGAGTTTGAGCACCACCAGACGGTGATTCATTCTAAAAAAATATTTGGCTAAAAGTTTTCTTGCTATGCTTGTTTTCATGCAAAATAAGTTATTTTCGAATACAGTTACGTTTGACTGATATAAATCAAACAGACAGTACAAACTAAAACCAGGCGTAAAAACAGTACAGTCAATTCAATAAGTTCTATTTGATTTGAAAACTTTGATCTGACGAACCTGGTAACTTGTCTCATTTGCCGATTGTACTGCATGAAAAGAAAAACATGCGCTTGCACTCAAAATTCTAATTCGAACAACTGTAACGGTGTTTTAACAATGGGACGGCAGAGCTGTGTCTGTCGAGGGCTAAATTGCAAACCAATGTTGCAAGTTATGTCACTGTCACTTACGAAGCTGTATTAGACGTACTCTTTTTGTTTGACAAATGACTGTCGCGAAATGCGTTAGGAAAAATGCCGCTGCTGTCAGTTGTCTTGAAACCGAGGTGTCCTTTGCGATTATTGTTCAGCGCAACATGGCGTATGCTTGCGGTGTCGTATACCGTCGCCTTTGAACGTGTACTTTGAATAACCGACTGCTCTTTAAACATGCAATTAATTGGGATATAATCCATCGTTTCTTAGACTGCTTTGTAAATGCAACTGTTGGGCAAGTCCAGGGTTCAATGCTCATCTCGGACAAAGTGTTAAATTTGTGTTTTTTTCCACCAGCAATATCTCTGTAATAGCAGAGGGTACCTGAATATAGTATAAAAACTGTTTCTTCCATCCAGATCCTACAATACCTTTGGAACTGATGAAAAGGTATTTTGAGAAAAACCACAATCGCTTTGCCTCTGAGCTAGCGGCTGTCAATCCATGCTGGGATGACGAAAGACTGTTCAAAGAAGCGAGGAAATTAAACATCGCGTTTTTCCAACATATTATAGTGTCTGAATGGTTTCCAGAAATACAAGGTAATTTTTTTTTTTGGTAATTAATGTTGATAAATGGAGAGGGAGAGGAAGGCCAAAGAAAAGATGGATGGATTGTGTAAGGAATTATATGAAGGAGAAAGGGGTAAATGATGCCGTGACGTCTGATAGGGGAGAATGGAACCATGGAAGAAGAAAACGTGTTGCAACGGACCCAAACAGAATGTTTTTGTTGACAAAGGTTGATTACGTAACCACGGTCGCGACGCTTGGTTGCGACGTCAATTGGTTGATTAATATTGGTGTACAGTAAAGTATTTTACGTAGGTAATTACCTACATACGTTACAATTCAAACTCAAACTCAAAAACTCAAACTCAAAGCATTTATTTCAATTAGACCATTACAGGCACTTTTGAATGTCAAAAAAAACAAGAACAAAAAAATGATGCTGCTACAATCCCGGTCACAAGGCATAATAACTTGTGAAAGTACTGTAGTTGCCCATTCCAAAGCGTTGATCTCTATGGAGAAGAATGGGCAAGAAACTCCATGGACACTCTTTTAAATTATAATATTTTTACAAAATCGTATTTACATCATTCGTGTTGAGATTATACAAATATGTGAGAACGATGTAGAAAGACGTGCACAGTAAGAGCGTCCAGAGTAAATAAAAAGCAAAATTCAATTTAAAATCTAAATAAGTTAAAAAAAAAAATGACCGTGGTAGTTAAAAAATGACCAGTCCCAACTGACAGCGCCCGTTCACGAACTTGACGTATGGATCAGCCCCATTCAGCTCGACCATTTTGAAGGGAGCTAAATGACCCGACACACCCGCCACTATCAGCGAGACATTTAAGTGAGCATGACACTATTAACCACCAGGGCTTCGTCAAGTCAATGATAATACATAGCACTCACATATGGGCTTAATAATTATACAATACTAGAGAATTGATTCTATACATTGCAAAGATAGTCTTACAATCTTCTGCAGCTTCCACTATAGCTTCGGATACTTATCAATGAGTTTACCCCTAAGCTTGAGGAGCAGGACCAGCATTGAGCCAAGCATTTTTATCATCAATATAATCCCCCAACTTATAATATGCTTGCCTACATAGTGTGCGTTTAATACAAGATTTAAATTTCGTTTCATTCAGTAGAAGAATGTGAGGAGGTATTTTATTGTAGCATTTCAAACAGTACCCCATGAAAGATGAGTCTACTTTAGCTAACCTGAAACCCGGCTGAACCAATTGGTCCCTATTTCTAGTATTATACTTGTGTCTATCACCTCGTTTACCAAATAGATGCAAATTTTTTCTGACGTACATGATATTTTCATAGATATATTGACAAGGTACTGTCATGATGTTAATTTCCTTAAACTGTTCTCTTAGAGAATCTCGCCTACGTAGATTATAAATGGCTCTAATGGCTCTTTTCTGCAGAATAAATACAGACTCGATGTCTGCAGCCCGTCCCCAAAGTAAAATACCGTATGACATTATACTATGAAAATAACTAAAATAGACTAGCCTCGCGGTATCTACATCAGTAAACTGACGGATTTTTCTGACAGCATATGCTGCTGAACTAAGCCGTCCTGCAAGAGATGTTATATGCGGACCCCATTGTAGCCTTGAATCGAGCGTTATCCCCAGGAAAACAGTTTTATTGACGAATTCTAGTTTCTCTTGATTCAATACTATGTCACAATCACTACTTTTGACGTTTGGCAGAGCAAATCTTATGCACTTCGTTTTTTTCCCATTTAATACCAAATTATTGGCGGTGAACCAATCATTTACCTGTAATAGGGCGTTATTTAAGTCGTCTAGATTTGTGGCACGTCTATTTATCTTAAATATTAAAGAAGTATCGTCAGCAAACAACACCATTTGTGGTTGGTTTTTAAATAAATGGGGTAGATCATTAATATATACTAAAAAGAGGAAGGGACCTAATATCGATCCTTGTGGTACACCCATCTTTACATTTAAACCCATTGAATTGACACCATTTATTTGCACTTGCTGCTGTCTATCATTTAAATATGATTTTACTAAACTAAGCGCAAGTTTTCCTAGGCCGTAATGTTCAAGTTTCAAGAGTAGGGTTTCGTGGCTAACACAATCAAACGCTTTTGAAAGGTCACAAAAGATTCCTATGGCATCCTGTGCCTCTTCCCACGCAGTAAATATGTGTTTTAACAAGGTAACACCAGCGTCAGTCGTACAACGTCCTTTGGTGAAACCATACTGTTTTTCATGTAAGATCTTATTGGTGTTAAAGTGGTTGAGCATTTGATTAAGCATTACCTTTTCAAACACCTTGCTGAAAACCGGCAAAACGGATACGGGTCTATAGTTATTGGTGTCTTTACTATCCCCAGATTTGAAAAGGGGTATAACTTTACTGTATTTCATAAGGTCCGGAAAAACTCCTTGGTCCACACACAAATTGAATATTATGGCTAAGTACGGTGCTATTGTCTCAATAATAGCTTGACAAACTTTAATAGACATTCCCCAAAGATCTTCGGTTAATTTGATTTTGATTTGCTTGAAAGCTTTAATGACTGCAGTGGGGTTAATATGCTTAAATTGAAACTCAACCGGACATGGTGAAACATTTGCTCTTAATAAATCAATGGAAAGCAAGGGTGAAGAATTTAATGTTTCAGTAGTTTTAAGTGGGATACTAGTAAAGAAATCTACAAATTCTTGAGCAACTTCGTTTTTAGTGGTTAGAAGACCACGCGAAGACTCTAGTGTGATCTCATTATTACATTTTTTGTTTCTGTTAGTTTCACTATTAATGATTTTCCAAACCGTCTTAATTTTATTATCGGCGGATTTAATCTTGTTGCTAATGAATAAAGATTTAGCTAATTTGCAGGTGTTTTTAAAAATTTTTGAGTAAGTTGCAACATAGTGATTGAAAGTTTCTGAGTTGAAGTAAGGCTTAAGGCCGTAAAGCTCAAACAATCGTTCCCTACTTTTTCTTATACCCTTAGTTGCCCAATCACTAAACATAAACTTTGGGCTAATAGATTTAGTTTTTATTTTTAACGTATCATTGAACTCTGTGTAGACAACCGAAAAGAATTCCTCATAAAATTGATTTACATTTTCAATATTAAATCCCGGAGTGCTTAAATTACTAATTAAATTATTATTAAATTTATTCAAATTGCTGGGTGTTATTTGTCTAGATTTTATCTGGGTTTTTTGTGACGGTGTGTAAGACTCGAAGACGACGGTTTGACCGCTGTGATCAGATGGAAGGTAATTTACAATGGCTTTATTTAAATAGTCGCAGCAACAAAAGACATTATCAATACATGTAGCAGTGTCTGTAGTAATTCGGGTAGGCTCCGAAAAGACATTTATCAAATTAAATGATTTAAAAAGATGTAAGAATCTACTGCTATTTGAATTTATATCTAAAATATTAATATTAAAGTCACCACAGATAATTAGTAATTTATTACCTTTTGCAAGTTTTGCTAAAGCATCTTCCATTACTGACTCAAATACAGAGTAGTTTTGATAATTTGGGGGTCTGTAAACGCACACTATGACATGCTTATCTAGCTCAACACAAGACATTTCAATATTATGTTCAACCGAAAGATCAATTATATCATTACGAGTTTTAAATTTAATGCCATTTTTAATTAAGATAAGTGAACCCCCACGCATCTTAGATTTGCGGTTAAAGGAACTGCCTACACTGTAATTCTCAAAGTTAATTAACATTTCATGATCTTTTAGCCAATGTTCGGTGAAACATACAATATCAAACTTGGTTTTTTCTAAAAACAATTCAATCTCTAGTTGTTTCGAAGAGAAACCTTGAATATTTTGATGGAATAATTTCAAGGAATTCTGCTTAGCCCCTTTTTTAAATTTAATTATTTGAGAGCAAGAAGGTACCTTGGTGTTAGTGAGTGTAACACTTATGTTATTTATATCTTCTGTTGTCTTACTAGCTAGTTTAAATGAGCCGGAGTGAGTGACAATACTCCCCCGCCTTCCTTGTAAAAAGGTATATTAGTATAAGTACTAATAGTAGCAGTGTTAATAATAGAAGAAAACATAGACATAATATTTATGTCCGAGTGAATATTATAAGCTAATAGCCTAGCTATTTTGTGTCTACAACTAGTAGGTAGAAACACATTACCCCGTGTCGACCTAAGTTTATCAACAACATTGTTAATATCCAGATACATGAGTTTGTCACAATAATGACCTACCAAAAAATGAACATGCTTATTCAGCATGTGAATATAATTGTTAATTCGTTTCGATAATCTTTCAAAATATGGAAAAGCACACAATATTATTTTACGACAGTTCAACTTTAACAACTCAGTTACACTATCTGTGATATCTTCTTTTGTAATTTTTGAACTATTTCCTATAAATATAGTTAAATCAGTATTTTTACTATAAACATTTCCAGTTACTAATGCCATTATCTGTTTATAATTTAACCCTGGCATACAATTATTTTGACTGGGAAAACTCAGGTTATTACTTAATAATTTACCTACACCCCTTCCTATACTATCTGAAAACATTACTGAGTGAGAACATTCACAACTATCATATATCTCAGTTTGTACCACTTGTAAATTATTTTGTGGAATATTAACTGCATCTTGGTTGAGTATACAGTCCAGAGGCAAATTCTCAGCCTGGGACGGGTCCTCCATTACCTCAGGCTGGGTAGTGTCATGGTTGGAAACCGTATGGCAACTACATTGACTCATTACCAACTCATTTGCTGCAAGAATATGTTCCCTTATTTGGTTTTGAGAACTCACATATTTACTAGAAAGGGAACGAAGTGAGTCCTGAAGTACCTCTATTTCAGACTGCAATTGCTGAGTATCTATATTATATATTTTAATACTGTCTTCTAACTTTATTTGATAATTTTTTAACTTGTTCACTAAATCAACACGTTCTTTCCTTAGTGGAATGTTTTTAGAAAAGTGTCTATATTGTTTTTTAAATTGATTACATTTTTTAATTAGTCTATTTAACTTGGCATATTTTTTTATTTTCTTATTGCTTACTGAATAATTTGGTTTTAGTAAGGAATCTTCAGTCAAATCAATAGTTATTAAGGAAGGGGAAGTACAATTACTATTTAACAATTCCTTATATAAGTGGTTAGTTTCAATAACCTGACTAGTTTGTCTTTCTCTCTGTAACTTTAAAATACAACTATTGGCATGAATCAATTCATCTTCTAGGTCCCTAATCCTACATAAAGCCTCCTCATATAAATTACTGCAATTGCTGAAACCATCTGTGACCACCTTTAGCTGATCCCGTTCATCAACAACGTCCAAGTATTGCTGATGAAGGTCTACTAACTGCCTTTTCAAGGAAGAGTTTTTACTGTTGACTTTAACGACTTCCACCTCACTTTCTTCTCTCTCTTGTAACAGTTGTTGGACTTGGAGTTTTGATTCTTTAAGCTCTTGGAGGGCCGTTCTCAACTTGTGCTCCATCTCCTGAGCAGTAGCCTTACGGGTCATCACAGGCATGGTTTCAGGATTAGTTACTGAAAAATAGAAAAAAAGAAACGGTGAGAACTAACAGAATAGACAAATACAGAAAAGTTAGCAGTGAAAGGGGAAAAAAAACAAAGGGCAAAAAGTTCAGATATGTAATTAAATGAGGTAGGATGTTATATTAAGTTTAAAAGATTATCTTTATATTAAATTAATCTAAAAGAATATTGAATTTAACTGGTTTTTTATCAACCTATTTAAATTGTAATGTACAGTCGGCAAATGAGCTAAGTAACCACACTCGGTAATTTTTTTTTTTTTAATCTATTCGTATTTTCGAAGACAGTTAAATTTATTGTTAAAAAACCTTGCTCCTCTTATTTTTTAAATTAGACGGCGGACCAATTTTTTCCGACTTTAGAAACAAATATCTAATCAACTATCTATATTTGAGAAATAAAGTATTTAAAAACCTCGATATCACTTCTAGATACCTACACAGTCACCTATATACGATGATACTTTTTTTGAGCCTTTAGTTGCATGTGACTGATGGCAGGGGTAGCGCAGTGGCTGGGCGATCGACTGCTGCGCTACGTACCGCGGGTTCGATCCCCGCTCGGAAAAAAATATTTGTATGACCTACAGGTAGTTGTTCCAGGTCTGGCTGTTTGTATATTATGTGAGTTTAAATGTTTGTAAACGCACCCACGATACAGGGGAAATTCCTAGAGTGGCACGTGGCACGTTTTGAAAAAAAAAATATGGAGGATCACCCCTATTTTTATTACATTACATGATATTTGCGTAGCAGTTCATAGAAAGTATTAACTATCCAAATTTCAACTATATGGTGCTAATAGTCTCGGAATAAAATTACTGTGACATACACACAGGCAAACGGACAGGGCAAATCTATAAGGATTCCGTTTTTCCATTTAGCAACAAAGCCCTAAAAATGCTCTTCAGTTATCAACATGATGTTTTTTTTGCTTCAGGAACCGAAAACTTGTTCAACAATGGGGCCAGTAATAATATTACTAGACACAGACATTTTAACAATGATTACAAGCCTCTCGGAGTATCTTTAGAATTTCTGTATACTTCAAACTGGATTCTTTCCGGTCTAGATATTATCCAAGAGTAAGTATCCTACCGCATTTTTTTAACCGACATTAAAAAAAGAAGAGGTTCTTTTTTCATGTATGTAGTTACAGCAATTACTCCGTGATTACTGGTCCAATTTAAATGATTCTATTAGCGAACATATTTATATATGTATATATTTATAGTATGTTAATAATAGTAATTAATTTAAAGAAATATGTCAAAATATTAAAATACATAAAAGCTAAAACATATCTAATAAAATAGGTTAGGATAGTACTAAAGTAATTAAGAAACAAAATTCACTTTTTTTTAATGTTTTTTTTTTCAGAATGTACGATGCCAGTGGAAAATACGTTGGTGAAATAAACATACTGAATCTTTCGTCAGACCAATATTTTCTTAGAAACGACAGCAACAGACAATACGTAACCCAAGGTCTGTTTAGACAGCCGGCCCGGAAGATGGATCATTACTTTGATCAAGACGTACGTATTTCCATAGCAATAATATAATAACTTGGACTGGCTTAAAATTAAAAATGAAGCGGCACTACAAAATTTGCGACAGCGCCATCTATGATTTAAATAAAGAACATAATACTAATCCGCGAGTAAAAGTATCGACTTAAATCTATGAAGTGTTTAAAAGTTTTTGCGGATGGGAAATCATCAAATAACTTAACCCCCTATAATAACACTTCCTACGCCCCACCCAGAGCGGGAAAAGTGTCAGACTTGTACTGACTAAAACCCACCCATGTTCCTTTTATTGCCCTTTACGTTCCGAGCTCGCGGTATCTCTTTCGTACAACCCGCAACCCCGGCAGGCGGAGTCCCTGGCAGGCCCCTCTGCTTTGCTGACATCTCTTTAAGGCGCACGTGGGACACTAATGCGCCGCCAACACGGCCTGTCGTCAATAGACGGACGGACGGTGAGCTACCCATTGCTCACCGTCCACAGGCTCGCATCTTAAAGTACCTACCCCTGCGATGCGATTTGAGATTGCATTCCGTTTTGCTAGGAACATGCAATACAAAATAATAAATAAAATTGTAAAATAAGTGCTGTATTAGAAAATACAAAAAGTGTACCACATTGTTTAATAGTACAGGTCAAAGCAAATAAAAAGGATTCTATTGCTTGCATATTCCCTATTTATATTCAATTAACAAAAACTAAACGAAAATAGTTTCCTTATTTGGCCCTACACAAATTCAACTAAAAATACTTTGTATCGAGAAGTTATTATGATATAATCATTTAATCATGCCATATACATCCAAAAATCAGAAAAAAACATGAAAATACATAAAAGTGAGTTTCTTGCCCATTCTTCTTCATAAAAGATCAACGCTTTGGAATGGGCAACTACAGTACTTTCACAAGTTATTATGTCTTATGACCGGGACTGTAGCTTCGACATTTTGTTTCTTGACATTCAAAAGTGCCTGTAATGGTCTAATTGAAATAAATGCTTTTGAGTTTTTGTTATTATTTGTCATTATTAATTAAAGGTATACTTTTAGACGGCGTTTTTGATGGCAGATGGAATAAATGACGACGAAGATTTCATATCCGGAGAATTAGCGGTCGGCCGTAAGCTTGGCTTGGCCCCGTATATCAACTATTTACAATTCTGTCTTGATCAAAAAATTATGTCCTACAATGATATGGTGGACAATAATATTATGGAAAGAAAAGTAAGTCAATTTTCTATGAATATTATTTGTGTTTTTGCAGGTTTTAGACTAAAGGAAAGAAGCTCGTGGCTTAATAATAGCAGCCGCTCGCGCCAATCTTTAGGTTAAGCCACGCTTGCTTAGGTTAGTCTATGGATGGGTGACCACCCGTTAATATCGAGTGTCTTCTGTGTCTGGGAAAAACTCGTTAAGCTGTTGATCCCGGCTGTCATTTGTAGATCTTTGACGGTCGTTACAAGTAGTCAGTGTCCCGAAACTCTGATAGTCGACAGACGTAGGAGGTCAAATAGGCAGTCACTCCATGTAAAATACTCGTATTCAGCTGAATCCGGTAAGACTGGAAGCCGATCCTAACATAGACTAAAATCATTGTTATTTCCTGTTTACAGAGAACTAACTTCTGCCTAGGTACTAATTCTTTCGCGTCAAATTTGTTTTAATATAAAACATTATCTACTGTGACGATCGGCAACAGACTATTTTAGTATTTTTTTTGGTAATAGTAGTAGTTTTTTTAGTATATTCTTATATCTACCAGTAAAAGAATTTTTGAAATCGGTTAAGCAGTTTGTGAGCTTATAATTATAAAGAACCAACTGGTCTGTGAAATATTTACGATTACGAATACAATAAAATAATTAAAACATTTTAATTTTGTTAGCTTTAATATAAATTCTTTTACGCGTGCCGCTGTGGTATCCTGTAAGTGTAAGAGTACCAATACGTAACAGTCATCCATAAGCTATTTTTCATGATCTTACATAGATCATGAAAAATAGCATCTTCTGTTGGAGATAATAAAAAAATAAATGATCTGCAGAACCACTTCCAATTACGGGAAAACAATAGTGAAAAAATGATTTTAAGCTATTGCATAGCTTCTATCGCGGGCCTTGAGCATGGAGACTGAATCCAGAACTTTCGTAACGAAAAAACCTAACACTTTAATTACGAATTCTGCGTAGAACCAATTGTTAATTTAAAAGATTAATTTCAATCTACGCATCAATATTATTAAAAAAAAAGAATCTCCTGTATCGAGGGTGCATTTACAAACATTTAAATTCACGTATACAAACAGCCACATTAGATAGATAGATAGATAGATATAATAATCTTTATTATGTACACCATACAAATAACAAGAATAACATTAAACAACTTATAAATAGGGTGACACAATGGGCGGTCTTATCGCTAAAAGCGATCTTTTCAAGACAACCTATGGATGGATTTAAAGGAGGAGAAACAGTACTGTAGGTAGTCTGTGGTGTAACATTTTCAAAATTAATAGCTACATTTAAAAAACAAATACTTAAATATAAATACATATAATATACATTTAAAATAATAATCATTAAGAGCAAAGAAGTATTTAATATGTTGTTTATGGAGAGAGGTAGTGCGTTTTGACCAGAATTTTAAAAGTGGACAGAGTTTGAGCGCTCCTTACAGACACGGGCAGGGCATTCCATAGCCGTACAGCTTGAACTGTAAAGGATTTATCGTAAAAGCTAGTAGAATGCACCGGCATCTCCAGTCTCAGATTTTCCGATGACCTCAGATATTTATTATGTGTGTCATGAAGGAACTTAAAACGTTCTTTAAGATAAGGGGGGTTCTAGGATTAAACAAAATATTGTATAGCTGAAACAAGATATGAGTATTCCGGCGAAGTCTCCAAGTCATTATGCGATGAAGTCATTATGTGTCCAATGTAATGTAAATTCTATGTAAGCCAATATTGTATGTCTTGCGTGGTTTCACCCGCGTCTTTAGTTGCTGCCTCGCTCCCTTGGGTAGTACGTGATGTTGTATAGCCTATGTTAGTTTCTGATAATGTAGCTTTATATTAGTGAAAAAATGGCTAAAATTGGTCCAGTAGTTATTCGTAACAAACAAACAAACCAATCTTTCCTTTTTATAATACTAGCTGCGCCCCGCGGCTTAGCCTGCCTTATGATAAAAAAGTATCCTATGTGTTATTCCAGACTATAATCTAAGCCAAATTTCATTAAGATACGTTTAGTAGTTGTTTCGTGAAAGAGTGTCAAACATACGCCCATACTCACAAACTTTCGCATTTATAATATTATTAGGACTAGTAGGAAGCCGACCCCAACATAGTTGGGAAAAGGCTAGGCAGATGATGATTAGGACTAGTAGGAGTAGTATAGATATAGATAAGAACACAGTGACATACTATTGAATTTCCTGTTTTTTCAGAACTTAAGGAAACTTTTAGAGCTAAACCATGATGCTAGAGATTTGGATCTCATGACTGGCATGGCGTTGGAAAAGTTCATGCCAGATACCTTTTTGTCACCAACCTGGTTTTGTATTATGAAAGAACAAATTCGTAACATAATAGAAGGAGACAGGTATTGGTTTGAAGTACCAGAATTCTTTACTGATGGTAAGTAAAAAAGCGTTTTTTTTATGGTATTAATGTTAGTTTTGTTCAATGAGTGTAATCGTAGAGGGAAGATTTTTTTACTAATAATTTATAACTATCAATATACCATTTGATATCTTACTGTCTTGCGTTGTCTTATTTTCACAACAACAAAACCGATGAAAGAAGAGACGCCCGCCATACATGGTGCAAAAATAAATTTTTATTTTCAAAAACTTCATTTTTTACGAGGTAAAAAGATATTTGAACATAAATCTGAATTAAAACTAAATAGTACACAAACGTAGTCTATGGATTTTATAAATCCATTTAAAACAAGACTTTTTGACTTTGTCGATGTTAGAAATATGAAACACTAGCTTTTGCCCGCGGCTTCGCTCGCGTTAAATTCGGGGTAACACAGTTCCCCTTGTGCCTTATTAATTTGTAATAGCAACGCTAAGTTTTGACTTTTCTTCCCTCTTTCTCCCTCACATCCCACTTTTTTTTTAAAAAAGCTAAGTTAGCCTAAGTCCGTCTCCTGGTTCCCAACTATCTCTGTACCAAAATTCATCAAAATCGGTGTAGCCATTAAAGCGTGAAGAGGTAACAAACAAACAAACTCACTTTCGCTTTTATAATATTATATTAAATAAATATTAGTAAGAATGAGAAGAGACATTGAACTATTTGATTTGTAACGTTCAGCCTAGCGCGAAAGTTGATAATGCATCAGCATGATCAATGTCTCCTGCGACATCTTACATTTCAACCGCCACTGTTTCCAACAGTAGGTACAATGCACCAGTGTGAAGTAGACGTGGGGAGTTAGTGACTTTGTAAACGGAATCTATAATCAAGGATTGGTTTTCAGAACAACTAGCGGAAGTTAAGAAATTATCGCCTGCTCTCTTACTCTGTAATGCCGATGAAGGAGTCACAGAGATCCAGCGCAATGCCTTCAAGATCATGGGTCCCGAGTAAGAAATATTATTTAAAACCTTAGAGCAATTCAATTACGTATGAGGATAATTAAAGAGATATAATGATGTGGTGTAACATTGAATGAAACATTTAAGAATTAAGTCAGAAACGTTTTGGTTTTGAAGAAGATGTAGTGACAGGCATGTGAAATGCGACTAAAGTTTTGACTCTAGTGAGGAAACTTTGTCATTGTGGCCGAGGTGGATTTAACGCCCCAGCCACTAGGCGAGGGGGCTATAAAGCTGAAAACAGCAGTGACAAATTTTCACGTGAATTCACGACGTTTTTTTCCGATACACTGAAAAGAAATAACAGATCAAAAAGAACTTTTGTCATTAATCAATATGAAACAATCATTTAATTTGTTTTTTCCCCACGCTTTCTTAGATACCGCTAAACTATCTAATATTAACAATAAGAAATTCAAATATTTTTAAATTCAGAACTCAAATTAATTTCAATTTGTTCTTATATAGCAAACTAGCTTTTGCCCGCGGCTTCGCTCGCGTTTTTTTCGGTATAACACAGTACCTGCTACCTGCAGTTTTTACCCTTGCGCCTTAATGATTTTTAATAGCAACGCCAAGTTTCCCCTTTTCTTCCCTCGTTCTCCCTCATATACCACTTTTTTTTTAAATCCACTCAAACAAACTCACTTTCGCTTTTATAATATTAGTAAGGATTACTTTATAAATGATCATGTTTACTTGTGATGTTGTTGATAAAAATAAATATGAAGGCCTTAAAACCATGCTCCTTGGTCTGAATTAAAATCACCGCCGTCTATTAGTTTACTGTTAATCGTGGTAAAATCAGAAAAATGAAAGCCTTTGTTGTAATAACAAATGAGATAAACGCACGCGTGCGATAACATTGCATGTTGAATTTACTCGTAGCGCATTAAGGGTCAGTTTTCGAAAAAGTGTGTTGGAACTTTATTTATATGGTAACTATGAGTGTGAACGCAGAATAGGAATTCCCAAACATTTAAGATAACGGAACACCTACCGAATACCTTTAATTTTATGGAACCCCATATCAAAATGATAGCAGATCAAAGACATTAAAAGTTAAATAAGAACTTAAGGAATATTCCAGAATAAGAACAGTTTATTCTTTATTTTCAAAATGTAAAAAATAAAATTAAGTCATTGTTTTCTCAATATACTGGTATAATTATATTTGTTCCTATTTAATAACTGTGATATAATTTCACGGAACTCTTGTGATTTTTCCACTAAACCGGAAACGGAAATCTCTTTGGGAATCGCTGCCTTAAAAGGACATACAATAACCTTAGTGATGAAGTTCCTCAGAAAGGCAGACCTTCCTGAGGAACTTCATCACATCATAAAGCGTGCATATAATATGGTCTTAAGGTTTCTTGAAAGAGTATTTTTTAAATTGTATTTCTAAAACGAATGCATACTGACCAACGTAAACAGAAACAAAAGTAAATTAATCAAGTTGCCAATAATAAGCCTTTACATTTAAAAAAACATTATCGATTAACTGATTCTGAAAAATTGCGTTTACTTAAGAACGTAGGTTTTGTTCAATTTAAATCTATAAAGCAAGGTATTATAGTAGATGGTGCATTATCAAATTAAGTAGTTGGCTAAAAGCTTTGAAGCTTTGCACGTCTAAGTACAAAGAAATCAATATTATCTGCGTGACATATTACATTAAAAAAAAGGGAAATACAATTAATGTTTGTATTTATTTTCTACCATTGCATTCATAAATATTTATGTCGCTATTTCAGTAAGCTAGTCAATCACTCTAACATAAACTTATACAGCGATATATTTTAGCTTTCTAAGCTGCTAAAAAGAGTGTCGGTTTAGACTCAAATAGTAACTCAAGTAATTAGAAAAACACAACAGATTTTTTTTTAAATTTAAAACACATAAAGTTATTTTATTAACAGACTACATTGAAACAGTGATTAAATTATTATCATTAAAACAAAATCTTAATTTATTATTGCAGCAATCCACTCGTTAACTGTTCGGAAATAAATAACATCGATTTCACGGTATGGGCTGACAACGCGTGTGAAGTGACTACAACTGTAGCTCAAACTACCGAAAAAGGGTCTTCAGAGGTACTGGTAACTGTGACAGAAGCTAGTACTGCTTTGGAAAAAGCCACAATGGCACCGATCATTGACACAGAATCTGCGACTATAGAAGTAGCCACTGAACCTAACACCACTGACGCAGTGTCATCAGAGGCACTGATCAGTGTAACAGAACCTGAGACTATTATAGAAGAAGACACAATGACACCAATTATTAACACAGAATCGGCGACTATTATAGCTACTACAACAAATGAAAAAGCAACTGAAGTTGTCTCGACCTCAAGCACAGAATCGGCGACCACATTACAAGCCACCACTGACGCTGTGACAACTTCAGCCCCGACAGCCGATGAAATGACCACAGACGGCTCGACCTCTAGCACAGAATCGGCGACCACAGCGGAAATCACAACTGACGCTGCGACAACTTCAGCCCCGACAGCCGATGAAGTGATCACAGACGACTCAAACTCTAGCACAGAATCGGCGACCACAATACAAGCCACCACTGACACTGCGACAACTTCAACCCCGACCGCCGATGAAGTGACCACAGACGGCTCGACCTCTAGCACAGAAGCCGCGACAACAGTGGAAATCACAACTGACGCTGCGACAACTACAGCCCCGGCAGCCGATGAAGTGACCACAGACGGCTCGACCTCTAGCACAGAATCGGCGACCACAGTGGAAATCACAACTGACGCTGCGACAACTTCAGCCCCAACAGCCGATGAAGTGACCACAGACGGCTCGACCTCTAGCACAGAATCGGCGACCACAGCGGAAATCACAACTGACGCTGCGACAACTTCAGCCCCGACAGCCGATGAAGTGATCACAGACGACTCAAACTCTAGCACAGAATCGGCGACCACAATACAAGCCACCACTGACGCTGCGACAACTTCAACCCCGACCGCCGATGAAGTGACCACAGACGGCTCGACCTCTAGCACAGAAGCCGCGACAACAGTGGAAATCACAACTGACGCTGCGACAACTACAGCCCCGGCAGCCGATGAAGTGACCACAGACGGCTCGACCTCTAGCACAGAATCGGCGACCACAGTGGAAATCACAACTGACGCTGCGACAACTTCAGCCCCGACAGCCGATGAAGTGACCACAGACGGCTCGACCTCTAGCACAGAAGCCGCGACCACAGTGGAAATCACAAGTGACGCTGCGACAACTACAGCCCCGACAGCCGATGAAGTGACCACAGACGGCTCGACCTCTAGCACAGAATCGGCGACCACAGTACAAGCCACCACTAACGCTGCGACAACTTCAGCCCCGACAGCCGATGAAGTGACCACAGACGGCTCGACCTCTAGCACAGAAGCCGCGACAACAGTGGAAATCACAACTGACGCTGCGACAACTACAGCCCCGGCAGCCGATGAAGTGACCACAGACGGCTCGACCTCTAGCACAGAATCGGCGACCACAGTGGAAATCACAACTGACGCTGCGACAACTTCAGCCCCGACAGCCGATGAAGTGACCACAGACGGCTCGACCTCTAGCACAGAAGCCGCGACCACAGTGGAAATCACAAGTGACGCTGCGACAACTACAGCCCCGACAGCCGATGAAGTGACCACAGACGGCTCGACCTCTAGCACAGAATCGGCGACCACAGTACAAGCCACCACTAACGCTGCGACAACTTCAGCCCCGACAGCCGATGAAGTGACCACAGACGGCTCGACCTCTAGCACAGAAGCCGCGACCACAGTGGAAATCACAACTGACGCTGCGACAACTTCAGCCCCGACAGCCGATGAAGTGACCACAGACGGCTCGACCTCTAGCACAGAAGCCGCGACCACAGTGGAAATCACAACTGACGCTGCGACAACTTCAGCCCCGACAGCCGATGAAGTGACCACAGACGGCTCGACCTCTAGCACACAATCGGCGACCACAGTGGAAATCACAACTGACGCTGCGACAACTTCAGCCCCGACAACCGATGAAGTGACCACAGACGGCTCGACCTCTAGCACAGAATCGGCGACCACAGTGGAAATCACAACTGACGCTGCGACAACTTCAGCCCCGACAGCCGATGAAGTGACCACAGACGGCTCGACCTCTAGCACACAATCGGCGACCACAGTGGAAATCACAACTGACGCTGCGACAACTTCAGCCCCGACAGCCGATGAAGTGACCACAGACGGCTCGACCTCTAGCACAGAATCGGCGACCACAGTGGAAATCACAACTGACGCTGCGACAACTTCAGCCCCGACAGCCGATGAAGTGACCACAGACGGCTCGACCTCTAGCACAGAATCGGCGACCACAGTGGAAATCACAACTGACGCTGCGACAACTTCAGCCCCGACAGCCGATGAAGTGACCACAGACGGCTCGACCTCTAGCACAGAAGCCGCGACCACAGTGGAAATCGCAACTGACGCTGCGACAACTACAGCCCCGACAGCCGATGAAGTGACCACAGACGGCTCGACCTCTAGCACAGAAGCCGCGACCACAGTGGAAATCACAAGTGACGCTGCGACAACTTCAGCCCCGACAACCGATGAAGTGACCACAGACGGCTCGACCTCTAGCACAGAATCGGCGACCACAGTGGAAATCACAACTGACGCTGCGACAACTTCAGCCCCGACAGCCGATGAAGTGACCACAGACGGCTCGACCTCTAGCACAGAAGCCGCGACCACAGTGGAAATCACAACTGACGCTGCGACAACTTCAGCCCCGACAGCCGATGAAGTGACCACAGACGGCTCGACCTCTAGCACAGAAGCCGCAACCACAGTGGAAATCACAACTGACGCTGCGACAACTTCAGCCCCGACAGCCGATGAAGTGACCACAGACGGCTCGACCTCTAGCACACAATCGGCGACCACAGTGGAAATCACAACTGACGCTGCGACAACTTCAGCCCCGACAACCGATGAAGTGACCACAGACGGCTCGACCTCTAGCACAGAATCGGCGACCACAGTGGAAATCACAACTGACGCTGCGACAACTTCAGCCCCGACAGCCGATGAAGTGACCACAGACGGCTCGACCTCTAGCACACAATCGGCGACCACAGTGGAAATCACAACTGACGCTGCGACAACTTCAGCCCCGACAGCCGATGAAGTGACCACAGACGGCTCGACCTCTAGCACAGAATCGGCGACCACAGTGGAAATCACAACTGACGCTGCGACAACTTCAGCCCCGACAGCCGATGAAGTGACCACAGACGGCTCGACCTCTAGCACAGAATCGGCGACCACAGTGGAAATCACAACTGACGCTGCGACAACTTCAGCCCCGACAGCCGATGAAGTGACCACAGACGGCTCGACCTCTAGCACAGAAGCCGCGACCACAGTGGAAATCGCAACTGACGCTGCGACAACTACAGCCCCGACAGCCGATGAAGTGACCACAGACGGCTCGACCTCTAGCACAGAAGCCGCGACCACAGTGGAAATCACAAGTGACGCTGCGACAACTTCAGCCCCGACAACCGATGAAGTGACCACAGACGGCTCGACCTCTAGCACAGAATCGGCGACCACAGTGGAAATCACAACTGACGCTGCGACAACTTCAGCCCCGACAGCCGATGAAGTGACCACAGACGGCTCGACCTCTAGCACAGAAGCTGCGACCACAGTGGAAATCACAACTGACGCTGCGACAACTTCAGCCCCGACTACCGATGAAGTGACCACAGACCGCTCGACCTCTAGCACAGAATCGGCGACCACAGTACAAGCCACCACTGACGCTGCGACAACTTCAGCCCCGACAGCCGATGAAGTGACCACAGACGGCTCGACCTCTAGCACAGAAGCCGCGACCACAGTACAAGCCACCACTGACGCTGCGACAACTTCAGCCCCGACAGCCGATGAAGTGACCACAGACGGCTCGACCTCTAGCACAGAATCGGCGACCACAGTGGAAATCACAACTGACGCTGCGACAACTTCAGCCCCGACAGCCGATGAAGTGACCACAGACGGCTCGACCTCTAGCACAGAATCGGCGAACACAGTGGAAATCACAACTGACGCTGCGACAACTTCAGCCCCGACAGCCGATGAAGTGACCACAGACGGCTCGACCTCTAGCACAGAATCGGCGACCACAGTACAAGCCACCACTGACGCTGCGACAACTTCAGCCCCGACAGCCGATGAAGTGACCACAGACGGCTCGACCTCTAGCACAGAATCGGCGACCACAGTACAAGCCACCACTGACGCTGCGACAACTTCAGCCCCGACAGCCGAGGAAGTGACCACAGACGGCTC
Organism: Ochropleura plecta; assembly: GCA_905475445.1. Classification (NCBI taxonomy): domain Eukaryota; kingdom Metazoa; phylum Arthropoda; class Insecta; order Lepidoptera; family Noctuidae; genus Ochropleura; species Ochropleura plecta. The sequence goes on along the minus strand of FR997726.1, from coordinate 20,767,794 downwards.
GACCTCTAGCACAGAAGCCGCGACCACAGTGGAAATCACAACTGACGCTGCGACAACTTCAGCCCCGACAGCCGATGAAGTGACCACAGACGGCTCGACCTCTAGCACAGACGCCGCGACCACAGTGGAAATCACAACTGACGCTGTGACAACTTCAGCCCCGACAACCGATGAAGTGACCACAGACGGCTCGACCTCTAGCACAGAATCGGCGACCACAGTGGAAATCACAACTGACGCTGCGACAACTTCAGCCCCGACAGCCGATGAAGTGACCACAGACGGCTCGACCTCTAGCACAGAAGCCGCGACCACAGTGGAAATCACAACTGACGCTGCGACAACTACAGCCCCGACAGCCGATGAAGTGACCACAGACGGCTCGACCTCTAGCACAGAATCGGCGACCACAGTACAAGCCACCACTGACGCTGCGACGACTTCAGCCCCGACAGCCGATGAAGTGACCACAGACGGCTCGACCTCTAGCACAGAAGCCGCGACCACAGTGGAAATCATAACTGACGCTGCGACAACTTCAGCCCCGACAACCGATGAAGTGGCCACAGACGGCTCGACCTCTAGCACAGAATCGGCGACCACAGTGGAAATCACAACTGACGCTGTGACAACTTCAGCCCCGACAGCCGATGAAGTGACCACAGACGGCTCGACCTCCAGCACAGAAGCCGCGACCACAGTGGAAATCACAACTGATGCTGCGACAACTTCAGCCCCGACAGCCGATGAAGTGACCACAGTCGGCTCGACCTCTAGCACAGAAGCTGCGACCACAGTACAAGCCACCACTGACGCTGCGACAACTACAGCCCCGACAGCCGATGAAGTGACCACAGACGGCTCGACCTCTAGCACAGAATCGGCGACCACAGTACAAGCCACCACTGACGCTGCGACAACTTCAGCCCCGACAGCCGAGGAAGTGACCACAGACGGCTCGACCTCTAGCACAGAAGCTGCGACCACAGTACAAGCCACCACTGACGCTGCGACAACTACAGCCCCGACAGCCGATGAAGTGACCACAGACGGCTCGACCTCTAGCACAGAAGCCGCGACCACAGTGGAAATCACAACTGACGCTGCGACAACTTCAGCCCCGAAAGCCGATGAAGTGACCACAGACGGCTCGACCTCTAGCACAGAAGCCGCGACCACAGTGGAAATCACAACTGACGCTGCGACAACTTCAGCCCCGACAGCCGATGAAGTGACCACAGACGGCTCGACCTCTAGCACACAATCGGCGACCACAGTACAAGCCACCACTGACGCTGCGACAACTTCAGCCCCGACAGCCGATGAAGTGACCACAGACGGCTCGACCTCTAGCACAGAATCGGCGAACACAGTGGAAATCACAACTGACGCTGCGACAACTTCAGCCCCGACAGCCGATGAAGTGACCACAGACGGCTCGACCTCTAGCACAGAATCGGCGAACACAGTGGAAATCACAACTGACGCTGCGACAACTTCAGCCCCGACAGCCGATGAAGTGACCACAGACGGCTCGACCTCTAGCACAGAATCGGCGACCACAGTACAAGCCACCACTGACGCTGCGACAACTTCAGCCCCGACAGCCGAGGAAGTGACCACAGACGGCTCGACCTCTAGCACAGAAGCCGCGACCACAGTGGAAATCACAACTGACGCTGCGACAACTTCAGCCCCGACAGCCGATGAAGTGACCACAGACGGCTCGACCTCTAGCACAGACGCCGCGACCACAGTGGAAATCACAACTGACGCTGTGACAACTTCAGCCCCGACAACCGATGAAGTGACCACAGACGGCTCGACCTCTAGCACAGAATCGGCGACCACAGTGGAAATCACAACTGACGCTGCGACAACTTCAGCCCCGACAGCCGATGAAGTGACCACAGACGGCTCGACCTCTAGCACAGAAGCCGCGACCACAGTGGAAATCACAACTGACGCTGCGACAACTACAGCCCCGACAGCCGATGAAGTGACCACAGACGGCTCGACCTCTAGCACAGAATCGGCGACCACAGTACAAGCCACCACTGACGCTGCGACGACTTCAGCCCCGACAGCCGATGAAGTGACCACAGACGGCTCGACCTCTAGCACAGAATCGGCGACCACAGTGGAAATCACAACTGACGCTGCGACAACTTCAGCCCCGACAGCCGATGAAGTGACCACAGACGGCTCGACCTCTAGCACAGAATCGGCGACCACAGTGGAAATCACAACTGACGCTGCGACAACTTCAGCCCCGACAGCCGATGAAGTGACCACAGACGGCTCGACCTCTAGCACAGAATCGGCGACCACAGTGGAAATCACAAGTGACGCTGCGACAACTTCAGCCCCGACAGCCGATGAAGTGACCACAGACGGCTCGACCTCTAGCACAGAATCGGCGACCACAGTGGAAATCACAACTGACGCTGCGACAACTTCAGCCCCGACAGCCGATGAAGTGACCACAGACGGCTCGACCTCTAGCACAGAATCGGCGACCACAGTGGAAATCACAACTGACGCTGCGACAACTTCAGCCCCGACAGCCGATGAAGTGACCACAGACGGCTCGACCTCTAGCACAGAATCGGCGAACACAGTGGAAATCACAACTGACGCTGCGACAACTTCAGCCCCGACAGCCGATGAAGTGACCACAGACGGCTCGACCTCTAGCACAGAATCGGCGACCACAGTACAAGCCACCACTGACGCTGCGACAACTTCAGCCCCGACAGCCGAGGAAGTGACCACAGACGGCTCGACCTCTAGCACAGAAGCCGCGACCACAGTGGAAATCACAACTGACGCTGCGACAACTTCAGCCCCGACAGCCGATGAAGTGAACACAGACGGCTCGACCTCTAGCACAGACGCCGCGACCACAGTGGAAATCACAACTGACGCTGTGACAACTTCAGCCCCGACAACCGATGAAGTGACCACAGACGGCTCGACCTCTAGCACAGAATCGGCGACCACAGTGGAAATCACAACTGACGCTGCGACAACTTCAGCCCCGACAGCCGATGAAGTGACCACAGACGGCTCGACCTCTAGCACAGAAGCCGCGACCACAGTGGAAATCACAACTGACGCTGCGACAACTACAGCCCCGACAGCCGATGAAGTGACCACAGACGGCTCGACCTCTAGCACAGAATCGGCGACCACAGTACAAGCCACCACTGACGCTGCGACGACTTCAGCCCCGACAGCCGATGAAGTGACCACAGACGGCTCGACCTCTAGCACAGAAGCCGCGACCACAGTGGAAATCATAACTGACGCTGCGACAACTTCAGCCCCGACAACCGATGAAGTGGCCACAGACGGCTCGACCTCTAGCACAGAATCGGCGACCACAGTGGAAATCACAACTGACGCTGTGACAACTTCAGCCCCGACAGCCGATGAAGTGACCACAGACGGCTCGACCTCCAGCACAGAAGCCGCGACCACAGTGGAAATCACAACTGATGCTGCGACAACTTCAGCCCCGACAGCCGATGAAGTGACCACAGTCGGCTCGACCTCTAGCACAGAAGCTGCGACCACAGTACAAGCCACCACTGACGCTGCGACAACTACAGCCCCGACAGCCGATGAAGTGACCACAGACGGCTCGACCTCTAGCACAGAATCGGCGACCACAGTACAAGCCACCACTGACGCTGCGACAACTTCAGCCCCGACAGCCGATGAAGTGACCACAGACGGCTCGACCTCTAGCACAGAAGCTGCGACCACAGTACAAGCCACCACTGACGCTGCGACAACTACAGCCCCGACAGCCGATGAAGTGACCACAGACGGCTCGACCTCTAGCACAGAAGCCGCGACCACAGTGGAAATCACAACTGATGCTGCGACAACTTCAGCCCCGAAAGCCGATGAAGTGACCACAGACGGCTCGACCTCTAGCACAGAAGCCGCGACCACAGTGGAAATCACAACTGACGCTGCGACAACTTCAGCCCCGACAGCCGATGAAGTGACCACAGACGGCTCGACCTCTAGCACACAATCGGCGACCACAGTACAAGCCACCACTGACGCTGCGACAACTTCAGCCCCGACAGCCGATGAAGTGACCACAGACGGCTCGACCTCTAGCACAGAATCGGCGACCACAGTGGAAATCACAACTGACGCTGCGACAACTTCAGCCCCGACAGCCGTTGAAGTGACCACAGACGGCTCGACCTCTAGCACAGAATCGGCGACCATAGTGGAAATCACAACTGACGCTGCGACAACTTCAGCCCCGACAGCCGATGAAGTGACCACAGACGGCTCGACCTCTAGCACAGAAGCCGCGACCACAGTGGAAATCACAACTGACGCTGCGACAACTTCAGCCCCGACAGCCGATGAAGTGACCACAGACGGCTCGACCTCTAGCACAGAAGCTGCGACCACAGTGGAAATCACAACTGACGCTGCGACAACTACAGCCCCGACAGCCGATGAAGTGACCACAGACGGCTCGACCTCTAGCACAGAAGCCGCGACCACAGTGGAAATCACAACTGACGCTGCGACAACTTCAGCCCCGACAGCCGATAAAGTGACCACAGACGGCTCGACCTCTAGCACAGAAGCTGCGACCACAGTGGAAATCACAACTGACGCTGCGACAACTACAGCCCCGACAGCCGATGAAGTGACCACAGACGGCTCGACCTCTAGCACAGAAGCCGCGACCACAGTGGAAATCACAAGTGACGCTGCGACAACTTCAGCCCCGACAACCGATGAAGTGACCACAGACGGCTCGACCTCTAGCACAGAATCGGCGACCACAGTGGAAATCACAACTGACGCTGCGACAACTTCAGCCCCGACAGCCGATGAAGTGACCACAGACGGCTCGACCTCTAGCACAGAAGCCGCGACCACAGTGGAAATCACAACTGACGCTGCAACAACTTCAGCCCCGACTACCGATGAAGTGACCACAGACGGCTCGACCTCTAGCACAGAATCAGCGACCACAGTACAAGCCACCACTGACGCTGCGACAACTTCAGCCCCGACAGCCGATGAAGTGACCACAGACGGCTCGACCTCTATAACAGAATCGGCGACCACAGTGGAAATCACAACTGACGCTGCGACAACTTCAGCCCCGACAGCCAATGAAGTGACCACAGACGGCTCGACCTCTAGCACAGAATCGGCGACCACAGTGGAAATCACAACTGACGCTGCGACAACTTCAGCCCCGACAGCCGATGAAGTGACCACAGACGGCTCGACCTCTAGCACAGAATCGGCGACCACAGTGGAAATCACAACTGACGCTGCGACAACTTCAGCCCCGACAGCCGATGAAGTGACCACAGACGGCTCGACCTCTAGCACAGAAGCCGCGACCACAGTGGAAATCACAACTCACGCTGCGACAACTACAGCCCCGACAGCCGATGAAGTGACCACAGACGGCTCGACCTCTAGCACAGAAGCCGCGACCACAGTACAAGCCACCACTGACGCTGCGACAACTTCAGCCCCGACAGCCGATGAAGTGACCACAGACGGCTCGACCTCTATAACAGAATCGGCGACCACAGTGGAAATCACAACTGACGCTGTGACAACTTCAGCCCCGACAGCCGATGAAGTGACCACAGACGGCTCGACCTCCAGCACAGAATCGGCGACCACAGTGGAAATCACAACTGACGCTGCGACAACTTCAGCCCCGACAACCGATGAAGTGACCACAGACGGCTTGACCTCTAGCACAGAATCGGCGACCACAGTGGAAATCACAACTGACGCTGCGACAACGTCAGCCCCGACAGCCGATGAAGTGACCACAGACGGCTCGACCTCTAGCACACAATCGGCGACCACAGTGGAAATCACAACTGACGCTGCGACAACTTCAGCCCCGACAGCCGATGAAGTGACCACAGACGGCTCGACCTCTAGCACGGAAGCCGCGACCACAGTGGAAATCACAACTGACGCTGCGACAACTTCAGCCCCGACAGCCGATGAAGTGACCACAGACGGCTCGACCTCTAGCACACAATCGGCGACCACAGTACAAGCCACAACTGACGCTGCGACAACTTCAGCCCCGACAGCCGATGAAGTGACCACAGACGGCTCGACCTCTAGCACAGAATCGGCGACCACAGTACAAGCCACCACTGACGCTGCGACAACTTCAGCCCCGACAGCCGATGAAGTGACCACAGACGGCTCGACCTCTAGCACAGAAGCCGCGACCACAGTACAAGCCACCACTGACGCTGCGACGACTTCAGCCCCGACAGCCGATGAAGTGACCACAGACGGCTCGACCTCTAGCACAGAAGCCGCGACCACAGTGGAAATCACAACTGACGCTGCGACAACTTCAGCCCCGACAACCGATGAAGTGACCACAGACGGCTCGACCTCTAGCACAGAATCGGCGACCACAGTGGAAATCACAACTGACGCTGTGACAACTTCAGCCCCGACAGCCGATGAAGTGACCACAGACGGCTCGACCTCTAGCACAGAATCGGCGACCACAGTACAAGCCACCACTGACGCTGCGACAACTTCAGCCCCGACAGCCGATGAAGTGACCACAGACGGCTCGACCTCTAGCACAGAAGCCGCGACTACAGTGGAAATCACAACTGACGCTGCGACAACTTCAGCCCCGACAGCCGATGAAGTGACCACAGACGGCTCGACCTCTAGCACAGAATCGGCGACCACAGTGGAAATCACAACTGACGCTGCGACAACTTCAGCCCCGACAGCCGATGAAGTGACCACAGACGGCTCGACCTCTAGCACAGAATCGGCGACCACAGTGGAAATCACAACTGACGCTGCGACAACTTCAGCCCCGACAGCCGATGAAGTGACCACAGACGGCTCGACCTCTAGCACAGAATCGGCGACCACAGTGGAAATCACAAGTGACGCTGCGACAACTTCAGCCCCGACAACCGATGAAGTGACCACAGACGGCTCGACCTCTAGCACAGAATCGGCGACCACAGTGGAAATCACAACTGACGCTGCGACAACTTCAGCCCCGACAGCCGATGAAGTGACCACAGACGGCTCGACCTCTAGCACAGAATCGGCGACCACAGTGGAAATCACAACTGACGCTGCGACAACTTCAGCCCCGACAGCCGATGAAGTGACCACAGACGGCTCGACCTCTAGCACAGAATCGGCGACCACAGTGGAAATCACAAGTGACGCTGCGACAACTTCAGCCCCGACAGCCGATGAAGTGACCACAGACGGCTCGACCTCTAGCACAGAAGCCGCGACCACAGTGGAAATCACAACTCACGCTGCGACAACTACAGCCCCGACAGCCGATGAAGTGACCACAGACGGCTCGACCTCTAGCACAGAAGCCGCGACCACAGTACAAGCCACCACTGACGCTGCGACAACTTCAGCCCCGACAGCCGATGAAGTGACCACAGACGGCTCGACCTCTAGCACAGAATCGGCGACCACAGTGGAAATCACAACTGACGCTGTGACAACTTCACCCCCGACAGCCGATGAAGTGACCACAGACGGCTCGACCTCCAGCACAGAATCGGCGACCACAGTGGAAATCACAACTGACGCTGCGACAACTTCAGCCCCGACAACCGATGAAGTGACCACAGACGGCTTGACCTCTAGCACAGAATCGGCGACCACAGTGGAAATCACAACTGACGCTGCGACAACGTCAGCCCCGACAGCCGATGAAGTGACCACAGACGGCTCGACCTCTAGCACACAATCGGCGACCACAGTACAAGCCACCACTGACGCTGCGACAACTTCAGCCCCGACAGCCGATGAAGTGACCACAGACGGCTCGACCTCTAGCACAGAATCGGCGACCACAGTGGAAATCACAACTGACGCTGCGACAACTTCAGCCCCGACAGCCGATGAAGTGACCACAGACGGCTCGACCTCTAGCACAGAATCGGCGACCACAGTGGAAATCACAACTGACGCTGCGACAACTTCAGCCCCGACAGCCGATGAAGTGACCACAGACGGCTCGACCTCCAGCACAGAATCGGCGACCACAGTGGAAATCACAACTGACGCTGCGACAACTTCAGCCCCGACAACCGATGAAGTGACCACAGACGGCTTGACCTCTAGCACAGAATCGGCGACCACAGTGGAAATCACAACTGACGCTGCGACAACGTCAGCCCCGACAGCCGATGAAGTGACCACAGACGGCTCGACCTCTAGCACACAATCGGCGACCACAGTACAAGCCACCACTGACGCTGCGACAACTTCAGCCCCGACAGCCGATGAAGTGACCACAGACGGCTCGACCTCTAGCACAGAATCGGCGACCACAGTGGAAATCACAACTGACGGTGCGACAACTTCAGCCCCGACAGCCGATGAAGTGACCACAGACGGCTTGACCTCTAGCACAGAATCGGCGACCACAGTACAAGCCACCACTGACGCTGCGACAACTTCAGCCCCGACAGCCGATGAAGTGACCACAGACGGCTCGACCTCTAGCACAGAAGCCACGACCACAGTGGAAATCACAAGTGACGCTGCGACAACTTCAGCCCCGACAACCGATGAAGTGACCACAGACGGCTCGACCTCTAGCACAGAATCGGCGACCACAGTGGAAATCACAACTGACGCTGCGACAACTTCAGCCCCGACAGCCGATGAAGTGACCACAGACGGCTCGACCTCTAGCACAGAAGCCGCGACCACAGTGGAAATCACAACTGACGCTGCAACAACTTCAGCCCCGACTACCGATGAAGTGACCACAGACGGCTCAACCTCTAGCACAGAATCAGCGACCACAGTACAAGCCACCACTGACGCTGCGACAACTTCAGCCCCAACAGCCGATGAAGTGACCACAGACGGCTCGACCTCTAGCACAGAATCGGCGACCACAGTGGAAATCACAACTGACGCTGCGACAACTTCAGCCCCGACAGCCGATGAAGTGACCACAGACGGCTCGACCTCTAGCACGGAAGCCGCGACCACAGTGGAAATCACAACTGACGCTGCGACAACTTCAGCCCCGACAGCCGATGAAGTGACCACAGACGGCTCGACCTCTAGCACACAATCGGCGACCACAGTACAAGCCACAACTGACGCTGCGACAACTTCAGCCCCGACAGCCGATGAAGTGACCACAGACGGCTCGACCTCTAGCACAGAATCGGCGACCACAGTACAAGCCACCACTGACGCTGCGACAACTTCAGCCCCGACAGCCGATGAAGTGACCACAGACGGCTCGACCTCTAGCACAGAAGCCGCGACCACAGTACAAGCCACCACTGACGCTGCGACGACTTCAGCCCCGACAGCCGATGAAGTGACCACAGACGGCTCGACCTCCAGCACAGAAGCCGCGACCACAGTGGAAATCACAACTGACGCTGCGACAACTTCAGCCCCGACAACCGATGAAGTGACCACAGACGGCTCGACCTCTAGCACAGAATCGGCGACCACAGTGGAAATCACAACTGACGCTGTGACAACTTCAGCCCCGACAGCCGATGAAGTGACCACAGACGGCTCGACCTCTAGCACAGAATCGGCGACCACAGTACAAGCCACCACTGACGCTGCGACAACTTCAGCCCCGACAGCCGATGAAGTGACCACAGACGGCTCGACCTCTAGCACAGAAGCCGCGACTACAGTGGAAATCACAACTGACGCTGCGACAACTTCAGCCCCGACAGCCGATGAAGTGACCACAGACGGCTCGACCTCTAGCACAGAATCGGCGACCACAGTGGAAATCACAACTGACGCTGCGACAACTTCAGCCCCGACAGCCGATGAAGTGACCACAGACGGCTCGACCTCTAGCACAGAATCGGCGACCACAGTGGAAATCACAACTGACGCTGCGACAACTTCAGCCCCGACAGCCGATGAAGTGACCACAGACGGCTCGACCTCTAGCACAGAATCGGCGACCACAGTGGAAATCACAAGTGACGCTGCGACAACTTCAGCCCCGACAGCCGATGAAGTGACCACAGACGGCTCGACCTCTAGCACAGAAGCCGCGACCACAGTGGAAATCACAACTCACGCTGCGACAACTACAGCCCCGACAGCCGATGAAGTGACCACAGACGGCTCGACCTCTAGCACAGAAGCCGCGACCACAGTACAAGCCACCACTGACGCTGCGACAACTTCAGCCCCGACAGCCGATGAAGTGACCACAGACGGCTCGACCTCTAGCACAGAATCGGCGACCACAGTGGAAATCACAACTGACGCTGTGACAACTTCAGCCCCGACAGCCGATGAAGTGACCACAGACGGCTCGACCTCCAGCACAGAATCGGCGACCACAGTGGAAATCACAACTGACGCTGCGACAACTTCAGCCCCGACAACCGATGAAGTGACCACAGACGGCTTGACCTCTAGCACAGAATCGGCGACCACAGTGGAAATCACAACTGACGCTGCGACAACGTCAGCCCCGACAGCCGATGAAGTGACCACAGACGGCTCGACCTCTAGCACACAATCGGCGACCACAGTACAAGCCACCACTGACGCTGCGACAACTTCAGCCCCGACAGCCGATGAAGTGACCACAGACGGCTCGACCTCTAGCACAGAATCGGCGACCACAGTGGAAATCACAACTGACGCTGCGACAACTTCAGCCCCGACAGCCGATGAAGTGACCACAGACGGCTCGACCTCTAGCACAGAATCGGCGACCACAGTGGAAATCACAACTGACGCTGCGACAACTTCAGCCCCGACAGCCGATGAAGTGACCACAGACGGCTCGACCTCTAGCACAGAATCGGCGACCACAGTGGAAATCACAACTGACGCTGCGACAACTTCAGCCCCGACAGCCGATGAAGTGACCACAGACGGCTCGACCTCTAGCACAGAAGCCGCGACCACAGTGGAAATCACAACTCACGCTGCGACAACTACAGCCCCGACAGCCGATGAAGTGACCACAGACGGCTCGACCTCTAGCACAGAAGCCGCGACCACAGTACAAGCCACCACTGACGCTGCGACAACTTCAGCCCCGACAGCCGATGAAGTGACCACAGACGGCTCGACCTCTAGCACAGAATCGGCGACCACAGTGGAAATCACAACTGACGCTGTGACAACTTCAGCCCCGACAGCCGATGAAGTGACCACAGACGGCTCGACCTCCAGCACAGAATCGGCGACCACAGTGGAAATCACAACTGACGCTGCGACAACTTCAGCCCCGACAACCGATGAAGTGACCACAGACGGCTTGACCTCTAGCACAGAATCGGCGACCACAGTGGAAATCACAACTGACGCTGCGACAACGTCAGCCCCGACAGCCGATGAAGTGACCACAGACGGCTCGACCTCTAGCACAGAATCGGCGACCACAGTGGAAATCACAACTGACGCTGCGACAACGTCAGCCCCGACAGCCGATGAAGTGACCACAGACGGCTTGACCTCTAGCACAGAATCGGCGACCACAGTACAAGCCACCACTGACGCTGCGACAACTTCAGCCCCGACTACCGATGAAGTGACCACAGACCGCTCGACCTCTAGCACAGAATCGGCGACCACAGTACAAGCCACCACTGACGCTGCGACAACTTCAGCCCCGACAGCCGATGAAGTGACCACAGACGGCTCGACCTCTAGCACAGAAGCCGCGACCACAGTACAAGCCACCACTGACGCTGCGACAACTGCAGCCCCGACAGCCGATGAAGTGACCACAGACGGCTCGACCTCTAGCACAGAATCGGCGACCACAGTGGAAATCACAACTGACGCTGCGACAACTTCAGCCCCGACAGCCGATGAAGTGACCACAGACGGCTCGACCTCTAGCACAGAAGCCGCGACCACAGTGGAAATCACAACTGACGCTGCGACAACTACAGCCCCGACAGCCGATGAAGTGACCACAGACGGCTCGACCTCTAGCACAGAATCGGCGACCACAGTACAAGCCACCACTGACGCTGCGACGACTTCAGCCCCGACAGCCGATGAAGTGACCACAGACGGCTCGACCTCTAGCACAGAAGCCGCGACCACAGTGGAAATCATAACTGACGCTGCGACAACTTCAGCCCCGACAACCGATGAAGTGGCCACAGACGGCTCGACCTCTAGCACAGAATCGGCGACCACAGTGCAAATCACAACTGACGCTGTGACAACTTCAGCCCCGACAGCCGATGAAGTGACCACAGACGGCTCGACCTCCAGCACAGAAGCCGCGACCACAGTGGAAATCACAACTGATGCTGCGACAACTTCAGCCCCGACAGCCGATGAAGTGACCACAGTCGGCTCGACCTCTAGCACAGAAGCTGCGACCACAGTACAAGCCACCACTGACGCTGCGACAACTACAGCCCCGACAGCCGATGAAGTGACCACAGACGGCTCGACCTCTAGCACAGAATCGGCGACCACAGTACAAGCCACCACTGACGCTGCGACAACTTCAGCCCCGACAGCCGATGAAGTGACCACAGACGGCTCGACCTCTAGCACAGAAGCTGCGACCACAGTACAAGCCACCACTGACGCTGCGACAACTACAGCCCCGACAGCCGATGAAGTGACCACAGACGGCTCGACCTCTAGCACAGAAGCCGCGACCACAGTGGAAATCACAACTGATGCTGCGACAACTTCAGTTCCGAAAGCCGATGAAGTGACCACAGACGGCTCGACCTCTAGCACAGAAGCCGCGACCACAGTGGAAATCACAACTGACGCTGCGACAACTTCAGCCCCGACAGCCGATGAAGTGACCACAGACGGCTCGACCTCTAGCACACAATCGGCGACCACAGTACAAGCCACCACTGACGCTGCGACAACTTCAGCCCCGACAGCCGATGAAGTGACCACAGACGGCTCGACCTCTAGCACAGAATCGGCGACCACAGTGGAAATCACAACTGACGCTGCGACAACTTCAGCCCCGACAGCCGTTGAAGTGACCACAGACGGCTCGACCTCTAGCACAGAATCGGCGACCATAGTGGAAATCACAACTGACGCTGCGACAACTTCAGCCCCGACAGCCGATGAAGTGACCACAGACGGCTCGACCTCTAGCACAGAAGCCGCGACCACAGTGGAAATCACAACTGACGCTGCGACGACTTCAGCCCCGACAGCCGATGAAGTGACCACAGACGGCTCGACCTCTAGCACAGAAGCTGCGACCACAGTGGAAATCACAACTGACGCTGCGACAACTACAGCCCCGACAGCCGATGAAGTGACCACAGACGGCTCGACCTCTAGCACAGAAGCCGCGACCACAGTGGAAATCACAACTGACGCTGCGACAACTTCAGCCCCGACAGCCGATGAAGTGACCACAGACGGCTCGACCTCTAGCACAGAAGCTGCGACCACAGTGGAAATCACAACTGACGCTGCGACAACTACAGCCCCGACAGCCGATGAAGTGACCACAGACGGCTCGACCTCTAGCACAGAAGCCGCGACCACAGTGGAAATCACAAGTGACGCTGCGACAACTTCAGCCCCGACAACCGATGAAGTGACCACAGACGGCTCGACCTTTAGCACAGAATCGGCGACCACAGTGGAAATCACAACTGACGCTGCGACAACTTCAGCCCCGACAGCCGATGAAGTGACCACAGACGGCTCGACCTCTAGCACAGAAGCCGCGACCACAGTGGAAATCACAACTGACGCTGCAACAACTTCAGCCCCGACTACCGATGAAGTGACCACAGACGGCTCGACCTCTAGCACAGAATCGGCGACCACAGTACAAGCCACCACTGACGCTGCGACGACTTCAGCCCCGACAGCCGATGAAGTGACCACAGACGGCTCGACCTCTAGCACAGAATCGGCGACCACAGTGGAAATCACAACTGACGCTGTGACAACTTCAGCCCCGACAGCCGATGAAGTGACCACAGACGGCTCGACCTCCAGCACAGAAGCCGCGACCACAGTGGAAATCACAACTGATGCTGCGACAACTTCAGCCCCGACAGCCGATGAAGTGACCACAGACGGCTCGACCTCTAGCACAGAATCGGCGACCACAGTACAAGCCACCACTGACGCTGCGACAACTTCAGCCCCGACAGCCGATGAAGTGACCACAGACGGCTCGACCTCTAGCACAGAATCGGCGACCACAGTGGAAATCACAACTGACGCTGTGACAACTTCAGCCCCGACAGCCGATGAAGTGACCACAGACGGCTCGACCTCTAGCACAGAAGCCGCGACCACAGTGGAAATCACAACTGATGCTGCGACAACTTCAGCCCCGACAGCCGATGAAGTGACCACAGACGGCTCGACCTCTAGCACAGAATCGGCGACCACAGTACAAGCCACCACTGACGCTGCGACAACTTCAGCCCCGACAGCCGATGAAGTGACCACAGACGGCTCGACTTCTAGCACAGAAGCCGCGACTACAGTGGAAATCACAACTGACGCTGCGACAACTTCAGCCCCGACAGCCGATGAAGTGACCACAGACGGCTCGACCTCTAGCACAGAATCGGCGACCACAGTGGAAATCACAACTGACGCTGCGACAACTTCAGCCCCGACAGCCGATGAAGTGACCACAGACGGCTCGACCTCTAGCACAGAATCGGCGACCACAGTGGAAATCACAACTGACGCTGCGACAACTTCAGCCCCGACAGCCGATGAAGTGACCACAGACGGCTCGACCTCTAGCACAGAAGCCGCGACCACAGTGGAAATCACAACTGACGCTGCGACAACTTCAGCCCCGACAGCCGATGAAGTGACCACAGACGGCTCGACCTCTAGCACAGAATCGGCGACCACAGTGGAAATCACAACTGACGCTGCGACAACTTCAGCCCCGACAGCCAATGAAGTGACCACAGACGGCTCGACCTCTAGCACAGAATCGGCGACCACAGTGGAAATCACAACTGACGCTGTGACAACTTCAGCCCCGACAGCCGATGAAGTGACCACAGACGGCTCGACCTCCAGCACAGAAGCCGCGACCACAGTGGAAATCACAACTGATGCTGCGACAACTTCAGCCCCGACAGCCGATGAAGTGACCACAGACGGCTCGACCTCTAGCACAGAATCGGCGACCACAGTACAAGCCACCACTGACGCTGCGACAACTTCAGCCCCGACAGCCGATGAAGTGACCACAGACGGTTCGACCTCTAGCACAGAATCGGCGACCACAGTGGAAATCACAACTGACGCTGTGACAACTTCAGCCCCGACAGCCGATGAAGTGACCACAGACGGCTCGACCTCCAGCACAGAAGCCGCGACCACAGTGGAAATCACAACTGATGCTGCGACAACTTCAGCCCCGACAGCCGATGAAGTGACCACAGACGGCTCGACCTCTAGCACAGAATCGGCGACCACAGTACAAGCCACCACTGACGCTGCGACAACTTCAGCCCCGACAGCCGATGAAGTGACCACAGACGGCTCGACCTCTAGCACAGAAAACGCGACTACAGTGGAAATCACAACTGACGCTGCGACAACTTCAGCCCCGACAGCCGATGAAGTGACCACAGACGGCTCGACCTCTAGCACAGAATCGGCGACCACAGTGGAAATCACAACTGACGCTGCGACAACTTCAGCCCCGACAGCCGATGAAGTGACCACAGACGGCTCGACCTCTAGCACAGAATCGGCGACCACAGTGGAAATCACAACTGACGCTGCGACAACTTCAGCCCCGACAGCCGATGAAGTGACCACAGACGGCTCGACCTCTAGCACAGAAGCCGCGACCACAGTGGAAATCACAAGTGACGCTGCGACAACTTCAGCCCCGACAACCGATGAAGTGACCACAGACGGCTCGACCTCTAGCACAGAAGCTGCGACCACAGTACAAGCCACCACTGACGCTGCGACAACTTCAGCCCCGACAGCCGATGAAGTGACCACAGACGGCTCGACCTCTAGCACAGAAGCCGCGACTACAGTGGAAATCACAACTGACGCTGCGACAACTTCAGCCCCGACAGCCGATGAAGTGACCACAGACGGCTCGACCTCTAGCACAGAATCGGCGACCACAGTGGAAATCACAACTGACGCTGCGACAACTTCAGCCCCGACAGCCAATGAAGTGACCACAGACGGCTCGACCTCTAGCACAGAATCGGCGACCACAGTGGAAATCACAACTGACGCTGCGACAACTTCAGCCCCGACAGCCGATGAAGTGACCACAGACGGCTCGACCTCTAGCACAGAATCGGCGACCACAGTGGAAATCACAACTGACGCTGCGACAACTTCAGCCCCGACAGCCGATGAAGTGACCACAGACGGCTCGACCTCTAGCACAGAATCGGCGACCCCAGTGGAAATCACAACTGACGCTGCGACAACTTCAGCCCCGACAGCCGATGAAGTGACCACAGACGGCTCGACCTCTAGCACAGAAGCCGCGACCACAGTGGAAATCACAACTGATGCTGCGACAACTTCAGCCCCGACAGCCGATGAAGTGACCACAGACGGCTCGACCTCTAGCACAGAATCGGCGACCACAGTACAAGCCACCACTGACGCTGCGACAACTTCAGCCCCGACAGCCGATGAAGTGACCACAGACGGCTCGACCTCTAGCACAGAAGCCGCGACTACAGTGGAAATCACAACTGACGCTGCGACAACTTCAGCCCCGACAGCCGATGAAGTGACCACAGACGGCTCGACCTCTAGCACAGAATCGGCGACCACAGTGGAAATCACAACTGACGCTGCGACAACTTCAGCCCCGACAGCCGATGAAGTGACCACAGACGGCTCGACCACTAGCACAGAATCGGCGACCACAGTGGAAATCACAACTGACGCTGCGACAACTTCAGCCCCGACAGCCGATGAAGTGACCACAGACGGCTCGACCTCTAGCACAGAAGCCGCGACCACAGTGGAAATCACAAGTGACGCTGCGACAACTTCAGCCCCGACAGCCGATGAAGTGACCACAGACGGCTCGACCTCTAGCACACAATCGGCGACCACAGTACAAGCCACCACTGACGCTGCGACAACTTCAGCCCCGACTACCGATGAAGTGACCACAGACGGCTGGACCTCTAGCACAGAATCAGCGACCACAGTACAAGCCACTACTGACGCTGCGACAACTTCAGCCCCGACAGCCGATGAAGTGACCACAGACGGCTCGACCTCTAGCACAGAATCGGCGACCACAGTGGAAATCACAACTGACGCTGCGACAACTTCAGCCCCGACAGCCGATGAAGTGACCACAGACGGCTCGACCTCTAGCACAGAAGCCGCGACCACAGTGGAAATCACAACTGACGCTGCGACAACTTCAGCCCCGACAGCCGATGAAGTGACCACAGACGGCTCGACCTCTAGCACACAATCGGCGACCACAGTACAAGCCACAACTGACGCTGCGACAACTTCAGCCCCGACTACCGATGAAGTGACCACAGACGGCTCGACCTCTAGCACAGAATCGGCGACCACAGTACAAGCCACCACTGACGCTGCGACAACTTCAGCCCCGACAGCCGATGAAGTGACCACAGACGGCTCGACCTCTAGCACAGAAGCCGCGACCACAGTGGAAATCACAACTGACGCTGCGACAACTACAGCCCCGACAGCCGATGAAGTGACCACAGACGGCTCGACCTCTAGCACAGAATCGGCGACCACAGTGGAAATCACAACTGACGCTGCGACAACTTCAGCCCCGACAGCCGATGAAGTGACCACAGACGGCTCGACCTCTAGCACAGAATCGGCGACCACAGTGGAAATCACAACTGACGCTGCGACAACTTCAGCCCCGACAGCCGATGAAGTGACCACAGACGGCTTGACCTCTAGCACAGAATCGGCGACCACAGTACAAGCCACCACTGACGCTGCGACAACTTCAGCCCCGACAGCCGATAAAGTGACCACAGACGGCTCGACCTCTAGCACAGAAGCCGCGACCACAGTGGAAATCACAAGTGACGCTGCGACAACTTCAGCCCCGACAGCCGATGAAGTGACCACAGACGGCTCGACCTCTAGCACACAATCGGCGACCACAGTACAAGCCACCACTGACGCTGCGACAACTTCAGCCCCGACTACCGATGAAGTGACCACAGACGGCTGGACCTCTAGCACAGAATCAGCGACCACAGTACAAGCCACTACTGACGCTGCGACAACTTCAGCCCCGACAGCCGATGAAGTGACCACAGACGGCTCGACCTCTAGCACAGAATCGGAGACCACAGTGGAAATCACAACTGACGCTGCGACAACTTCAGCCCCGACAGCCGATGAAGTGACCACAGACGGCTCGACCTCTAGCACAGAAGCCGCGACCACAGTGGAAATCACAACTGACGCTGCGACAACTTCAGCCCCGACAGCCGATGAAGTGACCACAGACGGCTCGACCTCTAGCACACAATCGGCGACCACAGTACAAGCCACAACTGACGCTGCGACAACTTCAGCCCCGACTACCGATGAAGTGACCACAGACGGCTCGACCTCTAGCACAGAATCGGCGACCACAGTACAAGCCACCACTGACGCTGCGACAACTTCAGCCCCGACAGCCGATGAAGTGACCACAGACGGCTCGACCTCTAGCACAGAAGCCGCGACCACAGTACAAGCCACCACTGACGCTGCGACAACTTCAGCCCCGACAGCCGATGAAGTGACCACAGACGGCTCGACCTCTAGCACAGAATCGGCGACCACAGTGGAAATCACAACTGACGCTGCGACAACTTCAGCCCCGACAGCCGATAAAGTGAGCACAGACGGCTCGACCCCTAGCACAGAATCGGCGACCACAGTGGAAATCACAACTGACGCTGCGACAACTTCAGCCCCGACAGCCGATGAAGTGACCACAGACGGCTCGACCTCTAGCACACAATCGGCGACCACAGTACAAGCCACCACTGACGCTGCGACAACTTCAGCCCCGACAGCCGATGAAGTGACCACAGACGGCTCGACCTCTAGCACAGAAGCCGCGACCACAGTGGAAATCACAACTGACGCTGCGACAACTACAGCCCCGACAGCCGATGAAGTGACCACAGACGGCTCGACCTCTAGCAAAGAATCGGCGACCACAGTACAAGCCACCACTGACGCTGCGACAACTTCAGCCCCGACAGCCGATGAAGTGACCACAGACGGCTCGACCTCTAGCACAGAAGCCGCGACCACAGTACAAGCCACCACTGACGCTGCGACAACTTCAGCCCCGACAGCCGATGAAGTGACCACAGACGGCTCGACCTCTAGCACAGAATCGGCGACCACAGTAGAAATCACAACTGACGCTGCGACAACTTCAGCCCCGACAGCCGATGAAGTGACCACAGACGGCTCGACCCCTAGCACAGAATCGGCGACCACAGTGGAAATCACAACTGACGCTGCGACAACTTCAGCCCCGACAGCCGATGAAGTGAACACAAACGGCTCGACCTCTAGCACACAATCGGCGACCACAGTACAAGCCACCACTGACGCTGCGACAACTTCAGCCCCGACAGCCGATGAAGTGACCACAGACGGCTCGACCTCTAGCACAGAATCGGCGACCACAGTGGAAATCACAACTGACGCTCCGACAACTTCAGCCCCGACAGCCGATGAAGTGACCACAGACGGCTCGACCTCTAGCACAGAATCAGCGACCACAGTACAAGCCACCACTGACGCTGCGACAACTTCAGCCCTGACAGCCGATGAAGTGACCACAGACGGCTCGACCTCTAGCACAGAATCGGTGACCACAGTGGAAATCACAACTGACGCTGCGACAACTTCAGCCCCGACAGCCGATGAAGTGACCACAGACGGCTCGACCTCTAGCACAGAATCGGCGACCACAGTGGAAATCACAACTGACGCTGCGACAACTTCAGCCCCGACAGCCGATGAAGTGACCACAGACGGCTCGACCTCTAGCACAGAAGCCGCGACCACAGTGGAAATCACAACTGACGCTGCGACAACTTCAGCTCCGACAGCCGATGAAGTGACCACAGACGGCTCGACCTCTAGCACAGAAGCCGCGACCACAGTGGAAATCACAACTGACGCTGCGACAACTACAGCCCCGACAGCCGATGAAGTGACCACAGACGGCTCGACCTCTAGCACAGAATCGGCGACCACAGTACAAGCCACCACTGACGCTGCGACGACTTCAGCCCCGACAGCCGATGAAGTGACCACAGACGGCTCGACCTCTAGCACAGAAGCCGCTACCACAGTGGAAATCACAACTGACGCTGCGACAACTTCAGCCCCGACAGCCGATGAAGTGACCACAGACGGCTCGACCTCTAGCACACAATCGGCGACCACAGTACAAGCCACAACTGACGCTGCGACAACTTCAGCCCCGACTACCGATGAAGTGACCACAGACGGCTCGACCTCTAGCACAGAATCGGCGACCACAGTACAAGCCACCACTGACGCTGCGACAACTTCAGCCCCGACAGCCGATGAAGTGACCACAGACGGCTCGACCTCTAGCACAGAAGCCGCGACCACAGTACAAGCCACCACTGACGCTGCGACAACTTCAGCCCCGACAGCCGATGAAGTGACCACAGACGGCTCGACCTCTAGCACAGAAGCCGCGACTACAGTGGAAATCACAACTGACGCTGCGACAACTTCAGCCCCGACAGCCGATGAAGTGACCACAGACGGCTCGACCTCTAGCACAGAATCGGCGACCACAGTGGAAATCACAACTGACGCTGCGACAACTTCAGCCCCGACAGCCGATGAAGTGACCACAGACGGCTCGACCTCTAGCACAGAATCGGCGACCACAGTGGAAATCACAACTGACGCTGCGACAACTTCAGCCCCGACAGCCGATGAAGTGACCACAGACGGCTCGACCTCTAGCACAGAAGCCGCGACCACAGTGGAAATCACAAGTGACGCTGTGACAACTTCAGCCCCGACAACCGATGAAGTGACCACAGACGGCTCGACCTCTAGCACAGAAGCTGCGACCACAGTACAAGCCACCACTGACGCTGCGACAACTTCAGCCCCGACAGCCGATGAAGTGACCACAGACGGCTCGACCTCTAGCACAGAAGCCGCGACTACAGTGGAAATCACAACTGACGCTGCGACAACTTCAGCCCCGACAGCCGATGAAGTGACCACAGACGGCTCGACCTCTAGCACAGAATCGGCGACCACAGTGGAAATCACAACTGACGCTGCGACAACTTCAGCCCCGACAGCCAATGAAGTGACCACAGACGGCTCGACCTCTAGCACAGAATCGGCGACCACAGTGGAAATCACAACTGACGCTGCGACAACTTCAGCCCCGACAGCCAATGAAGTGACCACAGACGGCTCGACCTCTAGCACAGAATCGGCGACCACAGTGGAAATCACAACTGACGCTGTGACAACTTCAGCCCCGACAGCCGATGAAGTGACCACAGACGGCTCGACCTCCAGCACAGAAGCCGCGACCACAGTGGAAATCACAACTGATGCTGCGACAACTTCAGCCCCGACAGCCGATGAAGTGACCACAGACGGCTCGACCTCTAGCACAGAATCGGCGACCACAGTACAAGCCACCACTGACGCTGCGACAACTTCAGCCCCGACAGCCGATGAAGTGACCACAGACGGCTCGACCTCTAGCACAGAATCGGCGACCACAGTACAAGCCACCACTGACGCTGCGACAACTTCAGCCCCGACAGCCGATGAAGTGACCACAGACGGCTCGACCTCTAGCACAGAAGCCGCGACCACAGTACAAGCCACCACTGACGCTGCGACAACTTCAGCCCCGACAGCCGATGAAGTGACCACAGACGGCTCGACCTCTAGCACAGAATCGGCGACCACAGTGGAAATCACAACTGACGCTGCGACAACTTCAGCCCCGACAGCCGATAAAGTGAGCACAGACGGCTCGACCCCTAGCACAGAATCGGCGACCACAGTGGAAATCACAACTGACGCTGCGACAACTTCAGCCCCGACAGCCGATGAAGTGACCACAGACGGCTCGACCTCTAGCACACAATCGGCGACCACAGTACAAGCCACCACTGACGCTGCGACAACTTCAGCCCCGACAGCCGATGAAGTGACCACAGACGGCTCGACCTCTAGCACAGAAGCCGCGACCACAGTGGAAATCACAACTGACGCTGCGACAACTACAGCCCCGACAGCCGATGAAGTGACCACAGACGGCTCGACCTCTAGCAAAGAATCGGCGACCACAGTACAAGCCACCACTGACGCTGCGACAACTTCAGCCCCGACAGCCGATGAAGTGACCACAGACGGCTCGACCTCTAGCACAGAAGCCGCGACCACAGTACAAGCCACCACTGACGCTGCGACAACTTCAGCCCCGACAGCCGATGAAGTGACCACAGACGGCTCGACCTCTAGCACAGAATCGGCGACCACAGTAGAAATCACAACTGACGCTGCGACAACTTCAGCCCCGACAGCCGATGAAGTGACCACAGACGGCTCGACCTCTAGCACAGAATCGGCGACCACAGTGGAAATCACAACTGACGCTGCGACAACTTCAGCCCCGACAGCCGATGAAGTGAACACAAACGGCTCGACCTCTAGCACACAATCGGCGACCACAGTACAAGCCACCACTGACGCTGCGACAACTTCAGCCCCGACAGCCGATGAAGTGACCACAGACGGCTCGACCTCTAGCACAGAATCGGCGACCACAGTACAAGCCACCACTGACGCCGCGACGACTTCAGCCCCGACAGCCGATGAAGTGACCACAGACGGCTCGACCTCTAGCACAGAAGCCGCGACCACAGTGGAAATCACAACTGACGCTGCGACAACTTCAGCCCCGACAACCGATGAAGTGACCACAGACGGCTCGACCTCTAGCACAGAATCTGCGACCACAGTGGAAATCACAACTGACGCTGCGACAACTTCAGCCCCGACAGCCGATGAAGTGACCACAGACGGCTCGACCTCTAGCACACAATCGGCGACCACAGTACAAGCCACAACTGACGCTGCGACAACTTCAGCCCCGACTACCGATGAAGTGACCACAGACGGCTCGACCTCTAGCACAGAATCGGCGACCACAGTACAAGCCACCACTGACGCTGCGACAACTTCAGCCCCGACAACCGATGAAGTGACCACAGACGGCTCGACCTCTAGCACAGAATCGGCGACCACAGTGGAAATCACAACTGACGCTGCGACAACTTCAGCCCCGACAGCCGATGAAGTGACCACAGACGGCTCGACCTCTAGCACAGAATCGGCGACCACAGTGGAAATCACAACTGACGCTGCGACAACTTCAGCCCCGACAGCCGATGAAGTGACCACAGACGGCTCGACTTCTAGCACAGAATCGGCGACCACAGTGGAAATCACAACTGACGCTGCGACAACTTCAGCCCCGACAGCCGATGAAGTGACCACAGACGGCTCGACCTCTAGCACTCAATCGGCGACCACAGTACAAGCCACCACTGACGCTGCGACAACTTCAGCCCCGGCAGCCGATGAAGTGACCACAGACGGCTCGACCTCTAGCACAGAATCGGCGACCACAGTGGAAATCACAACTGACGCTGCGACAACTTCAGCCCCGACAGCCGATGAAGTGACCACAGACGGCTCGACCTCTAGCACAGAATCGGCGACCACAGTGGAAATCACAACTGACGCTGCGACAACTTCAGCCCCGACAGCCGATGAAGTGACCACAGACGGCTCGACCTCTAGCACAGAAGCCGCGACCACAGTGGAAATCACAACTGACGCTGCGACAACTACAGCCCCGACAGCCGATGAAGTGACCACAGACGGCTCGACCTCTAGCACAGAAGCCGCGACCACAGTGGAAATCACAAGTGACGCTGCGACAACTTCAGCCCCGACAACCGATGAAGTGACCACAGACGGCTCGACCTCTAACACACAATCGGCGACCACAGTACAAGCCACCACTGACGCTGCGACAACTTCAGCCCCGACAGCCGATGAAGTGACCACAGACGGCTCGACCTCTAGCACAGAATCGGCGACCACAGTACAAGCCACCACTGACGCTGCGACAACTTCAGCCCCGACAGCCGATGAAGTGACCACAGACGGCTCGACCTCTAGCACAGAAGCCGCGACCACAGTGGAAATCACAACTGACGCTGCGACAACTTCAGCCCCGACAGCCGATGAAGTGACCACAGACGGCTCGACCTCTAGCACAGAATCGGCGACCACAGTGGAAATCACAACTGACGCTGCGACAACTTCAGCCCCGACAGCCGATGAAGTGACCACAGACGGCTCGACCTCTAGCACAGAAGCCGCGACCACAGTGGAAATCACAAGTGACGCTGCGACAACTTCAGCCCCGACTACCGATGAAGTGACCACAGACGGCTCGACCTCTAGCACAGAATCGGCGACCACAGTGGAAATCACAACTGACGCTGCGACAACTTCAGCCCCGACAGCCGATGAAGTGACCACAGACGGCTCGACCTCTAGCACAGAAGCCGCGACCACAGTGGAAATCACAACTGACGCTGCGACAACTTCAGCCCCGACAGCCGATGAAGTGACCACAGACGGCTCGACCTCTAGCACAGAAGCCGCGACCACAGTGGAAATCACAACTGACGCTGCGACAACTACAGCCCCGACAGCCGATGAAGTGACCACAGACGGCTCGACCTCTAGCACAGAATCGGCGACCACAGTACAAGCCACCACTGACGCTGCGACGACTTCAGCCCCGACAGCCGATGAAGTGACCACAGACGGCTCGACCTCTAGCACAGAAGCCGCTACCACAGTGGAAATCACAACTGACGCTGCGACAACTTCAGCCCCGACAACCGATGAAGTGACCACAGACGGCTCGACCTCTAGCACAGAATCGGCGACCACAGTACAAGCCACCACTGACGCTGCGACAACTTCAGCCCCGACAGCCGATGAAGTGACCACAGACGGCTCGACCTCTAGCACAGAAGCCGCGACCACAGTACAAGCCACCACTGACGCTGCGACAACTTCAGCCCCGACAGCCGATGAAGTGACCACAGACGGTTCGACCTCTAGCACAGAATCGGCGACCACAGTGGAAATCACAACTGACGCTGCGACAACTTCAGCCCCGACAGCCGATGAAGTGACCACAGACGGCTCGACCTCTAGCACAGAAGCCGCGACCACAGTGGAAATCACAACTGACGCTGCGACAACTACAGCCCCGACAGCCGATGAAGTGACCACAGACGGTTCGACCTCTAGCACAGAATCGGCGACCACAGTACAAGCCACCACTGACGCCGCGACGACTTCAGCCCCGACAGCCGATGAAGTGACCACAGACGGCTCGACCTCTAGCACAGAAGCCGCGACCACAGTGGAAATCACAACTGACGCTGCGACAACTTCAGCCCCGACAACCGATGAAGTGACCACAGACGGCTCGACCTCTAGCACAGAATCTGCGACCACAGTGGAAATCACAACTGACGCTGTGACAACTTCAGCCCCGACAGCCGATGAAGTGACCACAGACGGCTCGACCTCTAGCACAGAAGCCGCGACTACAGTGGAAATCACAACTGACGCTGCGACAACTACAGCCCCGACAGCCGATGAAGTGACCACAGACGGCTCGACCTCTAGCACAGAATCGGCGACCACAGTGGAAATCACAACTGACGCTGCGACAACTTCAGCCCCGACAGCCGATGAAGTGACCACAGACGGCTCGACCTCTAGCACAGAAGCCGCGACCACAGTGGAAATCACAAGTGACGCTGCGACAACTTCAGCCCCGACAACCGATGAAGTGACCACAGACGGCTCGACCTCTAGCACAGAATCGGCGACCACAGTGGAAATCACAACTGACGCTGCGACAACTTCAGCCCCGACAGCCGATGAAGTGACCACAGACGGCTCGACCTCTAGCACAGAATCGGCGACCACAGTGGAAATCACAACTGACGCTGCGACAACTTCAGCCCCGACAGCCGATGAAGTGACCACAGACGGCTCGACTTCTAGCACAGAATCGGCGACCACAGTGGAAATCACAACTGACGCTGCGACAACTTCAGCCCCGACAGCCGATGAAGTGACCACAGACGGCTCGACCTCTAGCACTCAATCGGCGACCACAGTACAAGCCACCACTGACGCTGCGACAACTTCAGCCCCGGCAGCCGATGAAGTGACCACAGACGGCTCGACCTCTAGCACAGAATTGGCGACCACAGTGGAAATCACAACTGACGCTGCGACAACTTCAGCCCCGACAGCCGATGAAGTGACCACAGACGGCTCGACCTCTAGCACAGAATCGGCGACCACAGTGGAAATCACAACTGACGCTGCGACAACTTCAGCCCCGACAGCCGATGAAGTGACCACAGACGGCTCGACCTCTAGCACAGAAGCCGCGACCACAGTGGAAATCACAACTGACGCTGCGACAACTACAGCCCCGACAGCCGATGAAGTGACCACAGACGGCTCGACCTCTAGCACAGAAGCCGCGACCACAGTGGAAATCACAAGTGACGCTGCGACAACTTCAGCCCCGACAACCGATGAAGTGACCACAGACGGCTCGACCTCTAACACACAATCGGCGACCACAGTACAAGCCACCACTGACGCTGCGACAACTTCAGCCCCGACAGCCGATGAAGTGACCACAGACGGCTCGACCTCTAGCACAGAATCGGCGACCACAGTACAAGCCACCACTGACGCTGCGACAACTTCAGCCCCGACAGCCGATGAAGTGACCACAGACGGCTCGACCTCTAGCACAGAAGCCGCGACCACAGTGGAAATCACAACTGACGCTGCGACAACTTCAGCCCCGACAGCCGATGAAGTGACCACAGACGGCTCGACCTCTAGCACAGAATCGGCGACCACAGTGGAAATCACAACTGACGCTGCGACAACTTCAGCCCCGACAACCGATGAAGTGACCACAGACGGCTCGACCTCTAGCACAGAATCGGCGACCACAGTGGAAATCACAACTGACGCTGCGACAACTTCAGCCCCGACAGCCGATGAAGTGACCACAGACGGCTCGACCTCTAGCACAGAAGCCGCGACCACAGTGGAAATCACAACTGACGCTGCGACAACTTCAGCCCCGACTACCGATGAAGTGACCACAGACGGCTCGACCTCTAGCACAGAATCGGCGACCACAGTACAAGCCACCACTGACGCTGCGACAACTTCAGCCCCGACAGCCGATGAAGTGACCACAGACGGCTCGACCTCTAGCACAGAAGCCGCGACCACAGTACAAGCCACCACTGACGCTGCGACAACTTCAGCCCCGACAGCCGATGAAGTGACCACAGACGGCTCGACCTCTAGCTCAGAATCGGCGACCACAGTACAAGCCACCACTGACGCTGCGACAACTTCAGCCCCGACAGCCGATGAAGTGACCACAGACGGCTCGACCTCTAGCACAGAATCGGTGAACTTAGTACAAGCCACCACTGACGCTGCGACAACTTCAGCCCCGACAGCCGATGAAGTGACCACAGACGGCTCGACCTCTAGCACAGAATCGGCGACCACAGTGGAAATCACAACTGACGCTGCGACAACTTCAGCCCCGACAGCCGATGAAGTGACCACAGACGGCTCGACCTCTAGCACAGAATCGGCGACCACAGTGGAAATCACAACTGACGCTGCGACAACTTCAGCCCCGACAACCGATGAAGTGACCACAGACGGCTCGACCTCTAGCACAGAATCGGCGACCACAGTGGAAATCACAACTGACGCTGCGACAACTTCAGCCCCGACAGCCGATGAAGTGACCACAGATGGCTCG
Source organism: Ochropleura plecta (assembly GCA_905475445.1). Taxonomy (NCBI): domain Eukaryota; kingdom Metazoa; phylum Arthropoda; class Insecta; order Lepidoptera; family Noctuidae; genus Ochropleura; species Ochropleura plecta. Next base: position 20,739,761 of record FR997726.1, on the reverse strand, counting down.
AGCTCTAGCACAGAAGCCGCGACCACAGTGGAAATCACAACTGACGCTGCGACAACTTCAGTCCCGGCAACCGATGAAGTTACCACAGACGGCTCGACCTCTAGCACAGAAGCCGCGACCACAGTGGAAATCACAACTGACGCTGCGACAACTTCAGCCCCGACAGCCGATGAAGTGACCACAGACGGCTCGACCTCTAGCACAGAATCGGCGACCACAGTGGAAATCACAACTGACGCTGCGACAACTTCAGCCCCGACAGCCGATGAAGTGACCACAGACGGCTTGACCTCTAGCACAGAATCGGCGACCACAGTACAAGCCACCACTGACGCTGCGACAACTTCAGCCCCGACAGCCGATGAAGTGACCACAGACGGCTCGACCTCTAGCACAGAAGCCGCGACCACAGTGGAAATCACAAGTGACGCTGCGACAACTTCAGCCCCGACAACCGATGAAGTGACCACAGACGGCTCGACCTCTAGCACAGAATCGGCGACCACAGTGGAAATCACAACTGACGCTGCGACAACTTCAGCCCCGACAGCCGATGAAGTGACCACAGACGGCTCGACCTCTAGCACAGAATCGGTGACCTTAGTACAAGCCACCACTGACGCTGCGACAACTTCAGCCCCGACTACCGATGAAGTGACCACAGACGGCTCGACCTCTAGCACAGAATCGGCGACCACAGTGGAAATCACAACTGACGCTGCGACAACTTCAGCCCCGACAGCCGATGAAGTGACCACAGACGGCTCGACCTCTAGCACAGAAGCCGCGACCACAGTGGAAATCACAACTGACGCTGCGACAACTTCAGCCCCGACAGCCGATGAAGTGACCACAGACGGCTCGACCTCTAGCACAGAATCGGCGACCACAGTGGAAATCACAACTGACGCTGCGACAACTTCAGCCCCGACAGCCGATGAAGTGACCACAGACGGCTCGACCTCTAGCACAGAAGCCGCGACCACAGTGGAAATCACAACTGACGCTGCGACAACTACAGCCCCGACAGCCGATGAAGTGACCACAGACGGCTCGACCTCTAGCACAGAAGCCGCGACCACAGTGGAAATCACAAGTGACGCTGCGACAACTTCAGCCCCGACAACCGATGAAGTGACCACAGACGGCTCGACCTCTAGCACAGAATCGGCGACTACAGTGGAAATCACAACTGACGCTGCGACAACTTCAGCCCCGACAGCCGATGAAGTGACCACAGACGGCTCGACCTCTAGCACAGAATCGGCGACCACAGTACAAGCCACCACTGACGCTGCGACAACTTCAGCCCCGACAGCCGATGAAGTGACCACAGACGGCTCGACCTCTAGCACAGAAGCCGCGACCACAGTGGAAATCACAACTGACGCTGCGACAACTACAGCCCCGACAGCCGATGAAGTGACCACAGTCGGCTCGACCTCTAGCACAGAATCGGCGACCACAGTGGAAATCACAACTGACGCTGCGACAACTTCAGCCCCGACAGCCAATGAAGTGACCACAGACGGCTCGACCTCTAGCACAGAATCGGCGACCACAGTGGAAATCACAACTGACGCTGCGACAACTTCAGCCCCGACAGCCGATGAAGTGACCACAGACGGCTTGACCTCTAGCACAGAATCGGCGACCACAGTACAAGCCACCACTGACGCTGCGACAACTTCAGCCCCGACAGCCGATGAAGTGACCACAGACGGCTCGACCTCTAGCACAGAAGCCGCGACCACAGTGGAAATCACAAGTGACGCTGCGACAACTTCAGCCCCGACAACCGATGAAGTGACCACAGACGGCTCGACCTCTAGCACAGAATCGGCGACCACAGTGGAAATCACAACTGACGCTGCGACAACTTCAGCCCCGACAGCCGATGAAGTGACCACAGACGGCTCGACCTCTAGCACAGAAGCCGCGACCACAGTGGAAATCACAAGTGACGCTGCGACAACTTCAGCCCCGACTACCGATGAAGTGACCACAGACGGCTCGACCTCTAGCACAGAATCGGCGACCACAGTGGAAATCACAACTGACGCTGCGACAACTTCAGCCCCGACAGCCGATGAAGTGACCACAGACGGCTCGACCTCTAGCACAGAATCGGCGACCACAGTGGAAATCACAACTGACGCTGCGACAACTTCAGCCCCGACAGCCGATGAAGTGACCACAGACGGCTCGACCTCTAGCACAGAAGCCGCGACCACAGTGGAAATCACAACTGACGCTGCGACAACTACAGCCCCGACAGCCGATGAAGTGACCACAGACGGCTCGACCTCTAGCACAGAAGCCGCGACCACAGTGGAAATCACAAGTGACGCTGCGACAACTTCAGCCCCGACAACCGATGAAGTGACCACAGACGGCTCGACCTCTAGCACAGAATCGGCGACTACAGTGGAAATCACAACTGACGCTGCGACAACTTCAGCCCCGACAGCCGATGAAGTGACCACAGACGGCTCGACCTCTAGCACAGAATCGGCGACCACAGTGGAAATCACAACTGATGCTGCGACAACTTCAGCCCCGACAGTCGATGAAGTGACCACAGACGGCTCGACCTCTAGCACAGAAGCCGCGACCACAGTGGAAATCACAACTGACGCTGCGACAACTTCAGCCCCGACAGCCGATGAAGTGACCACAGACGGCTCGACCTCTAGCACAGAATCGGCGACCACAGTGGAAATCACAACTGACGCTGCGACAACTTCAGCCCCGACAGCCGATGAAGTGACCACAGACGGCTCGACTTCTAGCACAGAATCGGCGACCACAGTGGAAATCACAACTGACGCTGCGACAACTTCAGCCCCGACAACCGATGAAGTGACCACAGACGGTTTGACCTCTAGCGCAGAAGCAGTGACAACAGTAAGATTCACAACTGACGCTGAAACTACTGAAGCACCAATAACGGTCGAAATGTCTTCAGATGTCCCTAATACTGGGATACAAGCTGCGACTACTACCACAGAATTTACAACTTCCAGCACAGACGCAACGACTTCCGCTACAGAGGCAACGACCACTACCACACAGGCAACAACCACTACCACACAGGCAACGACCACTACCGCACAGGCAACGACCACTACCACACAGGCAACGACCACAACCACGCAGGCAACGACCACTTCTGCACAGGAACTATTTTGTGAAGAAGACCCGATACCTGTTCTTACCACCACTACCACAAGTAAACCTTTCTTGAAAAAGTTATTTGATAAATTATTTGGGTAATAGGTTTTGATTTCTAAAACTGACGCAGTGTCGATAGTTTATGATTTAGATTTTTAAGCGCTATTTCATTCTCTTTGCAAATTCCTAACCATTTATTTTTGTTTGACACGTCTGGTCAATGTAACATTATATTTTTTAAACTTTTGTTTTTATATTGTCACACAAATAAATGAATATATTTATGTTTAGTGACGTCATTTTACTTTCTTTCTGCAAAAAAAAGCGCTGGTATTTTGCACTATGCACTTGTCTTAATGATTTAACTTTTTCGATGTTTCGCTGGTTTTTGAAAATAGTTTTTAAATAAAGCTTTGCATTTTAAATTATGTTTTATTTTCGCTTATTTTTTCAACTAGGTTTAGCCGTTATATATATTAAAGATTTCGGTTAAATAAGAGGGAGATAAAAGTTGAAATTAAGGTTAATGGAGAAATGTTATCGTGTCGTCTGGCACGAGAGAACGTTAAATGGGACTAAGAGCAGGAAGATGATGTCTTGTAAATGCAAAAGTTTGTGAGAATGTACAACTGCAATTAAAGGAGAATGACCAAATTTATATGGGCACTGGACTCAAAAAATTTCTTCTGCCCCCAAAGTGGACTCTATTGCCGATGGATGTATACTGTTAGATTAACTATGCCTGAAAAAGCGCATTGAATTCTAACCCACAGTTTAAGAGTATTTCGATGTCAATTATAGTGAAAAAATACATTTTTACTGTCATATTTTTTTGTAAAAGTCACATTTTTCATTTCGTTATAATAAATAAAAAAGGCAAGTTATTATAATCTGTTTATTTAATAAACATTTTTTTAACAAGGAGCACAGAAACATATCCAATACATATTAGAAATCATTTTCGTCAATTATGACACTATCTAAAAACTGTGCTGGATGGTTAATATCACCATAACGAGCATATCCCAAAAACCACACAATAGACATCACGTGTGCACATGTGCCCAAAGTACGTCTGCCACTTTTGCATGAACAATAATAATGATTTATAGCCTCCAACCCACGGTGGTCTGAGTTTACAAGAATATATGAATGATAAGTCCGGCTTCGGGTATGTCTAGATTGGATTCTTCCTCTTAATAGCCAGAAGTTATTACCCGTAATATTATAATTATTTAAAATATTACTCAAATCGCGGTTTTCTCTGTGTATTTCTATAGTATAAACACCATTACGAGCATGTTCACTGTAATAACTCCTGGCTATTTTTATTTGATATGTTCCTAACGCAAACATAACGAGTTCTTCCTCAGACAACCGTGGAAATTCTGTTATGTCAGGTAATTCGGCAGACATACTTTGAAACTGCACTCTTCTGCTATTGAGGTTATGGTCAATGACGTATTGTGCGAGATAGTTTTCAGTATTAATTCTGTTGTTAATTCTTTCCAAAAAAGAAGGAGCATTAACATTGTCAATGATTGGGTCGTGGAAAGCATTCGTAATAGCCGCGGCATTCCGGAAGTCATCTTGCATGTGAGACAGAGCTCTATTAAAAAAATCTTGTCTAAATAACTTAAAGTCTCTCTTGAAACGGCCATTTACTACTTCCACGACCCATCGACAAATCGTTACTAATCGCGACTTATTTGCGTCAGCCGTTGATAGTTGTGTTTCACCTCTTGAAACTGATTTAGGCATATGAGCTTCATAGCCACAAGACTCCACATTTGGTATGGCATCTCGGAAACCTCTGTCTAAAATAAGAACATCTCCTTCTTGGAAAAACCAATTAAAAACGCTGTTCTCATCATCTACTAAATTCTTCAAAATGGTAGCATCGGATGTAGTCGCTGCATACGGACCTGCTACTTCGATAATATAGCCATCACTACAGACTATTAAAAATGGTTTTAAAAGATTTAAAAACTTGTGATGGCTGTACGTCACTCTTTGAAAAAGAAAATTGCTACTTTTTTGTATGTAGACATAGGTACCATCAAGAATTATTATGCATTTATTTTGTTCAGGGTTACCGAACAGTGCCTGAGGTAAAAAAAGATTTCGCCTAAGCACTTGCTCTCTTGTAATATGATCCCAACCTAAATGTAGAGAAGTAAATTCTTCTTTTAGACATTCTCTTGCAATTTTCATTTCTCTTTCTAAAGTTGATCTACTTATATGAAACATATCTGCAAGTCTTGTATTGGGTTCTCCAGTTCTTAACTTAATTAAATATATCGCCAAAGCAGTTTTGGGTCGTTTACTTCTTCTGGACAAAGATGGCATTTCTTCAATTATTCGATTATACTGTTCTATAGTTCGCCCAGTCAGAAAATGAACCTCACTTGGATCCATTGATTCGATATTTTCGAAATCTACCCTTCTCTCCTGCGGCATAGTTTTCAGAATCTGCATCATGTCCATGATGTGAGCTTCGTTAAAGTCATGGCTTATATTTCTGGCTGACAATAAAATGTCAAAATCATTCAATAGTAAATGTTCTTCACAAATACGTGCAACTGGTGGTGCGTAAAAGTTATGATCTCTCAGCATACGGAATTTCATTTGCTTTGGTATTCTATGCCTCGTCTCGCCTGTACATCCAGATATAATGCAGGAGTTAGCAGAATTCGGTGCTCGACGGACATGTGGCAACCGTATAAAAGACTGTGGATTATTTTGTTCATCAACTACAGCTTCTGGTTGATTATCAGCTTGTGGTACTTCAGCTTGATCAGATAATGCATCAGATTGTGCATATTCTTGATCTGGTTGTGCCGCGGGCTGATCCGCTGGTTGGTTTGTAGGCCGTACTAGTGGATCTTGTTCTCTTCCACTGGACGAACGACGTCTTGGTGGGTATGCCTCGCGTCGCCAGCAAGGTTGGCAGATAAACTCAGCGTTGTTAAATTGTATCTGAAACAAAATGTTTCAGGCTCTCAGATACATTGAATACAATAAATATTATTCAGTAAACGATCATAAAGCAAGCGCGTTGGCGAATTCACACCAGCAATAGTCCCTTTGATGCTGTGCTAGTGTTTAAGTAATTGTAATAAAAAAAATGTAGTTCCTTTTAGGCGAAACATTTTTTTTATGGCTAGTAGTCTGCGTTCTTAGGTGGTTAATAATTAAACCTCATACAGTTGACATGGTTTTCACACAAAAAGACTCAGGCCGAGATTAATAGATGTTACTTAGCACATGCTTTGACTTAACAATTATTCCTGTCACTCAACTTCTAAACTATGAGGGCAATAAAGAGGCAGGAACATAGTTAAGTTACGTTTATTTATCTCGTCCTTAGAATTGTTAAAGTTAAAAGATAAGAATTCTAAGTAAAACAAAATCAAAATAAATGGACATAGTTTCAAAACAGCAACAAAAGCTCTGCAGTAGCATATCTATATTACATATAATAAATCTGTAGAGACTGTACATTTGTTCGCGCATCACGCAAAAACTGCTGAACCGATTGCAATGAAACTTGGTATGTAGATAGCTGGAGACCTGGAATAGGACATATGCTACTTTTTAACCACGGGTGAAATCGCGGAGCGCAGCTAGTTTAAAAATATAATTGTCGTTATCCAATAACTTATTGAAAAAATCACTTACATGGTAAGGGCGAAGACGTTCTGTAATGTTCCTTGCAGCGATTGGATATTCTTCAAAAAGCTGTGTAGACAGTGTCCTTCTTCTGCTCGAGAGAACTGATCTACCACATAACTGACACACTTGTCCTGCAGTTGCACGAAACATCTTAAGAACAGTTAATCCAAATCACAGGGCTTTAAATCAGGTCCAGGTAACGTAAAGCAAAGGTCAGATTGTCACAGGATATCCACAAAAATAAAATCGCACAGTACACAACTATAAGCATAGAGCGTTACAGATGGACTGCGCTGTTGCAAAGCAAAATGCAAGCGCATACAATAGAGGTTTCTATTGCTTTCTCGCTCACACAACTGCACAAAAAAGCAAACTCGCGTGTAAGCTGCCTGCCACAAAAAAAAGGACGCTACCTGCGATAGAAAAAATAATATGCAACTTTTTCTCCAGGTTACGTTTTAACTAATATCTCTATTACTGTAGGATAGATTTTTTCGGTTCCTACGAAGAATATGTTGTCCTTAACACAGTCTTTCAAATGAGCTATGTGGCGAACCTGGGGGCGCACAACTTAATTTTTAAGATCAATTTGGTCCAATTTGGTCATTCTCCTTTAAGGGATTTCAATAAAATTTTGCACACCTTTTTATAATCTCGATTATCAAAATTATAAAAAAAACAGCCAAGAGCGTAGTCTTAGAGAATTGATTTTTTCAGTACAAAGGGACCACAGAGTTGAGTGTATGGTTTTAATTTCACTTGATACCTCCACGCGTTCTCGAGATCCTACTTAATAATATTAAAAATGCGAATGTTTGTGAGGACGGATGTTTGTTACTCTTCCACGTCAAAACGGCTGAACAGAGTTTGATGAAATTTGGCACAGAGGTAGATTATAGTCTGGACATCATACTAGATAACACATAGAATACTTTTTTTTTCGATTATCACGCGGGTGAAGCCGCGGGCGACAGCTAGCAATAGATAAATATCCTTTTGAGGTGCGGAACCACAAAATCCATACATTTATTCTTTCATCTTCACAAACATTCGTTTCTATAATACTAGACTAGTAGGAACACGAAGAACGCATTAAAATGCTACAAAACACACTTTATCAAACAATAAGTTCCTGACTAATAATGTGCAATTTATTTGTTTGTAATAAAAACTATTACAATGATTATTAAGCAGCTTAACAAAATGTTTTATAGGGCATTGTAAGTAATATACAATGGCAGTATGAGAATACAATTAGGTAAATGTACAAATAAATTAAATGCACCTGTTTTTCCTTACCCTACGTTCACACAAATGCCATTAAACTCAAAGCCTGTTTTTTTTTCATGTTTTTTAAAGTTGCCCCACACTAGGAATAATTTCTCCTGTATCATGGATGCGTTTACAAACATTTTAACTCACATACATACACAAACTGCCAGTCCCGAAACAACTATCTGCAGGTCATACAAATATTTGTTCGTTGCGGGAATCGTACCCGCGATATTCGCGGCGCAGCAGTCGATCCCTCAGCCACTGCGCTAGCCATGCCGTCTAAATGTATTTGAATTAGTCCATTACAGGCACATAGATGTGAAAAAAAAGATACAGTCCCATTCTTAAGGCATTATAACTTGTGAAAACACTGTTGTTCACTCATAATTATCATCTGCGTAGTCTTATTCATACCATGTTCAGGTAATCGTCTAGTTTAATTGGATAAAGATGAATGAAGTGGAGGAGCTCGTGGCTAAATAATAGTAGCCGTTCGGTGTGTTTTGTTGACTTTTTATTTTAGCATTTTTAGTTATGCTGTAATGATATCTAATTCATACAATATTGATCGAATATCGATTTTATTATATAATTATCATAAGATTTTGACGACACGCTTGGTCGCGGGTTCGATTCCCGTACGGAACAAATATTTGTTAGGCCTACAGATGGTTGTTCCGGGTCTGACTGTTTGTGTATGTAAGTTTAAATGTTTGTAAACGCACCCACGATACCAGAGAAATTCCTAGTGTGGGGCAACATTTCATTTTAAATAAAAATAAAATAAAAGCCGATCATTTATTTAGACATGGAAGAAAATATATGTATTATAGACAATAACTCTGAGAAAATATGTATTTAACTCAAAAACGTCACAAGCAATATTGAAATGGTGGTCCCATTTCAATTTTATTACCTCGGACCTTTTCGAACAAAAAATAAATATGAAAATCGGTCCACAGTTGACAGAGTAATCGGTGCACGAACATAATATAAAAAAAAGTCGAACATAGAACCTTTTACTTTTTTGAAGTAGGTAAAGCACCTAACTACGCGAAAAAGAAGTTTAGTTTTTAAAACTAGTTAAAAGGTAAATAACTTGTTAACAATGCACAAAGCCAAATGGGTACCATATTTTTGACAGGCACTTTTTAAGACACAATTATTAAAAAAAAGTCTTTTTGTGAACACGGGTTTACATCAACAACCCTTTTATTAGTTCTGCAATAATTTATTTCTGAAGAGACAATAAGTAATGGTCAACGGTACTTATATATAGCGTGTCGCGACAGAAAATCTACACCTTAACGCTGCATTGACGTCTAAGAAAGTGATTACATACATATAGGTAATACAAAATGCTGTTACACGTAGTTGCAATGTTAACGTTTTGTTTACAACTCAACAATGCTTTGAGGTACGATTGTTATACTGGCAAAAGAGCATCGGCGGCACTCATCGCTTATTACAAGTCCAAAGGAATTTTAGAGTAAGTTACTTAAGACATTTTTAATATAACATGACGCCTACCATCCCCCTGGAGACAGGCAGAAGTGTAGGTACTTAATATAGTGCACACAAATTTCACCACTTATGTTTAGGTCGCTAGTAATAGGGGGCGACCCTATTGTCATCAAGCCTGCACAAATCTAGACACATTGAAAATAGTTACCATTTTACAAATATTTATTACTAGCGCGTGATATAAAAAAAAAATATATATTCTATGTGTTATTCCAAACTACCTCTGTGCCAAATTTCATCAAGATCCGTTCAGCCGTTTTGACGTGAAAGAGTAACAAACATCCATAAATCCATCCCTACATCCATTCATACATTCACAAACATTGCTTTTATTATATATTATAAGTAGGGTTTATTCCCATATTCCCATTATACCTTTTTTTCGTAAGGAATACCAAAACCTGACTCCCCCCGCTCTGGGCTGAGCGGAGGGGAGTGTCAGACTTGTACTGACTAAAACCCATCCATGTTTTTCCTTTTGCCCTATGAGTTCCGGGGCAGCGGTATCTCTTTCAAACCAACCTCTCTCTGGCGTTAGAATTATTGTCTTCAGAAAAAATCGTGTTGTACCTATTGTATAAATGTTTAAAGCATTATTCGTTTTTTAATTATTTCTTTTCTTTCTTTTATTAACTTTGTTTGTTTTTAACGATTGTCTGGCAGTTTGAGTACTATAAGCGACCTACACAAATGTTCTTTTTTTGGTATTGTTCGTCGTGTCGTTGAGCTCCTTGGGTTATGAGTTGAGCTACACGATAACTGACAAATGCTTGCACTGACTGGACAGGTCCACTCAATCTGTGTGGTGCTTTCTTAAAAAGACCATTTCAGACACTATCTGCATAGTCCTCATGTAAGTTGACCAAGATTTTTTTGTCTGGACCTTAAAAGAGACTATGACCTCTGAGTTTGTTTCGGCTGTTTCTTCTCAGAGTAGTCGGGTACGAAACACCGGCCTCATCTAGTTTAAAAAAAAATAAAGACGTGTAAAAGTGTTTGTGAAAACCTACTTGCAAAATAAACATCATTTTTCATTTATCTATATAATTTTGTTCGGTGAATATTTTTTACAGGGTTTGTACGACTGAAATTAAAGCATGCTGTGAAAATGAACGGAGACGTGTCGATGGTTCGTGCAACTGTTTGTGTAGTCCATCAGATGGCACTTTCTTTAAACCACTCTATAGAGTACTGCCTGCACATTACTACAATGGTAATTATACTTTAGATATTTAAAAAGTAACTCATTATTATGTACTTTAAGAATCTTTCATGAGAAGACTAGTTTTTACTCGCAACTTTGTCCGCATCAAATAAACATTATTTTAACCCTCTATCACTAAAAAACTGGGATTTATGTGCTGTTTTGGATTGCAGATAATAACATGCATTTCTACGTTCTATTTTTTTTTTACAAACAATACAAAATTACAAAAATTGAAGTGTTGCTTTCAGGCAACACTGAGGAGTATTTGAGGTGCGAAAGAGGGCTAGACGAAAAAAATTAAGACCAAAAGTTGTAACGACACTTTTTGATATAGTTGTAAGCCGTGCGGCGTGCGCGTTTTACTCTATCTGTCTCATTCTCTATCATAGAAAGCAAGCCAGTTATTTTCGTTTCGTCTTTCTATTTCGCATTGAACAGTGTGGTGTCGCGACGATTGTTTTTGTTGAGTGCATACAGGTTTTTTGTACATAATAAAATAATAACTTCGTTTCATCCGGGTGTCCCTTGACACCTCTTAAGTTTTTAGGTACTAGTTCGTACGCGATTACGATATAATAAATAAATAAATAAATAATAAATATCTTGGGACAACTCACACACGGCTATCTGATCCCAAGCTAAGCAGAGCTTGTGTTATGGTAACCAGACAAACTGATATACATACTTATATAATTTATAAATACATACATATTATGGATTAATCACACCCAGACACAGAACAAACAATCATGCTCATCACACAAAGTTTGTCCTGGGTGGGAATCGAACCCACGACCTCCGGCTCAGCAGTCAGGGCCACTAACCACTAGACCAACAGGCCCGTCAAATATATGAAATAAATGATTTAAATTTTTGTTTGGTATGTTGCATACAGTCTACACAATGATAAAGAGGATTAAGTATGGCACTATTAGTGAAGCTAGCCGCCAATGAAAGATTTTTTAGGTCAAAATATGTGTAGTTTTGGAGCCTTCTTATGTACTCCAAACTTACAAGTAAGGCGTAATCATCATCATCTACCCAGCCTATTCCCAACTATGTTGGAGTCAACTTCCAGTCTTGCCCTGACCGCTGGTAGCTTGGACCCTGTTCCCGATACCGGTGGGCTACTATTTTTACATTTTTAAATGTTTTTTATTTTTTGTTTTTAAGAAATATTTAAAAATTTAATTATATGTATAGAAAACAATAAATGGACGAAAATAATAATATCTTTATTTCAGACATACGTCCATACATTTTTAACAAATGAAACGTTAGTAGAGTCGTTAGTAGCACACATAAAAATACAATAACAGAGTGTTAGTAATTTGTTAGTACAAAATCAAGATCATTACAGTCTATTTCCTATTTCTGAGTAAGTGAACACTCGCCCAATAATTAAGTGAATTTTTTGATGCTATTCATACTTCTAACTTGTCTCAATATAATGGTGAGAGGAATGTCAACGGAAGGATATTGGACTTAGTTTTTTCAAATGACTCTGTGTTTGTTCGTGAATGTCATGATCCATCGGCTTTGCCGGTTGATTTACATCATAAACCGTTAATGATTCGTGCTGATTTCGTTGAAATTCATAAATTGACCGATAAAATAACGCGTCGCTTCATGTTTTCCAGGGGCGACTATGTGGCCATTAGATCTGAATTAGACACAATAAACTGGACTGACCTTTTGAATTCCGGATCGTTGGACAACGCTGTGAATGTGTTTTATGGTAAAATTTACGAACTTAGGGACAAGTACATACCTCTCAAAAGTATTACGAAATCTTCATATCCTTCTTGGTACAGTTCTGCTCTTGTTAAAGTACTGAGAGAGAAATATAGGTTTCATCGCAAATACAAAACGTATGGTAATCTCTCCGATTTTCATTCTTTTTCCCAGTTACGAAGTAGGGCCATTGTTTTGGAAAAGACATGCTTTAATATATACATGGATAAAATAGAGTCATCAATAGTCAAAAATCCTAAAAGTTTCTGGTCATATATAAAAAGCAAAAGAATATCCAATGCAGTTCCTAAGATTATGCAATATAATGACGTCACCGCATGCACTGGTGAAGATATCAGCAATCTATTTGCGACGTATTTCTACTCCACTTTTCAAGAACCTGATCCAGTCCCCGGTGCATCATCTTTTCAGGATTGTAGTAGTAGCGTCACCGCTAGCAGTGTAGATAGGGTGGCTTTTATAAGTTTGTTGGAAATAACTCATTCCAGAGTATTGAAGTTGCTAAAGTCCTTGGACTTTTCTAAATCTGGTGGTCCAGACCTCATGCCTCCGGAATTTATAGTGCGATGTGCTGATAGTTTGGTTATCCCAGTCTGCATACTATTTAATCGATCCATATCTGAAGGTATAGTTCCTAAAATATGGAAATCGGCATTTATTACCCCAGTTCACAAGAAGGGTAACAAATCTGACATCACGAACTATCGTCCAATTTCTAAGTTATGTCTACTTTCGAAGGTTCTTGAAAGTATTGTATATGATGATGTATATGCTGCAATGAAGAGTAACTTCGGGGATGAACAACATGGCTTCATCAAAAAACGATCTACTACGACTAACTTGGTGTTATCGCACGAGTATATGTCTGGGGGTATGGAACAGCGTGCGCAGGTAGACGTTATCTACACCGACTACAGCAAGTGCTTCGACCGTATTGACCATCGACTGCTTCTGGAAAAATTGCTTAAAGCAGGAATACGAGGTGATCTATATAGATGGTTTTCGTCTTATATTGAGAATCGTAGTCAAGCTGTGGTTCTCCAGGGGTACACTTCTGGTTGGACTTCGGTCCCCTCAGGTGTGCCGCAGGGCTCAGTATTGGGGACCTTACTTTTTACACTGTTTATTGCTGACGTCATAAACTGCTTCAAGCATTCTTACATATTACTGTACGCTGACGACATGAAGGTTCACAAAATTATACGCACTTATTATTATTGCGCACGTAATCTGCTCCAGCTGAATGTTTCTAAATGCTTCTATATGACCTTCACGCGTCAGAAGTCTACAGTGAATTCAAGCTATACTCTCTACCAACACACCTTATGTAAAGTAAACAGTATCAGGGATTTAGGCATTATACAAGATAGCAAATTACTATTTGATCAACACATCGAGGGTACTGTAAAAAAGGCTGCTAAAGCCTTAGGCTTTATAATCAGAGCCTCAGCCAGTTTCCGTTCTCTGAAGCCGATCAAGGTTTTATATTGTTCGTTCGTACGCAGTCACTTAGAGTATGCATCTCAAGTCTGGAACCCTCAATATGAAATCTATAAGTTGCGTATTGAGGGTATCCAAAAAAAGTTTCTTAGATATCTCGATTACAAAGCGCACCAGGTATCTATAGATTACGACCATCGTTGCAAGAAGTACCATTTTCTTCCACTTGATCGCAGGCGGCTCATCAATGATGTATGTTTCTTAATTAACATAGCTAATGGCTCGATTGACTGCTCGGAACTCGTTTCGGAATTGTCATTTCGAACTAATCTCATTGGGTTGCGTCGGAGGCCTCTTCTGAGTGTGCCTTCGGGGTCCACTAATTATTGGCGTAATGCTTATCTTATAAGAAGCGCTCGTTTCTTTAATGAAATATCTCAAGAACATGATATTGACTTATTTTGTACTAAAACAAGCACAGTAAGAAAACTTATAGCCAAATCATTTTTTGTGAATGAAGCACCGGCTGGTGGTCCTCAGACTCGCCAGACTCGCATGTAGGTATTAAATATTAATGTAAAATTACAAATAAAAACCTGTAACTTTAACTTTCAGCTATACTTAGTCGTTGATGTTATATATCTGTGGGGGCTTGTTATTAGCAATTTTATAATTTACTGTTTTTATTTTTCTTGTGTAATTAGTCTGTAAGCCTTCCTAAAAATAATAAAATAAAATAAATAATGGCGGTCCTTGAGAGGTCAAATTGAATTTGTCAACTTGTATTAAAGATTCAGTTTAATTCCAGGTTCTTACTCCAGAAAAGCTTGTTCTGGCAAAGAATTAATATTGCCGAGAACTGCTAGAAGAATGATGCTTGCTGAGGGTAAAACAAGTGACTGTAATCTCACTCAAGCTGTAACCAGTTTTGGGATCTATATGTTTCTTGATATAGCTTCTATACATGATATCTGTAAGTACCATATCATCGTCATCATTCCATTGCCGTTTTTAAATAATAATCATACTTTTTTCTAGAGTATTTGCAATTTTTTTTAGCGACTTTTAAAAAAGGAGGACGATTTCAATTCGACTATATTTTTTTTTTTGTAAATTTGTTACGCGATTTTTCCGTCAATAGTGGAGCTGATTTTTTAAATTATTTTTTAATTGAAAGTGTAAACCCTATTAATTTTATCTATATTGCTTTAGTAGTTTATGAGTAATTTTGTTTGAAACAATTTTTTTTCTTTATAACAATTGTATTGTTCAAATACAATAGTTTGTATTGTTGAAATAATTGTATTTTTTTTTTGTGTGAGACAATTGTAAAATTTTATTTTATGTGTGATATAATTGTAACAATTTTGTATGTTAAATAATTGTTCAATTTCATTAAAGCTCAGTTCCTGTTTGTTAAAACTGATTGCTGTACCAAAGAGGGCAAGAAGGATTATGCATGTACGCCAAACTTTGTCAGCAAAGAAGACTCTTTGAACAGACTGGCGGGCATCAAATGTTTGAACTTAACCAGACCACTTACATTTCAAAACTTTGGATGCACTAAAGATCATGTACCAGCACCCGTAAGTTGTTAAGCATAACCATGATTGATTAATTAAAAAAAAAAACATCTAAAAAGACAAAATAATGTCCGGCCAACCACTTTGCTTGTCACTTTTTGTTCCTATCTCATCTGATTGAAATAAGAAGTCTACTTAGCAATCCCCTGATGCAACGATACGACAAAATAAACTGAATACGTACCACGCGGGCGAAGCAAACGGCAAGTCTTTAGTCATTTTTTTTTCAGATCGTTCATGCGACATCAACATTCGACTGTTCACAAATATACAACTTTCTGAATAAAGGAGACAAAGGAATACGGGAGTACCGTGGCGGAAGGATTATAATGGAGAAAGAGAATGGGAGGACTTGGCCACAAAGTGGACCTTCCTCCCTATGCCCTGTTAATAAACGTGATGAAACCAGATGCTTTGCAAACCGTGCGTATTAATGTTATTTTAGTCGTTTATTGATTTATTCACATATGAGTTTACATTTTTAAATATTTCTTAATAAGAATATTAAAAAAAAAATAGTAGCCCACCGGTATCGGGAACAGAGACCAAGCTATCGCCGGTCAGGGCTCCAGAGAAAGGAACCTCCTAACAATACAAGCCGTGTCCAGGAGTACGGCTTTCTGTATCAAGCCCTTGATCCAGATGCCTAACGAGAGCCTCCTTACGACGCTCTTGGCAATTAAGCCATTGGCAGATATTATTATTATTTTATTGTTATTAAAACTGCAGCGTTGGTCTCGCGCTCGCAAGCATGATGGCTGAGCACGGAGTCCTGGGTTCAATTCCTGGGTCAGAAAAAAAGTAATATTGGGTTTTTGCATTAGAAATAAATAAATAAATATCGTGGGACAACTCACACACGGTCATCTGATCCCAAGCTAAGCAGAGTTTGTGGTAACCAGACAACTGATATACATACTTATATAATTTATAAATACATACATATTATAGATAAATCACACCCAGACACAGAACAAACAATCATGCTCATCACACAAAGTTTGTCCTGGGTGGGAATCGAACCCACGACCTCCGGCTTAGCAGTCAGGGCCACTAACCACTAGACCAACAGGCCCGTCGCAGAAATTTCTCAGTAACACCTAGGAGTTAAGAAGTAGGCGGTATTATACCCCCGTGCCTCGGAAAGCACTTAAAGCCGTTGGTCCTGCGTCTGATCTCTCTTCAGTCGTGTCTGTTTGCCGTCCCATCCAACGATAAGAGAGTGATCAGAGAGTGCACCTGTGCTTGCGCACACACTTGTCCACTATAATATCTCCCGCGCTGATGGGTAATCTCCACTGAGATTACACGGTCAGAAGAGCTATATTATTTAATACTGAATTGTTTTGTTATTTTTTTTTGTGAGCGCGACCTCTTTGTCACATGTAAAATCGTTTTTCTTTCTGAACTTATTTCATCATCATTTTCCTGCCCTTGTCCCATTCTATTTGGGGTCGGCGCAACACGTTTTCTTATTCCATTCTCCCCTGTCAGAAGTCATGGCATCATTTACTCCTTTCTCCTTCACAATATAATTCCTTAAATAATCCATCCATCTTTTCTTTGGCCTTCCTCTCCCTCTCCATCCCCCAATATTCAGATCCATCACTCTTTTAGTCACATGTGCTTCGTCTCTCCTCATGACATGTCTATACCATGACAAACGACTCCTTTTCAGTTTTTCTATAACAGGCGCAATTTTCAAACTTCCTCTTATATGCTCATTCTTTACTTTATCCATTCTTGTCTGAAGACCGGAGTCACCTAACACAAGCATCTCCTTGCTTAAAAGGTGATCTCCGAAACAGTATCTTAACGTAACATGTAATTGAAATAAACCTTTTTATTTTTTTTTTATTTTTATTGTCACTTCACACATCCATCTCAACATTCTCATGCCCGCTACATGCAATCGTTTTTCATCAACCTTTTTCACAGCTTAGCATTCTGAATGAATTTCATACCGGCACTTCAATTTGTTTTTTTTTTCAGATCCCAATATATTATTGATACAAACCTTGTTTGTGGTGTGGTTCACTAGATTTCACAACTACTGTGCGATGCAGTTGGCTCTCGTGAACCGTTGTTGGAGTGATGAGATGTTATTCCAAGTAGCTCGTGACATGACCATAGCTGTTTCCATGCAAATCTTTTTATACGAATGGAGTAAATGCTTACAAGGTACTTGGAAAACAAGTTTTATTAATTATTTTATTTCAAATCCTTACTTAATATTATGAAAGCGAAAGTGAGTTTGTTTGTTACCTCTTCACGCTTTAATGGCTAAACCGATTTTGATGAATTTTGGTACAGATATACTCTTTTTAAAAAAAATAATAGCATATGTCCGTCTCCTGGTTCCCACCAGGAGACGGACATAGGCTATTATTTTTTTTAAAAAGAGTGGGATATGAGGGAGAAAGAAGGAAGAAACGGGAAAACTTAGCGTTGCTATTACAAATCAATAAGGCGCTACCGAATTTAACGCGAGCGAAGCCGCGGGCAAAAGCTAAAAAAATAGTAATATTATAAAAGCGAAAGTGAGTTTGTTTGTTTGTTACGTCTTCACACCTAAATGGGCCAACCGATTTTGATGAATTTTGGTACAGGGATAGTTGCGATCCTGGAAACGGACATAGGCTAATTTAAAAAAAAAGTGAGATGAGGGGGAGAAAGAGGGAAGAAAAGGGGAGAGAATGGTATTTTTTTTTTATCATCACGCGGCTAAAAGTTAGCCCAAAGTAACTATGCCACGCGGACGAAGTCGCGGGCGGAAGCTAGTAATATAATAAATCCATAACATTACACATTAAAATAATAAAAAAAGAATGTTAACGTATGTATTTTAGAAAGCGAAAACAAAATACAATAAAACATGTTTTTTTTCAGCTGTGTGTTTGTTGAGCAAATTGGCTAGTTTCCTAAATAGTCCGTATTTAAATAACCACGCCTTTTTACACTTTATATATATTAAATAAAATGTAGTTTACAATAGAATAGACAATAAAACTAATTTTCGAATCACAGGTGAAGATTATTTGGTCAAATCTGGAGTTATATCTAAGCACCCTGGGTTCCGAAATATTCACGACCCTACAAAGTGCCCCGGGAACTCTTTGGAATACACATTCATCTTTCGTTATTTCCACACTGCTCAAGAATCTACGGCAAAGTAAGATTATTCAATCCTAATATTTTAAATGCAAAAGTTTTTGGAGTATGCATGGAGGCTACTCTTTTATGCAAATAAATGGTTGATTGATAGTTTATAACCGGATTAACACACATGCACTTATCATGTTCATGATGTTTTAAACAGGATTTTCATTTATATTTAAAACTTAAATAATAATTAATTATATAAATTAATCATCTGCCTAGCCTTTTCCCAATTATGTTAGGGTCGGTTTCCAGTCTTACCGGATGCAGCTGAATACCAGTATTTTACATGGAGCGACTGCCTATCTGACCTCCACAACCCAGTTAGTACTGGGTAATACGGTACCCCTTGGTAAGACTGGTTGTCAGACTTTCGGGCCACTGACTTTCTGTAACGACTGTCAAAGATCTACTAATGACAGCCGGGACCAACAGCTTAACGTGCTTTCCGAGGCACGGAGGAAACTCGGTATGTAACGGGTGGTCTCCCATCCACGGACCAACCTAGGCAAGCGCGGTTTAACCTAAAGATTGACCCGAGTGGCTGCTATTATTTAGCCACGAGCTCCTCCTTGAATTATATAAATTAATATAAAACAAAATATCATACACGCCTTATCAAATTTATCTATATTGCTTTAGTAGTTTATGAGTTAGCTTCTATAAAACATATTTTTTCTTCTAAATGTATTCGGATGATTATTATGCTTGTATCTTCTGTATTAGCAATGGGAAATGAATACTTTACAAGAATTTGTGTGAGATACCTACCATTATAATACAACTAAAAAGATTGAAATAAAAAACAACTTTTTGTAATAAAAAACGACTTAAAAAAACAATACAAAAATGTCGATAAAAGTCGGTGGAAAAAACAAAACATGAATCAAAGAAAATTCGCCAACTCCCGAAATTAAGCCTATTTTCCACTTTTTAGGGTTTTTTTTTTAAAGTCGTTTATTTTTGCAAAAAGTTTTTTTGTATTAACATGTGTTGTATTCTAATAAAATGATTGGATTCCAGATTATATGACAAGCATGGGCGTTTTGTGAAGACCGAGCCCATTTTCCCTCATACACTTAACACTGGCTTCCTAGCTAAAGGCGATTATATGGAGCTTTTCACTCAAGGTCAATTTAGACAGCCTTGTGGAAAAATAGATGACTACACTATCGATAATGACGTAAGATTCTTAACGTTACTTTAAGAACAAGAATATTAAGAATCATTTACTTTATAAAATGAAACAAAAAAGCAAATTATATTTTTTGTAAATCCAGCTAGAGCTTAAATCAATTAATATTTAACATGTTCATTGTACAGTTACAAGAAATAACATGTATACACTTACCAAAATTTAATGTGATTTTCGCGTGAATGAACGGTTTCTATTTTGAGGTAAAACTTATTTCGTATTCATATATTATTATAGTACGGCTTCCAAAATATTATGTTTGTGAAATCGTAAAACTATAATCGAGACAATAGGAGGAAATCGTTTTTGAATTTCGTTGAGTGAATACATATTGTTGCCGGTGACTGTACACAGAATCTGTACAGAAAAATTGCTGTAGGCATAATGTATTTTTTGTTTTTTTAGATAGCTGACAACGGTCTACCGGATAAGCTCCAAAAATGCGTAGACGTTACTGCCAGTGATCTGCACAAAAGCCGTCTTTTCGGCTTAAGATCTTATGGCGAATATGTTCGCCACTGCACTGGTCATAAAATAACTTGCTTTGATGATCTGCGTGGACATGTGGATGAATGCGTAAGATATTTTTACCTGATCATGAAACCAATACCATTATCATACTTTTGCCCTGATCCAGCCACCGCCTTTGTTTGATCACCACCGGGGTCCGCCGGCGGCCCCAGAACATAAAGGGCAAAAGAAGGAACATGGGTGGGTTTTAGTCAGTAAATGTCTGATAGTGCCCCCCGCTCCGCCTAGAGCAGGGGAAGTTATTTGATGATTGCCCATCCGCAGAAAAAAACCGAATTTGTTTGGGGTCACCGCAGCTTGTCTTCTTTTTTTTCCATACTTCTTTATTTACATTCCTAGCTCTCTGTATTAAATATGTTTTTTAGAAATCCGATTAGAGAGCTATTATTAGATCAATTTGTTGCCAGTGTCTCTGTCTGTCTATCAAGTCAAGACCCTTTATCGAAATTAAACCCATATCCTTGAGTATATGGGTTTAATTTATATCTGTAGTTTCATAAAGCTGTGATAGATAGATAGAATATTCCTAATTATGTACATCATACAAATGATAAGAATAACAATATACAACTTATAAATAGGGTGACACAATGGGCGGTCTTATCGCTAAAAGCGATCTTTTCAAGACAACCTTTGGATGGATTTAAAGGAGGAGAGCCAGTACTGTAGGTAGTCTGTTGTGTTTCATTTTACAAACAAATAGCTACATTTATAAAATCAAATACTTATATATAAATACATATAAAATAATAATGATGAAGAGCAATGAAATATTGCATATTGTTGCTTAAGGAGAGAGGTAGTGCTTTTTGACCATAGTTCTAAAAATAGACTAGGTTTGAGCGCTCCTTACAGACACGGGCAGGGCATTCCATAGCCGTACAGCTTGAACTGTAAAGGATTTATCATAGAAGCTAGTAGAATGCACAACGATTGTTAAAGATCTACATACTAATACTCTTCTATCTACTACTCAAAGAGACACAAAATAAGCTCGGTATATTGAAATGTAGCTGTCCTGCAGTTCACCCTCGTATTTGGTAACTGCCCCGCTTCTGTGCTTGATGTAGATATAGACTATGTTACTAATATAGTAGTAGTTTTTGAGTTAATTCGTGACATATAAAAATATAATTTTTCATCCTGATACAGAAGTGTAGATTGATAGTGTATGTCCATCCAACCTAAGGGTCTAACGCAACAATGCAAGTATTATTTTTTCTAGAAAATTCAAGAACTAAAGAAAGTTTACGAGGACGTTAATGACATGGACGTCATGGCCGGTATGTGGATGGAGAAGAAAGTACCGGGAGGATTTGTGCCTCGGACATTTGCGTGCCTGTTCAATGAGAACATGTTGCATGCAATCAAAGCAGACAGGCACTGGTATGAGAATGAGCACAGACCTTATGCGTTTACTTTGAGTAAGTTGTTTTTTTTTATTTAGTTGACTGTTGATGACCTATGATTTAAGTTTTCATCAATTATTTTTGTTTAAATTAATTAATTAATTAAGTACTTGTTAATTAATTATTTAAGTTTTAATTAATTACGTGTTAATTAAGTTTTAATTAATTAAACAAATTTTAATTAACTAATTTAATCAATTTAGTTTTAAATAATTAATTAAGTTTTGATTAATTAATTAAGTTTTGACTAGGTAATTAATTAAGTTTTGACTAATTAATTAATTTTTGACTAATTAATTAAGTTTTGACTAATTATTTAAGTTTTAATTCATATTCTTGGTATCAGGATAATCCTTTTCATAGAGTTAAGAGATTTGTGGTCCAGCAGCAGAACGTCATTTATATTGGTTTAATGTATCAGGACGATGGCAGAGACCATTTTCATTATATTTTTTTGTTTTAGAGCAACTGCTAGAAATAAGAAAAGCTAGTTTGGCGATGTTGCTGTGTAAAGTTGCAGATGGCGTTACTGAAGTGCAGCCAAAGGCTTTTCTCAGAATTAGTAAAACGTAAGTTAAAATATGATACTTGTTTTGATAATTGTTTGTCAGTGAGGAAGTTGGTTGTTTTGTGTGAACGACAAAATAACCAACTTATTTACTGACATCCTTCTTCTTTTATCCTGTTCGGTTAAGGTAGTTCATATAAGGAGCTCGTGGCTAAATAATAGCAGCCGCTCGGGTCGATCTATAAGTTAAGCCGCGCTTGCCTAGGTTGGTCTGTGGATGGGTGACCACCCGTTACATACCGAGTTTCCTCCGTGCCTCGGAAAGCACGTTAAGCCGTTGGTCCCGGCTATCATTTATAGATCTTTGACAGTCATTACAGGTCAGTGTTCCGAAAGTCTGACAACCAGTCTCACTAAGGGGTATCGCATTACCTAGTGCTAACTGGGTTGTGGAGGTCAGATAGGCAGTCGCTCCATGTAAAGCTGTATCCGGTTAGACTGGAAGCCGACCCCAACATAGTTGGGAAAAGGCTAGGCAGATGATGATGGTTAAGGTAGTTCATATTTATTAAGAAAAGGAAGCAAGTAAGAAAATATTTAGTCACATGCCACAGGTGCACACAACATAAAAAAACCGAATAAAAAAAAAATTCTAGAACGCTTCGGCAAAACAATCGACGTAAGAAATAAACAAAAGCCAGCGACTTATTTTCATAAAGTTTTATTTTTGCGTTTACAGTTAGGTACTGTATCTCAAAAAAAAATTAACCAAGCTTAACAAATCAATATAGTTGGACTTAAACATAATGTGTACCCCTGTATCGCTAAAACTACAGCTATTAAAAGATTGACCCACAGATAGTTGTTTCGAGGCTGGCTGTTTGTGTATGTGAGTTTTAATGTTTGTAAACGTACCCCCGATACAGAAGAAGTTCTTAGTGTACGGCAACGTTTAAAAAAAAGGCGTGGTATTGTGTCCATAACGTTAAATATTTTTGTTTTTCAGGAATCCTTTGAAGAAGTGTTGTATGATTCCTTCCATCAACTTCAAAGCCTGGGCAGATCCTAAGTGTTCTTCTAGTTGTGATGATACCTCCAGTGACTCATCTTCAGACGAAGTCCAATCAATTGTTGTTTGATAATAATAAACATTAAAGTTATCTGTATAGAACTGTGTTTCGATGGGCAATATTCATACATAAATTTACACCTTATATCCAGGAGGCAAGGCTCAAGTTACAGTACTGCAGTTGCCATAGGATTCAAACATACCTCTGTCGTCTACATCTTCCATCCATGCCCTAGTATGAGGGCGCGGTGTAAACGTAACGGACATACAACGATTTTCAATAAAAAATACACGTTTCACATTGTTACGATATCTCCGTAACCTTACAAGAAAACGTAATCAAATGCATGGATGAAAATTTTAATGCAATCCTTGCTAATATTATAAAATCGAAAGTGAGTTTCTTTGTTTGTTACCTCTTCACGCTTTAATGGCTAAACCGATTTTGATGAATTTTAGTACAAAGATAATTTGGACCCTAGAGACGGACATATTTTTCGCCCCCTTTTCTCACTTTTTTTTAAAGTAGCCGTCCATCGTCTGTCTCCACAGTCCCAACTATCTCTGTACCAAGAATTCCTCAAAATCGCTTTTGCCATTTAGACGTGAAGACGTAAGAAACAAACAAGCTCACTTTCGCTTTTATAATATAAGTAAGGATAATAAATTCAATAAAAAAAACCTATAATTTTATTCTCAATTAACATTATTAATTCATAATGATGCGCTCCATACATTTTATAAATAACAGAATTAAAAGAAAAATTCCATTGTAAAAAAATGTATTTGTTCATTCCATGTTTGTGTAGAATAAAGAAATACTTTTTCTTTTATACTCCAGTGCTTCCGTAAGTAATTATTAAAAAAAAAAACAGACAGCAATGAAACAGATGTTTATTGAATAGAATAATTGTTGATATATTCGCAGGTGTTTTAGCTAATATGCGTCAATAAACCTTGAATAGAATGCAAGTAGGCACACTCACTCGACTATATAATATGTAGCGACACAAATATGAACAGGGCAAAAAGTACTACAGCGCCATCTATTCGACCACTGAAGAACTAACTGCGAATTTCTACATCTCGCAAGCAGAGTTCTCCGCGAGTTAAGCATATATACGAGAACCCAAGAAATAACTGTCGGCCCCTGGCTGGAGACCTTAAATGCCAGGCATTCACAGGACTTATCGGTTAAGCAGATATCGACCTCATAGGTCGAACTGCAAGATGCCTTTAAAAAAGTATTGCAGGGCAGTGGCCCACCAGACACGATACTCGTCTGGTCGGAGAATCTTTCCGTTTCTACAGAGGATGAAGAGCTTTACACCCCGTACTTTATACCTCTAAAAAGAGGAGCTCGTGGCTAAATAATAGCAGCCGCTCGGGTCGATCTTTAGGTTAAGCCGCGCTTACCTAGGTTGATCTGTGGATGGGTGACCACCCGATACATACCGAGTTTCCTCCGTGCCTCGGAAAGCACGTTAAGCCGTTGGTCCCGGCTGTCATTTGTAGATCTTTGACAGTCGTTACAGTAGTCAGTGTCCCGAAAGTCTGACAACCAGTCTTACCAAGGGGTATCGTATTACCCAGTATTAACTGGGTTATGGAGGTCAGATAGGCAGTCGCTCCAAATAAAATACTGGTATTCAGCTGCATCCGGTAAGACTGGAAGCCGACCCCAACATAGTTGGGAAAAGGCTAGGCAGATGATGACTTTATACCTCTAAAAATAATCACTCAAAACTGTCACGGTTGAACTTGTTGAAAAAGAACTAAAACAAAGTTATGGTACGGAAATTGTAGCTTGATCCTGAGACATTATTATGTTATTGTAAATAATTTGGATAAGGTTATTAGGGTAAATAACTTTAGACAATATCTGTAAGAAGTGCCAATCGAAATGATGTAAACACAACATCATCATCATTTTCTTGCCCTTTTCCCATTCTATCATTTACTCTTTTATCCTTCATATCATTCGTTACACAGACCATCCGTCTTTCCTTTGTCCTTCCTCTCGCTCTCCGTCCTCTCATTTAGTCACTTTTTTAGTCACATGTGCTTAGTCCCTCCTCATTACATGTCCATACTAAGACAAACGACTCCCTTTATTTTTTTATGTAACAGGCGCAACTTTCAAACTTCCTCTAATATAAGTACTAATTCCTTAGGTACTTTATCCATTCGTGTCACTCCACACATCCATCTCAACATTTAATCGAAATACAATGTCTAAAAAATCCCTGTCCATAATGTAAAGGTATTTTAAGGTAACGAGATAAGATTCTATTTATGACATCTTCTTTGGATAAAGCTTAAAAAACAATACCTAAACTAAAATTTATTGAAGTGCAGTAAAACGAGGAAACATGGCAACGCAGGTGCCCGACCGGTGCATTATGGTCGGTTAATGAACATAAACAAACAATTGACGTTCATACATACTAATGCCGTTATTGGTCTTGCTGGGGTTGCGGGTTGTTCGTAAGATTTACCAAGACCCCGGAACATAAAGGGCAAAAGAAGTAACTTGGCTCGTTCCGCCTGGTAGCCTGTCAGATGGTTTTCTAAGAGTCAAATTAAAAATGATTAAACTCAAATAATATTATAATTTGAGACCTAAAAACATCTCAACCGACACTTAACTAGACCATCTATAACACAACAAACGTAGCGAGAGTAATAAAACTTACTTGTAAATGACGTCACGGCAAAAGTTGTAGTGAAAGGAAGCGCTATTTCGAGTCGCTTAGCAACCGGTTCCATGGTGTAATGGTTAGCACTCTGGACTTTGAATCCAGCGATCCGAGTTCAAATCTCGGTGGAACCTAGTTTTATGTACTTTCTGGTATTTAGGACTGGTGAAGAAGATCAAGAGGATTTTGAACTGACAAAAGCATGCGCATGAGTTTAAGTGTTGTAGTTTGTTAAAATTATTGTTTTACCCTATTTGTTAAGTAAAATATTATTATAATGAAAGTCGCACAGCCTATACCAGTATCTGTAGGATATAAATATTTTTTAAGCATACGCATTTGTTTATGAGGATGTATGCATGTTTGTAACTCTTTCACGGCAAAACGGCTGAACGGATCTTGATGAAATTTGGCACAAATATAGATTATATTTTGGAATAACATATAGGATACTTTTTTCCAATATCACAGGGGGGGGGGGGGGGTAGCCGCGGGCCCCAGTTAGTTGAATAATACAATTTTCAATCTACATAAAAAATAAAAATGGATTTAACAAGTGAAAGAAAACAAAGTCATTTCATAAAATTATTATTTTTATTTCATTTTTATTTTAATCTATTAATAGAGATAATTATCTTGAGGTCAATATTTCGACTATTTGTTTGAATAGCAACCAGTTTCTAGGGGTCAAACACCTCATTTTATACTTCTATTTTATTTGCTATTTTATAGCCATACATTTTCTTGAGTGTATTGGGTCCAGTACAGAGGTTGGCCGCAGCTCACATCCTTCCATGCTGTATAGTCTATAGCGGGTATATTGAAGCAGCTATCAATTTTATTGCTGAAACACAAGCATATAATATACTGTGTACATAATGCTTTATTTTAATTTATTAATTATACTTTTCATTTAGGTTGAATGTTTATTAATTATTTTAATGATTTTGTTTTCAACCTTACGCTGTTTTGTTTGCTAACATTTTGTAATTTACTTTTTTTTTTTAACAACGCTTGTCAAACCAAAATATGTCATGGTTTTATCTGTGGAAAACGTTGTTGATATTACATTTGTGAATCTATTGTTATTCTTTATTATGTATTATATTTAATGTGTGTGTCTTTCCCTATAAATAAAATATTTGAAAAATTGAAAATATGGCTAACTTTTAAAAAGCTTGTGCAAGAAAATCGAGAGGCCTTTGGCACAGCAGTGTGACAAGATAAAAGAAAAACTTCCCAAATGAACTGCTAAAGGCTGTTTATAAAGATCCCAAACGAAAAGGAGATGGATATAATTTGCTAGGGTTTTTTAAAAAGACACATTATAGTCGCAACGGTCTTAATGATCATTTTAATGTATGTTATTTTTAAGTAGTTTTTTTTTTATAAATTTTTGCCCCAAACTAAGAATTTTTCCTGTTTCGTGGGTGCGTTTACAGAAATTTTAACTCATACTCAAACAGCCAGACCCGGATTAACTATCTGTTGGTCATACAAATATTTATTCCATGCAGGGATCGAACCCGCAACACGCAGCGCAGTAGTCGATTGCTCACAACCAATTGAATAAATGTTTTAAGTGTTGAAGTAAATAAAAACATACTTGATTCCAGCTTTAAGGAAAGCTCGTGGTTGAATCCTTGTAACTGTGTCTCCAACATCGCACAAGAATCTTGCAATGGTATACTTCCTTATTTCAGCTAATTGAACTGAAAATATACATTCATTTTTTTAATAATCATCTTACTCTGGCCAGTGAGCCAATGACAGAGGCCATTGAAAAGAGGGAAGAGAGGTTGTTGCCGTATAATATGACGAGAACATCGTGAAAGCCGAGACAGATAAGCAAATCAAGTATGTTGACTTGGCTTTCGAGGTTGTCTACAAGGGGGATGTGCACACAGCAATCATTGTGACGATAGTCGTGTCAACCTATGGCTTAATTGCCAAGAGCCTCGTCCAATACCTAAGGGGGCTCTTGTTAGGCAGCTGGATCAAAGGTTTGATACAGAAAGTGGTACTCTTGGACACGGCTCGTATTGTTGGGTTTCTTTCTCTGGAGCCCTGACTGTAGCCTGATGCCGATACCGGTGGGCATTTTTTTTTGGATTTTTGAGTGAATGAAATGTTTTCAGTATTATTTTTTAAAATAAAATAAAAGGAATAATAAATTATCACTAAAGACGTTAGATACTTCAAAGGAAACTAAATTTTCTTCATGGCTAGAGATATTTGTTTTTTAAATATTATTTTTTTTAAATAAAGACCCTTTTTGTGGATGGAAAATCATCTAATAATTTACACTGCTCCTTCCTACGGTCCTTCTTTTGCTCTTTATGTGCCGGGGCCGCGGTATTTCTTTCGTACAACCCGCAAACCCGGCAGGATATAAAGACCCTTTACTGCAAGTACAGGCACACCTCATTATTATGTCAGAATTGCTGAAAAAATTGGACAGCCTAAATGGAGCCTGATTGGTTGGAAGTAACAACTTCCTTAAATATCTTCCAAAGTTCAATCGGCATCATATCTTTGACCTTGAGTGACCTGAGTTTGTAAAGGAGCATGTCCCTATTACATTAAAAAAAAATGCAAAAAAATCTACTTACAAATAGTGAAAGCATCAGGCCGGTTTGGTCTTTCGTACCAATGTCTATCAGATACCACGTTGCGTCTCAGCTGATCAATTACAAGGCAATAGAACGTAGAAGGGACAAAACCACCATTTATTGGCCTCTCCACCCATATACCAGCTAAAAGGTCAATGTCTTCTACTTTTTCGTACATTTCTCTTAGAATTTCTATTCTCTGGAATTAAAGAAAGAGTTCATTGTTGGGTGGCAATTTTAGCGTAAAACATCGTCATCAAGAAAAAAAGATAGTTTTATCGCTAAAAATAGTAATAAAAAAATAGTTTTTATGTGAGTTACCTCAGGATCTATTATTCCATAAAGATCATCAAACGTGTGTATTGGTTTCTCGAAACAAGCCTCTCTGTATTTGACATAAGGTTGAAAACCAAAGTATCTGTTCTTGGCCAAATCATTGGTCATTAAATCTGATACTTTTTGATGCGGCCCTAAGCCTTGTTCTGTAATCTAAAAAATACATAAAATATAAAAACATAGCCTTTAAAAAAAAAAATGTTACTGGTCAGTTACGTTCACAGGATTAATCAGTTTCGCTAAATAAAAAACAAATTTGAGAATTATACAGTCAATGTCAAGTGTTTGGTTCCTTGATTTGACAGTTATATTCAATTTGACAGAACTTTTATTTGACACTTCCTATGAG
This sequence comes from Ochropleura plecta, assembly GCA_905475445.1. Taxonomy (NCBI): domain Eukaryota; kingdom Metazoa; phylum Arthropoda; class Insecta; order Lepidoptera; family Noctuidae; genus Ochropleura; species Ochropleura plecta. The sequence continues at coordinate 20,710,261 of FR997726.1, read as the reverse complement.
TCAAGAGCTGGCTTTTACCGGGGTCCGAGGCTAAGCGTTGCCATAGTTATATGGCAACGCTTAGCCTCGTTATATGGCAACGTGCCAGCTTCTTGGGTTCGTTACTAACAACGTAGACAGCATTATTTATAAAACGGGATGTTTACCATGTTTGCTTTTGTTAAAATGGTAAATATCCCGTTTCAAATGTTATTGACCATGTCAGTTTAAAAACTCATATCGTAGACAGTGTTGAGGACGACTTTTTTGACGCTATTTAGTAGTTTATGGTTAAATTAGTTTCCATAAAGGATTTTATTATTAACTAGCTTTTGCCCGCGACTTCGTCCGCGTGGATTAATAGTTCCCGTTCCCGGGGGATTTCCGGGATGAAAACTATCCTATGTCCTTTCTCGGGTCCCAGACTATATCTGTACCAAATTTCATTGAAATCGGTTCAGTGGTTTAGGCGTGAAGAAGAGACAGACAGACAGACAGACAGAGTTACTTTCGCATTTATAATATTAGTTTGGAAGTTTGGATTGTCAGCAAGTATTGACAACTCAGTGTCCCTCAGCAAAAGTTAATGAGCTAGGAGTAGGTAAATGACACTGTCTGAATACGTATTCTGATTTGTTATACTACAAGCACTTACATCAGGATCAGCAACATAGTCAATGTTCGCACTGCCTTGTCTGAAGCTGCCTTGAGTGATGTAATCAATATTGTTATCAACTGCCATATAACCAGTTCTCAAAGTAAGGTTTACTATAGGGAACTGTTTTAGAAAATGGCCGTCTAGGTCGTACATTCTGAAAATATAGAAAAATATTAGAAAACACATTTAAAGAAATCATCAGGTCTAAAAAAATGGCGATGTTAAATTAGCGAAACAAAAAAAAAAAAACACTGAAATTTGTTGCTATTTTGTTGCTAATTAGTTGCTAAAAAAATAATTTTGTTGCTCAAACCGATCGTAAAAAAAACGAGAATAACGCTAACTTTACATTAAGATAGCGTGGGAATCACTGAATGTAGACTGATCATTCAAGCGAATAAGGGTCAATTTGTTGCTAATTTGTTGCTACAAGATGCTAAGGAGAAAAAATAAAAAAAATGATTTTTTTTAATTGTGCCAAAATAAATTTCATCCACGCTTGCTTAACTGACGATTTTTCTGCGGAAAAACGATAGTAAAAATTTGTTGCTCCTCATCCTGCAGCTTGATTTAGCAGGGAGAGTCAGCAACAAAATAAAAACCGGAAGTCTAGAGAAGTTGAAGATCGGTTTACACAAAAACCGGCCACGCTTGCTTAACGAACGATTTTTCCGCGGAAAATCTATAGAAAAAATTTGTTGCTCCTCATACTGCAGCTTGATTTAGCAGGGAGAGTCAGCAACAAAATAAAAACCGGAAGTCTAGAGAAGTTGAAGATCGGTTTACACAAAAACCGGCCACGCTTGCTTAACTGACGATTTTTCTGCGGAAAAACGATAGTAAAAATTTGTTGCTCCTCATACTGCAGCTTACTTTAGCAGAGAGAGTCAGCAACAAAATGTAAACCGGAAGTCTAGAGAAGTTGAAGATCGGTTTACACAAAAACCGGCCACGCTTGCTTAACTGACGATTTTTCTGCGGAAAAACGATAGTAAAAATTTGTTGCTCCTCATCCTGCAGCTTGATTTAGCAGGGAGAGTCAGCAACAAAATAAAAACCGGAAGTCTAGAGAAGTTGAAGATCGGTTTACACAAAAACCGGCCACGCTTGCTTAACGAACGATTTTTCCGCGGAAAATCTATAGAAAAAATTTGTTGCTCCTCATACTGCAGCTTGATTTAGCAGGGAGAGTCAGCAACAAAATAAAAACCGGAAGTCTAGAGAAGTTGAAGATCGGTTTACACAAAAACCGGCCACGCTTGCTTAACTGACGATTTTTCTGCGGAAAAACGATAGTAAAAATTTGTTGCTCCTCATGCTGCAGCTTGATTTAGCAGGGAGAGTCAGCAACAAAATAAAAACCGGAAGTCTAGAGAAGTTGAAGATCGGTTTACACAAAAACCGGCCACGCTTGCTTAACTGACGATTTTTCTGCGGAAAAACGATAGTAAAAATTTGTTGCTCCTCATACTGCAGCTTACTTTAGCAGAGAGAGTCAGCAACAAAATGTAAACCGGAAGTCTAGAGAAGTTGAAGATCGGTTTACACAAAAACCGGCCACGCTTGCTTAACTGACGATTTTTCTGCGGAAAAACGATAGTAAAAATTTGTTGCTCCTCATACTGCAGCTTGATTTAGCAGGGAGAGTCAGCAACAAAATAAAAACCGGAAGTCTAGAGAAGTTGAAGATCGGTTTACACAAAAACCGGCCACGCTTGCTTAACGAACGATTTTTCCGCGGAAAATCTATAGAAAAAATTTGTTGCTCCTCATACTGCAGCTTACTTTAGCAGAGAGAGTCAGCAACAAAATGTAAACCGGAAGTCTAGAGAAGTTGAAGATCGGTTTACACAAAAACCGGCCACGCTTGCTTAACTGACGATTTTTCTGCGGAAAAACGATAGTAAAAATTTGTTGCTCCTCATCCTGCAGCTTGATTTAGCAGGGAGAGTCAGCAACAAAATAAAAACCGGAAGTCTAGAGAAGTTGAAGATCGGTTTACACAAAAACCGGCCACGCTTGCTTAACTGACGATTTTTCTGCGGAAAAACGATAGTAAAAATTTGTTGCTCCTCATCCTGCAGCTTGATTTAGCAGGGAGAGTCAGCAACAAAATAAAAACCGGAAGTCTAGAGAAGTTGAAGATCGTTTTACACAAAAACCGGCCACGCTTGCTTAACTGACGATTTTTCTGCGGAAATACGATAGTAAAAATTTGTTGCTCCTCATCCTGCAGCTTGATTTAGCAGGGAGAGTCAGCAACAAAATAAAAACCAGAAGTCTAGAGAAGTTGAAGATCGGTTTACACAAAAACCGGCCACATGACATAAAATTAAGTAACAAAATGTTTTTCTTATTATTTAATAAACAAAGAAATTAAATAAGGAATAATTTAATTATAAATCTATCGGTATTGCGTTATTTTTCTTTTTAAAGACTTTATTTGTAATCATTTTAAAGTGTTGTTGAGTGTCATGGTCTTGTTGAGAGCAGGAACCAAAATTAACTTTTTTAAATGATTTTTCAGTCCATTCAAACAATGAAATCCCATTACTTATATGCTTATCATTATCCCTCTGAAAACTTGCACGATAAGCTTGTCTTTCGACACTTGTCAAAAAAGCTCATAATATAGGAACTTTTGTTTCCTGCTCTCAACAAGACCATGAGGCTCATTAAAAACAATATAAATCCCGGTATGAGCAATCTGTAACAATTAAAAATATACGACAGTATCATCTTCATAAAGTTTTAGACAATACATCACTCGAATGCAAACTTTTTTTCAAAGACTTTAAAATTATTACAAAAAAAGTCTTTAAAAAGAAAAATAACGCAATACCGATAGTTTTATAATTAAATTATTCCTTATTTAATTTCTTTGTTTATTAAATAATAAGAAAAACATTTTGTTAATTAATTTTATGTCATGTGTTTTGATAAAATTATTCATTAAAAAACATTGTTTTTATTGATAAAATAAAGTATTGCTTCTTACTTACAATTACTGAGTAGGTTAAAAGCTAAGTGAACGATGCGCGGCAGCGCGCCGTATCGACAGGGCTCACCACCCGCCATAAATAAATTTTCTGTTTGTTCAATCTAATCGCGAGCAGTCAAATTTTTTACGGATTCTGTTACTTTGATGTTTAGTGCATGATAACAAGAAAAAAAAATATTTTTTGAGGAAGAAGTCATTAAAATTTTCATTTGTTTACTAAAAAGTTAATTAAAAATATGAAAGTCAAAAAATAATTTGAACTTTTATATATCATATCAAAGTACAACTATTGAACTATGAATCCTTAAAGTTTCATCGAAATATCGTAAATAGCTGTTTATTTATTGATTTTTTAATTAAAAGTCATAAAAATTTGGCCGGTTTTTGTGTAAACCGATCTTCAACTTCTCTAGACTTCCGGTTTTTATTTTGTTGCTGACTCTCCCTGCTAAATCAAGCTGCAGCATGAGGAGCAACAAATTTTTACTATCGTTTTTCCGCAGAAAAATCGTCAGTTAAGCAAGCGTGGCCGGTTTTTGTGTAAACCGATCTTCAACTTCTCTAGACTTCCGGTTTTTATTTTGTTGCTGACTCTCCCTGCTAAATCAAGCTGCAGTATGAGGAGCAAAAAATTTTTTCTATAGATTTTCCGCGGAAAAATCGTTCGTTAAGCAAGCGTGGCCGGTTTTTGTGTAAACCGATCTTCAACTTCTCTAGACTTCCGGTTTTTATTTTGTTGCTGACTCTCCCTGCTAAATCAAGCTGCAGGATGAGGAGCAACAAATTTTTACTATCGTTTTTCCGCAGAAAAATCGTCAGTTAAGCAAGCGTGGCCGGTTGTTGTGTAAACCGATCTTCAACTTCTCTAGACTTCCGGTGACTCTCCCTGCTAAATCAAGCTGCAGTATGAGTAGCAACAAATTTTTTCTATAGTTTTTCCGCGGAAAAATCGTTCGTTAAGCAAGCGTGGCCGGTTTTTGTGTAAACCGATCTCCAACTTCTTTAGACTTCCGGTTTTTATTTTGTTGCTGGCTCTCCCTGCTAAATCAAGCTGCAGGATGAGGAGCAACAAAATTTTACTATCGTTTTTCCGCAGAAAAATCGTCAGTTAAGCAAGCGTGGCCGGTTTTTGTGTAAACCGATCTTCAACTTCTCTAGACTTCCGGTTTTTATTTTGTTGCTGACTCTCCCTGCTAAATCAAGCTGCAGTATGAGGAGCAACAAATTTTTTCTATAGTTTTTCCGCGGAAAAATCGTTCGTTAAGCAAGCGTGGCCGGTTTTTGTGTAAACCGATCTTCAACTTCTCTAGACTTCCGGTTTTTATTTTGTTGCTGACTCTCCCTGCTAAATCAAGCTGCAGGATGAGGAGCAACAAATTTTTACTATCGTTTTTCCGCAGAAAAATCGTCAGTTAAGCAAGCGTGGATGAAATTTATTTTGGCACAATTAAAAAAAAACATTTTTTTTATTTTTTCTTCTTAGCATCTTGTAGCAACAAATTAGCAACAAATTGACCGTTATTCGCTTGAATGATCAGTCTACATTCAGTGATTCCCACGCTATCTTAATGTAAAGTTAGCGTTATTCTCGTTTTTTTTACGATCGGTTTGAGCAACAAAATTATTTTTTTAGCAACTAATTAGCAACAAAATAGCAACAAATTTCGGTGTTTTTTTTTTTTTATTTCGCTAATTTAACATCGCCATTTTTTTAGACCTGAAATCATCATCTGCCTAGCCTTTTCCCAACTATGTTGGGGTCGGCTTCCAGTCTAACCGGATGCAGCTGAATATCAGTATTTTACATGGAGCGACTGCCTATCTGACCTCCACAACCCAGTTAATACTGGGTAATACGATACCCCTTGGTAAGACTGGTTGTCAGACTTTCGGAACACTGACTACCTGTAACGACTGTCAAATATCTACAAATGACAGCCGGGACCAACAGCTTAACGTGCTTTCCGAGGCACGGAGGAAACTCGGTATGTAACGGGTGGTCACCCATCCACAGACCAACCTAGGCAAGCGCGGCTTAACCTAAAGATCGACCCAAGCGGCTGATATTTATTTAGCCACGAGATTTAAAGAAATCATAGAAGATAATCCTTACTAATAATATTATAAAAGCGAAAGTGAGTTTGTTTGTTTATTACGTCTTCACGCCTAAATGGCTAAACCTATTTTGTTAAATTTTGGTACAGAGATAGTTGGTTAATAAGGACAGCCCTCTTCAGAAAAGAACCTGAACAGTAGGTAAAACCGCTGGGCACAGCTAGTATTTTTATGTAATTTTCGTCAAACGACAAGGATATATATAACTTTTCTGGTTTAAATGTGTGATTTCCATACAATAACTATCATAATATTGAGTACTGGCTGGCGCCCGCGCCTTCGCCCACGTGATGTTCGAAAAAAAAGTATTCTATGTGTTATTCCAGACTATATTCTACCTCTGTGCCAAATTTCAGCAATATCCGATCAGTAGATTTTGACGTGAAAGACTAACAAACATCTATACATCCATCCTCAGAAACATTCGGATTTAGAATGTTAGTAGGATGTTAAACTTACTTTAAAGAACCTTCCTGAACAGTATGAAGCCATCTCAAGGCGAATGGGAATTCCAAAGATAGCTGAGGTTGTACGTTTTCATTATAGATGTCCCTAAATCCATCAGTGGGAGTTATCACACCGTCCTGTACTAGGTTGTCATATCCTGTAGAAGATGATCTAAATTATAAGATTTGCCCTGTAATTTACCTTATTTTACTTGTATATATTTTTTTTTTGCTCCATGTAAAATACTGATATTCAGCTGCATCCGGTTAGACTGGAAGCCGACCCCAACATAGTTGGGAAAAGGCTAGGCAGATGATGACTTGTATATATTTTTATAATTAGTTTGTGTCTATTTATAGTTTGTAAATTCTTACTAATATTTTAAAAGCGAAAGTGAGTTTGTTTGTTTGTTACGTCTTCACGCCTTAATGACTAAACCGATTTTGATGGTACAGAGATAGTTGGGACCCTGGAGACGGACATGGGCTAACTATTACAAAAAATAAGGCGCAAGTGTAAAAAGTACAGGTAGGAGGTACCTGCAAAACAGGAAAGGGGAACTGTGTTACCCCGAATTTAACGCGAGCGAAGCCGCGGGCAAAAGCTAGTAGTAATTAATTTAATATATTGTAGCGACACAAAGATGCAAGTGGCGATAATTACTACAGCGCCATCTATCCAGCCACTGAAGTACTAAACGGCAAAATCCTACATCGCGCAAGTAAAATTGAGTCAAAGAATGTTTTTGGAGCTCCTTAAGAATCGATTTTCATATATAAGGCGCCTGGTATGAGAAAAATCCGAGGGGTAAAACCTACTAAAGTAACGAAAATGTGTCACGTTTTTGGTGCGCACCTTTAGTGCGCAACTTTCTAATTTGGCTGTGAGTGTATTAAGACGTACATATGGTATGCTGTATAGGCGACTATACCTATATACTATATGTTATTGGGCTTGTTTGTTTCTATCAGTGTCGATGTATTTATATTGCTATTTTTTTTATTAATTTGTGAATTTACCCTTTCATATGATACCTATTAATAATTTTTCAGTTGAATAAACTCTTTTTGCGTATGGTTAGATACTCGTACTTAAGAGCCATTTCACATTTTCGCCCAAATTTTTAAGACTTTGAGCTTCTCTATTACCATCTAAGTAATATCTAGAATTTATTGAATGAATACAAAATATAGATTAATCGTTTATAGTGTCGTTTAATGTAACACATTTACTAAAATCGGTTTGTTTAATTTATAATGACACATCTCCCACAACAATTTTACTGAAAAATTGCCGCAGAGTCTACTTCTGAGTCCTAAATCTATCAATAATACTTATAAATGAAACTAAACAAAATACATACAGGTTCAGACATATATTTAAATCGTCGTTTAATGAAATAGATTCCTGAATTATATTACCATTAATTAGTAAAAAAATAAATTCTTAGACCAATTTTTAACTTTTATTTTGTTTTTTTTACGTGTTTTTTGGTTCAAATACATAGTAATTATAAAAATAAAATTATTCAGAAATAATCTATGTTCTTTGGGAAATCGAACCCTATAGTTATTTTGAAAATATTTGCATATAATTTGTCAAAATATCAATTTGAACATCAGTCTAAATTACAATAACATATAAATACTAATACAATACTAAAATAAAATTTACCAAATCATATTACGATTACGGCTCAAGATTGCTCTCGTGTTACACTGTTTATATTGCACGTGTGTGGCTCGCTACGCACACATAAACAATGACGCACTCTTTTGCCTAAACTCGAGCGCAATCATTTTGTGAAATGGCTCTTAAGGAGTAAACTCCAGTCGTGCGTCGGAGCTGACACACACACTTTTTTTTATTAAGCTTTGTCGTATATTGGTATAACCGTATAATGGAATTAGACATGGAAGCGACGCGACGTGGCGGGACTGGACGTCAAAAATATAAATCGTATAATGTAGTTTGATTTGTTGTGAATGGAATAACCTTCTGGAATGGGCCACTACAGTAGTTCCACAAGTTCTGACTGAAACTGCAACATCATTTTTTTTTTAGTTTTTATGCTATTCAAAAGTAACTAGTTTAATTAAAATTAATGCTTTAAGTTTGAGTTTATTGTCCGCAGGCTCATAAACTCCAACAGTTTACAATAAAGCAAACATTCCATTTTCTGAGAAAACCCTTTAAAATAAATCATAAAATAATGAAAACTTATAAAACCTTACCCAAAAATACTGGAACTAGTTCATAATAATTGATCTGCATGAAGAGAGCGATATTTATATCTCGGGCAGTTTTGAATAGCTTTTCATCATCCCAGCAAGGATTGACCTTGGCTAATTCCGTTGCAATAAAGTTGTGATTTCTCCAGAACCATACGGCCATGAGGTTTATACTTCCTAAGGTATTACCTCCATCTTCAGCTGTAAAATTTAAAACAGATTTAAACAAAGTCTACTAAATACCTCAAAAAAAACCTTGGAGAGGGGAAAAAGAAGGTTTTTTGTGCATTTTGGCCATTCTTTAAATATTTAACCGACTTCAAAAAAAGAGGAGGTTCTGTGTTCAACCGTAACATTTTTTACGTATGTTCACCAATTACTCCGCCAACTGTGGACATATTATTATCATTATTCTTTTCTTGTTTCAGAGGATATACTTCCGAAATGGTCCCATTTCAATTTTGTTTATATTGCTTGGGTAGTTTTTCAGTTATGATCTATACATATTTTTGCCTTCATTTCTATATGGATCAGCTGCTAATATATTTTAATAACAATAGGAGATGGATACTCGGTAAAAAATTGTATGAGTTATCAGCAATTTTTTTTTGCAAAAAAAATAATAGACATCTGAAAAGAAAAACTAAAATGTGTATAACTTTACTTCCGGAAGTTAGTAGCAAAAAAAGTGAACGAAACAATCAAAAGTCAACGACTTATTTTCCACTTTTGAGTTGTTTTTGGAAGTCGCTTATTGGAAACTTATATTATTTTATCTAATTTAGTTTAGTAATGTAGTTTGACAACCAGTCTAATAGAGGGCTAATGTATTACCCAGTTCTAACTGGGATGTGGATCTCATATAAGCAGTAGCTCCTTGTAAAATACTAATGTTCAGCTGATTATATCGGTTTCGTATAAAAAACTAACCAAAGAATGTCCCAAAACAAACATATTGAAAGTTTTTTTCTTACTTACGCATATTATGGCATCTCTTTTCATGGGGTCTTTGGTTTAATAAGCACAAATTAGCTTGTGTCTTGGTGCTTGGTGGCCAAACTCTTCCCTCTTCAACTTCATACTTCAGAAGTCCACCTTGGAACAGGCGCCCTTTCTCTTGTAAGTTCTTTAAGAAATTGCCGTAGACAGAAGACAAGTCTAAGAGCGGAGTTGACGAAATAATCTAGTAGAAAATCAATAGCTTTGTATATATTTGTCAGTATATGAAACCTTTAAAACAAATTATCTAAATGGTGATAAACCACGTGAAATCCATTTTCTAGGTCATTCAACCCTCAGGGGCACAGGGCCACTAACCTATTTTGTTGATATCCTACTAGTTAATATTATAAATGCGAATGTTTGTGAGGATGGATGGATGGATGTTTTTTACTCTTTCACGTCAAAACGGCTGAACGGATCTTGATGAAATTTGGCACAGAGATAGATTATAACAAAACAAAACAGCGGGGGCTAGCTAGTAATAGATAAATAGATATCAGTTAGGTATCATTATTTAAAACTAGCTGCACTCCACGGTGTACGCGCACGGTAAAAATGGCATACCTTAGTTAATTGTGCATCTCACAGAAAAACCGCATTTTTTTCGGAATAAAAAGTAATCTATGTTTTATTCTAGAATATAGTCGATCTTGATACCAAATTTCATTCAAATCCGTTGAGCCGTTTGAGAATGAAATATTAACAAACATAGACACAAACATTCAAATTTTCACCAAAATAGTATTAGTGTGTTGAATACAATAATAATAATAATTCATTTATTTGCAAGAAATATGGTGCTTACAGATCTTAAAATACAATAGTCACAGTACTTCATATTTCAGCATGCAAATGTTTTAGATGTGCCATGTTTCTTACTGATTAAACAAAGTAAGGAAAAAACAAAAAATGTTGGTTAGAAAAAACGGCCAAGTGAGAGTCAGACTTGCGCACTGAGGATTCCGTACAAACTTGCCACATAAACGGTCATATTTTCTGACTGCGTAGACATTGAGAGTAGATTTTTGGAGTTTACTCCTTAAGAATCGATTTTCATATATAAGGCGCCCGGTATGAGAAAAATCCGAGGGGTAAAACCTACTAAAGTAACGAAAATGTGTCACGTTTTTGGTGCGCACCTTTAGTGCGCAACTTTCTAATTTGGCTGTGAGTGTATTAAGACGTACATATGGTATGCTGATAGGCGACTTTACCTATATACTATATGTTATTGGGCTTGTTTGTTTCTATCAGTGTCGATGTATTTATATTGCTATTTTTTTTTCATTAATTTGTGAATTTACCCTTTCATATGATATTAATCTTTTTTCAGTTGAATAAACTCTTTTTGCGTATGGTTAGATACTCGTACTTAACGAGTAAACTCCAGTCGTGCGTCGGAGCTGACACACACACTTTTTTTCACAGCACGAATGAACCACAGACTTCAGTTGAAAAATTAAAAGCATATGTTTTAATTCTAACTAGCTTTTGCCCACGGCTTCGCTCGCGTTAAATTCGGGGTAGCACAGTTCCCCTTTCCTGATTTACAGGTAGCTGTAGTTTTTGCCCTTGCGCCTTATTTATTGTACTAGCAAAGCTAAGTTTTCCCTTTTCGTCCCTCTTTCTCCCTCATTTCTCACTTAAAAAAAAATTGCCTATGTCCGTCTCCAGGGTCCCAAATATCTCTGTACCAAAATTCATCGAAATCGGTTTAGCCATTTAGGCGTGAAGACGTAACAAACAAAAAAACTCACTCTCGCTTTTATAATATTAGTAAGGATTAGATACACCTCCACGCGTTCCCGAGATAATGGGTCTTGACAGACAGACCGACGGATAAGAAAGTGATCCAATAAGGGTTCTTTTTGGGTTAACTAACCCTAATAAAAGGAATGAAATCAAAAGGCATGATGTAACAATGATGGATCAGACAGTTCTCTTACTCTTTCCGGAGTGGTACCCTTTGGAACACATCCGATGCTCTGGAAAGATTCAGGCCTGGTCATGTTCAAACAGCGAATCCCAGAAAAACGATGTACTGGATCATCTTCAGGTATCTTGTTAGGAACACAATAAGAATCGGTTTTGCCCTTTTCGGTACAACAGTATGGCCGCCATAGAATGTAGTTTACTGGAAAATAATTGTTTAGTTACACAAACAATAAAGTAAACTTTAAGTCAATTTATTTTTTACATTTTAGGAAAGCGTACAGACTAATAACTCTATTAAATTAAATAAATAACTTAATCAAATGAATGGGAAGTGTAAAATAAACGAACATAACTCTTCATTGCGAAACCCTATAGATATGATTTTGATTTTGAGCTAAAATGGACTATAGACCTTGGTATTTCTTATTAATTTTAACTCGATACTTGCACGCGTTCCTGAGATAAACAGGACATGACAGACAGACGGACTACTAGATGAGTTACGGAATCCTAAAAATGTGTTGCATCGAGCTCAAGTAATAGCATAGGACGAGAGCAGGAAGATGGTGTTAAACACATGTAAGTAAATAATAATATCTTGGATAAGTTGTCGACATGTGGGATGTGGATTCAGCGATCATTGTGCCGATAGTCGTATCTGCCGATAGCTTAATTGCTGAGAGCCTCGACCAATACCTAAGGAGGCTCTCGTTCGGCACCTGCATCAAGGGCTTGATACAGAAAGCGGTACTCTTGGACACGGCTCGTATTGTTAGGAGGTTCCGTTCTCTGGAGCCCTGACCGTTGGTAACTTAGACTCTGTTTCCGATACCGGTGGGCTACTATTTTTTTTTGTATTTTGTACATATATTTTTTTTTAATATAAAAAAAAACGTAAACATGAATAAACGAAAATATCTTACTTGTATCGTGTAAAGAGACGACATCAGCTGACAAGAAGACGAATGCATGAATAGCTAGTTGAGTGAACCTCTGGCTCGGCACTTTACCAACTGACATGAGACGGGTTCGGAGGGAACGAGGAAGAGGCAAATCGCTACCTGATGCTGATTTCTTGGGTTCAAAATCTGTAACAAAAAAAGCATCAATTTCACTGAAAGAAGAAGATCTGCTTAGTCTTTTCCCAACCATATTGAAACTGGCTTCAGTGTAACTGGATGAAGCTGTTTGCAGGTTTTGTAAGATGTATGGAGCGACTGCTTATCTGGCCTCCACAACCCAGTTGGTAACAATTTCAATATAATTAATTTACTTCCATTATGTTACGTTTGAGTGGGCAATGTCACCGTAAAATTGTAAATAAAGTTAGATCATATTTATATCCACAACGTACTGTTTACAATTTAAAGGAATAATTTTTCTGTCACTTTTATTCCACCGAAGTAAAACCATCAAATTATGAAATTGCATGCGACGAAACGCGCGCTGATTGGTAAAACGTGACGTGCCCCGTGCCGCCGCCCGAATTAACCATAGAGTTACAAAACGATAAACTGTACACAAACACACAATCTCTCGACAGTTTACAATCTCAAGAAATAAATGAAGATAGATTATAATCCATTGACTCAATATAATAAAATTGTTGTGCTTCCTTAACCTCACTGATCCAGGTCCAGTTAAAAACCAGCGTCGGGCACCAGTTGCCCGCATTTTTTGCTGAACTGGGCCTATTTGGCGCAGTCGTGAGGCACGCACGTTGTATATTATTTTCAGATTTTAGTTTTTTTTTTAAATTATATTCTCTTTAATGTTGTATGCTGTGTGCACTTGTGGCATGTTGCAAATAAAAGTATTTTCTTTCTTTAATCTAACAGAATTTACAATTTGTTTTTTTTTGGGGATGGGTAATCTGCAAATAGTTTCCCCCGCGCGGGGGGAGTGTCAGACTTGTACTGACTAAAACCTACCCATGTTCCTTCTATTGCCCTTTACGTTCCAGGGCCGCAGTATCTCTTTCGAACAACCCGCAACCCCGGCAGGACAATTTGACGTTGACAGCAACATATGACTGCTCAACTGAGCATAGCACACATGTCTATCATGTCCGCTCTGAGACAGTTACTGTGTAGACTTACCTTTATCATATATCGCTGGGAGTACTCTGGTAAACGGAGTGTGACTCGCTCCTCGGGAGGGGTATTGCAAGTTGTTACAAGAGCCATCGACTCGCCTTCCTTCTAGAGGATCACATGGCTCGATCTCATTTACGCACCAGCTAAAAATGACATAATTAGCATTAAATACTTAATTAGTAATTGCGATGATATTGACAAATAAGCTGTTATTTATACACTTCCGTATTAGGCACGTCACTAGTTGTAAAGAAAATAATTTAGAAAGCAGATTTGAGGGTGAAAAATAAGGAAGCAAATACAGTGTGATTCTTGAAATTCATAAAAATGTGACACAATTTGATTTTATTTACCAGACAAATATTATTAGGTACACACGACGGCACATCAACCTACACAAAACCATTTTAATCTGATCTCTCTACTACAGATCGCACACCGAAGTAGGTTAATGTGGCGTCGTATGTACATAAAGTTTAAAAATATCCTTGAAAACATAAACAGTGAGGAAAACAATTTAAAAATCAAAACAAATAAATTGTTTTCGATATTTAGGACTTGTAAATTTTATTACTTTATAGTTAGCTAGATTAATCATCTGCCTAGCTTTTTCCCAACTATGTTGGGGTCGGCTTCCAGTCTAACCGGATGCAGCTGAATATCAGTATTTTACATGGAGCGACTGCCTATCCGACCTCCACAACCCAGTTAATACTGGGTAATACGATACCCCTTAGTAAGACTGGTTGTCAGACTTTCGGAACACTGACTACCTGTAACGACTGTCAAAGATCTACAAATGACAGCCGGGACCAACGGCTTAACGTGCTTTCTGAGGCACGGAGGAAACTCGGTATGTAACGGGTGGTCACCCATCCACAGACCTAAAGATCGACCCGAGCGGCTACTATTTATTTAGTTACGAGCTCCTAGTAATCCTAATAGTTAGATAGATTAATAAAGATTTTATAAACATTATTATAAAAAGTATAAATTATAAAAGCCATTGAATTTCATAAATAAAAAAAAATACTTACAAAGTAGTGTTAATCTTATCACGACGTTTAACTTCATTAACTTCAATTGGTACTCCATGATAAGAATCATAGAATACTACAGCCTTCACATCACAAAACATAGCAAGGAAAAGGAACAATATTAAATACCACATATCGCTGTCTCCACTAAAGAAGATGTCTTAGAAAAGTGACAAGAATCACGCACATGAAAAAATGTAGATTTTGTGAAAACTGGTTTTAGCTCATGTCAATATAACAGCAATAACTATCGGGTTAGTAACCTATGTATTAATTAGCCGGAGCTGCATCAGTAGACTGACTTTAATTTTAAATTCTTTTATCAATTCCTTAATGTTCACTGCTATCCATAAATATATTTTTATTGCCTTCGCGTGAATTTGCATGCCATAAAAGTTTTATAATAAAATGTAGCTAATAGCTAATAACAAAAATAGACTTTTCCATACTTATACGGAACTATTTGTCTAGCCAGCATTTTAATTTTTAATAACAATGACAATTTGAGCAAGACCAGCCGAAATAAAAACTACTACCTACATTTTCGAAATAAAACACAATGTATAGTTTTTTTTTCCCATACGCAAAATACGCGCCTCAGACGTGGAGTTGCGGGCACCAGCCCGTTATACAATACAAATAGTTTTTTTTTAATTATTCCTTTCCCATTCCAAATTTGTTATGTCACCATGTCAGTTTAAGATGCTAACATTCGTTAGTTTATTTCGTAATATTTGCCAGTCCGAGCTAAATATAGTCAGATTCATTATGAGGTTAGTGCCGATTCAAACTGCTAATATCTACTTGTTTGTTTGGGTCAAACACCTAATGAATGAGATTAATAGTTTATTATTCTCAAAATTTTGTTTTCTTTAGAATATTTTGCTATGTTTCTGTTACATAGAACAGTTACTTTGAGCTAACGTTAACCCGCGTGATGATCGAAAAAAAATATCTTTCTCTCTCCTTTTCTTCCTTCTTTCCCCCCTTATTCCAGTTTTTTTAGCTTGTGTCCGTCTCCAGAGTCCCAACTATATTTGTACCAAAATTCATCGAAATCGGTTAGGCCATTTAGGCGTGAAGACGTAACAAACGTACAAACAAACTCACTTTCGCTTTTATAATTTAAGTAAGGATTCTACTTGGGGTAATTGAAGTAATATTCTATTATAGTTTTTTTTTTGTGTTTTACTTACAAATAACTTTATTATTCCAGAAAACTTTATTATTCCAGAAAAGTTTATTATTCCAGAAAACTTTATTATTCCAGAAAGTACATTTTTAAATGTGGTCTCTGGTCACCATACTAGAGTTCCTTGTGTCGAGGTGGCTAGTCTCTTTTATTCAGTAGAAAGAAATTTGCAATACAGAATATATCAAAACAAAACAAAAAAGTATACAAAATATTTGAAAAGTACATAAAAAAAGAACAAAAAAGTTGGTGGAACAAATATTTGTATTGCTTACAGACAGCTGTTCCGCGTATGGCTGTTTGTGTATGTGAATTTAAATGTTTGTAAACGCACCCACGATACAGGAGAAATTCTTGGATTGTGGCAACGTTAAAAAAACAACAGTACAGAATTAAAAGTGTTTATTTCTTAATTATTTGTGTATTTAGCTGTTTCACCAGAAATGAAAATAAAAGACAATCCAGTTTATTAAAATATATATATATTTTTTTAAACAAACATTAATTTGAAGGTCAAATGGAAAATATACATTTTTACATAACTATTCGCAAACTTGATCCGGTTTCCGTGTATGAGATCAAAGACCGCATTATGTCTATTGGATATGTCCATAATTTATGAATACTAAAAATATTCTAGTATGTAACGTAATGCGGCCAATGCGTCTGTGGATCACAACTTGGGTCTTTCCAATACGAGTAATCTATTTTATTAATTTGATCGCAACTGCACATTTGATTACTGAAAACAAAAATAAAAAATTGTTTTAATAAAACTTATTCTTTTTAAATACACATTATAATGGCTTGAATACCACGATTACATGTTCGTGGACAGTACCATCTCACAGGTTGCAGCTACTGAGACACTACTTTTTTACATACGAATAAAAATTTATTTGACGATTTTTTGTAAATAATGTAGTGACAGTACAAAAGTCGTAATTATACCTGTTGTGTCAGTACAACATGCCGTTCTTTATGGTAGTATGAAAAATCGGTTGTCGTGTGGCGTACTGATTTTATGCAAGTAAAAACTGATACGTCGATAGGCGTACTGTCGTATCACTTTCAGCTATCTGCCTGTGGTCGTTACTGTTCACGAACGTGTTAACTTGCTTCTAATACACAAAGTTATACAAACAATAACCCTAACCACTGTCATACTGTGTAGACATGGAGTCCTTAGAAAATTTTAATGATGGATATTAATTTGACGGCACGGTTGGCGCAGTGGCTGAGCGATCGACTTCTGCGCTGCGTGTCACGGGTTCAATCCCCGCACGGAACAAATATTTGTATGACCTACATGTAGATAGTTATTTTGGGTCTGGTTGTTTGTAAGCGCACCCACGATACAGGAGAAATTCCTAGTGTGGGACAACTTTTTTAAAAAGAAAGAGAAAAAAATGTCTTCGTAATTTCGGACATGGCGGTAATGACTATGAAAATCAGGACGGAACACTCACTTGTATCCAGCTTTCAAGAACGCATGTGGTTGGATCCTCTCCACAGTGTCCCCGACGTCACATAGAAGTCTTGCGATAGAATATTTACGAATTTCAGTGAGTTGCTCTGTAAAACCAGAAAAAGATATTCATATATTTTTAGCTTACTACTCCTGGTACTCATGGACACGGCTCCTATTGTTAGGAGGTTCTTTTCTCTGGAGCCCTGACCGCCCGGTAGCTAGGACCCTGTTCCCGATACCGATGGGCTACTGGTTTTATGTATTTTTTAATGTTTTTTTTTTAAAGGTAATATGTTAAATATTAAAAAAATAAACGATTAAAAGTATTTTCTATTATACTCCGTGTTCTTTTAGTACATATTAGTATAGCTCTTAAAAATAAAAGCTTTAAATAAAAAAATATTAAAATTTTAATAGCTTTTGTTTTTTATTCTATTATCTATATGTTTTTAAAATAATATGAAACATGTAGAAAAATAATGATACATTACTTTACTTTTATAAGAAACACCTTCAATCCGAGGACATAGCCTAGTATTGAAAAAGAAATCTACAGTCATTAAACAACCTTGGTTGGAGGATGTGGTTAGCAATATTAACATACAAGCATGTCATACTTATGCACGTTTAATATTAACTACTGTAGGGTTACCATGACATCTTATAGCAGTTCTTATTCCTGTGTGACCCTGTATAGCTCTGTCTCTTTCCCTCAGTGGAATAAGTTCTGCCATTTATGTCACTTATGTAACCTTGTACAATATATCACAATAATATTATGAAACTGAAAGATTGGATGTGTGTGAACTACAGTACTTTCATAAGTTATTATGGTTTGTGACTGGGACTGTAGCTCCATCATTTTGTTGCTTGACATTAAAAAGTGTCTGTAATGGTCTAATTGAGACGGTGAGCAAAGGGTCGGTGGTCACCGGGGGAAACGCTGCGAGGCGAAGATAATATTACTTTCCTACTAATATTATAAATTGTGAATGTTTGTGAGGATGGATGGATGTAATGGATGTTTGTTGCTCTTTCACGTCAAAACGGTTGAATGGATCTTGATGAATTTGGCACAGAGGTAGATTATAGTCTGGAATAACACATAGGATACTTTTTTTTCGATCATCACGGGTGAAGTCGCGGGCGCCAGCGAATATATATAATCAGGTTCACTTACCAAAAGTGAATGCGTCGGGTCGGTTCGGTCTCTCATACCAATGTCTATCAGACATCGTATTACGTTTGAGCTGTTCTATGACCAAGCAGTAGAACGTTGGAGGAACAAAACCTCCTGGTATCGGTTTCTCCACCCAAATACCAGCCAAAAGATCAATGTCTTCTACTTTCTCGTAAACTTCTCTTAGAGTTTCTATTCTCTGGAATACGAAAAATACTGTGTTAATATATTTACATGCCAAAACACATGTGCTTTACCTAGTTTGGACGTCACACGCTCATTTTGGCTTTAGCAGCCTTTTTATATTATAACCTTGTCATATTTTGTACTAGGCTATATTCTACGGAGTTTCGTGCGGAGATCGAACTCGCGACACGAGGCGTAGCAGCCAATCGTTTAACCACTACGCCAACCGTGCTACTCACATGATAATGTACTCTTCC
The DNA here is from genome assembly GCA_905475445.1 of Ochropleura plecta. NCBI lineage: Eukaryota > Metazoa > Arthropoda > Insecta > Lepidoptera > Noctuidae > Ochropleura > Ochropleura plecta. The sequence continues at coordinate 20,691,474 of FR997726.1, read as the reverse complement.
ATCTAATTTAAACTATCAAATTTTAATAGAGAGTTACCTCGGGATCAATGGTTCCATGCAGATCTTCGAAACTGCGAACAGGCTTGCCAAAACAGAGCTCTCTGTATTTGACGTAAGGTGGGAATCCGAAGTACCGGTTCTTCGCCAAATCATTTGTCATCAAGTCTGAGACATATTGATGAGGTCCCAGACCTATTTCTGTGATCTGAAAGAGGACACCAAATTAGGAGTTTACTGTGAATATTTTTTCCAGTGCTGATCAAAGTAAAGTTGTGAGTTGTTCGAAAGAGATACCGCAGCCACAGAACACAAAAGGCAAAAGAAATAACATGGATGGGTTGTAGTCAGCAAAAAGCTGACACTCCCTTCCGCTCCGCTCAGAGCGGAAGAAGTTATTTGATGTTTTACCATCCAAAAGTTCTGATATAAGAAAAATGATTGTGCGGTGTGATAAGAACGGATAACAGTAACTGTCATCAAAACACTAAATAGCAAATTTCTGGTAAAGATATTATTATTATAATGAATGAAGTAAATACTAGCAAAGTCTCTCAAAAGACTGAGAATAAGAAGTTTTTGACGTGATAACGTCTTTAAAATCGTTTTAGTCGGGTGACATGTTCAGAAACTTGTGTCACACCAAAACCTCACAAGCGACATTTCATAAAGATGGTAGCGCCATCTGTTACTTGGCTCGAAAAAAAAACTTTAAATTAGTACTTAATTTCATTTTAGATGTCACTACTGGTGATAACTTATATCACCAATAAGACGTTATCACGTAAACATCTCGATCGTAAACCTACTTTACAAACAACCAATTTTTTTTAAAAAAAAAAAAACGTTGCCCTACACTAGGAATTTCTCCTGTGTCGTGGGGGCGTTTACGAACATTTAAACTCACATACACAAACAGCCAGACCCAAAACAACCATCTGCAGGTCAAACAAATATTTGTTCCGTGCGGGAATCGAACCCGCGACACGCAGCGCAACAGTCGATCGCTCATAGATTCGTAGTTATGTTGAAAAAATTGGTTGTTTGTAAAGTAGGTTTACGATCGAGATGTTTACGTAATAACGTCTTATTGGTGATATAAGTTATCACCAGTAGTGACATCTAAAATGAAATTAAGTACCAATTTAAAGTTTTTTTTTCGAGCCAAGTAACAGATGGCGCTACCATCTTTATGAAATGTCGCTTGTGAGGTTTTGGTGTGACACAAGTTTCTGAACATGTCACCCGACTAAAACGATTTTAAAGACGTTATCACGTCAAAAAAAGAAACAAAAAAATTACAAATATGTTCTGCGCCAGAAGACTGTTATTTAAATACAATCACATGTGACATGTTTGTGTCAGTTCATGAGTTCATGTATCATTTTTAGGGGTTCGTGCCTCAAAAGGAAAAAAAACGGAACTCTTATAGAAGAACTTTGTTGTCCTTCTGCCTTTATCTCGCAAAAGCGTGAAGATATCGAGTTGAAATTAAAACCATACACTCAAATACTAAAATAACTTTTAAATCTTTGAAAAAACCAACCCTCTAAGTCTACACACTCAAAAGATATGGCCGTTTATGTCGCAAGTTTGTACCGAATCCTCTTGCACTTGGTCTTCTACTTACGTCAGGATCAGCGATATAGTCTTCTCTAGCGCTTCCTTGTCTAAAGCTTTGTTCAATCTGAGTCTTCTACTTACGTCAGGATCAGCGATATAGTCTTCTCTAGCGCTTCCTTGTCTAAAGCTTTGTTCAATCTGAGTCTTCTACTTACGTCAGGATCAGCGATATAGTCTTCTCTAGCGCTTCCTTGTCTAAAGCTTTGTTCACTCTGAGTCTTCTACTTACGTCAGGATCAGCGATATAGTCTTCTCTAGCGCTTCCTTGTCTAAAGCTTTGTTCAATCTGAGGCTTCTACTTACGTCAGGATCAGCGATATAGTCTTCTCTAGCGCTTCCTTATCTAAAGCTTTGTTCAATCTGAGGCTTCTACTTACGTCAGGATCAGCGATATAGTCTTCTCTAGCGCTTCCTTGTCTAAAGCTTTGTTCAATCTGAGTCTTCTACTTACGTCAGGATCAGCGATATAGTCTTCTCTAGCGCTTCCTTGTCTAAAGCTTTGTTCAATCCGAGTCTTCTACTTACGTCAGGATCAGCGATATAGTCTTCTCTAGCGCTTCCTTGTCTAAAGCTTTGTTTAATCTGAGGCTTCTACTTACGTCAGGATCAGCGATATAGTCTTCTCTAGCGCTTCCTTGTCTAAAGCTTTGTTCAATCTGAGGCTTCTACTTACGTCAGGATCAGCGATATAGTCTTCTCTAGCGCTTCCTTGTCTAAAGCTGCCCTGAGTCAAGTAGTCCATGTTGTCATCGACACCGAAGTATCCAGTTCTCAATGTAAGGTTTACTATGGGGATCTGCTTAAGGTAGTAGCCGTCTTTGTCATACAATCTGAAAAGAAAATTGTATTTAAAAATCGACTTCCAAATAATTCAAAAAATACGTGAAAATAAATTTACTTCTGGAAGTCGGTGACAAAAAATTCTATGAATCGAACAAAAAAGTCTGCCGGAAGTTTGTGTTTTTTTGGAAGTCGGTTTTATATTTAGCAAAAATATTTTTATTTCAGCCTCTTAAGTTGTGGTTGGTTGTGATAGGTTATTTATTTAAATAAAAGGAGTTTGTCAATTCAATAGTGTAGTTTCCAGGGTCAAAGTAATTATATTCTATTTAGTCCGTCTTTACGAGAAACGTCACGCGTTGCTGCATTTTTTCGCAACAAGTGACGTCACGTAACTTTAATGAGCTAGATCTTTGTCAGTTTTGGTCTAATTTACAAATAAAACAATACGTGTCCCTTATTTTTCAATAGTTTAAAAGACGGACTGTTTTTTTTGTAGGAAACTAGTTTATTTTATTGTATGTGGATGAACAAATCCTTTTTTTTTATTAGCAACCAATGCTTACTTCAGAGGACCATCTTGTATGGTGTGCACCCATCTTAAAATGAAGGGATATTCCAAAGAAACTTGAGGATACAAATTGGGATTGTAATCATCTTTGAATCCACCTGTTGGTGTGATCACTCCATCTTTCACCATGTTATCATATCCTGAAAAATTACGAAAAAAATATTTCTGTCACAAGACGTTTCTAAATCAACGTAATTTATTCTAATGAGAATGAAAAACAATACTTTTTGAACAATAAAATTTATATGACACAATCTTCCAAAACGCCAGTACTTTGCCACTTAATACTATTTTAAGCCCGTCACAGACGTATCTATAATTATTAAATTAAGCAAGACATCATAATCTTCGAGCAACCATAGACGGAACTATAACATATTTTTTATAACTCATCATCTGCCTAGCCTTTTCCCAACTATGTTGGGGTCGGCTTCCAGTCTAACCGGATGCAGATGAATATCAGTATTTTACATGGAGCGACTGCCTATCTGACCTCCACAACCCAGTTGGTACTGGGTAATACGATACCCCTTGGTAAGACTGGTTGTCAGACTTTCGGAACACCGACTACCTGTAACGATTGTCAAAGATCTACAAATGACAGCCGGGACCAACGGCTTAACGTGCTTTCCGAGGCACGGAGGAAACTCGGTATGTAACGGGTGGTCACCCATCCACATACCAACCTAGGCAAGCGCGGCTTAACCTAAAGATTTTTTTATATTTTTTTATAACTTAGAAGCAATATTATAGCCACGTCTGTGACGGGCTTTAGCCGGGTTAAACCAGTGTAGCTTCAGACACCACCACTAACTACTACTTTGACTAACATACAATGAGATACCATAACATCACGCCGGTAATATCCGAAGGGGTTGGCAAACCTCCGAAACGGCTTTTTTTTTAATTATCTTCATTGTTAATTGTTAATAGAAAACTTTATCCATCCATACGGGCCTGTTGGTCTAGTGGTTAGTGGCCCTGACTGCTGAGCCGGAGGTCGTGGGTTCGATTCCCACCCAGGACAAACTTTGTGTGATGAGCATGATTGTTTGTTCTGTGTCTGGGTGTGATTTATCTATAATATGTATGTATTTATAAATTATATAAGTATGTATATCAGTTGTCTGGTTACCATAACACAAGCTCTGCTTAGCTTGGGATCAGATAGCCGTGTGTGAGTTGCCCCAAGATATTTATTTATTTATATCAAAGAAGGTTAAATCTGAAGGTAGTGCTTACCCATGTATAACGGCAACAACTCATAGTAATACAGTTGTAGTGATAAAGCTATATTGATATCTCTTGATACGTTGAACAGTTTGTCGTCGTTCCAGCATGGGTTCACAGCGGCCAGTTCCTTGGCTATGAAGTTGTGATTTCTCCAAAACCAGACAACCACTAGGTTGATACCTGCTAATGTGTTACCACCGTCTTCAGCTGAAATTATATAATTGAAAGGTATTAAAAAATAGGATTGTGTGGTTTCATGAAACCACTGTAAAAGTGAAACTTTTTTTCACATTATAGATATTTAGACGTCCCTACTCCGCGGCCGACCGTCACGCGACATGCAACACACAGACGATAAAACCGGCCAAGAGCGTGTCGGGCCACGCTCAGTGTAGGGTTCCTAGTTCACTACGGAACCCTAAAAAGTTTAAGACGACGATGTAATAAAAGTTTCACTTTAAAAAACAATTTTTAGGGTTCCGTAGTGAACTAGGAACCCTTATAGTTTCGCCATGTCTGTCTGTCCGTCCGTCCGTCCGTCCTCGCTTAATCTCTGTGACCGTTAGCACTAGAAAGCTGAAATTTGGTACCAATATGTATATCAATCACGCCGACAAAGTGGTAAAATAAAAATTGGAAAAAAATGTTTTATTAGGGTAGCCACCCTATATGTAAAGTGGGAAGTGATTTTTTTTTTAATTTCAACCCTAACGTGTGATATATTGTTGGAAAGGTATTTAAAAATGAATAGGGGTTTACTAAAATCATTTTTTGATAATGTCTATAATTTCGGAAATAATCGCTCCAAAAGTAAAAAACAATGTGTCCCCCCCCTCTAACTTTTGAACCATAAGTTTAGAAAATATGAAAAAAATCTGAAAAGTAGAACTTTATAAGGACTTTCTAGGAAAATCATTTTGAACTTGATTGACACAACAGTTTTTGTACAAAAAAGACAAAAAGTTGTACAAAATAATTTCCTCCTCCACCTTTAAACTCATAAGTGGGAACACTTATTGTGACGGACGGGAAACTACGGAACCCTACACTGAGCGTGGCCCGACACGCTCTTGGCCGGTTTTTTAAAATCTTTGTTGAACACTTAGTATTTTTCCTGTATCCTGGCCTCGTTGGTGCGTTAACAGATATTTAATTAATCTCACAAACAGCCAGACCCGGATCAATCATCTGTAGGCCATATAAATATTTGTTCCGTCTGGCAATCGAACCCACGATACGCAGTGCAGCAGCCAATCCCCACTGCGTCAATCGTGTCGTCAAACATTAGACTGAGGATTTTTTTAATCATTCTGGTAATTTCACTAGTTTCAGCCCAAAAACACTTATCTCTGTCAGTAATCATTCATCAAATATTATGCCAATTTGCTGGCGCCCACGGCTTCGTCCGCGTGATGATCGTAAAAAAGTATCCTATGTGTTATTCCAGACTATAATCTAACTCTGTGCTGAATTTTATCAAGATCCGTTCAGCCGTTTTGACGTGAAAAAGTAACAAACATCCATACATCCATCCTCACAAATATTCGCATTTATAATATTACTAGCTTCCGCCCGAGACTTCGTCCGCGTGGCACTTTGGGCTAACTCTAACTGTAATCCGCGTGATAATCGAAAAAAATATATCATTTTCGCCTTTTTTTTTAAATAGCCTTTGTCCGTCTCCAGTCCGTCCCAACTATCTCTTTACCAAAATCGGTTTGGCCATTTAGGCGTAAAGACGTAACAAACAAACTCACTTTCGCTTTTACAATATTACCTAGTAAGGATTAAAGTAGGATTGTATTTATACTCACGCATGGCATGACACCTTGTCTCCTGAGGTCTTTGATTCAAAAAGCAGACGTTAGCAGTAGTGTTCGTGCTGGGTGGCCATATCCTGCCCTTGTCATCCAATTCAGTCTTCACCATACCTCCTTGGAACGTTCTCCCTCTTTGGTTCAACGCTGACAGCTGATTGCCGTATATAACAGAAAGATCGAGAAGCGGAGTTGACGATACAATCTGAAATAAACAAGAGTGAGTCAGACTCGTACACCCAGGGCTCCGTACAAATTTTGACATAAATAGCCATATCTTTTCATTGCGTAGGTTTATTTTGATAATAGAGTTTTGATAATAGATTTGTACACCAATTTCATTGGTAGGACATAGAGCTCGACTAAATTGTATAACTACATAAGACCTTTATTGTAATACCTATGTTCACAAATAAAGTTGATTTGATTTGATTTTTTTACAGCACAGGGGGACTTGAGTATATGGTATTTATTTCAACTCGATGCCTTTACGCGTTTCAGAGATAAAGGGTCTTGACAGACAGACAGACGGACGGACAACAAACTGATTCAGTAAGGGTTCCGTTTTTTGTGGTACGAAACTCTAAAAATCAAATCAAATCATTTATTTATTTGCAATTATGGGTAAACTTGAAACGAGATATTAATTAGAAAGAAATTAATTAAAAAAAACTGTGAATTTTAAAAGGGATAGTAAATAATTATATAATACAAAGTCTTTTATGAGAATTGAATGTAACATATTCAATTCATTAATAATTTTTTTTTTGCCATCATGAAGTTTACTAATTGGTTCAAGTATAGCTGAAAAAAAACCCTGTCCGATCTAAATGGGACTTAAAGGACAAAGCCAAACCGATGAAATTACCAAATTTAATAAGAAACATAATGTTGATAAAAAGAATAAAAAAAATGAAATGCATGAGTTTTGTTCTAAAACCGCCATTTACCTAAATTCTAACAAACTTATAAAATGATGACACCACCAAGTACGGCATTTTTTTCGGATGGGAAACCATCAAATTTCTTCCCATGCTCTGGGTGGAGCAAGGGGGAGTGTCAGACTATTACCTACTAAAACCTACCCATATTCCTTTTTTTTCTTGCGTTACCCTTTTCAAACAACCAGAAACCCCAGCAGGATATATGAAGAGTAAGAATTACAGCCTTCATCTATCAGTTGCATTAGTAGAACTTACTCTTTCTGGAGCAGTATCATTCTTGATGCACCCAATAGTCTGGAAGGTTTCCGGCCTAGTCATGTTGACGCATCGGACACCAGAAAACCGATGAACCGGGTCATCATCAGGGATCTTGTTGGGGACGCACATGTAATCAGTCTTTCCTCTTTCGGCGCAGCAGTACGGCCGCCACGCTATGTAGTTTACTGTGAAGGTATACGGTATAATGATGATATGCAGTTTGGGGGGTTGCCCGGCTAGTTGGTATTGTGGTCCCAAGCATGACTTCGTGGGCGGCAACAGAAATATATTTTCTGTGAAAATTTCAACTGTCTAACTGTCACGGTTCATGAGATACAACCTGGTGACAGACGGACAGACAGCGGAGTCAGTATTAGCAGACCATTTTACCTTTTGAAACCAAAAGTAAAATGATCAAGTTAGCGTTTATTTTTAACAAAAAAAAAACTAAACACTTTTTCCCATTATTATAATGTGCTAAAAAAATGTGTTCAGTGTATAAATAACACTTTTAGGTCTGTCTGTGAGTTTTTCTTTATTTTTGTAATTCCTGTATATGTCGAGTAAAGCTTGAAATAGTCGTGCAAGAAGGTTTTTATTGAGGTCAAATTCAGTACATATCCTTGTTGGCAAGTTCAATATTCTGTGCTATACTTTAGAACTTCCTTAACAATCAAATTTTTTACATTTAATTTTAGAATCCGGTTTTGACAGGAACTGACCACATTCAAGTTGTACCTTCGAAATGTTTGAGTTTTTCAAGGTTCACAAAAGCAAAACAACTTTCTGTTACATTTTGAAACTTAATGCCTAGTAAGCAACACAATCCTTATGAAATTATATGTGTTAATTTAAGTAAGACTAGCTATACCGCTTGAAATGTTTAACAAAGACATTACCTGTATCATGCAAAGACACTACATCAGCAGACATGAACACGAAGAAGTGGATGGCCAGCGTCGTGAATATCGGGCTTGGCACACGGCCTACTGATACGAGACGAGTCCTCAGATACCTCGCCAAGGGCATTTCGTTGCCAGAAGCTGTCTTTTTCGGCTCGAAGTCTAAAACAAATAATTAATTAGGTAGACAGCACTGCTAATACCCCCCTAACAGTTTGAATTGACTATGTGAGTTGCACTGGACTTGACGACACGGTTGGCGCAGTGGCTGAGCGATCGACTGCTGCGCTGTGTGTTGCGGGTTCAATTCCCGCACGGATCAAATATTTGTATGACCTGCAGATAGTTGTTTCGGGTCTGGCTGTTTGTGTATGTGAGTTTAAATGTTTGTAAACGCACCCACGAAACAAGAGAAATTAGGATTTCTCTTGTTTCGTGGGTGCGTGTGGGGCAACGTTTTGTACAAAACAAAATTGACTATGTGAGTTCCACTGGACTATTGGTAAACATAAATTACTGGAACACTTGTAATAGATACCTATCTACTGGTTTACACGGCGACACTTTAAATAAAACATTTCTAGTATAACAATGCATGGCTTTGTACGAATTTCCCAACCAATGGGAGATCCGCATAAACTGGTGTTATTTACCTTGATTGATATAAAATCACACTTACTTTTAGAAAACACAGGAGGCAGTACCCTCGCGAAGGGTGTATGCGTGGCCCCCCTCGGAGGATGTTGGAGGTTGTTGCAGGAGCCATCCACTCTCCTGCCTTCTTTAGGATCACATGGTTCTACCTCGTTTACGCACCAACTAGAGGATTACAGTTTAGGTTACATTTTATATATTCACACACAATAGCCAAGTTTAAAGAGATAAAAGAAATAAAAAACATTTATACAAAAACTTAAAATTGTTAAAATACAAAATACTTAAAGTAGGATGAAACTGTATCATCATTATAAAAATTACTATAACGACAACAGATTTTTTAATAATTTTTAAGTTCTAAAAATATTGAGATTGTGTTAATTACACACACACGAGTCACGAATACTTCAAAAAACAACTTTACGATAATCAACCAACCAATAAAAAGAAAAATATATTACACACGCAAAATTTATATTTTGTAAAAAAAACTACAAACGAACATGTTTACAATCTAAAACAATTTAAATAAAAATAAAAAAAAACTCACAAAGTGGTATTAGCTTTATCATGCCTCCTGACTTCTTCCCTAGTTATCACATTTCCAGAATAAGAATCATAAAAAATGGCCGACCTCACACTACACAACACGGAAACTAAATAAATTAAAATCAACATTTTACATGTCCGGTCGTATTGAGTACAAAACAATAATGTGTATAATGTAAAACAAAAATACGAAAATAATCTCAAGTTAATTAAGCCTAAGTACTGCTAACCTGTTTGATAAACTGACTTCTTTTAACAATGTTAAAAGCCAAGTTTGAACGCTTAACAAGGACATTTGGAAGGGAGTAAACGGAAGCTAGGTAGTACAATGAGCGAACGAGATAACTGTGCACGTATTAGATATAATAAATAAATAAATAAATAAATAGATCAGCCATTTTTTTAAACTCACTTAAAGAACAAATTAAATATGACAATCGCTAATCCAATGTTACAAAACAAAGTAAAACGTTGTTTTAAGTAAACAAAAACCGAATATTGATTGACATTAAAAAAAATTACTTAGTGAGTTACAGTGCAAGTGGGCCGAAACGTTCATTACGCTTTAGTTATTACTAGCTTTTGCCCGCGGGTTCGCTCGCGTTAAATTCGGGGTAACACAGTTCTCCTTTCCTGATTTGCAGGTACCTGCTACCTGTAGTTTTTGCCCTTGCGCCTTATTTATTGTAATAGCAATGCTAAGTTTTCTCTTGTCTTCCCTCTTTCTCCCTCATTTGTCAATCGTTTTTTTATAAAAACGGATAGTAAGGATTGTACCTATAAGTACGTTTATTAGTATTACTATTTCCTGGTTGATTTGACAAATTTTGATAATATACCACTACAAGTTTGATAAGATAAGCGGTGTGTTTTAAAAATGATGTCATAGTAAATACAATCCTTGCTAATATTTTAAAAGCGAAAATAAGCTTGTTTGTTTGTTACCTCTTCTCGCCTAAATGGCCTAACCGATTTTGATAAATTGTCGTACAGACATAGTTGGGACCCTGGAGACCGACATGGGCTAAAAAAAGTGGGATAAGGGGGAGAAAGCTGGAAGAAAAGGGGAGAAAAAGATACCTATTCTTTTTCGATCATCACGCGTGTTAAAGTTAGCGTTAGCCCAAAGGTACTATGCCACGCGGACGAATTCGCGAGCGGAAGGTGGTAATTAATATATTGCTAGTTTGGTGCTAAGACTATAATTTAATTTTGCTCATTCACACAACTCTTTTACGCTTACTGTACATGATTCATACTATGAAATGTGGAAGGAACTCGCTTCACTTGGTACTTTAATTGCATTTTATACTTGTCTGTTGAATCTCATGGCTATCCCGAGAAGCAATGATTTAAACCAATAGAAGAGCCCACATCGTTCTTAGCTCAAAATAATACAACAGCAATCGAAAGACACAACATTCAGTATGAGTAAGGCACCTCTAAAATGTCACTGCTAAGGAAAGGCCAGGAAGCCATGTTGGTACGGTCTACGTTTTTTTTTTGGAATTTTCAGGTCAGTGTTTTTTTTTGTAATTTTCAGGTTGTATGTTCGAATACAATGCACAACCGTAACACGTACCTATGTTTTTACAGAATCAAATGAATCAAAAATATAAAAATTAAGTAAATTTCATATTATATATTTTACAATTATTGTTTACATATTTAAACATAGAATAGAATAGAATAGAATATACTTTATTGCACACCGAAAATTGAAAAGACAAACTGTTTTATAAAAAAGTGCTAAATCTATGGTTACAATGGCGGTCTTATCGCTAATAGCGATATCTTCCAGACAACCTTTGGATGGACTTTACGAATATAAAAATACAACGGGGGGTAGTCAATGGTGTACCTACTGCTAATACTACACAAATAATAATAAAACATTTCATATTCAAAAATAGTTACACAGAATTCTCAAGCTTATCAAAGTAGTTTATAAGTATATAATGGCATATTAGCTAGTGATTGATTCTAACCTTGGTCGCTTTTTGCACCTGATCAAGGTATGGACACATAACGAATGCGGTTTCGTACAAGGATGTCCAATTGTCCATTCAAGACATTACTGAAGATCAGAATGTATCAGTGTCCGGTGTATGCATTCTGCAGTTCACAATTTATTGTTACCAGATTGAGTGCTTCTACAAATACTACGATAATTTCAGGAAATTATTCTGACCATAAAATCCTATCCCACTTATCCTACTTTAATATTATAAATGCGAATGTTTGTGAGGATGTTTAAATGGATGTACGGATGTTTGTTATTCTTTCACATCAAAACGGCTGAACGGATATTGATGAAATTTGACACAGAGGTAGATTATGGTCTGGAATAATACATGGAATACTTTTCTTTTCGAAATCATGCGGGCGGAGCCGCGGGCGCCAGCTAGTATATTTTATATTTTTATGGTAATAATCAGTTTCGGTTTCCAGTCAAATGGATCTAGCTGAATGCTATTATTTGAAATGGAGCGGTCGCATATCTAACCTCCTCAATTAACCAATCAGTACAGGGTATTACGATAACCCTTGGTAAGACTGATTGTCGCTGATGGTGGCGGGTGTGTCGGGTCATTTAGCTCCCTTCAAAATGGTCGAGCTGAATGGGGCTGATCCATACGTCATGTTCGTGAACGGGCGCTGTCAGTTGGGACTGGTCATTTTTAGCTACCACGGTTCATTTTTAAACTTAAATAGATTTAAAATTAAATTTTGCTTTTTATTTACTCTGGACGCTCTTACTGTGCACGTCTTTCTACATCGTTCTCACATATTTGTATAATCTCAACATGAATGATGTAAATACGATTTTGTTAAGATATTATAATTTAAAAGAGTGTCCATGGAGTTTCTTGCCCATTCTTCTCCATAGAGATCAACGCTTTGGAATGGGCAACTACAGTACTTTCACAAGTTATTATGCCTTGTGACCGGGACTGTAGATTCATTTTGTTTCTTGACATTCAAAAGTGCCTGTAATGGTCTAATTGAAATAAATGATTTGAATTGAATTGAATTGAATTGTCAGACTTTCAGACCACTGACTACCTGCAACGACAGTCAAAGATCTATAAATTACAGCAGGAGCCAACGGCTTCACGTTTTTCCGAGGCACGGAAGAAACTAGAATAGAATATACTTTATTGAACACCAAAATAGAAACAAAACTGTTTTACAAAAAATGCTAAATCTATGGTTACAATGACGGTCTTATTGCTGATAGTGATATCTTCCAGACAACCTTTGGATGGACTGTACGAATTTTAGAAAAACAACGGGGGATAGTCAATGGTAGATACTGCAGTACTACACAAACTATTAAAATAAAGTTATTTATTCAAAAAATAAATGGTATGGTAACTAGGTATGTTGTGGGTATGTACATATCCACGGACTAACCTAACCCATCACGGTTAAGAAGTCGACCCGACCTTCTCAATTTTTATTTATTTATTTAATAATTTATGTACACACAAGAAAAAACACAGGAAAACATCATAAAAAACAAAGAGTACAAAGGCACAGCTTATTTCTAAAGAAATTTCTACCAGCAGGCCTGCGAGAGGAAATATGAAGAAAGAAACGTAGACAATAGTGTGTGAGAACAGGAAGAGAATAGTAACTAAAATAAGAATGTCTTAGCCTAAATATAAGTACACATATAAGCATAATAATATTTAACTATATACATACATAACACAAAAATACATTAACAGATATGTAAATACAATATTATAAATATTCACAATTGAGAGGAAAGGTAATGCTCTTTTAATTTAGTTTTATTCTTTACTAGCTTTTGCCCGCGGCTTCGCTCGCATTAAATTGATGATGATGAAACTTATTGATTTGTAATAGCGACGCTAAGTTTTCCCTTTTCTTCACATCCCACTTTTTTTTTAAAACAATTTTGTCAAAAAGCAAAGTGTAAAAAGCCTATGTCCGTCTCCTGGTTCCTAACTATCTCTGTACCAAAATTCATCAAAATCGGTTTAGCCATTAAAGCGTGAAGAGGTAACAAACAAACTCACTTTCGCTTTTATAATGAAGTAAGGATTGATTTTAAGGGTTTTATCACTAAGTGATAATGTGACCCACATGACAGATATTATTTAATTTTATTATTGTTATTGAATGCGTAACTACTGACGTATATCCTGCATGTCTCGATGAACCGGTGTAATATGTGGATTCCTTATCATCGCTAGTGTTTTTTCAGTACCTTAATCGAAAGGGAAATTGTATGGCAATGTTGCAATGTTTTCTTGACAATGTGTTCGTGTAACACCATACAAAATCGGTTAAAAAAGGGTAGGGGGATATTTTCTTAAAGTCACCGAATTCAAGAAAAGCCATCATCTTCCCTTTTTCAAGTCGGTTAAAACACAAAAATATGGTTTGCCGATTTTGTGTATTTAAAAAAAACTACAAATTTATTTGTATTTATTGTTGGTAGGTATATAAAATAATTGGGTGACTACCTTATAGGCATGCAAACATTAATGAAATTGTTAACCAAATTGAAAGTAAGATTAAATAGACTAATTAGATTAGATTCATGGTCAAATTCAAATTCAAATTCAAAACCATTTATTTCAATTAGACCATTACAGGCACTTTTGAATGTCAAGAAACAAAACTAATCTACAGTCCCGGTCACAAGGCATAATAACTTGTGAAAGTACTTTAGTTGCCCATTCCAAAGCGTTGATCTCTATGGAGAAGAATGGGCAAGAAACTCCATGGACACTCTTTTAAATTATAATATTTTTACAAAATTGTATTTACATCATTCATGTTGAGATTATACAAAAATGTGAGAACGATGTAGAAAGACGTGCACAGTAAGAGCGTCCAGAGTAAATAAAAAGCAAAATTTAATTTTAAATCTAAATAAGTTAAAAATGAACCGTGGTAGCTAAAAAAATGACCAGTCCCAACTGACAGCGCCCGTTCACGAACATGACGTATGGATCAGCCCCATTCAGCTCGACCATTTTGAAGGGAGCTAAATGACCCGACACACCCGCCACCATCAGCGAGACATTTAAGTGAGCATGACACTATCAACCACCAGGGCTTCGTCAAGTCAATAATAATACATAGCACTCACATATGGGCTTAATAATTATACAATACTAGAGAATTGATTCTATACATTGCAAAGATAGTCTTAGAGTCAATAACAATACTAGACACTGTGTAAAACATAATTTTCAAATCTACTTAATATAATTGAAATTATCAATTACATCAGCATAATTAGATTATTATAAAATTAAATAATTTATTTATTAAAATTAATTTCTCAAATAATAATTTATTTATTTTTCTATTGAATTAAATAGGTACTTGTCTGTACCTATCTAGTTTGAGTTGGAAGTCAAATGTTTTTTTAATTATTATTGTATGTATTGTATCTGCTGGTAGTACGATTAATAATGTTCCATTTTAATATTCCTAATCCATTGCGTGTGTGCTTTAGAATTATGTATGACTGACCTTATTAAAAGCAACCTTGAAAAGAGCAACAATGTTGATTGTCGATGTCTGTTATCAGAAACACGTATTTCGACACACTACACTAAACTGGGCCTGAAATTCCAACAGTACACTTTTATTTAGGTTTTAGTTCGAAAATAAGACGAGCATTTCTAAATTTCTGGATTCATCTGCGTGTCGTAAAATTTCATTCTAATTTGGTGAGGAAACCCGCATGCCTGAAAGATTTTTTCAACGGCATATTTAGCCAAGAAAACTCTGCCACCATGCATGAACCACCCGGAACACAAAGGGCAAAAGAAGGAACATGTATGGGTTTTAGTCAGTAAATGTCTGCAACTCCCTATTTTATTTGATGTTTTCAAATTAGATAAAAAAACACTAACTACATGATACGTCGACACGATAATATCAGTTTCGCCGAAAACGAGAATTAGAATCGTAGTACCTACTTGATGCTGGTTTTCAAACAGATTTGAAAGGTGACGGATTTAAAACAGGTAACAATGCGGGTTAACTTCAAGGTCAATCAGAATGTAAGAACAAGGTCAAACGGATACAAATTAATAATATAAAATATGTTTAACACAATCGCAATTATATAATACTAGCTTTTGCCCGCGACTTTGTCCGCGTTGCATAGCTACATTGGACTAGCGCTAACTTTAACCCACGTGATGATCGAAAACAAAAGTCTTTTTCTCCCCCTTTTCTCACTTTATTTTTTATATAGGCTATTTATTTAATTAACGTGATAAATAAGGGAGCAAAAGGGGAAAAAGGGAAAACTTAGCAATAAATAAGGCGCAAGGGCAAAAATTACAGGTAGCAGGTACCTGTAAATCAGGAAAGAGGAACAATGTTACCCCGAATTTAACGCGAGCGGAATCGCGGGCAAAAGCTAGTGAGAAAATATGGGTCAAAGTTTTAAAACGTATTCAAACATTCGGGTTTTAATATAATTTTCAATTTTCAGGTATCTTGAAAATTGAAAAATTGTCTGAAATGAATAAACGGAATTCAAAAACCCAGCTTATTCAAGAAGTTGGTCTTCTGTATTCCTCGGAGATTACATGCAAAATGTTATTATATTATAAAAAATAACATCAGAAATACCTAATTAGTCAACGAACAAGTTTTAACGAAACAACGTAACATTATATAAATCTCCCACGGTCTAGGTATAACAGTATTAAGTTAAGACGTCAAGGTTTATTCATTATAATAAGACATAACAAAATATTTAAGCGTAATAAACGTAACTAAGAAAAGGTTTGAGTATATTATTTGTTTTTCAGTTTTAAGTGTATTAAATTAAATTATAAGATTGAGTCAACAGATTATTTATTTTATGACTTGCTTTTGCTCGCGGCTTCGCTCGCGTTAAATTCGAGGTAACACAGTTCCCCTTTCCTGATTTGCAGGTACCTGTTAGCTGTAGTTTTTGCCCTTGCGCCTTATTTATTGTAATAGCAAAGCTAAAGCTTTTCCCTTTTATTCCCTCTTTCATCCTAAATAAAACTAAACCCACAATAGCATAATATGCTAATTTATGTCCGTGTCCAGGGTCTCAACTAACTCTGTACCAAAATTCATCAAAATCGGTTTAGCCATTAAGAAAGAAGCCGTGAAGACGTAACAAACAAACTCACTTTCGCTTTTATAATATTAGTACTTTGTTTTTCAGTGTTAATATAATTTTCGTGACAAAAAATTAAATTGTAAGATTGAGTAAACAGATAATTTATTTTATGATATTATTATTATTTTGTGACACTAGTCTGTAGTAGTAGGTAGATGTTCGCCAGGATTGCGGGTAGTTCGAAAGAGATACCACGGTCCCGGAACATAAAAGGCAACAGAAGAAACATGGGTGGGTTTAAGTCTATTTTTTGAGTTTCAGTATTAGGACTCTTATAGAGATTTTTATGCCGGGCTGGAATTAAAAAAAAAAATCCTAGCCAAGAATCGAACCTTGAAAAACTTTTTCGTAATTTTACACCATATTATAGTATACTTAGCTAATTCTGGGAAGTAACAACATTTGGCATACTTGATTTAAATGTTAAATTTTAATAAATTGATATATCGCATATTGCGTAGCGCAGCCATCATCGCAACATTTTATTCTTTTTAAAATTATTATTTTAAAATAATCACTCTGTTTATTACCCAAATTCTCGTCAGCCAATCAGAGTAGGTAATATAACAATTTTGCAACACCATATAATTATAAAACAATAAACTGCAAAAAATACATACCTACATATCTAAATTATTATCGGTTCGGTACATTATTCTAATCCTATAATTAAATTGTCTAATCATCATTTATTCTTCAGGTAAATGATTTGCCCTTAACTTACAATTGTTGATAGTACTAAGAATGTGTAGATAATTGTGCATGCAATGCTAATTTCTTGTTTAATGAAGCAAATCATGGACGGACTGCGTGTATTCGTGCCTTTCGGCTTTGTTTAAACTTGACCGTATGGTACGATTTATCGGTTCAATTTAAGCATACACATTTATTGCGTATTTACACGAATGTCTATTAATCTTTACTAATATTTTCCAGGGTCTCAACTATCTCTGTACCAAAATTCATCAAAATCGGTTTTGCCATTTAGGCGTGAAGACGTAACAAAGAAATAAACTCACTTTCGCTTTTATAATATTAATATCTAGCTTTTGCCCGCGGCTTCGCTCGCGTTAATTTCGGGGTAATACAGTTCCCCTTGCGCCTTATTGATTTGTAATAGCAACGCTAAGTTTTCCCTTTTCTTCCCTCTTTCTCCCTTACATCCCACTTTTTCTTGAAAAAAAATGAATGTAAGCCTATGTCCGTCTCCTGGTTCCCAACTGTCTCTGTACCAAAATTAATCAATAATCAAAATCGGTGTAGCCATTAAAGCGTGAAGAGGTAACAAACAAACAAACTGTCTTTCGCTTTTATAATATTACTAGCTTTTGCCCGCGGCTTCGCTCGCGTTAAATTCGGTAGCGCCTTATGGATTTGTAATAGCAACGCTAAGTTTTCCCGTTTCTTCCCTCTTTCTCCCTCATATCCCACTCTTTTTTATTAAAAAATAGCCTATGTCCGTCTCCTGGTTCCCAACTATCTCTGTACCAAAATTCATCAAAATCGGTTTAGCCATTAAAGCGTGAAGAGGTAACAAACAAACAAACAAACAAACAAACAAACAAACAAACTCACTTTCGCTTTTATAATATTAGTAAGGATTAAAGTAAGGATTAAGGATGCTTTTATGTTTTGGGCCCTTGTGACCAGTACCAAATAAATATATTTTCTTTGTTTTCAGTATTTTATATGAAGCGACCTTCACAAACCAGTTAGTACAGTAGAACCCTTTTCTCAATTTATTTGAAGTCAGCTCATTCTTCTATATCCTTCTCTGTTAGTAGTTAGGGTCACTCCCTGGACCCCATTGCCAAAATTGCCACCCAGAAAATGTAAATTAAAGCACCAAAAAATTACTTAAGATTTTTGCCAGCAAATCCGCAGGTAATAAATAGCTGTAGCGTTTTCGTATTTAGATCTCTTACAAGATAAAGAGCGTGTTTAAAATGCATAATTCCAGTAGTTTCCAAGGTTGTGTTATTCGGTTCGTTTGTCAAGGTTCACCGGTAATTTATAATTAAACCGTCTGTTATTCCAATTACTCACATACGTAGTTTCCTATCTGAACTTTGTTGGGAGACAATGATTTTCAAGATATTTACTTGTACCTGGCTTTTTTAATAATTAAAATTAATTTGAATATCTACTATTAGAGTAAATAATGAACAGATTGAACATGTAAACGAATATACTTATCTACCTGGGAGAGTTTTTTTTTTCTTAAAAACTTTGCCCACACTAGGAAATTCTCCTGTATCGTGGGTACTTTTACAAACATTTAAACTCACATACACAAACAGCTAGACCCCAAACAAATACCTGCAGGTCCTGCAGATATTTCTTCCGTGCGGGGATCGAATAATCGGGGTACATACATAAAAAAAAGATTCCGTTGAATTGAGAACCTTCTTTTTTTTTTTTGAAGTCGTTTATAAATAACCGAAGCGTTTCGACCCCAAACCGCTCAAAACTGTAATTATTAGTGAAATAACAGCTGGGTCCAACGACTAAACGTGCTTTCCAGGACATGGATGAAATTTGGCATGTAATGGGTCGTCACCCATCCACGGACAAACCTAAACTCTAACCAGTTATACCCAAAGATGACCTGAGCAAGTGAGCAGTTGTTGTTGTTTTTTGGGTAAAGAATCTTTATTACTTAAAAGATATACTTAAAAAAACATTTTACTTATCCTACTAATTTTATAAATGAGAATGTTTGTGAGGATGGATGGATGTATGGATGTTTGTTACTCTTTCAGGTCAAAACAGCTGAACCGATCTAGATGAAATTTGGCACAGTGATAGATTATAGTCTAGAATAACACATAGGATACTTTTTTTCGATCAACACGCGGGGGAATCCGAGGGCGCCAGATAGTGAGAAAATATATCTCACAAATACTAAACTTTTTATGAAAAAATATTATCTTACGAATACTTAAGCGATAATATTGAGCAGAGCTACATGGATAATACAAGGTAAACCTTATTTAACATTGACACTAGTAAACCATTGAAATATCGATATTTCACATTCACTCTCAATAATAATATGTCTACGAAATAAAAAAAAAACATATTTAATTCCAAAATAAACTAAATTAAATCAAGTCTTTTATTTACTTTGAATAGAACTCTCTGCTACTGAAAATTAGAGATCTAGTTAATCCTAAAGATAATTACTAAAGTTTATAGTTTCCTTAGAGTCGTGAATGATGTAATTGCCAGACCATTAGCATTTTAAGTGTTCTAATAAAAGTTTGTGATAAAATTGCGATAAAAGTTTCGCTACTTTTTCAACTGATTTGCATTTCAGACAAAGATTACAGTTTGATAAAGTAGTTCTTGTGCCTTTTTTACAGCCTTCCATTCAGGACCTATCTCTAGATAGGTATTTACAAGATGGAAGATATTTTTTCTATTGTACCATGTATTTAGTTAATAATGAAGAAAAAACACAATTTGACCACCAAACCATGTGTCATGTGTTTATTAAAATATTTGACAAAATACAGTAATATATAATATCAAACCTAATTTACTGACATCCTTACTAATATTATAAAAGCGAAAGTGAGTTTGTGTGTTACGTCTTCACGCCTTAATGGCTAAATAGATAGATAGATAGATAGATAGATTTATTTATTTGCTCAAACATGTGTTTACATACAAAAAAAAGGCATGTATGATGATATATAAATAAAAATGGTTCAGACATGTTTGCCATATACCATAGCGTGCAAATGTTTAAAATTTCATTCATAAAATAATCACATACCAATATAATAATTAATTTTAAGTGAAATTAGCAAAAGACTAGAAATGTCAATTATACATGGCAAAAGTAAAAAATAAAAATGTCAGTGAGTTTAGTAATAATGTCAAAATTATAAAAGTTAAAGTACAAAATATATAAGTAATAATATGTCAATTGTCTATGTCACAGTAAATGGTTCTGTCAAAAATTCATTAATGTTATAATATGCTTTGTCAGTTAGGAACGATTTTAGTTTTTTCTTCAAATGTACATTATTAAGTTCTCTCCAACGTTTTGGTAACTTATTATAAATAATGGGAGCCATGCAAAAAACACTTTTGCGCATAAGTGCAGTCTTACTCCCGTGAAGACACAGCTGATTTTGATCTCGTCTATTTCTGGGAAATTTATCTGCCATCCGCGAAAATAATATATTATTATTTCTAATAAACATTACTGTTTCCAGAATGTAAAGGGAGGTCAGTGTCAATATTTTATATCGGATGAAATAGGGCTTACAACTGTCCGTGGTTCTCAGCTTGAACATGGCTCTGAGACATCTCTTTTGTGCTTTAAATGCGGCTTCTTTGTCCGTTGAGTTACCCCAAAAAATAACCCCATATCTGAGAACAGATTCAGTAAGCCCGTAGTAAGCCGTTAATAAAGCATCTATGTTAACTTTTTGTGACAAATTGTACAAGGCATATGCACTACTGCTTATTCTTTTAGTCACGACTTCTACATGCGCCTTCCAATTTAAATTTCTATCAATCGTAACTCCTAAAAACTTGGTTGTATTAACTGTGTCAATTTTGATATTATTGTATGTTATGTCAAGATTGGGAAGAGTCAATGGGCGCTGGCTAAAATGCATTATCACAGTTTTATTTAAATTTATTTTTAAATTATTGTTGTCTAACCATTGTATAGTTTCTTTTAATGTATTATTTATGTCCTCTTTATAAAATTCTCTTTGATTACATGGAATAGTTATCGTACTGTCATCCGCGAACAGTGTCATAGGATACTTAATTGCCCTTGGAAAGTCGTTAATATATAATGTAAAAAGCGGTGGACCTAGTATACTTCCTTGAGGAACTCCGTAGATAACGTTACGTTCCTCCGAAAGATAAATTTCCTCTTTTTTGGTGCGTAGATTTAATCTGTTTATTTGCGTTATTTGTTTCCTTTCATGTAGGTACGATTTGAACAGTTCTAGGACATTACCTCTTATGCCGTATGCTTCAAGCTTTTTTAATAAAATATTAAGTTGCACATAAACTAAACCGATTTTGATGAATTTTGGAACAGAAATAGTTAGAACCCTGGAGTCGGACATAGGCTAAAAAAATGTGAGAAAAGGGGGAGAAAGAGGGAACAGAAGAGAAAACTTAGCTATGCAATAAATAAATACATATTTTTAGTAGCATATTTTTCTGCAGCATTTTTGAGGTTGGCAGTGTTTGTAAGAAACAATATCGACATAATATTAATACTACACTCGTATACGACGCAAAGACAAATTGTGTACATTAGCTAGTAAGACTCATCTTATGCATGAAAGAAATCACTGCTCCAATATAATTCCCCTCAGTCATGATGTGTTCAGTAGTCAGTGTGTGTTTGATCTGAACCCTTTACTACCTTACCTCGTTTACCTCCTATCTTAATTCGATTTGTTTGGTTTTATCTTTTAGTTTTTTGTGAAATATTATTATTTTGTTAATTAATTTACCTATAAGAATATCATGACTATTGTATGACCAAATTGCGGGACATAGCTGATCTATTAAATTATTTAAGGCCTGTATTATATACAAACCTATGTTCCAAAATAAAGATATTTAATTGAATTGAATTTTTCACACAGATGAGATTATTTGTATCTATGAATATGAGTATAACAAAGTTGTATGCCTCACTTAGTTTCATATAAAACTCTACCACTATATAGTGTACGGGTCCTAATAAAAAGTGCCCTTGTACCCAAAAATGTACCTACTCTTGTTACCAACTATTTGTAGACGTTCTTTTCTAGCTGAAATTGAGCCCGAGGAATGACACTGAGCAAGGCTATGTACTGGACTTAAAGCCTTACGTATCGGCGTGCTGGGTATTACTGTGAATATGTCCTGCTACAGTCTGAGACGTAAAATGTGATTATAGACCCTATCTATCATTTGTTAGTTATCATAAACCGAGCGAAAATCCAGACTCCGTGGCTTTAGGGTTGTGGGTTATTCAAAAAAATATACCGCGGCCCCGGAACAGAAAGGGCAAAAAAAGGAACATAATACGTGGGTTTTATTCAGTACTAGCTGGCGCCCGCGGCTTTGCCCGCGTGATATCAAAAAAAAGTATCCTATGTATTATTCTAAACTATAATCTAGCTCTGTGCCAAATTTTATCAACATCCGCTAAGCCGTTTTGACGTGAAGGAGTAACAAGCATCCATATATCCTCCCAAACATTCGCATTTTTAATAATAATAGGACTAGTCTGACGGGGAGTGTACCCCCTACGCCCAGAACTGGGGAAGTTATTTGATGATTTCCCATCCGCAAACAAAAATCTTAGGCTGCTATGACTGATGGAGTTTAGAAATAACTGTATACTTGGGTATTTGAACTTACCCTAAGTTGAAATACCCAAGTTAACCTTCACATAAGAAATACGAATGAATAAGGATATTGAACTTATCATTAAATGCAAGAACTTTTCCGTTTAACACTGATTTCAATAGACTAGAATATAAATTACACCTAAAGACAAATAAATCAACCCAGACTACCGTCAGTTAGTTAAACCAGTGTGTAAACCTCTTACACTTTCGTGCAAAAAATACGGTATTCTTGCAAATAAACTGGTAAGCATTTGTTGTAGGTTTGATTTTGTTTGGATGTCCATACTATTTGGGTAATCATTATTGTCCAATGACTGTATAATATAAACTACACTGGTGTTGAGCTGTAGGGATTTAACTTAACCTTCACGCAGTTAATAATTTGTTTACCCGTGGTCCTAAAGCGTGAACTATGTAATAAAAAAGGTATTTTTAAGCGTAAATCGTCACAATACATATTTTTTGTGGTCTTACACAATATTAATAAAATATTCTGAGACTTTGTTATAAATATAAAACAATAGTTTTTCATAAAAAAAAACATTGTTTTTGCTGGTAACATAGCAGTAGTTAAATTAAGATACTTAAAATAAATAACAAAGAATTATGTTGCTCAGTAACTTCAAAAATCTGACAAACTAGTGGACCCAACACACCTGCACTGTCCCGTATTTTCTAGAAGTTATGGCTCCAGCTGTGAATCATAAACGTCCAGGTACTCAATCAAAAACACACAAAAAAATTGTGATCTTGAACAGATTAATCAAAATTATAACTGTATACTGAAACAAAGAAATATTATTTATTTATAAAGCCGGTCTATCCGTTTAGGAGGATTTCATTGCCTTTACGTGCAAAAGAAATATAAAAATTATTATGATTATAATGGCATAAGTAATATAATTGGAAAAAAAACATGTGGGTAATAAATTTATTGTTAGAAAAACTTAATAAGTAACAATTACGTTTTAGTTTAACACTCTCATAAAACCTAATCGTCTACCAATATAAAACTTCCAAAATATATTAAATAATCTGTAACACAGTAATAAGAATTACCAAATGACCTAGTTATTCGGCACTACAGTGTACACAGCAAGCGGGCCAGTGTTGACATCGAGTTAATCCCGCGGATACCGCGCAATATATTTCTTTAGACCAACTTTAATATTTGGCCCTCACTCCGATGATCCCAGCGTTACGCAAACTCTGAATTTAATAACTGTATGTTTGCTGAAGGATTTTCGTTCCAAATCTCTATTTTATTGGGACTATTCGAGCTGTGTCAATATGAGGCTTCAATTACATTTTGAGCCTTCGTTGCATGTCGTAAGGATAATTGTATGTCAGTTGGTACAGTTATCATCATTGAATATGAACGGAGCGTACAAGTAAGACAACAGGCAGTCGCATTCAAAAGGTTTCGTATTTCTAAAACGTATTTCATTTCGATATATTTATGGTGTTTTCAATATATATTTTACTAGCTTTCGCCCGCGACTTCGTCCGCGTGGCATAGTTACTTTGGGCTAACGGTAACTTTAACCCGCGTGATGATCGAAAAAACAACTTTTCCTTCCTCTTTTCTTACTTTTGTTTAGTCTATGTCCGTCTCCAGGGTCCCAACTATCTCTGTACCAAAATTCATCAAAATCGGTTTAGCCATTTAGGCGTGAAGACGTAACAAACAAACAAACTCACTTTCGCTTTTATAATATTAGTAAGGATTTTTCCATCCTTACTTCCTTACTAATATTATAAAAGCGAAAGTGAGTTTGTTTGTTTGTTTGTTACCTCTTCCTGCCCTTGTCCCATTCTATTTGGGGTCCGCGCAACACGTTTTCTTCTTCCATTCTCCCCTATCAGACGTCTCGGCATCTTTCACTCCTTTCTCCTTCATATCATTCCTAACACAATCCTAACTGTGTAGACTGTGTAGACCTTTTGTTGCGGATATGAAATCATCAAGTAATTTCCCCCACTCGAACTGAATTGAACCCTTATAGGATCACTGTCTACCTGTTCGTCTGTCAAGAGCCTTTATCTCGGGAACGCGTGGAGGTATTGAGTTGTTGTGTTGTAAAAAAGTTACAAAGGACCCCAGAATTGAGGAATAGGGTATTAACCTATTCCTCAATTCTGGGGTCCTTTGTAACTTTTTTAAGTCTACGCAGTCACCGGGGTTGTGGGTTGTCCCAAAAAGATACCCCAGTCCTGGAAAATAAAGGGCAAAAGAAAACATGAGTGGGTTTTAGTCTGAAAATACCCCCTCCCAGAGCGGAGAAAGTGGTTTGATTATTTCCTATCCGCACAAAAAAAGCATTTAGAGATACATTTTAGAAAACGATAATAGCAGCAATCTTCAATACCCACGTAACATTGCTATTAGGTAACCCTCCCAGCATCTCACACGCAATCCTACTGAAAATAAAAGCCATAAATGTGGACACGGTTCCATAAAACATTAGAGGCAAAAACCATACACGAAATACGAGACAGTGTTTGGCTGTCCCCTTAAAATTCAGAGCACAGCGTATGGAAATCGATACACATTTGGGGAACATAGCCTGGTCTCTACGTGAGAGGGATTTACAAATACGCGACATGTCTGACCTTTATAGCGTAAAATGAATTTACATTAAAGGGGTTTAAAGGGGTGTAGCAATTTGTATGGAAAATTATCGGCATTTTTGTACTTTTTTCGGTTGAAAATTAGTTAGCATATTTTCACCCTGTGCTAATAAGAAATCTACTTCCATTTATTTGTTAGTAACAATGTTCTTACTCTACACGTAAAATAATGTGTTTGATAAAACAATAAGAATTCAAAGATTAAAATAAATAAATGAATCATTCAAACCAACCAACAAATTATTATTTTACCAGTCTGGCGCTATGACGTTCTGAATTGAGTCAGTCAATTAATTCAACAGCAAAATTTGGCGATACGTTATTTTTAGCGATTGTCATTTAAAGATTACTCCAAGCAGCTACTTAGATCACTTTGTCTGACCTAAGAATTGAACCCAGAACCATAATCACCTTCCAGAGTTACAGGTTGTGCCTGCCGGGGTTGCGGGTTGTTCGAAAGAGATACCGCGGCCCCGGAACACAAAAAGCAACAGAAGAAACATGGATGGGTTTTAGTCAGTAAAAGTCTGATACTTCCATCCGCTCTGCCTAGAGCTGGGGAACTTTTTTGATGAATTCTCACCGGAAAATAAAAATACTCAGGATCATTACCTCTAGCATTAACGACACCAAGATCAACGAGACTTCTAAAAACAAAGTGCAATATCATTCAAACAACCAAAAGTATACAGGGTTATTTGTAAAACACCGACAACCTTGCAGGACTGTATTACAATCATCATAAACAACAACTTTTGTTCTATGATTTTTTACAAAATTTTATACATTTACCAAAAACTAATCTTCAAGATTTCGTTGTCCTATCTAACACATTTCACCTCCGTATTTTGCTGTACCTACATACCTACACCGCCGCTTGTAGGTACGTTTGCTTCGCATAGATTTCGTAACATTTAGAGCGTTCAATTTCAATATTTTTATTTTTGTATGAAAATCTGATGAACTAAAATGTGATAAATGTTTAAATGTCCTAGAACAAAAGTTGTTGATTATGATGTTAGTAACATGGTCCTGAGACGTTGCCAGTGTTTTACCAGTAACCCTGTATATTTACGCGCCCCGCACTATGGCGAGCGAGGGGAGAGAGAAGGACGGGGGGCGACGTGAGACGTGGTGCGCAAGCGCAGCCCGCGACAAGTAGACAACTCAAACGACCACCGACCGATCGCGTACTTGATAAAAGTGGCTAAAAGTATCTAAAAATCTGTAAAATACTATTCAAATATACTGTTTAATACTCATGAAGATGTGAGTTTGTTTTTATTTATATAACAACTAGCTTTTGCCCGCGGCTTCGCTCGCGTTAAATTCGGGGTAACACAGTTCCCCTAGCGCCTTATTGATTTGTAATAGCAACGCTAAGTTTTCCCTTTTCTTCCCTCTTTCTCCCTCACATCCCACTTTTAAAAAAAATATATTAGCCTATGTCCGTCTCCTGGTTCCCAACTATCTCTGTACCAAAATTCATCAAGATCGGTTAAGCCATTAAAGCGTGAAGAGGTAACAAACAAACAAACAAACAAACTCACTTTCGCTTTTATAATATTAGTAAGGATATATAACTAATCTTTAAAATTAAAAAGGTACAATTTATTAAAACATTTATCACCTAACTCCATACAAAGAACCACGTAATAGAAATAATTTAAAGGAACACAGGACTAAGACGTCTTGAAGTGAACACATATCCAACCAGACTCCCAGCCGAGAACCAGCGGGGCTTCATACATCTCTATCGAAACACCATCAGACGTAATGTTTCTATATTTCACCTGTCACAAACTCAAGAGTGTCTTGAATAGGATATTGTGTGGTGTTTTAGGTGAGACGCTATCTGTCACTAGGATTTATTGTCAAGATAAATCGGATTTCGAAAAAAAAATACTGCCAGGCGAAGTACACAAGAACTGTGCAACAACCAGTACTGAAATAGTTCGATATATTGCATGCTCATTGCACGTTTTCAAGGGCAGAAAGTTCAAATTAATATATTCCCAAAAGTTTAAAGCCACTCTTTATAAACGTTATTTATAACAACTTTTAAAATGATTTTAGTGTTTAACAATAAAATGTTAATTTAAATTTTAAATAATCTAATTTTGCGTCAACATTGTGCTCAATGAGTAGCTTTGAACTCATCTAGTTTAAGTACCTATAGATGCACTCAGCTTCAATCAACATTAATGTCATGCATAATTACCTGTAAGAAATTGGTACACTAGTCTATAATTGTATTTGATGTATCTCCTAACTTTGTACACGTGTGTATTTAATTGTTGGTGAGCCAATTAAATATAATAAAATTTATTTATTAATTTATTTCACAATGACTCATTTTATATAACACTAGCTTTTGCCCGCGGCTTCGCTCGCATTAAATTTGGGGTAACACAGTTCCCCTTGCGCCTTATTGATTTGTAATAGCAACGCTAAGTTTTCTCTTTTCTTCCCTCTTTCTCCCTCACATCCCACTTTGTTTTCAAAAAAGTTAGCCTATATCTGTCTCTTGGTTCCCAACTATCTCTTGTACCAAAATTCATCAAAATCGGTTTAGCCATTAAAGCGTGAAGAGCTAACAAACAAACTCACTTTCGCTTTTATAATATTATAGTAAGGATTAAATTGGAATGCTTGTGGCATTCTAATTTCAATTAAATAGAATAATGTCAGAAAAAAATACAATAAAATTACATCAAACAAATAAATTACAATTCATACAAATTTAAATGATTTATATTAATGATTTAAATTTGTATGTAATTTTAATTATTAGCCACGCAAAATTGCTCAAAAACGCAATGAAGTTATATAAGCCTCTTGAAAAAAGTGTTTAAACAGCAATAGCTGTCGCAAAAGAGTATAAAAGTGAGAAGAGTAAGCTCGCAGTCTCACACATCACATATGAAACGTTTTTTGACACGGTAGGGCAAATGTGACCAGTATATTTTTTTTCCTGTGTAGCTACATTTTGATATCTATTTATAGTATTTTATATATATCCATGTAGTATGAATTAGTAATTTATTTTCTGCTTTACACCTACCACTGTTCGTCTCTGCATCACCCAAAGGTTGACTTACAGAAAAAGACTATGGCATTAAGTCAACCTCTCTACATAGTGGTTAGAAGTTTTAAATAAATTAATAAAGTCTTAACGATAACAAAGTAAATGCGTCCGTAATTACAGCGATCAAACATGAAATGGTTTGACAATAGGCTACCGGATGTTACCTTGACGTCTTTTGAGTAATACTAAACGACGCAATAAAACGCACTGAAAGTAGGTGCCACATGTTTAGATCCACCTGAAGAATTATTTAATTCCTGTTCGAAGTCGAATTCCTTTTTATTTGCATTTTTTTTCATTTATTTATATAAACATATATTATTTACGTACGTATTTTGCTATATACTTTTTACGTATTATTTAATTTAAAAAAATACAACAGGAGTATCGCTTTCTGTATCAAACCCTTGATTCAGCCGTCTAACGAGAGCCTCCTCAGGTGTTGGTCGAGGCTCTTGGCAATTAAGCCATTGGCTTAAATGGCCATTTTGCCATTTACACACAACCATACTTAGTCAAAAACATTTCTCCCTAATTGATTTATACAAACTGACTTCGTGGTCTATTAGGATACGATTTAGCATCAAAACGCTGTGTCATAGCACAGATAAATGATGACTGACGATAACATAAACACTTCCAGCGTTTGCCACACAATATAGAAATATGCAAATCTACTGCAAATCCCTTAGGGGCAAAGATTAATGTAAAAAAAACTAAAACTATTCTGCCTACGCGTTGTGCTGTTTTTAAACCTCTATCAACATCATCTCATCTCGTATGCAACACGGAAATGTATTTTTTTTGTTCCTATTCTTTTTCATAGTTCATAATCGACATTTTTTAGAGTGAAAAGCGGACTGCGAAGAGTGCTACCAGTATGCAGCAGCATTGACAATATATTTATTCATGCTCCGGGATGTACATCATAACTGTATCAAATATCTCCAAAAATAACATTTTAACTCTTTCTACCTAAAAAGATCACAACTATTTGTCTAAATGTATAGTAATAGTCATCAACAAGGTTCTAACCAAGTAGGCATTTATCAATTGTATTTACGTCACGTCTCACACAGTCTGGTCTATGCCCCCCACCGAGGGTTTTAATTAATATTTCTACACAGTATCCGTACTGCGTGAATTAATTCCTAGTATAGAAACCACGGTGAAATATGCTAATCTTGCAACGATTATGTTTGGCTGTTTTATAACCTGAGAGGTTTCACCTTTAGAAATTCTCACTTTCATGACTAAGGTAATGACTAATACGTTTGTAGTGTTACTAAGTCTAGACGTTTTAGCTTCAAACTTGACAATATTAAAATTGTCACTGCTGTCAGACATTGTAAAAGATTAAATAAATATTTCCTAAAACAGAAAACGGAGTTACTGGTTCTTTATTTTAACGATCAGTTAAAATTGCCATTATACAATAAATTAAGATTTTTCTTTGTGACATAAAAGAGATTTACATTACAGAGTTATTTCACATAACCAGTTAAAATTGTTGGGGATGCAAAAAGCGGCCAGAAGCGAGTCAGACTCACACACCGAGGGTTCCGTACGTAGAAGGTTTTCAAAGCACAAAAAGACCACATATTTAAGTATATGGTTTAAATTTCAACTCGATACCTCCACGCGTTCTTGATATAAAAGGTCTTGACAGACAGACAGACGGATAGCAGAGAGATCCAATAAGGGTTCCGTTTCTTCTTTTTAAGGTACAGAACCCTAAAAATGCAGATGCAGATGATCTAAAAGCCAACACTTTACCAGTACTAAGGACACGGGTAACGTAACTCCAGGAAATTGCTCCGATATTGACGAAGCGATTATAACATTATAGATTTTTTACACGCCAAGATGAAAAAACGGGGCAACATGTAATTTCTCAGTAAATTGCAGCGCTCAGGCGTGAAATTGAGGATAAGAAAATACTTAAACGTCTTCATCCATATTTAATATCAAATATTAAAAGCAAAGCCCGCTTCATAACGACCCGTGATGACTGCCCGGCAAACTAAGAAATATTTACTATAAAATATTCATGAAAACATAAATTTCAAGAGAGCACCATTGCAAATATCTCTTAATGACAAGCCAAAGAGCCGACTTTACTATAAATACATTCTTTTGAAACCGCAAGCAAAAACTTGTTCTAACAACACCTTACACTGATCAAGATAAGGGTCAAAATTCTTAATCAATAGTTGTTGTAACTGCAAAACATTTGGCACCTTTTTCCAAACTTAATTTGCGGATTAGAAAATGTTGGTAAGGTTAATTTGAAACTTATAGCTATTGGAATAAGGGTAGTAGTTACGGTATTCTAGTAAACTAAGTGTATTAGCAATGTTGTTAAAAGCTTATGAATAGGCAATAAGTTGTCTTCAGGCGCCTACCTCTGCGCACTGGTTAATGACAGTTGTATAGGCAAGTTATGTAGATTAATGCCAATTTTGTGGTACAGTTAAGGACTTATGTATAACATGTAATGGGTTATTTTAGTATGTAATGTCGATCGGGATTTGATTGTAGGAAAATTAATGAACTAAGGTTTGCATAGTAAACAATTTATTTGTGTTAATAAATATGTCTGTGTAAGATAAATGTGCAGATAAGTGAAAACATGGTGTATATCAATCAGTTGCGTTTTATCTCACGCAAGTTAGGACTCAAGTGGAATTATGGATTGATCTTGTTCTGCGATTGGTTTACCAACTTACACTGGATTAACATAATCTTGTCAATTGTACCATTTTATTGCATTTACTTGGACATTTTCTCTACAAACTATCACGGGACTTTTACTTGTCTTTACTGAGAAAACTTTTACGGTTTATTTTAAGTCATTCAATAATATGTAAGTCGTCTTTTGTATTTTAAATTCCATTCTTATGAAATAAGTAATCAATCTAACTCGTGTTATAATGGCAATGGGATAACTTACAACACAGGAAAATCCTTCCAACTTATTTATATTTTTAAATCTAATATATAAAATTCTCGTGTCACAGTTTTCGTTCCCATACTCCTCCGAAACGGCTGGACCGATTTAAACGAAATTTTGTGTACATATCGGGTAGGTTTGAGAATCGGCCAACATCTATTTTTCATTCCCCTAAGTGAGCAGCGGGTGAAACCGCTGGCACAGCTAGTAATATTATAAAATAATGCGAATGTTTTAGTAGATGGATGGAAGGATGTATGGATATTTGTTACTCTTTCACGTCAAAACGGCTGAATGAATATTGATGAAATTTGGCAAAAAGGTAGATTATAGTCTGGAATAAAACATAGGATATTTTTTTTCGATATCACTCGGGTGAAGCCACACCAGCAAGTTAAAAATATATAGAAACAAATATCATACATGAAATAGAAAACTAGCGAAGTCAGACTCCCCACTTCCACCGCAGATTCCGTTCAAATTTGCGTAATATATGACCTACATCTTTTGATTTCGTATCTATAGTTAGCGTTTTCACAGCTACAAGGATCCACACATTTGAGTACATGGTACATTTGAGACAGATGGACAACAAAGTGACTATAATAAGGGTTCCAGTTTTTCCATTTGTGATACTGAACCCTAAAAAGCTAGGAACTGACTTCACATTCCAACTTATAATGACAATAAAATACATAGTGACATAAGCGGAACATAGGACACAACTAGTCTAAAACAAGATAGAAACATTGCAAATAAGAACAACAGAGAATAGATCGGAACTGTACGACGTAACATTTGTCGTCACAGACCATTGCTTGCAGACAAACGAACGTCTCAATTCACTTTGTGTTGAATGTAATGCACCATTCATAACATTTAACTTTCTAGTGCTTTGAAAAACAAACATAATATTTTGTGTAGCTTCCAATAATGTGTGGGGTGTGTTGTCATAGATAAAATATTTTTTTTATATAAATTTCAGCAAAAACGACTGAAGGTAAAAAAGAAATTTTTTTTTTTACTAACACGGATTTTCTTAAATTAAAGTCATTTTTAAACATCTGTTGTTTGTGTACACTAAATTTAAGCAATAAAATCACAACCAACCCATAATCACACATTCCACATTTAAATTCTAATAATAGTAACTCCAAAAACCCAAACATTTAGATTTTATTTCCTGTGAAAAGGATCCTAAATGTATTTTAAATTACGATATTAGATAGATTCTGATGTGTCAATCGAGCATATTTTTTTTTTTAAACATTGCCCCACACTAGGAATTTCTCCTGTATCGTGGGTGCGTTTACAAACATACAAACTCACATACACAAACAGCCAGACCCGAAACAACTATCTGTAGGCCATACAAATATTTGTTCCGTGCGGGAATCGAAACCGCGACACGCAGCGCAGCAGTCGATCGCTCAGCCACTGCGCCAACCGTGTCGTCAATTTAAAATTTGCTGGCCAAAGCGAGCAGCGAGCTGCCCAAAGGACCAAAAGGGCATCAAATAGAATAGAAGGTTATAATTGCCCACCTTCCATCTGGCGCTGCATGCCCTAACTGCAACAGAATTTTGCAAAAAATGTATTTATTAAGAACTTTCCATAGACACGCTAAAAAGGAGAATGGGGGGCGAGCTTATTGCTATCAACCAGATACAAATTCAGATTCTGTGGCTGCTACTAAGAAAATACTGATGAAAAAACTTAATAACAATTGGCAATATTCTAGCCTGTTTTTTGCGGAAAAAATAAGCATTGCTATCCAACGCGGTAATGCTGACAGCCTTCTGGACACTTTCCCTGTTGACTGCGATGCGGGCAAATTTTTTACTTGCATATATATTTTATTATTAGTTTGTGTCTATTTATAGTTTGTATATAGTAATTTATTTAATAAAAGTTCAATAACTTAGAACAAATACATTTTAATAAATAACAATTACAACTGCATAAAATGCGGAATTTATTTTGTTAAAAAAACCATTAAACGAATACGTCATAAATTGTTGTCTTAAGATTCACATCAACTTGAAAAACTAAGAATTTATAAATAAATCTTATTTCTAAAACGAGTAATTCAGACAGTTTTAATATTCTGTGTGGATATTAAAAATGGAAGGCTATTTTAATATCGTTATTACCAAGTATAAATAGTCTACAATAGCCTTAACTAAGAGTCTATGGTATTTATGAATTATATTAATTAGAATGTTGAGGTACCAAACTATTTATAATCTTAATTTTAAACGGACAAGAATGAAAATCAGATAAACAGCCGTTCTTGGCTTTTTCTCTCCTTTTTTGTTGTTGGAAATAATGACCTGGGAAGCCTTTTCCCTTTTGGTCCTTTTGGTCGACTTCACAAACTTGGGATATAGCAGGCCTCACTGCTGTTCAAAGACAAAATACACAAAATATTACAAATATATACAAAGACAAAATACACAAAATATTACAAAATATTACATATATATTATTCTTTTAATAATAAAAAAAAAACGTTGCCCCACACTAGGAATTTCTCCTGTATCGTGGGTGCGTTTACAAACATTTAAACTCACATACACAAACAGCCAGCCCCGAAACGACTATCTGCAGGTCATACAAATATTTGTTCCGTGCGGGAATCGTACTCGCGACAGGCAGCGCAGCAGTCGATCGCTCAGCCACTGCACCAACCGTACCGTCGAACATCGAAATAACATTCAATCAGTCACTTGATCTAATATTCCAACTTCAATCAAGTTGGCAGCACAAAGTAAGGCACCTAGCGATACATATTGAACGCAGGGAAGCCAGCAAATTAATATGCTAGCTGTAATTGATGACAATTAGTGAGACGAAGCGGAACGGGCATACGTTGATTGTATCATGAATGTGTGATATCTATAGTATGGCGTCTTGGGTTTGTGAGTGGTAGCTGTGACTGAGTTTATATAATTACTAGCTTCCGCCCGCGACTTCGTCCGCGTGGCATAGTTACTTTGGGCTAACTTTAACCCGCGAGATGATCGAAAAAATATATTTTTCTCTCCCCTTTTCTTCCCTCTTTCTCCCTTTTTTTTAGCCTATGTCCGTCTCCAGGGTCTCATCTATCTCTGTACCCAAATTCATCAAAATCGGTTTACCCATTTAGGCGTAAAAACGTAACAAACAAACAAACTAGGTAAGTATAATTATTAATGCGTCTTACATAATTGTTATAATATCGAGTATTTGACGGATTTCCCTATCAATGTTTTCTCTATGAGTTTCGCTTCATACAGACGTTCCCGATATAACCTGTGATCGATTAAAGTATATTTAACTCTTATTGTTTTATTTTGTTAGTGTACTGGATTTGGGTCTATTTTACACTTTTTTTTTTACATTTTGTCTCTAATATTCATCATGCCAACATTACTGAAATCCTTTTTTAGATATATTATGTCAGTTTATTTGAATTTTGTATGTGACATTGTTACGAAGCACATGTGACTAAAAGATGGATAGATTGTGTAAGGTATGAAATGAAGAAGAAAGAAGTAAATGATGCCATAACGTCTGATAGGGGAGAATGGAAGAAGAAAACGTGTCCGATCCCAAACAGAATGGAACAAGGGCAGGAAAATGATGATGATGAAAGAAAGAACGAATAAAAGAGCTGATGATGATTTTGTTACAACTGCATGTGACATACTCACCACTCTGACATCTGACTCTCACCATAATCCGACAAATAACCGTAAAATCCACAATTCTCAAACAAGAATAATCCCAAGACGACCAACTCCACGTTTAATCAATTATTCCCGAATCCAGGGATAGCAAATAACATGCGACTGCTGACCAACGAGAGATCGCTGAAATATATTAAACGCAGGGGTGGAACAATTGTGACAAATTGTGGCGGTTGTCATGTCCTATGTGAAAAAAATGTGACGAGACACAGAAGGAACGACCGTCAAAATACTGCTACTGTATATAGATGATATGAAATGGCGATGTCTGGATCAAACGATATTGAATTTTTTTAGATAGGATATTTTCAAAAACGTATTGTTAGTAACGATGTAGATTTGAATATTTTCTGGCTGTGGAATGTATTGTGAGACCGCGTCCCCAATTTGTAAATACATCGAGGTTTTGGGTTCGAAAAAGATACTCCGGAACATAAAGAGCAAAAGAAGGAACATGGTTGGAGTTTAACCAGTAAAACTCTGACATTCTCCCCCACTCCGACCAGAACGGGGGAAGTTATTTACTGGTATTCCACCTGCAAAACAAAAATGGTTAATACAAATCACCGAACATTATACAAACCGTTATAATGTTCGATGAAAGAAGATCAAACACTCAACGAAGATTCTATTCTACCATTATCGAATTATGAAAGAAAATAAGTCATATATACGTAAAATAGAAGGCAACAACTGATGCAGAAACAGATATTATGAATTTGTCATAAGCCTGACCCATAAGTTCGTGCCCCTAAACACACAAGACTATTATTAAATAGAAATAAATATTCATAAGTGTTTATCCGCATCAAAATCTTACTTGTCATTTTCATCTGATATTAATTCATCTACTGAACTGGGAAAAATCTGATAAACCTCAAACGCATACGGCAAAGAAATTTGAACTTTGTCGTGAAGATAGAGAGTGTGATTCGGGTTGATGATGAAGGGATTTTCGAGGGCAATAAGTGTGCGATCAAATTGAGATACGAGCCAACACGTGCTGGTTATTGGCACACAAGTGTTTGGACAAACTACGATATTGCTTATTTGTGCGGAAAATTCTTAAGGTCGGGGTGATATTGGGCTAAAGCACTGTAATCGTACTGGTGACTGAGCGGAAAGCTATTGATTCTGATTTTTGATTGGCTTTCAAGTGCTGGGGTATGTTTTTCGGAGTTGGCAAGAATTGATTGTTTTATTATTTGTTTAGGCTGAGGGTTTTGGTCGTTGCAATAAAGTGTAGAGAGGAATAAAAACAGTTGATGGGAATGACATTTCTTAGTGTCAATAGCTAGAAATGATTTTTTTACTGAAAAGGAATTTTAAGTTTAAGCCGATGTAGGTAATTACTTCGTTTTTTGTTTGTGCATGTTATTTAATTATTTTTTAGTTTGTGTAAAGTGTTTGTGCCAAAGTTTGCATACCAACAGGTCAAATATGGTTGATCCTGGTTTCCTTTATTTGCCACCACATTTTGCACCCATATTTGCAAAGTAAAGTATCTTTATCTAGAATGAACCATAAACTGCGAAGTGCTGATTAATGCTAAGGAGACATTAGGGTTAAGGTAAATATAGAATTGAATTTTATTTTACAAATATGGGTCAAATAGTTCTTATATTAAATCAAAGCTCAGCCACATTTTTCCATACGTCATTATATGTATATTTTAAAAAATATCCTTAAAGTTCAAAACAAAAAATGAATACATTTGGTTAAATTAAATTAAACAAGCTGGCTCATATCGAAAAAAAAGTGTATTCTTTGTGTTATTCCAGACCATAATCTACCTCTGTGCCAAATTTCATCAAGATCCGTTCAGCCGTTTTGACGTGAAAAAGTAACAAACATCCATACACACATCCATCCTCACAAACATTCGCATTTATAATATAAGTAGGATATAGCTATAATAATCAATTTAATGTTTATCTTCATTAGGAACTCAGTTACAATGGATAAAAAATAACTACAAATAAAGTATTGATATATATATATATTATGGTAATATAGTATTTATAAGATAGCTCTACATGCAAATATTTAGACTATCTCATTCGCTGGAATGACACAATAGACTCTCACCATCGGGGACTGTTTATTTATTTATTTAATGCAAAATGTACAAATAGTTACACACTAAGCTCACAACTGCTCTAACGGCACGGTTGGTACAGTGGTTGAGCGATCGATTGCTGTGCTGCGTGTCGCGGGTTCGATCCCCGCACGGAAAAAATATTTGTATGACCTACAGGTTGTTGTTTCGGGTCTGGCTGTTTGTGTATGTGAGTTTAAATGTTTGGGAACCCACCCACGATACATGAGAAATACCTAGTGTGGGGCAACGTTTAAAAAAAGAAGTGAGTATATGACCGTGTTAGGGCGCAGCAAAATGTCTGAAAACGAATAAAATAATATTGCAGTGAGAAATTACTATCGTTAGGAACTTTCACAATGATATTATATTAATTAACTTATATCTAACTATAAACATTTAGCACACACTGAATCATATTTTTTAATTCTTTTTTAACTTTAAATCCTTACTAATATTATAAAAGCGAAAGTGAGTTTGTTTGTTTGTTACCTCTTCATGCTTTAATGGCTAAACCGATATTGATGAATTTTGGTACAGAGTTAGTTGGGAACCAGGAGACGGTAATAGGCTATTATTTTTTTTTTAAAAGAGTGGGATATGAGGGAGAAAGAGGGAAGAAACGGGAAAACTTAGCGTTGCTATTACAAATCAATAAGGCGCTACCGAATTTAACGCGAGCGAAGCCGCGGGCAAAAGCTAGTCTTCCATAAATTCTTTAGTACGCTTAAGTATAAAGAATAACTGTTTCCAATGCAAGAACAATGACTTTTAACTAATCGTAACAGTGAATAGATTTATATTAAAAAAAAGAATCATGACAAACGTTATGTAATTTGATACAGATATAATATATATTTTTTTTGTTTTCATGACATTCAAAAGTGCCTGTAATGGTCTAATTGAAATAAATGATTTTGTTTTGATTTCATTTGAATAAAAAAAAACAGTTCCTGAGTTACTTCTCTTTGTACGAACGACATACACAGTACCGTAGACACAACAAATTCCTGCTTGTACCTACCGACCTTTACATCCAAAAAACTGTCCATATGTCCCCTTATCACCATTACTTTCTCCATCGCACTAAACGTCCATCAACTTCCAGTGATTAAACACACAACTTATAAGGAAAATGTTGGACAATAAAAAGTAATAAGCCATGAAAAATGGCACACGGTTCGCCGTTAGCAAGTCATCATAGACGACGACCATTTATCAATATTGAGGGCGATGGATATATTGATTTTGTTGGCTGTCCTTGCTGCGGTATAATTTTTTGCTTCAATGCCCGGCTGAGGATTTTATTAAAGTTTCTTTGCGTTGCCTTTGAATAAAATGGGTTTCAATGATGTAACCATGATTTTGTAAAAAATATTATGATTTGAAAGGGTGTTCATGGAGTTTTTTGCCCATTCTTATTGCTTTGGTATGGGCAACTACGTTACTTTCACAAGGACTGTAGCTTCTTCCTTTTGTTTTTGAAATTCAAAAGTACCTGTAATGACAGACTGAAAGATGTGTCTTTCTATTGGTTGGTTTAATTATTACTAGTAGATTTTAATCATCATCTGCTTAACCATATCCCATCATTTTTAGGGTAGGCGCTCGGCGTTTTTCAAACTTATTGGATGAAGTTAAAGAGGTGCCAGTATTTTGCATGAAGCGTCTGCCAAACTGACTTCCACAATCTAGTTGGTACTGGGTTATAGGAAACCCCTTGATAAGGACTGGTTGTCAGAAAACTTTTTGCTGAACGTGGATATTTACGAAATATACGTAAAATCAAACATTTTTAAAAAAAAATAACTTTTAAAAAAAATTAAACTTTATGAATGGAGCAAACAAAATAATAGCATCTATTCCGTGTCAGATATATCTTCCACCAACACATGCTGAATATATTTTTAAAAACACAACTTCCTAAGAAAAATATCCGTTTAAAAGAACGTCTCTCAACAAACATTGTGAAACAAAAGAGCGTTCAAAGCGACAGTCGACCGTTTGAAATCATTTTTCACTTCATTACCGTCTCAGTTTGCGCGTAACGCTTTGATAATGTACTGTGACTTGCAATGACGTGCATCTGAGTCATTTTCTCGCGAATAGATTGAAATGTCTTCTTTATTTATGTTGTCCTGGTACTCTTGGTATTATAAGATGATTGTGTATCGTGGAGGAAATTAAATAAATGGTTCGTAAATACCTACATAGTTTTCCCAAAATACTTAGTGCTTGAAGATCTTTTTTTATCGTGTTGTTCTTTTATACTACAGACAGATTAAATTCACCAGTCGGTTTTACATTTGAGGTAAAAATTCGCATACACTTACTTAAGAAGTTGGCAGACTCGTCTCAAAATTAATTTGTTGACAGTTTTTTTTTTCATATTTTGTAGTTTTGCCTCTCTTTACTTTTATATTTTTTCTGCCACATTGCACCTACTATGTTTTTGTCTCTGCATCACTCTAAGGTTTACTGGCAGAAAATGCTCAAGGCATTAAGTCCGCCTTTGTACATTTTTAGACGTGCATAAATGAAGTTTTAATAAAAAAATAAATTCAAGTTTTTCCGTTAATCAAAATTTCAACAAACTTCTTAAATGAACCATTCATTTTTAATTTACAAAAGTAATCTTAGTAGATATGTGTTTTTGACTTATCTTTATCTGATGAGATGCAGTATTATCTATTGACATCTGCAGATTTTTCAGCACAAAATAATGACACAGTATGCAAGCGTATGAAAATTGACAAAATAATTAAAATTAACCTGCATGTTAGGTTATTTTGTTTATTTAAATGTTGCCATTCCTATCACTTAAAAAAGTATCGCCTAGTGGTGACCTACTTGTTGCAGTCAAAGCGTTTAACTTATTTATTTTTTATGTTTCATATTACGGTATTAGGTCCTTCTGTGATGAGGCTGTTTGCTATTTTCGGTGGCACGTATTTATGTTCCTGACCTTGGGATTCAGACTTAGTATCTTTAGCGTAGTCGCTCTATAGTTTATAGATATGTGTGGGTTCTTAAAATGAAATTTAACCTAGACTGTTGATTGATATTACAATACATAAAATAGCCTATAAAGGTTATTTATTTTATTACTATAAAAAAATTATATTACTATACAGGTTCCACAATTATTTAGACTTGATCACTTTCTGAATAATTCTTTATTTTGTGATTTTATCCGCATTTACAACCATCACGTAATTTGTAAACTCTGAACTAATTTCAAGTCTCAAAATGTGTCCTGATATCCTTACTAATATTATAAAAGCGAAAGTGAGTTTGTTTGTTAAGTCTTCACGCCTAAATGGCCTAACCGATTTTGATGAATTTTGGTACAGAGATAGTTGGGACCCTGGAGACGGATAAGCTAAAAAAAGTGAGAAAAGGGGAAGAAAGAGCGAAGAAAACGGGAGAGAAAGATAATTAGTTTTCAGTCACCACGCAGTTTAAAGTTAGCGTTAGCCCAAAGTAACTATGCCACGCGGACGAAGTCGCGGGCGGAAATCATATCATCGAATAATTAAGCCGAGCGAATATTATTAGCCGCGAACTTTCGCAGTTAATGAACTGAAATATTATGAAAATCGAAATGAAAACAGATGAAACACAAAAACGATTTTGCGAGTTCAAATTTAACCTATCGCCTATTATAATGACTTCGCCATCACCTCAAGATTTCTCTATATAAGATTTCTTGTCAGTACAATTTTCCCCGTAGTCAAACAAGAATATTTGCATAGCAACATGAGTATGTTATTTCGGGTATCTATCCATTGAGTGGTGTACCTTTGCCATGAGTATGTTTGAGTACGTTCTTTACATCTATCCCTTGTTAGTGGGTATGCCTTTCTTTGAAGTTTTGCTTATATTTTATGTTTTTATTTTTCTTCATTGTTAGCGGCCTGTATTGTTTTGTTTTGTGAGGTTGTATGTAGTGGTAAAAACGTTTATGTAAGTTTGTTATTTTTTAGATTTTGTACAAAAAACTGCCAAGTATGCGATATTAATATTAAAGCTGAAGAACTTGAAGAACGCTCTCAGGTACTCATCATATACCTAGCCTAGTCGGCTTCCAGTCTAACCGGTTGCAGCTGAATACATGGAGCGACTGCCTATCTGACCTCCACAATCCCGTTAGTACTGGGTAATACGATACCCCTTGGTAAGACTTACTTTCGGGATACTGACTATCTGTAACGACTGTCAAAGATCTACAAACGCCAGCCGGGACCAACAGCTTGGCACGGAGGAAACTCGGTATGTAACGTGTGGTCACCCATCCACAGACCAACCTAGGCAAGCGCGGCTTAACCTTAAGACCGACCAGAGCCGCTGCTATTATTTAGCCACGAGCTCTTCTCTAATTATTGGTCGATCGATCTTCAATAATAACCAATATGAATATATAATAGCACGACATACGACATTAAGAGCAGAAAAAAAAAGGAAACAAGTTTATTTGGCACAAGCCATAAATGCACACAGTAATAAAAATAATAAATAATAATAATAAAATCGTTTATTTATAAAAAGGGGGCACAAATACAATAAAATAAAGCATCTTAACAAACAATAGAGCACAGTTGCTTAAATTGCCTGAACTAGGTTGAACCTGTATTTCAGGCTAAAAAGAGCATTAATACAAATTTAAAAATAAATAAATTAACAGTAATGTAAACTTAGAGTACCAAAATTTAAAAAATACACAAAATCTAGTGAGCATTTTATTTGCAGACAACAAGTAGATCTTCTGTCTGTGCATAAGTTAAGGCTTGAAACATTTCAATTATTGTTTTTTTACAGCTATAATAGTTTAACTTAAAGATACTTAGTTTCCTATTTAATCTATTGTACAGAAATGGACCTAAAAACAAGAAAAATCTTTCCACAAAGGCGTGTTTGGAGGTTGCATTAAACGTGCCTACAATATCATTCCGTCTCTTGTTAGTATTGTCATTATTGTACGCGAGCTTAGTGTGCTGTTTTAATACTAAGTGCATAATGAAAAGCTGGCGAACAGTCAATACATTGCAGGATTTATATAGCTGATCTGTGGGAAAGAAAAAAGGAAGGAAGTTTGCTACCTTTAAAATTGCTCTTTGAGCTCTTTCAAGAGGAAGCAAGATAGTTTTTGGTGCGCCACCCCATGAAGTAATACAGTATTGAATTATAGACTGACATAGGGCGAAATAAACTTGTGTAATTAATTTTGAGTCTGAAAAATTTCGTATTTTTTTAAATACGTATATTAACTTGCGCACTCTTTTAACCAAACTTTCAATATGATTTCTAAAAGAGAGGGTGTCGTCTATTATCACGCCGAGGTATTTAATGTTAGAGGTTTTGAGGACAGAAGGACAATTGCACATACTGACTGATGGGTTACCACATTGATGAGCATACATGTGAAAGTTAGCAGTGTTTTGTTGTGGCTTGCGCATTGAAAAGTGAATATATTTGGTCTTGTCAGCATTTAATGTTAGTAAGTTGTTTTGAAGCCAATTTGTCACAGTATTAAAACTTAGTTGAGCGATTTCGAACAGTTCGGTATTGTTTTTAGCAGTAAATAATAACGCCGTGTCGTCAGCATATGATATGATTTTACCGTGCTTGAGATTTTGATTACATAAGTCGTTAATATACACCAGGAATAAGGTAGGGCCCAAAATACTTCCCTGGGGCACACCAAATCCCGTATTTTTCTGCTCATCGCTCGTAAAATTACCAATTCTAACACATTGATGACGGTCGGCTAAATAGTCAGCAAGTAATGTCAGCGTTGTTCCCCTTATCCCTATAGCCTCTAGTTTGCTTAGGAGTAATGAAGCAGAGACAGTGTCGAAGGCTTTCGCTAAATCAAGGAAGATTCCTAGGACCTGGTTCCCTTTACCTAGCTCTTCTGACACATAATCGGTCAGGCTATGCACCGCATCGGTTGTAGATAACTTGGCTCTAAAACCAAATTGCGCAGGTGATAAGAAGTTGTTTTTTTCAAGATAGCTAACTAGCCTGTTGTTTATAATTTTCTCAAGTATTTTTGAGATTGAAGGGGGAGTAATGATATTGGTCTATAGTTATTAACCAAGTCCCTATCCCCAGATTTATAGATAGGGATGACAACTGCCTTTTTTAAACACTTAGGAAAAATTCCTTTGGTCAGACAGATTTGAAATATATGCGTTAAGGGAGGTACCAATATATGCTTAAAGAGTTTAAGGATCTTATTGCTTATATTATCCCATCCAACTGCACAGTCATCTTTAAGGCCAGAAATGATGCGGGTTATTTCGTCTTCGTCGGTATCCAGCATAACAAATGAGTTCACAGAACAATTGTTGTTTACATTGTTGAGAGGAGGCTGTGCGCAGTGTTTCGGAATCTGTTCGGCCAAAGTTTTCCCGACATTTATAAAAAAGTTGTTAACATTATTAGCGGATAGGAGAGGCGAAGGATTAGTAAGTAATAACCTCGAATTTGATTCACGTGGTTTAGTCATATAGGTGACGCTTTTAATATGCTTCCAAATTTGTTTGCTATTTTTACCTGCTTTAGTTAATTCTTTTTTATCATAATTACTTTTAACTTTTTTTAAGAGATTGTTGCAGAAGTTTCTGTATCTTTTATAGCTGTTTAAAATTATTAAATTGTCAGGGTATTTCTTGGTCCTCTGGTGAAGTTTATCCCTGTGTCTATTACACCGAATAAGTCCAGGAGTAATCCAAGGTTTAATGTTATGAAGACGATTAGGTACAGTCACAACGGTCGAATA
This sequence comes from Ochropleura plecta, assembly GCA_905475445.1. NCBI lineage: Eukaryota > Metazoa > Arthropoda > Insecta > Lepidoptera > Noctuidae > Ochropleura > Ochropleura plecta. The sequence goes on along the minus strand of FR997726.1, from coordinate 20,647,313 downwards.
ATGAAACTTAATTCTAAACACAAATAAAATAAAAAGTGGAACTGTTAGGCGCAGCACACATTTATTTTATTTATATGGCAAATTTCTGAACGATTAGGATTAGAATTGATAATATTGCCTCACTGTTTTCCTAACGTGTACTAAATTGTTAATATTTAATAATAACTACGTAAACCTCTAACTTGATTATAATCACATTGTAGTAAACTAGACATTATGTATTGTATTGGCTATTTCAAATTATTCACTAAATATCATCTTGACATGGTAAACTTATTGATTTGAATGACTGTGTTGATAGTAATATTAAGTGAGATTTTATTAATATAGCTAAAACTGTTTGCATGCCTTAATTAAGGTAGGTAGTCGGTATGAGGGTCATTCTTAAACTTAAACTGAAAATCATTCTTTTCAATTAGACCATTACAGGCACTTTTGAATGTCAAGAAACAAAATGTTGAAGCTACAGTCCCGGTCACAAGACATAATAACTTGTGAAAGTACTGTAGTTGCCCATTCCAAAGCTTAATATTATGTATTTGTAACTTGTACATTGTTTCTGTGCAAATAAAGAACTATCTTATTCTAGTCTATGAATATCCTTACAATATGATAGAAATACACAGAGCAAAGATTCCTTCAACCATTTTCGCAATCTTCAATTTTATCGTTTACTTAGCTTTTTATCATAACTCCTTTACAAAAAATATTATGATAACAACCGTTCAACAAATGAAAGCTACATACGCAACGAAATTCTCAACAATGACAATATTCTACAGAATCCATCTTATCCTAATAATTTGAAAAGCCAATTCCGTAGCCTCCCTCGAAACTCGTTTCATCCATAAAATTGAGTTAGCCAGCCGCTTAATGTATTTGGCAAACATTTCACATGTAGGTACGTATATCCTTACTAATATTATAAAAGCGAAAGTGAGTTTGTTTGTTACGTCTTCACGTCTAAATAGCCCGATTTTGATGAATTTTGGTACAGAGATAGTTGGGACCCTGGAGACGGATATAGGTCGGATATTTAAAAAAAAAGATTGACATGTGGGGGAGAAAGAGGGAAGAAGAACTTAGCTAATAGCAATTATTACAATAAATAAGGCGCAAGGGCGAAAACTACAGGTAGCAGGTACCTGTAAATCAGGAATGGAGAACTGTGTTACCCCAAATTAACGCGAGCAAAGCCGCGAGTAAAAGCTAGTATATATATATACATATATATGCGTGAATGTATGTATGGGTTCCTACATACAATGTTCCGATGAAAAATACTTTGAGAATTATTCGCAATTTTGTATACTGAGATGAAATGGCTTATTAGGAATGAAACGTATGATATTTAATTTTATTGGGATTTCAATTTGAGGAAATGTGTTTTGTGTGTAATCTTTGAGTGCGGTGGAATTGCTTTGGTTTGTGATTGCCAACCTATGTATGAGACTGGTTCCTCTTTTTTTAATATGATTTCAGGGTCTGGAATTTTGGTAGCGGCGATCTCTCGCGGCCGGCCCTGCTTCAACCCATGGTTCGGAGTGAGAGGGAATGGGAAGCGGTCACATCTTTCTGCGAAGGAGTCATGCTAGCGAAGAGGGTGAAATGGCGTTTGAGTTTTTCCCGCGACGGTTGTTGTGGTTTGAGGTTTATACCCTCGAACCAACACAACCGTCGCGCGTCGCGGGAAAAACTCCCCGCGTCGGACGCTACGAGACGACTCCCGGTTACGGTAGAAGCGGGCCTATGGATGGTGAGCAATGGGTCGATAGGGCGTTCATATACCACGCGCGCCTCGAAGAGATGTCAGCTAAGCAGAGCCAGGGTCATCGCTTGCCGTGCCGTGGTTGTGGGTTGTTTGAAAGAGGTACCACGGCCCCGAAACATACAGGGCAAAAGAAGTAACATGGGTGGGTTTTAGTCAGCAAAAGTCCAACACCCGAAGTTATTAGTTGATTTCCCATCCCCAAAAAAGCTTTCTGCTCGTGTTTCTTCTTGTCAAAAATAACTAACGTATTGTTTTTGATGAATTAGTCACTATCTGAATTTTAATAATGTTTTCAAGATGTTGGAAAAAAATAACCGCTCTTGGAATATTTAACAAGCATGTTAACCGAAGAACTGGTTTTAATAATTTGTCATTGTCAAAAACCAGAATTTTATTTTCGTCTTTTGTTCTAGTTGTAAATTGTGTCAGTGGCGTCAAGGGCACGGATTTGCTTGTCCCATTGTGACAATGGCGATCTAAAAGTTAATAAGTATTTTGTTATTTTATTCATTTCCAATGATTTAATAATTAGTATTCTCATTTAAAAAAAAATTGTGATAGACTGGTGGTTGGATCGTTGGCCTACAAGTAACGTACCAATACTAGTTTGAACCTAAGTTCTCCGACTTTTGGATTCAGGCGCGTGATGTATTAATATATCACTTGCTTAGAATCAAATCCCGGGACCTCATGTTCAGTACTCGCACTAACAACCACTATACTATCGATACTTTGATAGTATCCGTGAATTTCTGTGAATAATTGCTCACCAATTATTTGTTAATCAAAACAATATAATTATTTATTTTATCGAACTTCGAATTCACACATCACGCGACATTCATCATCTGCCTAGCCTTTATCCAACTATGTTGGGGTCGGCTTCCAGTCTAACCGAATGCAACTGAATATCAGTATTTTACACATCACGCGACATTATCAATACAAAATCTCCAAATCTAATTAACTGAAGAGAAAACTTTATTTATGTGCTCTCACACTCCAATACTTTTATCGCCAAATGAAAACAGTTTTTTTACACGTATGATACTAGCTAGCGCCCGCGGCTACGCCCGCTTGATATCGAAAAAAAGGTATCCTAAGTGTTATTTCAGACTATAATCTACCTCTGTGCCAAACTTCATCAAGATTTCTTTTGTAGTTTCTTCGTGAAAGAGGATCAAACATACATTCATACTCACAAACTTTCGCATTTAAAATATTAGTAGGATTCATTTATAATAACAGTTGCTTTCTCCTGCGGCCTCATTCGCAATTACCTGTATCTTAAAAATATTGTGTCTGCTATCAATAAAAATTAAAAAAACTATGTTGGTTTTTCTACGCTTCAAAAACTAAGACCAACTAGCTGAGCAGGAGGGGCCTCCAGGGCCACTGCCTGAAGAGGTTGCGGGTTGTTTGGAAGAGATACCGCGGCCCCGGAACAGAAAGGGCAAAAGAAGGAACATGGATAGGTTTTTATTTAGTAAAAGTCTTAACTTCCCCGTCGCTTCGCCTAGAGAGGTAAAAGTATTTGATGATTTCCCATCTAACTAAAGAAATTGAGCAGCGGATAATGAATGAATGAATAAACTTTATTTTGGGTGGTATAGACCCATAGAAAACTAATATAATATTGTTAAACATACACAGACACACACAGACACATTAAAACAGATTCCATATCATTAAGAAACAGATTAATATCATAAAAACAGATGCAATATCATTAAAATAGATCCATTATATTCAAAATCATTAAAACAGATTCAATAGCACTAAAATGGATTCAATATCATTAAATAAATTAAATTAAATTTCTTGGAATAAAAATAATGAGTAGTTAAATTTAGAAAAAACAATAAAAATATAATTTTACCTGCCCCAAGCCCTATATATGGGCGCATGTAATGCCTGCATGTAATAAAACCGCTGGGCACAGCTAGTCTTCCTTTCAAGTTTCATTGAAAGAGTAAAAAAATACACACAGTTTTTTTGGTAATTGTCCCAAGAGATCATATTACCGGGAAAATGTCCACGTGAAATGCATAATGTGAAAAAGGAACAAACAAACAGTTACCAACTTTTGCATTTATGATAGTGATGTGATTCATGTTCAGTATACCGAATCAATTTTACGGCATGCCATCACAATTCAATTCGATATCACTTAATCGGATCACTAATTAGCATTTTGCTCTTACAAACAGTTGCAATCAAACACTGCTGATTACCGATGGACAATTTCATAAATGGACTATTTGCGAAACGTCTGTGTTTATCGTTGTACAGTAACATGATAATAGAGGATGTTATGATAATTCGGAGAGGACTGTAAGTTGGATAATTTGGATAATATGCTCTTGTTAACATTGCTGTCACTTGGGATACTATTTTAATGTAAACTAGTAAAAATAAAACCTGATTTTGTAAGAAGGATTAATTACGAAATTTTAGAAAACGTGGAGCCCGTTTTTCATGATCATTCATCCTTACTAATATTTTAAAAGCGAAAGTAAGTTTGTTTGTTTGTTACGTCTTCACGCCTAAATGGCTAAACCGATTTTGATGAATTTTGGTACAGAGATAGTTAGGACCCTGGAGACGGACATAGGCTATTTTTTTTGTAAAAAAATTAAGAAATGAGGGAGGAAGAGGAGAGAAAGGGGAAAACTTAGCTTTGTTATTACAATAAATTAGGCGCAAGGGCAAAAATTACAGGTAGCAGGTACCTGCTACCTGTAATCAGGAAAGGGGAACTGTGTTACCTCGAATTTAACGCGAGCAAAGCCGCGGCCAAAAGCTACTCATTGTATTATTTGTGGACTTCTATAGGTTCAAAAATCCTTCGCCTTTACATGACGTCGAAAAATAACACTAACAGTCTCCTTACAAACCATCCTAGTGATGGAAAACATCATATTGTCATCTGTGTATGAACCCACAGATGGAAGTCAAAGCCAAGCCGGTATTTTTGACCGTTTTTTTTAAATATTGATTATTTATTGAATACCTAATAAATAAAGAGCAGTATGTGAGAATCGCAGCTGGTGGGGTTCTATGGCTTGTGCCTATTGTGGAAATTGTATTGTGTGGAAAAAAGCGTGACATTATGCATGTATTATTTTTGTCTTAGCTTCTTTTCAATTTTGTAACCGGAGGGTAAAAAAAGAAATATGCAGAATATATTTATTTACCACAATGACGCAGTTACAAAAACATTGTAAAACCAAATGTTTTTAAAAGAGTAACCATGGAGTTTCTTGCCGGTTCTTCTCCATAGGAAAACCAGCCCAAACCGTGCACCTTTTCTCGACGTTCTATTAGTGCCCATGTAGGCCTATGTGGAGTAAAATAATTTGATTTTGATGACCACAACAATGGGCAAGATGACAGTAAGACAGAATCATTAAAATATTGTGTTTATCTGATAAAATATGATGTATGTATTGTGGAAAAAATCTCCATTTTTAGATTTAAGACGAGATTATTATTTTATTTTAGAAAATAAAATTACAAAATACTGCCATCCGCCATGCTTTTTAAAACACCAATCAAAGTGTGTTACGTCAGCCCTCAGTAAATACTGTCACTGTCACCGAATTTATTTCGAGTTTCGACTATCTCTTGAGTTTTTACATTGTTTAAATTGATTAAAAGTGGTATCATAAGATCTGTATCGGTCTTTTGCTTACTTCATTAACTAGTTAAGCCATGGAACTAGGATTTACTAAGGCAAACAGTTCTAATTTGCCCCGAATTGATTTGTTAATGCTGGGAGAGTTCCTGGCGACAAACAAAGATTTCTGTTCAGCAGAATTCAGAAACGTGAAAACTGCAGCGTAAGTACTATTATTACTGTATGATTTTTTTATAAATTTAGAAGATATTTTGTAAAATATCACTTGATATATATGTATTTAGTATTTGAGGTTATGTTTTCGTTATGAGAATTTGTTTTGTGTATGTAACCTACGATTAATATTATGAATATATGGAATAACGTTACAACTTACGTCAAAGTGATCTTCACAGAAATAAATAGAAGTATCAAGACTAACAGCTTTAGGATCTCGCCGTGCCAGAGTTAGCCACTTATATCGCATCGTTTTATCGTTTGGCACGTAAATAAACACTTTGTTAGGGGTTTTTAATGACGTATTAGTGCACTGAAGGACCGCACACTACTTATATCCTTTGGAATTCATATTTAAATAATATTTAATATGTTTTATATGTTGCTTTGACTCTAATGTTTACAAGTTTACTGAGGGTTGACGTCACAGCAAATGTCAACGCCGGTGACTGCGTTTTGGCGCGAATTTATGAACGTTTCATTAAAATTTCATTTTTTTCAATAATAATTTTATAAATTACAGAAATATTATATTTTTTAGAAATAGTTGATACTTAAGAATATTTTAAAACACATTTTCAAAAATTGTCATCTTGCCCATTAACAAAAAAAAAACCGGCCAAACGCGAGTCAGACTTCGTACAAACTTGCGACATAAACGGCCATATTTTTTTGTCTGCGTAGACTTATAGGTTTTTTCACAGCTCCAAGGAACCACAGACTTAATTATATGGTTGTAATATCAACTCGGTACCTCAACGCGGTCCCGAGAGGGTCTTGACAGACAGACAGACAGGCGGACATCAAAGGTATCATTATATAAATAAATAAATAAATATCTTGGGACAACTCACACACGGCTATATGATCCCAAGCTAAGCAGAGCTTGTGTTATGGTAACCAGACAACTGATATACTTACTTATATAATTTATAAATACATACATATAATAGATAAATCACACCCAGACACAGAACAAACAATCATGCTCATCACACAAAGTTTGTCCTGGGTGGGAATCGAACCTACGACCTCCGGCTCAGCAGTCAGGGCCACTAACCACTAGACCAACAGGCCCGTCATGTATATGAGTTCCATATTTTTCTTTTGGTACATAACCCTAAAAATAAAATTAAAATAAACATTCAAGACATTACAAATGTTTATAAAAATACCAGGACGGAACAAAAAAGTTGATAACATAATATCATTCTTACTTACTCCACTAGTATTTTGACTATTAATCCTCACAATAAATTTAAGTCACATTAAATTAACTCCAACAAAATATCAGAGGGGTAACAAAGGATTTAACCAAATAATAGTCATTATCATAACTGTAATTTACCGCGGTTAAATTATTTCAGTTGCTTTCCCTGACCGATCGTTAATTAAAGGTATGCCGACCCTTGCTAAGGGTAGTGCACACTGTGAGTTTTGCGAAGTGAGATAGTAGTTTCGAACAGATAATAGTAGAATTGTAGCAGTAGAATGAGAGACACTACCACTTTTTTTTTAAAGGGATTCCCTCTATCTGGCAGAATAAAAAAACTTCGAATTTACAAAGGCATACTGTTAAGATGGCAGAATTACATTTAGTATAATAACGATTGGCAGAGTTCAAATTTCGCATAATATCGTTTAGCAAAATGTTCATTTAGAGCGATTATTATTTGGTATAATTTCACTTGGCATACTATGCAGATGGCAGAAATGGCTAGGTTAGGTTAGGTTAAAACTGTGACCTCCTACGCACGAGCCGAGCGAGAGTAGCGAGCGGTGCCGCGGCAGCGGCCGGCGAGTGCTAGTAACGACTTGCATTAATAGAAAAAAGAGATTGTTTTTAGTAGGTTACCCGGAACTGAACTATTTAGATAAGTATAATTACTTATAGTATTAAATGACATTATTTCAAATTCAATTAAACAATAATTAAAATAAATGACAACTTATAATGACAAAGATGATCCTAACTATAAACTTTCTGCGATGTAACAATTCTGCCGTTTATCGATTAAAATATAATTATGCCAAAAGACGATTCTGACTGTGAACTTTCTGCGATATGATGTTTCTACTTTTTAAATATTATGGATATGAAGTTTATGCCTAGAGGTGATTCTGACTTACAAAATTATGAGTTTAGAATGTATGATAAATGAGTGTCTGCTAAACAATTTTCTGCGATGTGAAGTTTATACCATCCTTTGTTATGCAAAATAAAATTATGACATAAAAAGTTCTGCTATAAAGGGTGGACCCTTTTTAAAGATGGTTCATTAAATGATTGACATTATTCTGACTGACTTAATTATTTGACTTGATTACTTGACTTTTTGCAGATGGGAAATCATCATAAACTTCCCCCGCTCTGGGCGGAGCGGGTGGGAGTGTCAGGCTTGTACTGACTAAAACCCACCCATATTTCTTCTGTTGCCCTTTATGTTCCGGGGCCGCGATATCTCTTTATACTCATGTTTGCAAAGAAATAAATGATTTGATTCATCTAGTCAACAAGGAATGTAAATTAAAAAAAAATGTTACGGTTGTACTATATAAAAGTATCCGTATTCTCCGACTCCTGAGATACAGGTTTGCGTACATAGTTCATGAGTACGGAATATCGACAACCATTTTGGCTTGAAATGTACAACCCACTGTCCTTTATGCTATGTACACACCACGGCACATCAACCTTCACAAAACCATTTTAACCTGATCCCTCTACTACGGTGTGTGATCCGTAGTATAGAGATTAGTTTATAATAGTTAAGAATAGGTTGACCTACCGTCGTGTGTATAAAGTAAGTACAAATTCATTAGTAAACTAATTTAAAAAAAAAATATATATAAATATTTTTTCTGTTATTTTGATGATTTTTCCAAGTATTGACAACGACTGTTAAATTAATCACGTATCTAGCCTTTCCAACTATATTAGGGCCGGCTTCTTGTCTAACCGGATGCAACTGAATACCAGTACTTTACATGGAGCGACTGCCTATCTGACCTTTCGCAACCCAGTTAGTACTTAATAATACCTCCTTGGTTAGACTGGTTGTCAGTTTTTCCGGCTATTACTACCTGTAACAACTGTCAATGATCCATAAATAGGATACGTTACGTTAGGGCCTTGCCGGGTGCCGTTAGCGTGTAGTCGCTTAGTTTTTCAGTTTTTTGGAGACCTCACTCTCAGGTATCCACAGGATCTGTCCGGTTAAGCAAACGACAACCTCCTAGGTTGAACTGAGAAATCCAAGTCACAAAAAATAGGGCCTTACCTAAACGACGTGAATAAACAGAAGAACAGAAAAAAACCTGCTGAAAACATCCCAAACAAATATGATACTGGTGAATTTTAGTTCTTAAACGAAAATGAAACATTAAATTGATGTTATTTCACTGAAATAGTATTTATTATTTAAAATCCTCTCAACCTTTCATTGACCTTCAAATAGAAGAATAGAAGGTCTAGACAGGCTGTTTGTTATCACAATTAATTAAATAGGGACCTACTTAAAATGCCTGCCTTTGAACAAAGTTCACTGATTCATGAATAGTATTTTAGTTTAAACTGAAAACGTAGGAGACTAAAACTCACATTTAATCACTGGGCCGAAATGTATTTAATCAATAGCTTTTGCCCGCGGCTTCGCTCGTTTAAATTCGAGGTAACACAGTTCCCTTTTCATGATTTGCAGGTATTTTTCGTTGGTAACAAAGAGTGTGTGTGCCGAGTTTTAGCTCCCTACCTGCGAAAAGTCCCATAACAAATCCTCTCTTTGAAGGGGTTATTATCTATTTTAGAGAAGTGGGGAGGGGGTTAAAAAGGAACAAAAAGAAGCCTATGTTCGTCTCCAGGGTCTCAACTATCTCTGTACCAAAATTCTTCAAAATCAGTTTTGCCATTTATATGACAGATATTTGTTCTGGGTCTGGCTGTTTGTGTATGTGAGTTTAAATGTTTGTAAACGCACCCATGATACAGGAGTAGTTCCTAGTGTGGGGTAAACTTTTTTTATAAAAATACTAGCTTTTGCCCGCGGCTTCGCTCGCGTTAAATTCGGTAGCGCCTTATTGATTTAAAATAGCAACGCTAAGTTTTCCCGTTTCTTCCCTCTTTCTCCCTCACAACCCACTTTTTTAAAATAAAAATTAGCCTATGTCCGTCTCCTGGTTCCCAACTATCTCTGTACCAAAATTCATCAAAATCAGTTTAGCCATTAAAGCGTGAAGAGGTAACAAACAAACAAACTCACTTTCGCTTTTAAAATATTACTAGCTTTTGCCCGCGGCTTCGCTCGCGTTAAATTCGGGGTAACACAGTTCCCCTTGCGCCTTATTGATTTGTAATAGCAACGCTAAGTTTTCCCTTTTCTTCCTTCTTTCTCCCTCACATCCCACTTTTTTTAAAACAAAATTAGCCTATGTCCGTCTCCTGGTTCCCAACTATCTCTGTACCAAAATTCATCAAAATCGGTTTAGCCATTAAAGCGTGAAGAGGTAACAAACAAATAAACAAACTCACTTTCGCTTTTATAATATTAGTAAGGATAGTAAGGATTATGTTATGTAGAAAAAAGGATTTATGTATGTTTTTATTTTCGGATGAAAAATCATCAAATAACTTCCCCTGCTCTAGGTGGGGCGGGGGAAGTTTCAGACTTTTACCGACTAAAACTCATCCATGTTCTTTCTTTTGCCCTTTGTGTTCCGGGGCTACAATATCTCTTTCGAACAACTATGACCTCTGAGTTTGTTTCGGCTGTTTCTTCTCAGAGTAGTCGGATACGAAACACCGGCCTCATCTAGTTTAAAAAAAAGACGTGTAAAAGTGCTTGTGAAAACCTACTTGCAAAACATCATTTATCAACCCACAACATTTATATGTTTGCAGATAGAGATTTATTTAGAAATAAGCAGTACCTTTGTTCCATTTTTTCTGTTCCTGTCTACTATACTGTATTCAGAATGTACACACGACGGCACATCTACCTATACAAAACCATTTTAACCTGATCTGTCTACTGCGGTGTGCGATCCGTAGTATAGAAATCAGGTTATAATAGTTTAGAATAGGTTGACCTACCGTCGTGTGTACATAAATCGTTAAATAAATAAATAAACAGGGCTTTTTATTTCCCTAGTTGAAAGAAACCTAGCCATTCTTGTTCTATAAAAACAAAGTTTTGAAACAAAACACAATCGGCAACTGAATGTGCACACCACTTTAGAGCAACCGCAAACGATGCCTTTATTCCAGTCCATTACTTTTCAAAAGATTACCTGATTAGCAGGATCTAGTGACCCGGCGATATCTCTGAACGCCTTTGTTACCAAAATCATGGGACTATGAAGGATTTGTATGGCATTTGCAATTTTCGGAGATATCACCTGAAAATTTAATAGGTAAGAAATAAAAAAAAAAACTTTGCACCACGTTTTTTTTGCACCGGAATTTGTCCTGTAACGTCGGGGTGCATTTACAAACATTTAAACTCACATACACAAACAGCCAGACCCGAAACAACTATTTGTAGGTCATGCGAAAATCGAACCCGCGACACGCAGCGCAGCAGTCAATCGTTCAGTCACTGCGCCAACTGTGCCGTCAAAATAATAAATTTATTAAATAGTATTACTGTAGTATAATTAATACCCTGCCGGTGTTACGAGTTGTTCGAAAGAGATACTGCCACGGACCATACTCATAAATAACCTACAATTATAACAGAAAGTACAGTCAACAACACATTTCGCAAACCTCGAACAAAATAATTCCAACATCAAAAACACAATAACACGCAACTTGAAAAAAGAATATTCCGAAATACGCCTTCGAAAATGGCGGCTGCGAAAAAAAATAACGAATAATTACACATGCAAGGCAAAGGGGACGCGCGAGGGGGCTAACAAAAGAGTTTTGTTTTACTTTAATATCTCACTTCTGTCAGGACTAGGGCTAAAGAATCTCTGTATGATTAAAATGCTCCCTTTGCTGCCTCACGCATTGCCTATAGAAAAGAGAGTACATTTTGTACTTTTCCATTGTAAAACCAAACCATTTGAAAAGAGTAACTATGGAGTGTCTTGCCGGTTTTCTCCATAAGAAACAATCAACCCGAACCGTGTACTTTTTACCGTCGTTTTATAAGTGAATATGTTAGCCCTATTGTAGCCAAAATATCTTTCAAATAGACATTTCATCATTTCTTTGGGTTTCTCAAACTCTTAGATTTGAAGATTCTCAACAGTTTCTACATGACATTTTTCTAAGTAAATCAAATTTTGTAATATTTCACAAAATGATGTAAATCACAAAGTGAAGAAGAATAAAAATACCCTAAAAAGTACATTAAAAGTAAACCAATCACAATAATCTTATCAAAATATTGATTCCCAAACTTTAATTAAAAATCCCGCTTCAAAACAAAATCAAACGCATACCTAATTCCAATCCGTTTATATTTGACTTCTAAAATTCATAACAAGCAGTATGAACCCCATATTTTCCTTTAATTCCGAGATTTCCCGGGAATATTTCAGGTGTGTTTAGTTAAAGTAATGTGCCCCTATTATTATGAACCGAGGGGCGCCGGGCGTCGACGCAAGTCTCCGGGATTCCCGGTAATTACCGTAATACGTAGCTTTGAAATAACACTGTCCTGATCAAATATTTATGCGGTAGACGGCAGAAAGTGAAATTTAATGCTGTTTGGACAACTAGGTTATTGTTTATTTGCAGATTTGATTTAATTTGGTCCTTTTTGGTTATCAACTTTTTTGGAAGAACGTAGGGTTGCATTTGCGTTGCAGCGGGACATAGACACAGCAGGCTTATAATAAAACTAGCTTTTCCCTCGCGGTTTCACACGCGTTCCCGTAGTCATTTGACTAACTGCTTAGCCCTCGCAGCGTGAAAACCTATTATACTCACAAATAACGTGGCTTTGTATTTGCAAAAGAATTTTAAAAATCGTAGATCCAGAGATTATCAGACCAGAGATTATCAGACCAGAGATTATCAGACCAGAGATTATCAGACCAGAGATTATCAGACCAGAGATTATCAGACCAGAGATTATCAGACCAGAGATTATCAGACCAGAGATTATCAGACCAGAGATTATCAGACAAGAGATTATCAGACAAGAGATTATCAGACCAGAGATTATCAGACCAGAGATTATCAGAACTACATCAAAACTGACGGCACGGTTGGCGCAGTGGCTGAGGAATCGACTGCTGCGCTGCGTGTCACAAATATTTGTATGACCTGCAGATAGTTGTTTCGGGTCTGGCTGTTTGTGTATGTGACTTTAAATGTTTGTAAACGCACCCACGATACAGGAGAAATTCCTAGTGTGGGGCAACGTTTTATTCAAAATTTTAAAAAAACTCAAACACTTTACCTCTTTATAATATTAGTATAGATAATATCTTTTTAACGTAGTCATTGTCGTAAGTGGCTTACAAAATAGATCTATAAGCTGCAATAGTTAAGTTTAAAACATAAGTAAAAACCGGCTAAGTGTGAGTCGGACTCGAGCACCGACGGTTCCGTACAAACTTGCGACTATAAACGTCCATATCTTTTGACTGCGTAGACTTTGAGTGTTGATTTATTCAAGCTTCAGGGGACCACAGACTTGAGTATATAGTTTTCATTTCAACTCGATACCTACATGCGTTCCCCAGATAAAGACAGACAGACAGAGAGTCCAAAATGATCTTATAAGGGTTTCGTTTTTTCGAAAGAGATACCGCGGCCCCGGAACGTAAAGGGCAATGGAAGGAACATGGGTGGGTTTTAGTCAGTACAAGTCTGACATGCCCCCCGCTCCGCCCAGAGCGGGGAAAGAGAAGGGAAGGTTTCGTTTTTCCACACAGGTACAAAAAAAAACCGTACAATGTTGCAAGATTCTTTAAAAGATTTTAAAAAACTTTCACATTGTAAACAGATAAACTTATAGAAGCAAACCAATAAAATATAAAAAATAAGTTTATTTTTTTACAAATTTCCATCTGATCTGATCTGATAAGTTATCGTGATGAATTTTAAAATACATAATTATGTAGACTAAATCTATGAAAACAGATATTAGAAAACTATTTTCACGATTTAATTGCAAGACTTTTTCTTTTTCATCTATAATTTCTCCCGGTCTATGTGGAGTGGGAGGGAGTGTCAGACTTGCAGTGACGATAACCCATCCATGTACATTCTTTTGCACTTTGTGAAATCAGTAAAATATTTACCATGTTTGTTATTTATTTTGAGCTTCCAATATTTCGGCGATGTTGCAAACACCATGATCATGGATGAATTTACTTTTTGAGTTCCAGGCTGTTGACAGTTGAAACCCATCACCTCAGTTGAAGTTCCTATATTTGGTAATCTCAATTGCTTCTCTTAGAAGTCTAGGTATATAGTGGCGTTCCTTCGAGATGACTGAGGGTTATGTAACTCAATCCAGTGGTTCGATCCTGCTTCCAAAAGATGTTGAGCAATGGCTGACTTTTGGGTGTTATAATTTTTCACTGCACTTATGTGTTCGTTGTTGTTTGTGTGTCTGTCTGTGAGAACGCGGTAATGTAATAAACAATAGAATTGATTTTTGTACAATTTTCACCATAGCACAGAGTGATTCATAAGAAAGGTTTATATGGGAATCATCATCATTTTCCTGCCCTTGTCCCTTTCTATTTGGGGTCAGCGCAACACGTTTTCTTCTTCCATTCTCCCCTACCAGACGTCACGGTATCATTTACTCCTTTCTCCTTCATATCGTTCCTTACATAATCCATCCAAAGGTGACTGTTGTAGATGTGGTAAAAAACAAGCAATCTGTGAAAGTTTTAGATCTCTTTGAAATAAAACAAAACAGTGTATGGCGCGGCCCGGGAAAAGCCGGAGCGAAATGCTAGTATCATAATAAATACAACCTTAACGAAAACAAAAGGGTAAGCAATCAAGTCTAAAAACTGGCAATCACAAACCATGATTCCTACTTAGACAACTGAAGCAAAGTTCCTCTCGCGAGGTTTCTACAAAGAAAATACCAATTTGTTTTCTGTTATTCCCCGAAACTTTCCCGCGAACTTGCCTCTGACAATATTTCATGTACTCTTGTAAAAGACAGAATAAATTTTGTCCTCTCCCGAAATTTCTTCGTGTTGTCTGCAACAGATGTTCCGAATTTTTTAAGAGAATTTTTGTTTTTGTTTTCTAACTGAACTTGTTATTTCGATATACTTTCTGGGTTGGTTGGGAAACCTTGTTTGAAGAAGATTTGGAATTGTTTCAGAGGTTATTTATATATTAAACACTTTAAGCACAAAGAACAGAGGCGGACTTACTGCTATACGCATTTTCTACTAGTGAACCTTTTGGTTATGCAGAGACAAACAGAGGTAGGTGTTTGTAACAGAAAATAAATTATTAATTTATACTACAAGGGTATATAAAATACTATAAATACATATCAAAATATAGGTACACATATATACTTAAATAAAAAGACAAACAATGGGGAAAACATTCCTTACTGCCGACCTTTTACGAATATACTCGCGAACTCTAATACTAGAATTGTTTAATCAGGACTTAGCATTCTCAACCTATTATTGCCTACTGTTGGTACATCTATGTGTGGGAAGGTACATGCCGTTATCAACCACGATCACCGTTTTGGGAGCAGTGGTCTCAGCATTTTAATTATTAAAGAGAAGGATGATTGAGCGTACTTTGGAATTAAGCAAAGAGTAAAATATTTAAGCAAAAGAATAAAGTCATACAAATATTTTGATTCCGAACATAACATCGTGCTTGTAAAACTGTTCGACGGCACAGGGGCTGAGTGATCGACTGCTGCACTGCGTGTCGCGGGTTCAAACTCGGGTTCCTACAAGTAGTTGTTTCGTGTCTGGCTGTTTGTGTATGTGAGTTTAAATGGGGCAAAGATTAAAGAAAAAAAATACAATTATATATAAAAAAAAAATCTTATAACTCCCGATCTTATAAAAGTGATCTTAATAGGGCATTCATATTTAGCCAGTTATAATTAAGCCCGATATAATAGCTGTCAAGCCAACAGGCTTCTCATGGCAATAACCATTAACTGAGCATATATTACTGGCCATTGAAAAAATCCTGATGTGAAAACCCAATAACATTCTGTCCTCTCTATCGAACCAAGGACCTCAGTCAGGAGTGTCAGACTTTTACTAACTGAAACCCGCCCATGTTCTTTATTTTGCCCTTTATGTTCCGGGGCCGCGTTATCTCTTTCAAACAACCAGCAACCAGGAGGTGCTGGCAGGCCCCTCTGCTTTGCTGACATCTCTTTGAGGCACATGTGGAACACAAACGCGCCGTTGATACTGTGTTCCTTAACATATCTTCGTTATCTCCTTAAAATAAAAACCAAGAAAACATTTGTAAAGCTTTTCAAAAGCTGGGTGGGTATGTTAGCTAACAACACAAAATTCATGTACTACAAAATAAACTAGACATGCCAACAGAAGACAAACTCCATCCACCAGTTGCTATAAGATCTATTGTACGTGAACGTTATCCTTTAAGCTGTGTCAGGAGACTTGAATCTTAACTACGATGTAGCTGTTGTTCAAAAGCATTGCAACTTTAAAAAAAAAATAATGAAGCTGTCGTGTTTGTAGATAGAAAAAGAGTCCAAAGGGTTTATATGAAGTGACATTTTATCATTGAAAACAATGATGGAAACATCCTTACTTAATATTATAAAAGCGAAAGTGAGTTTGTTTGTTTGTTACCTCTTCACGCTTTAATGGCTACACCGATTTTGATGAATTTTGGTACAGAGATAGTTGGGAACCAGGAGACGGACATAGGCAATTTTTTTTTAGGAAAAAGTGGGATGTGAGGGAGAAAGAGGGAAGAAAAGGGAAAACTAAGCGTTGCTATTACAAATCAATAAGGCGCTACCGAATTTAACGCGAGCGAAGCCGCGGGCAAAAGCTAGTCAGAAATAAATTAGGGTGACTTCAGCTTCTGAAAAGCTTATGTTAATTCATCATCATCTACTTTATTATTATCCTTTGGTATGTTTGCCAGTTTGGTATGGAGGCCAGGGCAGCAAATCAAAGGTCATTAATTCAAATTAGGCTGATAATCAGCACGAGACAGTCCCACAAAAACGCCCTGCCCTTCGCCACTTCCTAGTGTTTTAGCTGGGAAGAAGAAGCCAACGGCTTCAAATGCCAAGTGGCTCGTATCGTTGTTAGACAGAGTCCGGGGTTGCACTAACAGCATCCTTCAGGTCATTGCAGACAAGCAAGATTCCAATATTATAAGAAAATTTATTCTTGCTTATATAGGATAAATTTTATTTGATTTTTATAATAATAATTATGGACACATGTCTGAAATAAAGATTTATTATTATTATACAACTGAACTGAACTATCTGATCTAGTATTTCTCAAAAATTCTTTCTCAATACAAGATCCTAGAACCCCCCCTTATCCTAGAGAACGTTTTAAGTTCCTTCATGACACACATAATAGATATCTGAGGTCATCGGAAAACCTGAGACTGGAGATGCCGGTGCATTCTACTAGCTTCTACGATAAATCCTTTACAGTTCAAGCTGTACGGCTATGGAATGCTCTGCCCGTGTCTGTAAGAAGCGCTCAAAGCTTGTCTATTTTTAGAACTATGGACGAAAAGCACTACCTCTGTCCTTAAACAACAATATGAAGTATTTCTTTGCTGTTCATGATTATTATTTTAAATGTATGATTATAATATTTAAGTATTTCTTTTAATAAATGTAGCTACTCGTTCGTAAAATGAAACACCACAGACTACCTACAGTACTGTCTTTCCTCCTTCAAATCCATCCAAAAATTGACTTAAAAAGAACGCTTTTAGGGATAAGACCGCCCATTGTGACACCCTATTTTTAAGTTGTATACTGATATTCTTGTCATTTTTTTATGGTGAACATAATAAAGAATATTCTACCTATCTATCTATCTAGATCTGCGGAAACTTTATAATTAAACTACTCACAAAACAAAATTGATGAATCCGTACACAAAGCGACTGTTCAGCCGTGCAATACACTTGAAGGTACATTAAACGCATCCCATCCACTTTGATAGCCGCACTTCCTTGAGAGTCGGCTAAAGTTTCTCAAAGTGTAAGCGACTGAAGGCATCCAATGGAAGGTTCTCGTTAGAGCGCTACAAAGGCTCTATTGTACTCTGCAGACGGTACCAAATGAAAAATATAACTTGTTACTAGAGTGTTTGAGTAACGTCTTGAGACAAGATGTCATGGATACTTTTGAGGAGCTCGTAGCTAAATAATAGCAGCCGCTCAGGTCGATCTTTAGGTTAAGCCGCGCTTGCCTAGGTTGGTCTGTGGCTGGGTGACCACCCGTTACACACCGAGTTTCTTCCGTGCCTCGGAAAGCACGTTAAGCTGTTGGTCCCGGCTGTCATTTGTAGATCTTTGACAGTCGTTAGACATAGTCAGTGTCCCGAAAGTCTGACAACCAGTCTTACCAAGAGGTATCGTATTATCTAGTACTAACTGGGTTATGGAGGTCAGATAGGCAGTCGCTCCATGTAAAATACTAGTATCCAGCTGCATCCGGTAAGACTGGAAACCGACTCCAAATTAGTTGGGAAAAAGGCTAGGCAGATGATGATGTCATGGATACTTTTGAGTTTATCTTATATTGCTGTCGTTTTTGTAGTGTGTTGTCTTTTTGTCAGTTTTAATATGTTGTGCCTTTACTGTTAAATGCAAGCGCCTACTAAGATTTTAAAGATTTTTTTTCTATACTACTAATATTATAAATGCGAATGTTTGTGAGGATTGATGGATGTATGGATATTTGGATGTTTGTTACTCTTTCACGTCAATACGGCTGAACGGATCTTGATTAAATTTGGCACAGAGGTAGATTATGATCTGGAATAACACATAGGATACTTTTTTTCGATATGACGCGGGCGAAGCCACGGGTACCAGCTCGTATTAAGATAATAGAAATATTCAAAGAATAATAAAAATCTTTATATTTGTACTAAAAATACAAATACCATTTTATATTAGTAACGATGATAGCTGCCATTTTTGGAAACCGTGGCTCGGTTTATCAACGTCCGTCTCCAGAAACATAAGAACAGAAATAGTTCCAGATACAGGTTTATTTACCTTAAAACCAACAACTTAAACCAACATACCTATTATTTGATATATTTTTTTATGATTCCTGTAAATATATGTTTACATTAACTCAAGGTCTTTTCCCATGACGCAGGCAGATACCACAGAACATCATCTTTACATAAACCCACTAATTGATTTATAATTGATTTCGTTAGGCGAAAATGTTTGTCTAATTTATTTTGAATTCCACTCATCTCATATACCGTAATAGCAATTTTCTCAATTTAACGTAGCAATATATTTATTCTTTTCTATAGACAGGCGGAACCAAGTCTGGTTGAGGTTTCGTTTACAAGGTTTCGCTAACAAAACACCAGACAACTTCGCCGTCTCACAACTGAGATGGCGAGCATCACTAAAAATTCAAAGTGAGTGAAGAAAAGGCAGAGAACTACCCTCATAAAACAAAACCTCAGCGAGGAACCAATAAACTATTCAGACTAAAGTTTAATTAAATTTTGTATTGTCTTTAAACTTTTGGTACAAGTTATAAGCGGCTGGAGAAAACCTCTTTTAACCGACTTTAAAAAAAAGATAGGTTCTATGTTCGACCGCATTTTTTTAAAATGTATTTTCACCTATTACTCCGCCAATTGTGGACCGATTTTCATATTTTTTTTTTCGAAAGTGTTTACTTTCCAGATCAATGTTATTTATATTGCTTGGGTAGTTTATGAGTTATCGTCTATAATACACATTTTTCTTCTATGCCTATCCTACTTATTATTATTTAATATTATAAATGTGGATGTTTGTGAGGATAAATGGATGGATGTTTGTTACGCTTTCACGTCAAAACGACAGAACGGATCTTGACGAAATTTGGCACCGAGGTAGATTATAGTCTGGAATTACACATAGGAAAGTATCCTATGTGTAATTCCAGACTATAATCTACCTCGATTTTCGAACATCACGCGTGCGAAGCCGCGGGCGCCAGCTAGTATGACATAATCTATGAAACATCATACCGTAACTAAAAATTCTGAAACAAAAAAGATGTTTTCAAAAAAAAAACTGGAAATAACTTTACTTCGGCAATGCAGTGACTTTTGTTTGTTTCTTTGACTTTTTCGCCACCGACTTCCAAAAGTAAAGTTATTTACCAGTTTTTAGTTTTTTTTTGCACTGACTGTGTGTACTAATTCACATGAAAACCTTCAGATTACGCCAGTAACCTCCGTAGGGTAAAGTAGAAGTGTAAGTATAGATCTCATTTTGCCAGTTATGTTTGAAGTCCCATGCAATTTTAGGCGAGCCTTTTGCCAGTAACTGGTCACGAATCCAGACTACATGATTCAAAAAAAAAAACATGTACAATTACACTACTCGAGCTAGGAATCGAACTCAGAATCCCATTCTTAGCAGTCGCATAATGACACCTTCCAAGAGTCCATTTAAAACCGCTTCACACCATTTACTTGCACCACAGTGTAAGTTATCGCTATACTTTGAAAAGTTTGATAGAACTCTTTGGCTTGAACACTTCGCTCAGACTGAAAGCTTTAAAATTTAAATTTTATCATTAATAATAACTGCGAAAGAAATCTATCCGCTCCTCCATGATTCATAATGGAGAAGTTTATTTGGAAGTCCATGGAAGTAAGTTTGACAATGACGTTGATAAGGATTAAACATTTCAATTCTGTCGAAGGTAGAATTAACAATAACTTGCAAAATTAATATTTA
The DNA here is from genome assembly GCA_905475445.1 of Ochropleura plecta. Taxonomy (NCBI): domain Eukaryota; kingdom Metazoa; phylum Arthropoda; class Insecta; order Lepidoptera; family Noctuidae; genus Ochropleura; species Ochropleura plecta. The sequence continues at coordinate 20,626,772 of FR997726.1, read as the reverse complement.
AGTAAGACCTCTTGAACCGGGATACTCCCGCCCACTGTAGATGGTGGTTTGTGAAAGACGGACGGACGGTGAGCTTCGCATTGCTCAACGTCCGTCCGTCTAGTGACGACGGAATTTTTTTTTCACTCATTTTTTTAATACAAGTTTTAAATAATATAATTTACTTTAAATATCTTCATGCATCCCGTACAAATGTCAAAGCGAGTAATTAATTTACGAAAATAGGATGTCATACATAAAAATAAATATTTAAACACTTAAGATGTCAAAAGTTCAAAACTAATCATACTTAAAGGATGTCAAAGATAAAATAAATAATTATAAAAAAAATAAAGATTAAAAGAAAAATAAATAACTACTTAAAAATAAAGTCTTAAAGAAAAAATAAATTAAAACGGTGAACATTATAATTATCATCAAATACAACTTAAAGTTAAAACGAATTAATAAAATGACAATATTTAATTCATTCAAAAATCCAACTATTTAAAGGTACGCAACGCTTTGGAAATGATTGTCTCTTGTATAAGTTCTGGTTTAACTTGGGATGTTACCGATCAGAACCATACTTAATAATATGCTCAATCCTCTATGTAGATTTCCATTACGGACTTAAACAAAGTTTAGTACTATATCGGGCTATGTAACCACAACTAACACCATGCTTATCTTAGTTGACGTGGCTTAACGACGCTCCCCGGCTTATGGGATCATCAAATATGCATTTGGAGTATTAAAGTCACCCTTTTCGCATGTCCCACAAGGGGCTTATATGGGTCACGTCTAACTGACCTCCGAATTTACATGAAAAATCAGTTAAATGTCACATTTACAGGTTTTTTGTGACACCGGGGCCTTGTGCATACGGTATTTTTAGGAATTCACTGATGTTTTTTATAGAATTTAAATGATGGTTAGTATTTCCGTATTTCGAATTATCAGGACAGTTTGACGGCACGGTTGGCGTAGTGGTTCAGCAATTGAATGCTGCGCTGCGTGTCGCGGGTTCGATTCCCGCACTGAACAAACATTTGTATAAAATTCAGGTAGTTGTTTCGGGTCTAGCTGTTTGTGTATGAAAGTTCAAATGTTTGTAAACGCACCCACGATACAGGAGAAATTTCTCGTATGGGTCAACGATGAAAAAAAAAAAAAGTTTTTAAAATAAAGTGTTTATAAAGTAAAAGTATAAAAAGAACTTGTATTGAACGATAATAGCATAACGTAATATTATTTCATTTCCAAAACATACACTTAACAAAATAAATTATTTACCGCTTGCTTCTACTACACACTATCCGTTTAGTACTAAAATTACAAAGACAGCAATTTCTAGCTAGATAATAATAAGGTTGGATACCAGGAATCCGTCGCTACACGTTATATGACAGAGCTCCCCAAAGGAGTAATTACGGTAAGACAGAGCTAATATATTAAACTAGCTTTTGCCCGCAGCTTCGCTCGCGTTAAATTCGGGGTAACACAGTTCCCCTTTCCTGATTTACAGGTACCTGCTACCTGTAGTTTTTGCGCTTGCGCCTTATTTATTGTAATAGCAATGCTAAGTTTTACCTTTCCTTCTCATCTTCATCTTTAAAAAAAATTGAAAATTGCCTATGTCCGTCTCCAGGGTCCCAACTATCTCTGTACAAAAATTCATCAAAATCGGTTTAGCCATTTAAGCGTGAAAAGGTAACAAACAAACTCACTTTCGCTTTTATAATATTAGTAAGGAAACTGAATTGTCAGGCGTAGCATTGTCATTTGAAGAGGCGTGGCAGAATATCGTATGAACAGGTGTATATGACAAATCGGTTTCACGTGTTAATAGTTTATTTGTATTGTTTTATAGGAAATTGGTGGGGTAGAGTTATTTAATATGAAATTATTAATCTCCTTGTCAACGTATGTATTTTATTTGTCCTACTATAATATTATAAATGCGAATGTTTGTGAGGATGTTTGTTACTTTTTTACGTCAAATCGGCTGAACGGATCTTGATGTAATTTGGCACAGAGGTAGATTATAGTCTTAAATAACACAGTCGTGAGCTGCAGCTAGTTTAATTAACCATACGAATTATTTACGGAACTTAAAAAAAAACAGGATAGAAGTCGTCCCTTTATTAGAAAACTAGCTTTTGCCTGTGGCTTAGCTCGCGTTAAATTCGGGGTAACACAGTTCCCCTTTCTTGATTTGCAGGTACCTGATACCTGTAGTTTTTGCCCTTGCGGCTTATTAATTGTAATAGCAAAGCTAAATGTTCCCTTTTCATCCCTCTTTCTCCCTCATATCCCACTTTTTAGGCTAATGTATTTTTTTAAAGTGAGAAAAGGGGAGAGAAAAATAAATATTTTTGATCTTCACGGTAAAAGTTAGCGTTAGTCCAAAGTAACTATGCCACGCTGACAAAGTCGCGGGCGGAAGCTAGTAAAATAATGTATTCAATAATCGCCTAAAAATAAGATGGAGACGGCCACTGCAAAATAAATGAAGACGTTGTTAGATTCCAGTCACGAGCCCAGGGGGGCCTTAGTCTGCTATTACAACAGTGTCAGAATGGTCGATCACTGATCGCATTATGGTTGATTTTGACAAGTTTAGTATGTAGTAGATTACCAAAATTATCAAAATCAACCATAATGCGATCAGTGATCGACGATTCTGACACCATTGTAATAGCAGACTTAGGCCCCTGGTGAGGTACTACGAATACGAATAAGTCTGAATTTTCAGCGTTCCATTGGTTAGTTTGAACTTTAAACGTTGGTTTTAACTCCTCCTTTGTTTCCATGTTTCCTTCACAAAAGTAGTAAAAACAGTAAATTTTACAAAAAATAGTTCTTTGTACTTAACGATTCATTCACTTACCATCTGGCGCTGGCGGCTTCGCCCGCGTGATGATCGAAAAAAAGTAGTCCTTATTTGTGTTATTCCAGACTATAATCTTTCTCTGTGCTAAATTTCATAAAGATCCGTTCAGCCGTTTTGACGTGAAAGAGTAACAAATATCCATACATCGATCCTCGCAAACATTCGCATTTATAATATTAGTACGAGGATAATGATGAGGTGCCATCATAGCGATATTTTTACGATTTGAGTACGATTCTATATACAATATAATTATGGTTATGCAGAATTATATGGAGTCTTTTATATTGGAATTAAAATGTAAAACAAAAGTAATACATTATTGTTCAAGCATTAGGTTTTTGACGAGGAATAAAATAGATGAGCAAAATTTTTTCAATGAAAATGCTGCTTATGAAAAGCTTCATTTTTTAAGGAACAAACTTATTTACCAACAAGTTCGTTTCGGCTTCGGCTTAACGAACCCATAAGAAAATGAAACAGAAGAGTTTTGTTTTCTTCAACACACCTCAAGGGATACAATTCAAAAAAAGAACATGTAATAAAATTCCCCACAAAATCAACGGGCGGGTCACAAACGATACCCGAACTTGTTTCAACTAATTCAATCACACTAGTGGGAGGTATCCCTAAGGATACAAAGTTTGTAAGCCTCTTTATTTCTTTATACTTCCTTAGTTTATGTGCGATTGATACAAATTGCTTTGGGGATTGTGGACTAATTGTGTTGCTCGCGGTTTTTTCCTGATTGGGTAAGGCTATTCTAGGTTTTCTGGTTAGTTTCTCTCTTGTGAATAAGACACTATTCTTCTAGTATTAACAATGCTAATATAAATAACTAGAATACTTACTAATATTATAAAAGCGAAAGTGAGTTTGTTTGTTTGTTACCTTCACGCCTTAATGGCTAAACCGATTTTGATGAATTATGGAACAGAGATAGTTAGGACCCAGGAGACGGACATAGGCATTTTTATTTAAAGTCGGATATGAGGGAGAAAGAGGGAAGAAAAGGGAAAATTAGTTTTGCTATTACAAATCAATAATACAATACAATACAAATCAATAATATATAATAATAAAGGCGCAAATGCAAAAACTGCAGGTAGCAGGTACCTGCAAATCAGGAAAGGGCAACAGCTGTGTTACCCTGAATTTAACGCGGGCAAAGCCGCGGGCTAAAGCTAGTACTACAATAAAAGCGCATACAGTACTTTAAGATTATATTTTTTTTATTATATTTTAAAGAGACATCTCACACTTCCTATTCCATGTTTAGTCTCTGTTTTTCTCGTTCTTTCTTTAAATCGATCTGAGTATTGGAACGTCATGGCCAACCGGCCAGCATTGGTTAAGGTATGAAACCTCTTACAGTACTATAGAGGCCAGATAACATTGATCAAACCTGTGACAGTATTGGCTAGTTTTCAAAGAAATTCGAATACTCAAAGTTTTAAATAAACATTTAGAAAGACTAGAAGAGTTTAGCTTGGGCTTGTTTTTTTTTCATTTTTGTGTGACATGTACTACTGAAACTATGAACTAAAATATAATTTTAAAAGTAATTTATGCGCTTTTAATTACGTAGACTTGTAGACCTACACAACAACCTAACAGTACGGTTCATTTTATAAAAAAAAAAAAACAAAAAAGACGCTGTGACTCATATTACTACGCCAACGCCTAGACGTAGGAGCCTCAGTTCCTTCATCCAAGTGGCAACCTCCCTTAAAATTGCTTTCTTAAAATATTTCAATATTAAACAGATAAAAAAATATCATTGCAATATTTTAACTTTATTTGGCAAAGGATACAACTTATACATATCAATACATATAAAATCAATTAGTTTTTATGTAACATCATTATACTATGTGAATTATCTGACCAATTCAGTTTGCTTAATTTTAGTTTATCTTAAATTCGATGGTAATTTACAATAGGGAAATCAAATCTGCATTAAAAATTGACACACTCCTTCAGTTTGTCGTATTTTAGCCCGAGTTCATAATCAATTTCGTGAAACAATAATATGCCTATTCCTGGTCTTATATTCTATTCGGAACAAGAGTTGGCATTACATGCGTCATCAGCCCAAGCACTGTAGTCAATCTTCGTGATTTCACTGCAAGGCACCAGTGGGTTTCTAAAATTGAAGATGAAATTAGTATTCATTTACATTTACTATTATTTCAGCTAGATATTTTTTATTTGACGACACGATTGGCGCAGTGGCTGAGCGATCGACTGCTGCGCTGCGTGTCGCGGGTTCGATTCCCGCACGGAACAAATATTTGTTTGGCCTACAGATAGTTGTTCCAGGTCTTTTTTCGAATAACCAATCATTAAATTTCACTCTGAGCGGAACGGAAACGAGTGTCAAACTTGAACTGACTAAATCAATACATGTTTCTTTTTTTTCTATATTTTCCGGGGCCGCGGTTTCTTTTTCAAAACAGCCTGCAAATCTGGAAGTTGAGCCCCTACTGCTCTGGTTACATCATACTTAAACTTTAATAACCTCTAGAGTCCCAGTGGCACAAAAACGTGCCAGTAAACAAGTATTACCGTTGAGCCACGCTGGCACAATTTCGTGCCACCAAACCCCGACTGATTTAAAACTGTATTTGTAGTAAATATAAGTCTTAAAAAAAACAGATTACAAGCCTGCCCGGCGGTGCCTGACGGATAGTTAACGTAAATAATGGCGGTCTTTGAGAGGTTAAATAAACCAAGACTTAAAGTATGTTTAAAGTAGGTACTTTTGATAACTTACTCAGGAGAAATGGTCATAAAAGCATTCCTCTGTATTTCAATGACACCATCGGCGACAGAACACATCATGTGCGCCATAGAAGCTTTCCTGACCTCTAGTAGTTGTTCTGAAATTGAAAAAATATACATATATAACTGGCTTCGCGTGGCATAGTTACTTTAGGCTAACGCTAACTTTAACCTGCGCGATGATTCGTGATGAAGAAAAAATACCTATCTTTTCTGGGAAGAAAAGGGGAGAGATTACAAGAAGAGGGGACTTGGGACCCTGGGTGACGGACATAGGCTAAACTAAGTGAGAAAAGGGAGAAAGAGTGATCTTTCTCTCCCTTTTCTCTTCTCACATTTTTCTCACTCTCTGTACCAAAATTCATCAAAATCGGTTGGGCCATTTAGGCGTGAAGACGTAACAAACAAACTCACTATGGCTTTTATAATATTAGTAAGAATTTTGAGTTTAAGACTTGTGAAAATAAAATTCGTTTCGCGATTTCGTGCGAGTCAGATTCGTGCACCGAAGGTTCCGTACAAACGAGCAACATAAACGCCCATATTTAATTTTGACTGCCATTACTTAGAGGGTTGATTTTTTAACAGCTCCAAGCGACGTCCCACAGACTTGAGTATACGGTTTCATTTTAACTTGGTACCTTCTCGCGTTCTCGAGATAAAGGATCTTGAGAGACATACCGACAGATAATAAAGTGGTCCTATAGGGATTCATTTTTCCCCTTTGAGGTAAGGATCCCTAAACATTGAGTAGAAGAGTTCCATTGGTTTCTTAACTCTTGTGCTGACTGTACATTATGTATGTATGTTAAAAAAAATAACGTTGGGTTTTCAATTATAGCATAGTTATACACCAATGCGCTGGAGTTGAAGACGCCACGCTATCTTTTTTTAAGGGCGAACGTATTGCTATCGATCCTTACTAATCCTTACTAATATTATAAAAGCGAAAGTGAGTTTGTTTGTTTGTTACATCTTCACGCCTCAATGGCTAAGTCGATTTTGATGAATTTTGGTACAAAAATAGTTGGGACCCTGGAGACGGACATAGGCTATTTTTTTTAATAAAAGGGATTAATGAGGGAGAAAGAGGGAAGAAAAGGGAAAACTTAGCTTTGCTATAACAATAAATCAGGCGCAAGGGCAAAACTACAGGTAGCAGGTACCTGCAAATCAGGAAAGGGAACCGTGTTACCCCGAATTCAAAGCGAGCGAAGCCGCGGGCAAAAGCTAGTAATATTATAAAAGCGAAAGTGAGTTTGTTTGTTACGTCTTCACGCCTAAATGGCACAACCGATTTTGATGAATTTTGGTACAGAGTTAGTTGGGACCTTGGAAACGGACATAAGCTAATTTTTGCCTCTTTTTAACTCCCCACTTCCCTGAAATAGGGGGTGGAAGTTTGTATGGAGCATTCCGCAATTTTTAAGGTA